>CM058235.1:61447011-62047011 GCA_030180135.1 Orychophragmus violaceus
AGTTTGAGCCTTTGACTCAATTTGGATTGTCTCTGGCTTTCGTATTGTGATGAACCTTTCTTGTTTGGTCTGCTCGGGTTCGATCGGTCATGTTCTTGTTTGATTTTTGACCGGTCAGCACGTCCGTCAGTGGATAACGGGAAAGGGGCGTTACATTGGATTTCGTTTTTCAAAATTTAATCCCTTCCAGATTTTTGTCTTGTCTTGGACTTAGTCAAATCCTGATCACAATCCCTACGGACTTGATCTGTACTTGATCTTTGTCCTCCCCAAACTTGATTTTACTATCCCGATCGTAGTATGTCTCATACTAAATCATAATCAGGCCTTGTTCCTTGTAGCTTGTAGGACTAGACCTTTATCAAAGATCTCCGGACTCACAAAAATATGCATAGCCCCAGAGTCAACTAGTGTGTGTGTCTTCACACCACTAATGGTTACGGTCCTTACACATTCACAATGCTAAGCGACTTAACCCTTTTCCCAATACAGTGGGAAGCCTGGCTCGATCCTTATTGGTTTCGAACCTTTCCCCAATACCATGGGAAGCCTGGCCCGATCCTTCTTGGACTCCTACCTTTCCCCAATGAAAGCCAAACAATCATTGGCAAACATGAGCCTAGTGACGTACAATGATCATATTGAAGGTACCACCCACGCTGGAGTCCTTCACCATCTCCTAAACCCGTGGTGCACCGGCTTTGCATGTAGTCTTTACCGTGTGACCCTTACCCCCGGGTTCACTCCTGTCCCTGCCTATACTTACGCTTGCAGCCTCGGGCATTCTCTCTGGACATGCCAAGACCATCAGCAATTGAAGAAGGTCTTTAGGATGTCACTCATCACTTTTCCTTGCTCTTTATTTTACGAACAAATTTGGATCCCGTGGTCCCTGCTGCCGCACTTCGTACGTACTCTCCTTGCCTTTCTACACTCCCCTAAGAGATATTTTTATTCGCACTTGGTACCTTTGGTGCAGGTTTCAGAGGTCTGGCGATCAGCCTCCACTTTATACCATTTCCTTTTTATCTTGCGGACAGCCTCAGATATTGTGGTCCTTACTACCGCCTTTGCACATACTTTGACGCGTTTCTAGAGGTCTTGTAACCATCCCATTTCCTCTCCAGGTCCCTCCCGGTTCGGCCAATCACTATTTCCCGTGATTGCGCCCTCATCCGATTCTCCCTGGCACCATCTTTCGACCTTGAACCAAGTCCAGAAACTAATCTTCCAACCGATCCCATACTCGGCTGGAGAATACGACCTTCCAACTGATCCATACTCAGCTAGAAAATACCTCTGGTTGGACTCGATCTCAAAGCATGCCCAAGATTAAGTGCGTCCATGGTCCCCTCTTCTACGCAAAACACCAGCTATGCGCCTCCCCTTCCACGTTGTGAGATGCAACGTTCTAGAACCAAGCATGGTTTGATTCCAACTTGAAACACCCTGACCCGAATTTCCTAGGCCGCGGTCGATGCGT
Organism: Orychophragmus violaceus; assembly: GCA_030180135.1. Lineage (NCBI taxonomy): Eukaryota > Viridiplantae > Streptophyta > Magnoliopsida > Brassicales > Brassicaceae > Orychophragmus > Orychophragmus violaceus. Next base: position 61,448,495 of record CM058235.1, read on the forward strand.
TCCCGTGGTCAGACCGCTTCCGGACCTGAACCTCCCAAAATCCGTCTATTGAAAATTTTCCTTCTAGAACAAGTATTCCTCCGATTTTCCTATTGATTTCCTAATTTGTTTCTAGTCTCAGATCCTTCATACTTTACAATACGCATATGAAATCCTTATATAACCTTGATTATGTTCCTCTAAGGAACTATCAATCCATGAACCTCTTGGGTTCTTAATTCGTTTCCTTAAAACTCCTTTCGAGGTTCCAATCCTATTTGTCTTGTCTAACCACCTAAGTCTTAAATTAGATTATTTCATTCACCTATTTCGTTCCAAACATTCCTTGCAACAATATTTGGATATTGAAACATGTACCTTAGCCTTTTAGATGAAGCCGATATGAAGCCAGTTCCACGTCCTTCTTCCTTTTTCCTTGTGCTTACATTCACCTTCTTAGATCATTCATTCGTTAAACCCACATAACATATATCCCTTTTACTTAGTCACTCAGCCAATCATCCCCACATGACCAAGTACAAGTGAGATCTTCAATTTCCTTCTTGGTCAATTCGTGTCGCCAATCATTGTCAGTCCGTTCTGCTGCTTCGGCTGTCAAGCCATATCCTCGGTACCAAGACATTCAGCCAACCAACCCCACATGACTGAGTAGCGACGAGAAGTGCTACCTAGTCATCCACTCAACTTGGACCAGTATTCTCCATTTCTTATGATTCATCGGTTAAGTCTCACCGCTCTTCATGTCATGCCATATCATGTTTTCCCTACTGATCGGATCAGTCCACCTTGTCCAATTCGTTCATGAACCATACTACTCACGGTCCAGTCGGCCGATCCAGTTCCTGTACCGCTCATCATGTTCGCGTCTCAGAATAACAGTAGCGTCCTCATTTCAGTCCGCGATCGTACCGATCAATTCATCCTTGGTTTTATCCTTGAAATGCCCATCCGGATCCTCTCGATCCCAATGCTTTTCTCTCTATATATCCCCAATATTTGCATGTGGTCAGTTTTGGACATCAAACCTTACCGACACTAACCAACAGTCAGGTCATGACTTGGAAAGAGTCTTCATGATCCTCCTCCACATCACGACTAATTGCTCCTGAATGTGTGACCGACCATTACCATTCAAAAACTAAAATTGTGAACCGGTCATGGCATGATTATGCCATGACTTGCGGTCTCAGCGTTAACCGCTGCTAAGGCCATTATCGAGCCTGCCTCTTCTACGGTTGGTCCGTGGTAAATGTTCATCGAATCGCCGACCTATAAAAACTGGCCTGTCGGTGATTTCCCATGCAACCCGACCCACGCGATTGCCCGCTCATAGACGCGACTCAATCCCGACCATCGACAAAGCCGAGACTTAGTCCGGTCATGCGGTTCTCACAATTCCTTCATGCTCGCCCTTCAGTTTAGATCTCTCTCACGACTCTTGAGCCTTAACCCTTGAACCGCACGCTTCTTCCTTAAATAAACCGCCAGCCTTTATTCTCCTTTAAGAACTCCGGCCAAAACACTATTTTCTCCACTTATTTCCTCACGGGTTTTCCCTGCAAGGTTTCTGGGAATTCTTCCGTTATCCATGCGTGTAGTTTTCCTTGGTAAACCGCCTGAAATCCTCCTCTTAACTGCCGGCCACCCCCTTTCCAGAACCGCATGAAGATTCTGACCATACACTCCTGGAATCCTTTCCTGAACTCTCACAGTTTCTCTTGAAGATTTGAAGGGAATATTTCCCTTAGACTTGTCCTTGGTTGCTCTGTCAAACTGCCCTAGATTTCCCTCTCAAATAGCCGGCAAATCCCCTTATAGATTTCTGGCTAATTCTTTTCTCTTCCTCTCTCAATCCTAACGGTTTTCCTTGGTTGATTTTGGGTTTTCTTGCGTATGTGGTGATGTTCAAATCTGCCCAAGGCTTACTCTTTTTATTTGTAATTCCCAAAAACTGGCCATTGGATGAAGGGGTGTGAGTGGTGGGCGAATGGGTGCCACTTGCCCTTGAAGGAATTTCTAGCAGATCCTAATCCAATTAGGCAATCCTAGTATGAATTCCAAGCCTAGGATCTAGGGTTCATATAATCGAATCATTAGATCTCAGGATTACCTGGTGATTAGCAGCGGAAGGTTTTGCAGATAATCGAGATCACGAAGCACCTCAAACGTTGTGCCTCTACTGGTATCCACACGCACACAAACTGAACAGGAGGGATGCTAGTGCCTTTAGAGATCAGATCTCTCGAGAGGTTTCTCTTACCGTTCTGGTGGCTGTGAATTAGGTTAGATTAGTGTTTAGGTCGACCATTTATCTTATATATGTCGACTTAAACCACAACCGAATTAACCAGCGATTAAACCGATTTTAATCTGGCAATTCGCGAGCTGTGTCGACCGACACACTTATTGTGTCGATCGACACTGCCGATCTGTATCGACCGACACACTTATTGCGTCGATCGACACTGCCCCAAAAACTTGGTATTGAATGCATATCAAATATGCATTCACCCGATCATTACATTAATGATCAACCCCATTTACAACGTCCAGTTTGCTTAGGTGTGTGACCCTGTAGGATCATATAACACTAGCAATGAGTTCTTAACTCATTGATCATAAGTGGCTTCTAGCAAAGCATTATGACTGCCTAGTGTCATATGATTGTCTCATCTCGACAATACGACTTTTACTTAAGAACAAGTACAATAGATTTCAGGACATTCCCAACAATCTCCCACTTGTACTGGAATCATCTATTCCCATAATCCCTTCGTCACTATATCTCGATTTGGCATAAGGCAAGATCTGTGTCACCCTTATTTAGCCAAGATCATGTTCATCGAACTCCGATTTATACTGACAAGACAAACGACTGACAATCACCTCGTTTGAGTGTGGCCACACATTTCTCAGTATCAAATCTTCGATGGGCCCTGAGATATTTATCTCCTGTTATATAGGAGGGACAAATCCCATCTTGTTCCATCCCTGTTTCTTCACACGTTTCATGATACGCCCAATCAATGCCTTTATAGTCACCAGTTACGGCTGACGTTTGACAAGGTTAAAGCGGACCAATTCATATGTAAGAAAACATGATGAACTCAGGTCTAAGGACTATACTCTATAGTCGTAATGAAAACTCTCATGACACTTATATAACTATCCCGTAGAGTTCTCATCAGTGGGTCATGTCCGATCATGTGTTCTCTAACACATATCTATGTGATTGACTTTAATACTCTTATTAATGACTCCATGAAACTTAGTCATCAGTCACCTCACATACTGGTCTCACGCGGTTGTTAATGTCCCACTTTAACAACCTTGACCAGGGACCAACTTAATTTATGTCATTTATCACTTATAGGGTTTCATGATCAAGTCACATACTTGATGACCTATAAAATGTCATAAATTACTTTGGGACTATTATTTAATAACCATTATTAAATAATACAGATGTCAGATTTCAATAACATAATCAAATTATGTTTTCACGAACATCAAATCATAACTAAAATTAACATCATCAACTCCCACTAAAATTAAGATCACATCTTAAGACATCTAATGCCTTTAGCAGTAGTCTGACCCTCATTCGCTCTTGCTCAGCGTGTGTCGAAAGACACTGCGTCTTGCTAAGAGTAATACCAAGAGTCATTTGCACGAGACCCTTCTTGCAATCCTGCTTACTGGACCTGTGCAAGACCTTATCACCATAAGTATCTTGACACAATCCAATTAGCTTGTCCAATCCATCTCCATAGATTCTTATTCCAAGAATGTACATGGTTTCTCCCATATTTATTATCGAAAAACAACTTTCGAGTCAAGTCTCAACAGACTGAAACAATGGAACTTCATTTCCGAGAAGTAGTATGTTATCAACATACAATACTAGAAATGCAACTGCGCTCCCACTAGTCTTCTTGTAAACACACGGTTCCTCCTCGTTTCTGATAAAGTCAAACCTTTTGACTACTTCATCAAAACGAAGATTCCTACTCCGAGATGCTTGCTTCAATCCATAAATGGATCGATGAAGCTTGCATATCCTCCTAGCTTCATTAGGATCAATGAAAACTTCAGGTTGTGTCATGTACACATCCTTTTTTCAGAATTCCATTAAGGAAAACTGTTTTCACATCCATCTGCCAGATCTCATAACCATTATGAGTGGCGGTTTCTAGGAGAATCCGAATTGACTTTAAGCATGTTGACTGGGAATAGGTTTCTTCACAGTCAATACCATGAATTTACTTGAAACCTTTTGCCACAAATCCAGCTTTGGATATCACCATCCACATCAATTTTCTTCTTGAAAATCTATTTACACTCAATGGCTTTTGCACCATCAGGTAAATCGACCAAAGTCCACACTTGGTTCTGTTACATGGATCCCATTTCGGATTCAGCGGCTTTCAGCCACTTTTCGGAGTCAAGGCCCATCATTGCTTCTTCAAAATTTGCAGGCCCATCACTTTCAATGATCAGCAGATCACGACAATTGGTTACGCGAAATCCACATTTATCGGGTTCGTGACGGATCCTTTCGGATCTGCGAGCTTCAGTTTTGTGTAAAAGTCGCGCGCATATCTCATATGTTGACTTTTACCATGACCTAATTAACCAAGATTTAAAACGTAGTTAATTAAGTCATAAACCAAAATCAATATTTTGGTTCGCGATCTATGTCGATCGATGCAACTTTTGTGTCGATCGACACTTCTTCAGAAACTCTCCATTTAAATGTATATCGAATATACATTCACCAGATTCTTTATAAACTTTAGGCACCACAGGTGCAGGTTCTACAACTCTTTGTAGATCCAACTGCTGCTCTTCCTCATTAGGTTGAGCAGTCTTCTGTGATTTTCGAATTTCTTCGAGTTGTACTTTTACTCCCACTGTTCTTCTTGGAAAGAAAGTCTTTCATAAGAAAACATAGTTCCGAGCAACAAACGATTTGTTCTCGAACTGGTTGTAAAAGTAACATGCCTTGGTTTCGTTAGGACAACCAATGAAGTAGCACTTATCAGATTTGGGTGTGAGCTTATCAGAGATTAAACGTTTTATATAAGCCTCACAACCCCAAATCTTCACGAGATACAAATCAGGAATATTTACAGTCCACATCTCATGTGGTGTCTCTGTAACTGATTTTGATGGAACTTTATTTAATGTAAACGCAGACGTTTCTTGAGCGTATTCTTGGAAGGATAATGGAAGATCTAAGTGACTCATCATTGATCGAACCATATCTAATAAAGTCCGATTCAGGAGGAGTGAATTGTGAAACACTTTCACAGTCTCTCAGATGATCACTAAATTCTTGACTTAAGTATTCACCTCCATGATCTCATCGTAGAGCTTTAATACCTTTGCCAAATTGATTCTGTACTTCATTTTGAAACTCTTTGAACTTTTCAAAGATCATGACTTATGTCTTATAAATAAGACATAACCGTACCTACTGAAATCATCAGCAAAGGTAATGAAGAACTGAAAGTTTTCTCTAGCACTTGTGCTCATCGGCCCATATACATCCGTATGTATAAAACCCAATAAGTTTCTGGCCCTTTCATTTTGATCGTTCGCAACCTGTATCGACCGACGCACCGTTTGTGTCGATCGACACTACCTTTGTTGAAAGGAGCCTTTGTCGTTTTACTTAATAAACAAGATTCGCATTTCTCATATGATTCATAATCAAATGAGCCCAAAAGCCCATCACTATGGATTTTCTGAATCTGTTTCTCATTTATGTTGCCCAAACGACAAAGCCAGAGAAAAGGTTTGATTCGTATCATTTGACTAGAATCTCTTGGTACTAATGTTATAGTCAGGCATGATTTGGTTTAGAACATAAAGTCTATTCTCTAATGGATTGCTACTATAAAATATATCATTGTAATCAATGAATAACACTTATTCTTAATTTGAAAAACTGATATCCTTCCATATCCAAACAAGGATTAGAAATAATATTTCTGCTCATAGCAGGTACATAGTAGCAGTTTTAAGTTCAAAACATGCCATAAAAGAAAACAAATGAAACACTCCTACGGTTAATGCAGCAACTCTTGCTCCATTTCCCACGCGTAGATCCACTTGTCCTTTCTCCATAGTCCTACTTTTGCTCAGGCCCTGCACATTTTCACAAAATATGAGTACCACAGCTGGTATCAAATACCCAATAAGTAGGACTATAAGAAGTAACATTTACTTCTATAACATAATACCTGAAGAAGAAGTCTCGTACGTCTTCTTCAGCTTCTCATAATCTTCCAAGAATTTGTTGCAGTTCCTTTTCAAATGCCCATAACCATTACAATAACGGCACTTGACATCTTCAGAAGGACTGGTTTTAACCTTAGGAGCATGGCCAGACTCGCTTGGATTCACAATCGAGCTCGTCTTGCCATCACCTTTTTCTTACCAAGTTTCTTAAACTTTTTACCCTTTTGTACCATAAGGACATTTGGGGTGTCCTTCTAGATGTTAGGTTCAGCAGTCTTAAGCATCCCATGCAATTCAGTCAACGTCTTCGTCAAGTTGTTCATGTTATAGTTCATAACAAATTGATCATAGCTTGACGGCAGTGACTGCAGAATGATGTCAGCAGCCAACTCTTGGCTAATGGGACAATCCAGTTTCCCTAAGTTATCAATATAACCCATCATCTTAATGACATGGGGACTAACTGGTTCGCCCTTTGGTAGCTTGCACTCAATCAGATATCTTACCGTCTGGTATCTCTGAGTTCGTGCCTGCTCCTGAAACATACTTTTCAGGCCAGTGATCATCTCTATTGGCGACTCCACGTACTCATATTGCTTCTGCAATTCCGAGTTCATGGTAGCCAGCATGAGACAACTCACATCCACCGCATCATTAGAATGCTTATCCCAAGCATCCTTATCTGACTGCCAGGCATTGGCTCGGTACTTCTTGGGGAGAACTTTCTCAAGGACATAGTCCTTTTTCTCCTGTTTGAGAACAATTCTCAAGTTCCGATGCCATTCAAGAAAGTTGGATCCATTTAACTTGTCCTTCTCAAGGACGGATCGCAGGGAGAAATTGTTATGATGGTTTGAGCTAGACATAGCTGGAAAAACAAGGGAGGTTTAGTTATGATGTTCAAGAAATGAGAAGTCTTAACAATTAAGAAAACTCCCATTATATTCAAACAATGTTTCCTCAAATGAATATAATGATCCAAGACCCATACTTCACTAAACTTGAGTGAGCCACTGGCTAGCACCCAAATTTTAGCTATCTAGGTAAGAAACAACCTTTCTAGTTATATCCAATATAACTCTTGGTTGTGGATCGACATCTCATGCCCAATCCACCTGATGTCTCTGAGCCCAAAACGATTTTGATGGTCCAGTCAAGTAAACCAATCTCTTCAGTCATGTAATTGTTGATGTCTTGCACTGCAAATCCATTAACACGATTACCTCCTGTCTTACTCATGTAATTGTGGACACCTTGCACTGCAAATCTATCGCACAATGAAATGAGCCTTGACAGTTGACAAGATTGGAAAAACATCAAGGATCACTTGATATTTGGTTGAGGAACGGAACCTTTAAAACGTTCAGTTTTATTATGTTTTAATTCTTTTAATTAAAATGGTTCATTTTGGTTTGGTTATGTGATTTCAGATTCAATAACCTAAACCATCGGACCTTGTGTCGACCGACACTACTTTAGTGTCGATCGATGCAGGTTAACCAAAACCAATTAGCGATAACCGATCAATCCAATTGATCCGTTTTTATGATAACTAGTCAGTGTCGATCGACACTACATTAGTCTCGGTTGATGCTAACCTAATCAAACCAATCGCAATAAACCGTTCTTAGCGTTTAACCATTATTAACCAAGCTCGATAACCGGTCCAATCCAATTGAACCGATTTATTAATTTCACGAGGTTTGTGTCGACCGACACAACTCTTGTGTCGATCGACACTAGGCGAAACCTAAGATTTATTCGGGTTATCCTTCCGTGTCGACCGACACCGGATTGGTGTCGATCGACACAGGGCGATAAACCCTAATCGTTTTTCAAGCAAAAAACCTAAAGATAGATTTTTCATGAAAACGAATTTTAGCATATTTGTATCAACTATACAGAGATCCAGATTCAACTAATCTAATCAACATGCTACAGATTCAATGGAACCCTAAGGCTCTGATACCACTGAAGGAATTTCTAGCAGATCCTAATCCAATTAGGCAATCCTAGTATGAATTCCAAGCCTAGGATCTAGGGTTCATATAATCGAATCATTAGATCTCAGGATTACCTGGTGATTAGTAGCGGAAGGTTTTGCAGATAATCGAGATCACGAAGCACCTCAAACGCTGTGCCTCTACTGGTATCCACACACACACAATTTGAACAGGAGGGATGCTAGTGCCTTTAGAGATCAGATCTCTCGAGAGGTTTCTCTTACCGTTCTGGTGGCTGTGAATTAGGTTAGATTAGTGTTTAGGTCGACCATTTATCTTATATATGTCGACTTAAACCACAACCGAATTAACCAGCGATTAAACCGATTTTCATCTGGCAATTCGCGAGCTGTGTCGACCGACACACTTATTGTGTCGATCGACACTGCCGATCTGTATCGACCGACACACTTATTGCGTCGATCGACACTGCCCCAGAAACTTGGTATTGAATGCATATCAAATATGCATTCACCCGATCATTACATTAATGATCAACCCCATTTACAACGTCCAGTTTGCTTAGGTGTGTGACCCTGTAGGATCATATAACACTAGCAATGAGTTCTTAACTCATTGATCATAAGTGGCTTCTAGCAAAGCATTATGACTGCCTAGTGTCATATGATTGTCTCATCTCGACAATACGACTTTTACTTAAGAGCAAGTACAATAGATTTCAGGACATTCCCAACAGCCCTTATTCCCCTTGGCTTGCAACCGCCCATCCACCCAGCTAGTGTCACTAGCTAAACTATCCCACTAGCTGACCCAACTACCCAACACCCCTCGCAGATGAGTTGAGCTGATCGTCAGCTGATCCAGATCGATCGTTCAGCTCATTTAAGCTGAACATTTCCTGTTCCTCTCAACTAAGCTCCTTTCTCACTGAACTTAGCCAATTCTAGACCATGTAACACTTCTTCTTAGTCTCTTCGATTGATTGTCACATTTGATTTCCATGGCTCTTTTCCCCGATCCCACTGAGGATCGGAAATGTCTTAACACCTGGGATACGAGTGTTACACATTCATCCTTCTGGTGCCTTCTCTTCCCTTGGGGGTTTTCCTCCCAGTGGGTGGACCTTGTTTTTCCCTTTTAGTTCATAGGGGTGAGGGAGTGTCCATTAGCTAATGAAACACAACCTCGAAGTGGTGAGGGAGTGTCCATTATGCACTGATAGTACGTCGACGCGACATCTTTCATAGCGTGTAGCCAGGGTGTTCCCAAGATGGCATTGTAGATAGCTGACTTGTCGAGGATGAGAAATATTGTCATAGTTGCAATTCCGTCGACATAATCTGGCAGCTTCACTGTGCCTATCATCATTGTCTGACCGCTGTCAAATTTGGTAAGTGGTTGCACCTTTGGTTTGACCCTAAGTTTTTGAATTCCGCCTTTTCGAGAGCTTCTTTTAAAATCACATCGACCGAACTGCTTGTATCGACCATAACGTGGGAGATCTCGCAATCTCCGATCAGGATGTCGGCCAATAGGGGGTCGTTGTGTGGCACGTCTACCGAGTGTGCCAGCTTCGCTGAACGAAAGAGGTATGCCTTCTTCAATGGGGATAGGATTACACTTGGATGTCGTAGCTTTTTAGCCACACTCCTCCATCTAATCGCACCAAGTCCGAGCACATATGTAGGCCGCCCATTATCTTGTTAATTCTTCAGCGAGGTTGTGGTGCTACTCGGCCTTTGTCATCTTCATCCCGAGGATGCCTGTTAGGATCCGTTTCTAGGGTATGTTCTTCTGGCTCGGTTTCCCAGTCAAAGCTTCTTTTTGATCTCTTTTTCCATTGGCAACTCCTCCTGTGTTGGTCTAGCAAGTAATCGGCTAAGTTTCAGAACGATGCGGTGTCATGGGAGTATTTCTTGTGGTGCTCGTAGTATGGTCGATCGTCGTTGCCGTCTTCGGATCGTGGCTGATTTCGAATATCTTTTTCCATCCATGCGACATGCTGCCAACGACAAATGTCGAAGAGGCTTTGTCGTGGTTATCATCTTGATGATCGGATTTTGATTTTTCTTTTTCGGTGGAGGCTTTCTTAGTTGAACCGGAGTGCTTCCTTAAGAGTATAGTGTGTTCTTCTTCCAATTCTTTGAACGCTACTGCTCTGTGTAACGCATCTTCTAAGGATGTGGGCTCGTTGAGATTTAGATCCTTTCTAAAATCTGAGTTATACCATATGCCTTTCTGAAGTGCTCCTCGAGCCGCACTGTCGTCCAACTTTATTCTGGATACCACCTCCTTGAATCGATCGACGAACTCTTTTAAGGGCTCGTCTTGGTTTTCTTTGAGGTCCCATAGGTTGGCTTCCAATGGTTCGGAGGTTTTGTATAAATAATAGTTCTTCAGGAACATTTCCGAGAGTTGGTGAAAGATGTCGATCGATCCCATTTTGAGTCGCGAGAATCATGTAAGGGCCGTTACTCTGAGGTTCTCCACGAAATGTTGGCAGTATTTGGGGTCCCTTTCTGCGTTTGTGAGTCGATTTCGACCCATCTCTATCATGAACGTTGTCATGAATTGGATGGGATCGGTCTTTTATTTGTAGGTCGGAGACTTGACCTTTTCGATAGGAATAATTCTTGTGTTCATGATTCGATACGTGAAAGGTGTCTGTTAAGCCTTGAGCCTATTCTATCAGACGATCGAGCTCTGGTGCCGAGCTGGCTACCTGATGGAGCTTAGAGTTGAGCTCTTGTATTTTGCTTAGTATGGCTGTGATCTGGTCCTTTGGTGCCATCGCCGGGTTGGTCGAAACAGATGTGATGCCTATCAGGTTGTTTTCCGAGCCTATGGTCATCTGAAGCACTTCGGGAAAATGGCTCATGTTGATGGGCGGTACTTGCTCTGGGGTCTGCTCCGTTGTAGGTACACTTCGGCGTTCAAACAAGTTGTCTTGGAGTAAGGCCTATCGAGTGGCGATCGTGGTGATTCCCTCATTCGCCGCATTGTTCATACTTTCAATGCAATTTAGGAGCATATGGAGCTTATCCATTGTGTTTTGGTTTCCGGTTCTGGCGGTTGGTGATGCGGTGTTTGTTGCATCTGCTGCTCTTGCCGATGCCGCTGTGTCGCCTATGCGCCTAGCCGTAGTCCTAGTTGCTACTTGAGTTGATCCTGCTACGGCTGCGGTTAAGGCGATCAACTCAAGTAGCCAATTGTTGATTAAGAAAACCAAAACGATCAATTCAATAAACTGATCTAAAATTTAGAGACTTGAATAGTACGAATAAAAGGACGAAAAGACAATCATATTATATTAATAAAAACAAAATCTAGAATTACACACATTTAAGAAAACTGTTTATACTAATTTAGTTTTAATTGCTCTTCTTTTTTGTGTATATATATATATATTTATGAATGAATATTTCACTTTAAGAAATATTTTTCTTATTTTAATAATTTGATAAAAAATTTAGATTTATTTGGCTTACAAAATATGTTTTTATTTAATTTGTCTATTCAGAAATAAACTGAATTTATATATTTATATTGTTTAATTTTTAAATAAAGAAATTTTGTTTTTAAATTTATGTTTTAGGTAAATTTACCAATCTATAGATAAACTATAATATTTACATATTCTTAATTATTGTTATAATATATATTTAACAAATATTTTATAAAAATTTGTTAACACTATGCGACTATATATAACACATATCAACACCATGCGCTAAATATAACAAGCGACTCACATGTAAGTATTGATATTTTTAAAATAAAAATAAATAATATCAGATAATGTCAATTTTCCAGATAATTTATTTGCATGTAGATTACTTTTTGACATAACTTGATATTATTTTAAACAATATAAATAATTAAATATTCAGCCGACTGCCACATTTTCTATATATAGATTTAGTAGAACTACTTTATCGTTTATATTCCCATCTGTGCTCTCTAATTATTACTCTAAAAAACCGTTTCATTTCAAAAGCCAAGACTTATCTTAGACGAAAATTAATTTCTACTATTCTCATTTGCGAAATTAATCCTACTCATGATAGGTATACAGTAAAAGTCTAAATCATAAAGATATGGAATGGAATCAGAAACAATAAAATTAATTCAATTGAAATGGTTTTAAGTTGATCAAGTGTTTGTTTTTTATTTCAATGGTTTACTTCCTATTTTAAGAACTTTTTTTTGTTGGGTCAAAATAACTCATATATTGAATAAGACACCATCACACCACATTAAAAGGTGGTGGGTACAGATAGGAGAGCCAACTTGGCTAAGTAATCAGCTTTCAAGTTTTCAGATCTAGAAATAAAGCATAAATCGTAAGTTTTGAAATTAGATAGATTCTCTATGTCCTGCAGGAGTCCACAGATTTTGGAGATTTTCATCTTCTTGTTGATCGCGTGGATAAGCTTCTGACAGTCCGATTGGATCCGAATGCTCATGAATCCTTTGTCGATTGCAAATTTGATAGCTTCTCTCAACGCCAGGGCTTCAGCCATTAGCGGAGATGATATATTGTCGGTTGATGTTGATACTTCGTTGATGGTTTGGCCCGAGCGATCAGTGATTATCCAGCCGAGACCAGCTCTTTGGAGGTCCTCTTTCCATGAAGCGTCTGTGTTGATAAAGATATTGATATCTGAGGTTGGACGAGACCAGCGGCTGTGAGAAGATCTGATCACCGGGGGATTCGAGTTATGTGCTCTTTGCCAATCCCGAGCTTCCTTCAGAGCTTTATTTATCGTATCCACCAGGGAGAATAGCCGATCCGTTAAAATGAAGTTGTTCCTCGCAGTCCAAATATTCTAGCATACCCAAGCAAAGATTGGACCTTCTCCCACACTCGTAGGTGGTAGACAGGTTATATTCTTTGCTGCCTTAAAACTTTCTGCAAAACCTGCAAAAGAATCAGACTCAAATTGCTCCTTTGCAGGTAGTAGGTTCCAGACCTCTTGGGCAAAGGAGCATTTCAGGAGGAGATGGTCAGCTGTTTCTAGCTCTCCGCACCGGCAGCAATTGGATTGGTTCAGGATTTCTCTAAAGGCTAAAGCTGCTCCAACAGGTAATGCATTTCTCACAATATTCCATAGGAACAGCTTCAATTTAGGAGAAATTTTTTCTTTCCAGATGAGGTGATCCCAGTCAAAACCTTGATTAGCCAGTAGTTGAGCTGAGGCATCGTGCATATTCAGTCTACTAATGTGATCTCCAGATTTAATAGAGTAAATTCCTGAGTCTTGTGCTAACCAGATGATTTTATCAGGGGTGTTATATCAGCATGGTTTGATGGAGAGGATCTGAGTTTCCAGAAGAGGAAGGTTGTGTCTGATTTTCAGTAAATCCCAGTCCGAGGAGTTTGGCCTTTGAAGATATGCAACCATGATGTCTTTATTTGCGAGAGTAGGGGGACCTAGAGGGCAAACCCGTTAGGAGTAGGAGAGTTAATGATCAGACCAGAGGTTTGTAGATTGTCCATTACCTATCGTCATTCCAATGTGGTTCTTTAGAAGGTTTTTGCCAATGATAATTCCCCTCCACCCGTGGGATGCAAAAGGAGAAGCATTGCACTCTAGGAAGCTTGAAGAATGGCAATACTTGCCCAGCAGAATTCTTCCCAGGAGGCTGGTTGGGAGGATTCTCCAACTCAACTTTGCAAGGAGAGCATCACTGACGCATTGGATATCCCGAAAACTTATACCAACATCCCTTTTAGTTCTTGTAAGTTTATTCCATGAAACCCAGCACATTTTTCTTTCTCCAATTTTGTATTCCACCAGAAGTTTGTGAGAGATGACTGGATTCTTTTGCTAAGGCTAACCGGTATCTTGAAACAGGATAGAGTGTGAGTAGGCATGGCTGAAAGAATAGGTTGTAGCATGACCAATTTCCCATCTAGATTCAGGAGTCTCGAGGACCAGCTTGATACTCTATGTCGTATGCGATCTACAATCATGGTGAATAGATCATTTTTCTGGCATTCAAAATGTTCAGGGAGTCCGAGGTAATTCTCGTTTCCTCCCTCCTTTGTAATCCCTAGTTTCTACTTATCTGCTTCTTTCATGGATTGAGGAGTTTTCACCGAGAATGTGATAGTTGATTTTTGATAGTTAATAGCTTGACCAGCTGCTTCTTAGTATTGGCTTAGGATTGACATGAGAGAGTCGCAATCAGAAGGGGTTGAATGGCAGAAAAACATGGTGTCGTCTGCGAATAAGAGGTGGTTAATCCTTGGACTGTTCTGATCCACTCTGAAACCCCAGAGAGTTCCATCGACTTGAGATTCCTTACAAAGACTAGAAAGGACCTCACTGCACATGATGAATAGATACAGTGAGAGTGGATCTCCCTGTCTAACTCCACATGTGGGAGAGACGTGTCCCGTTGCTGATCCATTGAGGAGGAAGTTGTAGCTTACTGAACATACACACTGCATAATCAGGTGGACCCACTTAACATCAAAACCTAACCTTAGAAGGACCATCTTTATGAAATCCCACTCAAGCCCGTCATAGGCTTTAGACATATCAGTCTTAACAGCCATTGTTCACATCTTTTTTGCAGCAGAGGCTTTGAGGAAGTGCAACATTTTGTGAGTTATGAGCACATTTTTAGAAATGGCTCTTCCAGGTACGAATGCGGATTGATTTTCCGAGACCAGGTGTTTTAGCAGAGGTTGCATCATTTTTTGTCAATAGCTTAAAGATAGTCTTATAAAAGACGTTGCATAAGGCTATTGGTCTGAAGTCTGCTACTTGTTTAGGACTCTGAACTTTCGGTATTAAGCGTATATGAGTGACATTCCATTCGGTTGGAAGGTTTCCTGACCTAAAGACCTCTTGAATCTCATGGAATATTGTAGGTCCGACTATTGGCCAATTTGAGTGATAGAAGCTGGATGAGAAACCATCTCGACCCGGGGCTTTGTCCGGATGGATGGAGAACATAGCTTCTTTTACTTCCTGAGCAGAGGGTTCTTTGGTTCATTGCTCATCCATCTTTGCCGTTATGAGTGGTTTAAGAGCTTTGTCCATTGTTGCTTGTCTTTGCCCTGGTTGTGAGGTGAAATTGTTTGGAAGTATTGAGCAATTGTACTTGCTGTCTGACTTTCTTCATAAACAGGTTGACCCTCAGAGTTCTCCAAGATTGTAATGCTATTGATTTCTCTACGTCCTCTGGTCACTGCATAGAAGTATATGGTGTGCTTATCACCATGGATGAGCCAAAGCTCTCGGCTCCTCTGACGCTAGAATTCTTCTTCCTCTAGGTAAGCCAATTTTTAGCTTCTCATTTATCTCCCTTAAGCTTTACTCTGGTACTATAGAGCTAGCCATTGCATATTCCAGATTGGATTTGAGTTCTTCAATTACTTTTTGGCTATTTATTCTTTTCTCTCTCTTCCATATTTATTCTTTTCTCTCTCTTCCAATCGATGATTACTTTTCTGTAGGCTGAAATCCTTTGGTCAACAGGTGCTCCAGGGACTGTCAACTAGGCTTCATCAATCAGCTTACAGACTTCCTCATTGGTTTGTAGCCGTCTGTCATACCTGAAGAGGCCTTTACGTTTTTTCTTTGCAGGGGAGAAAGTTGTTAGGATGGGGCGGTGGTCAGACCCTTCAAACCTTAAGTAATTGCATCTAGCCTCTGGGAAGGCTTCAAACCAAGCTCCATTTACCATAGCTATGTCGAGGCGACAATGAGTAAGGTGGGAATGTCTAACTCCTCTCCATGAGTAAAAATTCCCAGAGTGCTTGAGGTCATACAAGTCACACTCTGATAAAAGTGAGCGGAACTCAATAAATGTTCCTTCCGCTCTCATAGGGCCTCCTGACTTTTCACGATTATGTAGGATTTCATTGAAATCTCCCTAGAGTAACCACGGAAGGTCAGTTTGAGCATTAAGCATCTTTACTTTATTCCAAACTTCTCTCCTTTTGGACTCATCCAGTTCTCCATACAGGAAAGTCTCCATAAAGTGTTGGCCCTTAAAGGTAATGTATGTGTGGATGAAGTGTTAGCAAGCTTCAATCACTTCCAATGTTACAGGTTTCTTCCAAAAGAGTGCTAAACCTCTACCACTATGACCGGGATGAGTAAGCAGATGATTGTTGGTGTAGCCCAGATCCTTAGTTTTCTCCAGAATGAAGCCCTTAGAGTTCTTCGTTTCAATGAGGAAAAGAATGTCTGGAGATTCACGTTTATGTAAATCCTGCCGACGACGAACTGTTATGGGGTTCCCCAGCCCACAAAAGTTCCATGCTAGTATCCTTAAGGAAGAGGAGGAGGTGGAGACCGAAAATCCACCTTCTTTCTCACCTTCGCTGGGATGATTATTGTACGCGGTTCCTGTTGGGATGACTCAGTAATACATCTACTTCGGTTAGTATTAGAGCAGTCTCCAACTTCCATTTGGGATTCTCTCCTGGTTTCACTCCTATTAGAGTTTGATCTTTGGTAGGAGGTTCTTCTCCTAAGAGAGATTTGAATGGTCTTTCTTTTCTTTGCAGATGTTACTTTTACCTATAGCGCCTGATTGTTGTGATCCTTGTTTGTAGGAGACCTGCCCCTCTTGCGTTTTGGGTTAACGTAATCCTCTTGAGGGATTTTAGGTGAGGGAGATTTTTGGATATTGATGTTATCATAAAAGCAGTCGTTACTTCCATCATACCCCTTTCTTCTCCATTAATTACACGCTGTCTATGGATTGCAGTCTCTGCTGGATCAGCACAAAGTGTGTACTGGACCGTGACCTTTCGAAGTTCTTCCATGATCTCTTCCCTTGTTGGGATTCCAGTCCGTGATGGGGGAGGAGCCTCCATATCATTTACAGGGTTTTCCACTTCATCAAGGTGGGCTATGTTCTCTTCTTCCTCCCTGACTGGATAATCTCTGCTGCTTGGTCTCCTCCAGAGTTATGGGGAGTGACACTTCTGATACTTGTCTGAGTTTTCTTTTCGTAGTAGCTATGGCCACTGTATTCTCGGTGGCTTGAAGAATTGAAGCCCGAAGAACGTTCCCTGCGATAACCATGAGTGGCCTCATGGGTTGGAGCGTTCTGAATAGGAATGCGGATCGGCTCCCATTAACCAGTCTGGTGGCTCCTCAAGACTATGTTACCAAAGGGTCTTCCATGGCGGTCCAGCCGGTTTGGATGTTATCAGAAAGGCGATCTGGTTTAGGAGCTTCCAATCTAGCGCTACGGAAGATTTCTCTCCGTATAGGAGGGATAATGTTTGTCCTGGGATGGGTACCATGTCCCTCGGTTGTAGCTGGTACTCTTTCCTGGTGAGGTTCATGTCCAGTTTTTATTGTTGTTCCTCCTCTTTGTTTCTCGGTTGGAGTTGATGTTGATTCCTTTTCAGGGCAGTTTTTCCGGACGTGAGAGAGCCGGAAGCAGATGGTACAATGTAGCTCCAGTTTTTCATATTCTAGGGTAAATTTAGCTTCATCTCCATTCTCAAATTCTAGGATTGTCTCCTGGATGAGAGGGGCTGGTCCATTGATATGAACTCTGATTTTTGCCGTGGTTTTGAACAGTTCATGACCTTTGAAGTCTCCATGTTCTTTTCCTTGGGATTTGAGAGTTTCTTCTTTCCAATAGTGGAGAGGAATTCTTTTGAGGCTTATCCAAAATGGGATTTTGCAGGGAAAATCCGTGGAGACGGTGGGTTCCCATCTCTGAAGGATAAGCATCCATCTTCCAAAGTGGTAAGGCCTATTGTCGAGAACTTGCTGGAGATCATCCTCTCTGTCGAAATGGAACTGGAAAACACCATCTCCAAGGTCCGCACCTATGGCTTTCCCTTTTGTGTTCCATCGCTTTGCTATGTAAGGAATCATAGACCACATCCTTTGCTCCTTTTGGTTTGTGAGCCAACCAATGAGAGTAAGCTTATTCTCCTGGATCAGATTCGAGTTGTCAAATCCATGTACTTTCACTCTTAGACAAGGAGGAGGAAGATTGGACATTGCTGGAGCTTTTCCTTTTTCTGCTGAGGTGAGTCTTCTATTGATGATGAAGGCTTTCTGCGTTCAAGTTACAGTTTGAAGGAGACGAGGGTAGAAAGCCTACTTCAGACAAGTAGCAAGAAAGGTTTAGGGGTGGTATTATTCACTCCCAAGACATGTTCTTTGTGGTAGCTTGCTAGATTTTTGAGGACATACCCTTGTAAATGGAGAAAGGGATGTAGAGAAACTAGCTGGGAGCTACACAAGACAGTTTGAAAGAAACGGAAGATTGTCAGGTAAGCATGAGTGTTTTGTGGAAACAGAGCCAAGCCTTATGATTAGAGGAGATTTAGGAAGACTTTGTTTTCCATAAAAGCGTTTGATGCTTGGTTAGCTGCTTGCCGGAGATGTTTCTAGGAGTATTCAGAGATTTCTCGGACGCGTCCAGTGAGGGTTTTGTTGGTTTGGCGGAGAAGAGATGGAGTGTTTGAGTTGTCTTTGTCTTCCGAAACCAATAATTTGAGTTTCTTCCATTTTGGTGATTGGGAGATAGCATTTTGGAAGGTAAAAGGCCTAGTTTGGGCTAGCTTCAGTTTCCATTTTTAGCAAAGGTTTCTTTCCTGGAAACTCCCTCGAGATGTGAGCCGCTTGCAGAAGTTAACTCCCCGGGTTGTGTGCCTGGAAGCATTTATGTTTTTATGTTGTGTTCATCTCTATATAAAAAAAAAAATATAACCAGACCATTGTTTTAACTTCACCATTTTTGAAAAACTATTTCAATCCATTTTTCTTCGTTTATCACAAGTCCAAGTCTAGAAATACCATTCATAGAAACGGCGGCAACTGAAGAAGTGTATTTCATGCGCTTGACTGATTTCAATTTTAAGCAAGATTTCAACACATTGATCACTCCCTGTATCACTGACTTGATCATGTCTTCATGTATATTTAAACACAAACAAGAACATCTGAAAATGTATATCTTAAAATCAAGAAAAGAATGCACAAACTGTTCAAGGTCAAACTTCGGGATCTTCAGATGCAAAGTTGATTGGCGTTGCGACATGAAAATATTTTCACAGCCCGATATTGGTGAGCTGAAAAACTCTTCATCGGTTAAATCCGCCTTAAAGATTTTGAGGTCCCTGAGGTCTAGAAGGACCTTAAGGTGAGACATTTTTCTTCTCATTTTCTACAATTTCAGACAAAAAGAGTCACAAAACATTCAAAATGCCTTAAGATAAGAATAAAAGAAACGAAGAACCATGATCTCTAATTGTGGTGTTAACTTTCTAGCTACTTTGAAGCAAATACTTAGATGGGAATAAATGTTAAGTTTCATGTGCCACCGATGAGATTAAGGTCTTAATACTTTTATATAGGAAGTAAAAAAAAATGCAAAGCTGAAACGAAAATTACTCACTTAAGATTGATTTTCAATTGCATCTACATAACCAAATGGCTTTTTTATGAAATTGGTCAATGAGCTTGATTCCACAACAAATAAATCTAACTTTGGTCAAACAATGAGAAGTGATCTTATAGGTTCACCAGATACCAAAATGTAAATGCTTGTGGATTCAATTCACATCAAACCAAATCATCTTGTGGATCGGAGAGTGATTTCACGAGCACATCAAGATTCTTCATGCATTGCTTTGTATGTCAAAATATTTAATATCTTCGTTAAGGAAAGCAAAAAAAACAGAAAAGATGACAAACAAAAAAAAATCGTCTTTTATTCCATAATTTTTACGAGAAAAATTATAATTCTATTATTTTATTGTAAATAAATTAAAAATCCAAAAACGTACAAGTCAACCACAAAAAGAGCATGTTTAATTTAATTTTTAAATAAATCATACTAACTATTAAATTAAAAAACATAATTTAATGATTAATTAGAACTTCGCATAAGGTGCGGGACAATCGCGTAGTAATTTATATTTAAGCTAAATATATGTTTGAGATACAAACACGTTAATTTAATATTTTAAAATAATGAATCTCAGAAAACGAATGAGCTATTTTAAACAAAGAGATGTGTGTTCTAAGAGGATAATAAGAGAGACTAGTGTAAGTCTTGTTTGAAATTGCGCGTTCTACGCGCGGTCGACCCACGCCTAGCAATTTATCAGAAACTTAAGGATTAAGCGAAAAGTAACTATGCCTAATTTTGTTTTGTATTTTTATCGATTAGTATAGTATATATATATTATTTTTTGGAATAATCTTATACATATATGCTAGTATAGTGGTCGGAGCTTGTCTTTAAGTACCTCCCAGGTCCAGTTCAACCCTCCCTCTCTAAAATTTTGTAATTTTTTCAGTTTTTTTTAGTTAAGCCGAAACTACTTTTATAACCATGTCTTGTTCCTCTTAGAAATCGACATGCAACCCTAAAATGGCGCCATCAAGGGGTTTTGTTTTGCTGCTTTCCTTTACTTTAACTTGTATTTGATGTTAACAACACTTTAAGAAAAATGACAAATTGTATATGATCGATGTGAGTGTCGTAACTCGCACTGTCAATATTTGTAGAGCTAAGATTTTAGGGAACATAAATTTCACGAGTAAACAGACCGAAATAGAAAACCCGGAGGATATTTTATTGATGAGAGATCGGAAAAAGTGTACAAATAATAACATCTTAGTGAAAGGCTGCCTACGTACCCTTTGGAAAGGGATCAAGCCATTCGTAGTTCTAAGTCTAAATGTCAGGGTTTTTAGAGATGCCTAAATCATAGGAAGTCTGTCTTCTTATATGGTCGCGTCGATTCGGCTTCGAGGATCTTCGTCCGCAAAATTTTTCGGCAATCTTCCTGTTATCGCCGTATTCCATTTCCGTTGAGAATTACTTTTCCAGATCGGATTTTACTCTTCAGCTCGGAGATATCTCCTTCCTTCCTTCTTCGAGTTTATCTCCTCATTTTTATGATTATCTTTCCGCGGCTTAATCTATTTTCCTGAACGGACCGAAATCGGGCGATCCGAGTCCGTTTGAGCATGGACTTCTTGATTTGGCCCAAAGTCTCGGAAATACGAATCTTGTGGGTTAGGCCCAAGCTCGTATGTCACATAAATTTATTTGGAAATTCTTGTTAATGGCTAGGAACGTGTAAGTTGTTGTACCGAAGATGGGTTGCGGCTAGTCACTCGTCCGGAGGGGAAGACATCGGCAAAATTTCCAGCGTCTGATCTAAGCGGAATATCCATTCGGAGAGTTTGAGAAGTATATTCAGCTCGGACATTTCTAAGGAATGCATTCAGCTCGGAACTTCCAAAGGAATGGATTGTGCACGAAAAAATTAGGGATATGTTTGGATCCGAGCTGGTTTAGTTCGGATCCGATCTGGTTTAGCTCGGAATTTTGAGTTGTTTCATCTCTGATCTGAGTTATTTTAGCTCGGAATATCCGAGCTGTTTTAGCTCGGATATGAGCTGGTTTAGCTCGTAATTTCCGAGCTGGTTCAGCTCGGAATTAGCTCGGACAGATGTTTATGTCTATCCGTAGGTTCTGTCAAGAGATTTGTTTGCCCGATTGATCCGTTCGGATTTTTTGTTGTATGGTTTTATTCATTTCGTATAAAAGGTTATTCGTATGAAGCTTTTCGTGTAAAACGTTATTCATATGATTCGTCGATGGTACAAAATATACTTCGTATAAAACGTTAACCATACGAAGTTCTGTTTATATGAAATGCAGTGAACATCCATGTCCGATTGCTCAACATGCTTTTGGATATTGTTTTCGTCGAGGGAGATTTTGACCCAACAGTTAGCCCCCAGCTCGTCACACTCGAGCATGATGATGGCGAGGTTTTAAAGCATTCGAGGTGAAACAATTGTTCAAAAGTTTGGTCTGGCCTCTTTTCTTCTTGATGATCATTTTGGTGGCAACGGAAAATTGTCTGAATATCTTCGTTGTAGATCATGAAGGGTCAGCATGCCAAGCAAGATCGATCGCGGGAATGATGAGTGAATCGACAGTAGATGAAAATGTTCCGAGTATGATTTTTTATGGTTTTCGAACAGGAAGAATCGAGCCGGTCATCAAGTGTGTAGAAGCTTTCTCGCTAAGCAGAAAATGCTTAGGTCATATCTAAGCAGAACATATGCAGGCGCGGCGTACACTACAAACACAAGTTTGCATGATGAGGTTGCATTCTGCTTAGATTTTATGTTCGGTCGTATGGATTAGTATCTAAGTTGTTTAGAAGTGTTGTCGACAATCTACTACGCCGATGCTTTCTGTGCATGTTGTGATATTGTCCGTACATTTAAGGTTAGGTTTTTGGGTTTTGTACAAAAATCTGATTGCCTAGCTATGATGGAAATCTCTCATGGAAAATTGTCGAGCATTTCTTGCGATGCTAGCGGATCGTTTTAGCCGTGAAAGGCCGTTTTGGAGTCTTTGATGAAGTCCTAGTTCTGTCTAGCTGTTAGAATCTGTTTAAGTTAGGTTACCCTCATTGTCGAGCCGTTTAGCTTTGAGAAGCTATTGGATGAGTGTGAGATGAACAATTTGATGCAAAGATGCATAGAGATTCAAGACTAAGTTTCGGAAATCGTGGGAGGTGAGGTGCTCGGCTTTTTCCATGAAAGAAAAGGAATGGTTGCGAGGCTTATACATGCTCGTCTTATCCGTTGTAGCTATCGAATTGCTTCGGGGTAAGTTTTCGTAGACGCGAAGTTAAGCTAGATTCCTCTCGGAGAATAGTTAAGCTAGTTTTTCCTTGCCAAAGGCGTTCTTGTTTTCGGGCTGTTCCGACGAGATTTTATAGAGAAGTATTTGTGGGAATTTTTCAAAACGTTTTTTGTTGCTGTTTGGTGATGGATTGGAAGCCAAGTTTGTTTAATCGGGGAATAAGCCGAGCAGACCCTCCGAGCAGTACGTGTAAGAAGTTTTTCTGAGCCGATCAACATATGGGTGTCGAGTAGTTGTCGTCAAGCCGAGTGGAAAATTTTTCCAATTAGGCCATCACTTCATAGCGCCGAGCAGGATGGACTAATCGGAAATGCAGAGCAGCATGGAACGACCGCAAAAGCCGAGCAGATGTTTATGAGTAAAGCGTTTTTGAGAAGATCAGTTCACCGAGCAAGGAGTACGTGGAAGTGACAAGCGGGTTTGCTCGGACCGTCTGAGCATCCGAGCAGTCAGGCAGCTTGGATCATCCGAGAGAAGGTCACACAAGGATTTTTCGAAGGAAAGTCTTCCGGCCAGTTTCGTATGTTGTTGAACTCTTCCTCAGAACCGTTGGTCGTTCTTGTGTATGACCTGGATTCGTTATTACTTTAAACAAAGAATTTTTTTCGTTTTTAAATTTTAAGTTTTGTCCTTGGATGTTTGGAGATCCATTGTTGGCCTTTCTTCGCTGCTTTCGTATTCGAACAAGCAAATCAGTCGAGAAGGTGCATTGAATTGTGAACTGGTCATGTTTACGAATGTGATGAGTTAAGAGAGAAATCGCGTTGGGATTTCCGAGCATGTCTGCTCGCAGTTTTTCGGATGTCATTTACCAGTGTGCTAAGCAGCGTCTTACTGGGTTTTTGGGGTTTACCTCGAATCCAGTACTGATGCGGGGGATCTCCTCTATTATGTTCCCTTCATCGGTAGTAAACATACCTAGCAGGTATTAAATTTTATGTAGTGCGTTTTTATCCATTTTTGGATGTATAGAACCTCAATCCATATAGGACATGTTGGTTAAGATCCGTAAAAGATATTTGCTTGTCTGACGTGGCCAGCAGAAGACAAGATAAAGAATTCCTAAGAAATCATGAGAACGTACTAGACTCGACTAGGTATGACATGATAGTAAATGAATTTGAACTAGTTTGCTAAGCTACAAGATTTGGATCTTAATTTCGATTTTAAGACAAGTAAATTAAACAAAAGCGAGAATGAGTTTATTTTTCGTTACCGGATAAACCCAAGCGTATGGTTGGGGAGTTGAACCTTTGCGGATACGTTTCGTGCGTGGCTGTGAGCTGGCGTCTTGAGATTTTGAAAATGCGTCGAGCGAAATACATCGCGAACTGAATGTCATGAAGACTGTATGAGTATGCCACGAAATTAGTTGGACAAATTTTGTCTTTGGTTGAGAGGAGCGGCTTGCTCGAAATTTTCGAGAAGATTGGTCAGCTTGGAATTTCCTAGCTAGATGGCTGCCTCCTTCGTCCGATCTGCTCCCCCTTTTTTTCTTCTTCTTCCCGAGCTGGCTGCCTCCTTCGTCCGAGCTGGGTTTTTTTTTCCCGAGCTGGCGGCCTCCTTTCCTCCGAGCTGGCCTTTTTTTAGTTCTGAAAAACTGTTGTCCTAGCTGATTTTTGTTTAGCTCAGAAAGTCCAAGCTGATTTGCATGCTAGGCGTTACTGAGCAATCTGCGAATTGCCGAGAAAGGTGCAAGTTGTCGAGAATGCTGCGATTTTCTGAGCATGTTGCGAGTTTCCAAGAATGCTGAGAGTACTTGCAATTTCGGAAAACAAAATGAGATGAACTCGGAAAATCCGAGCTGGTTAGCTCAGAATTTCCAAGCTAATTTGCATTCTCGGAGTTTTCCAAGCATTCTGCGAGTTGCCGAGAATGCTGCGAGTACTTGCAAGCTTGGATTTTCTGAGAAATCATGTGTTCTCGGATCTTCCGTGAATGCTTGCGTGCTCATACTTTTCGAGCAGTCTCGCTTTCTCGGATTTTCCAAGTAAAGTTGCGTTCTCGGATTTTTCGAGCAGTCTTGTGTGCTCAAATAAACATGATCACTGAGCAGTATTCATGGTAAGCTCGCGAGTCGTCCGAGTTGATGTTGAGCTGAACATGTGATTTTTCCGAGTAGGGATATGTGCAAGGAAGAATTGTATGACAATCTGTCCAAGCAGGTTCATCATCTCGGCAGCCTTGTTGCGGTACGTCCGAACAGGTTTAGTCGTGGATTTTCCGAGGAGGACGTATACAAATCTGTTGTTTTGTGTGCTGCTCTTCTTGGACGTTTTGATCACTCGCACGATCGGCTACATGCTTAGATAGCATGAAGGTGACCGTTGAAGATTTATCGATGAATCTCTTCTCGACTTGGTTTCAGGTTATTGCTCGCCTAATCTACTGTATGCAGATAGATACTGTATGTTGTACGTGGATGTTTAAGAAGCTTGATGTTAGGATGGCTCGGTACGATTGTTGGTTGTTTGGCTACTTGGCATCGCGGCTGGATCTGAAAACGAAGCAAAGTCGAGGGCTCGTTCAATGATGGAAATTGGTTAGACTCTGATCATGATGTATAACTGCAAAGTCCCAAACCAAGGTGGTCATCATGTAAAGCGAAATCAAAGAGCATTAGATTGTACATTTGAACACACGAAAAGATTTAACTATCTATTTACGATGTCTATCAAGACTTTATCATGTTAATTTCTACGTAAGTTAAAGATATTAGCGATTCCTTTAGTCGTAAAGCATTGAAAGAGGAAAACTTGTAAGAAAGCTAAAATTGATAAGTCACACATAAGTTGAATGAATTGGGGTAATTCATAAAGCAATTTATGATGATAAGGCAAATATGAATTTAGGTACTTTTCTCGACAATCGGAGAGATCATAAAGTGAGTTACGACGAAGAGAATATTTGAACATCACAAAGTGTTCTTTTCAGTTTCATTGAATTCCGATCCGATCTTGGTATCTTTGTTACGATTTTTTGTTTTAGGTTGTCTTTGCGAAATCTTCTCCGTCGACGTCGATAGTTGTTGATAGCCTTCTTGGTCGGATTAGTGGTGGTGGATATCTTGTTTTGGACCTATCCGCATGAGGGGTTTGCTTGTTCGCAGGTTATAGTCGATGTAGCGTAGGGTGTTTCGTTTATTCGTCAGTTGTTGAGAAGCCGAGTTGCCTACGATCAGTCGGTCTGAAGTTCATCGCCCAACTGTTCCTACGATTAGTGTTCCTCGGTGAGCATGCTTTTTTCCTTCTCCTGATACTGAGTTTTTTGTATCGGTACGGCTGTAGTCTCCTTTAAATCGTTCAGAGCTACGTCGGCTGTCGTTGCATTAGTTGCGGCTGCGTTTGTTGCAGCGTTGTCCGTCATGGTGTCGTGTGCGGCGGCTGTAACTGTTGCAGCGTTGATCGCCAATGGATGATTTGTTCTGTCTCCGTCTCTGTCTCTGTCGGTTTCCATATCTTTGGATCTGCTAGTCGGTGATTTTAAAGTGTAAGAAACTTCTATTCCCCACATACGGCACCAAATTGTGAGAGTCGGAACTCGAACTATCGATATTTGTAGAGCTAAGTGTTTAGAGAACAGAAATTTCAAGAGTAAACACACCGGAATAGAAAACCCAGAGGATATTTTATTGATGAGAGATCGGTAAAAAGAGTACAAAGAATAAAACATTAATATGTTATAGCTGAACCTAGTGAAAGGCTGCATGCGTACCCTTTAGAATGGGATCAAGCCATTCGTAGTTCTAACTCTAGATTCTAGGGTTTTTCAAGATGCCTAAATTATAGGAAGTCTGTCTTCTTATATAGTCTCGGCGAATCAGCTTCGAGGATCTTCGTATGCAATAATTCCATAAATCTTCATGTTATCGCCGTATTCCATTTCCGTTGAGATTTCCTTTTCCTGCTCAGATTTTTCCTCTTCTGCTAGGAGATATCTGCTTCCTTCTTTCTTTGAGTTTTTTTTTTTGTCCCAAATTTCATTTCATAAACTTAATCTTTGAAAGTACAATAGGTAGAGGGAATTTTCCATCCTCTTTGATTACAACAATGAGATAAAAAGAAAGAAGCTAAAACAGATAGATTCTCAATAGAGACAGACAGCAGAAATGAGACACGGCTCAAATGCGTCGATAGTAGACTCACAATAGAATCAGAGTCAAGAGGGGTGGTCAACATATATTGTGACTTTAAAAACCAATCCTTACCACCCGAAATCGCCACTAAGACGAGTCCGCGAACAACTACACAAAGTAGTAAAATGGTGAAGGAATTGAAGTGATTTCTGGGTATTGCAACCCAGAATAAGAGATCTCTTGAAAAGAGACAAGAAGTTCTCTCCCTGTTAAGGGAGGAGGGTGAATACAATCTTATCCATAAATGAAATAATGATTGAAGTGTTCTCTCTTTTAAAAAGAGGAATGTGGTAGTGATCTCTCCCAGGCAGAGGAGGAATTTTGAAATGCCTTCCGTATGAACACGGTTGAGTAAGACCCTTCATGGTTTGATAAAATCTGATGAATACATTGAGGTTGCTTGATGGGCTCCAATTGTTCATGAGTTCTTGGGTTTGGCCCGTATTGATAAACATCCTTATTGGACCATGGATGAGCGCTGCTTCAGATCCGGAGTTACGTCGGAGAAAACTCGTTCCCTGAAAGATGGTAAACTCGTAAGTGGACGAGCTTCAATTTGAACGATAACAGGGGAACCACCGGTGAGGAGGGTAACTGGATGCTTCGATTGGCGGAGGTTACGGGAGATGGTGGCTGGAGCAGATTCGACGGAAGAGCAGCTCATAGAAGCAGAGCTTAGTGCACAACTGCCGAGGAAAAGCAAACGCAACCAAAGAAGTGGAGGTAGCGATCTTCGGTGGTGTACCGAGAAGGGGTCAGATCCGGCAGCATGCCGGCAACGAACGACTTTATTGACGACAAATATGACCATAAACGAAAGCCAATAAGCTATCGAGAGGAGATCTCGAGACTTGAGCGACGTAGGCGGGGGAGCTGAAAGATTTGAGTCGGTGGCCAGTGGTGGATAGCGGAGGACGAAGGTTGGTAGCTGAATACGTGAAGGGGCTAGATCCGGCGGATCCGGTGGGTCCGGTGGTTTCGGAGGATGGAGGCGGGTTGGCTGCGTCGGGAATAGAATCACCCGGAGTTGAAAGAGAGTAAGTCTCTGGATCGGAAACTCCGGCGATGAGGGCAGATGAAGCTGCTTTTCATACAAATGCGCCATGGAGAGTCACGCCGGAGGTATAGAGCAGTCGTAGAAGATCTCGTCTGAGCCGACAGAAATAAGAAAACGGTTCTTCGGGAAATTGGACAGACCCGAGAAAGAGGGGAGGCAGAGCTGCTCAAGAGGAGAACTTGCCGGAGAGCTTGACGGAGGCAGTTCGGAGGAGGAGATCGATCTTCTGAAGCTCTGTGCGGCTGCCTCGATCTTCACGCCTGGGAGAGAAGACTAGGGCGAACTCCTCTATCTTCTTTCTTTGAGTTTATCTCCTCATTTTATGATTATCTTTCTGCGGCTTAACCTATTTTTTCGAATGGGCCAAAAACAGACGGTCTGAGTCTGTTTAAGCATGGGCTTCTTGATTCGGCCCAAAGTCTCAGAAATACGAGTCTTGTGGGTTAGGCCCAAGATTGTATCTCGCATAACTTTATTCGGCAATTCTTGTTAATGGCTAGGAACATGTAAGTTGTTGTTCTAAAGATGGGTTGCAGCTAGTCACTTGTCCGGAGGGGAAGACATCGGCAAATGTTCGAGAGATGTGTTTGTTCGATTGATCCGTTCGGATGTTTTGTTGGATTGTTTTATTCATTTCGTATAAAAAGTTAAATGTACGAAGCGTTTCGTATAAAACGTTATTCCTACGAAATGTCGATGGTACAAAATATACTTCGTATAAAACATTAACCATACGAAGTTCTGTTTATACTAAGTGCAGTGAAATTCTGTGTCCGATTGCTCAACCACGCTTTCAGCTATTGTTTTCGTCGAAGGAGATTTTGACCTCAACAATCGATTTACTAGCTGCACAAGGGAAAAATGCAGCAGTGGCTTGCCGCCTCACCCGCATTTTCGAACAGGGGGTATAAGTTAAGAGCATAGTGATTAGCTAGGGTTACCACCTCGAGCACTTATTTCTCAGGTTGGTTTGTTTATCTCATTTCCTTATGAAGAAGAAAACATAAGCAAACAAATATTTTATCTTTATATTTTTTTCTTACTGTTTTAAAAATCTAAGCTATCAAATAATTTTACTACATTATTCTTTCTCCTCGCTTTAAGACCAAACGAGATTTAGAAAGCGCGTGTATATTTTCTTTATAACTTTAAAGTTTTAGTTATTTTCTTATTAATAATTTAAAATTTAAATTATGCAATCTAATAGTTTTTATAATTATTTAGTTCGCATTATAAAAATGAATTGGGTATTATTTGAGAGGACTTTTTTTTTTTGACAACAGCAAACGATTCTACCAGTTCTCAGCTAGCCAAGACGGTGAATCAGGATTTACATAAACAAAATAAGAAGGCTGGATCCTTGCACCACGTGCTAGTTTGTCCGTCTTTGTGTTGTGTGCTCGTGGAGTGTGAGTGATAACGAACCTTGTGAAGAAACTCTTGCGACTCTCGTACTCATCCAAGTATATCGTGAAAGCAGGCCATTCTGTGGGTGTAGACACTATCTTCACCAGCTCCAAACAGTCTGATGCGAAGGTTACCTCATGTTGATTCCACCGTTTCATACATTCCATAGCCCAAATTAGTGCTTCGAACTCTGCATGAAGTGGAGATAAGCTACATCTGATATTCCTTGCTCCCATCATGATATATCTGTCTCCTTCGTAAATGCTATACCAGCCCTGTCCTGAAAATCTATCTCCTTCCTTCCATGATCCATCCAGAAAGCACCATCTTCCTGTAACATTCACCGGTGCCTGAATTGTAGCAATATTGTCCTGATTCCTTTGTACTCCTGTGTTACCCAATAATACTGAAGTCTGTGCCGCTCCCCATGCTGTGAATTCACTTTTCGCCAGGCGTAAAATTTCCCGTGGATCCCGATCAATATTACTATAAAGTTTATCATTTCTACTCTTCCAAATATACCAAATAATCCAAGGAAAACAGCCAATGTCAACATCAGATGGCACTCGCCAGAACAAATAATCCATATTGGTAAACAAAGAGGGTAATGGAAAACTTCCATGAGGCGATGGTATACTTGAAAGGGCCCAAGTTTGCAAGGCCGGCGGGCATTCAAATAGGACATGATTTATTGATTCCTCTTCTGTCCCACACTTAACGCACCGGGTATCACAATTGATTCCTCGGGCTTTTAAATTCTTTGTAACCGATAGACAACCCGAGATTGCCTGCCAAATAAAATGTTGAACTTTTGGCGGACACCTTAACTTCCAACACTGCTCCTGAAGTCGTTTTACATCTGGTCCATAGACCGTATTTATATATCTTTTATCCGGGAATTTCCTTTCTAAAAAGTAACCCGATTTAACCGAATACTTTCCGCTCTTTGTGTAATGCCAGCCGAGATTATCCGGCCTAGAGATTTTAGTAATTGGTAAACCAATAATGAGTGCCGTATCTTCTGGATCGATAAGGCTATTAATAAGCTGCTCATCCCAAATATGGTTCGTATGATCAATCAATTGGCTCACTTTTAGTGTGGGATCCTAAGAAATTGTTTTACTTGTTGCTGATCTCGGGCGGTGACCTGGAATCCAGGGGTCATTCCATACAGATATGGTATCTCCTGTTCCAACCCTTTTGATTAGTCCTTTGTTAACCAAAGATCTAGCAGAAGTGATACTTCTCCATCCATAAGATGCAGAGTATGACTTAAATGGGTCTAAAGGACCCCCATTCCTATAATATCGGCCTTTGAATACCTTCACAAATAAAGATTCCGGTTTTTCTATCAATCTCCACAGTTGTTTTCCTAAAAAAGCCGTGTTAACATTCTCCAGATCCCTGAAGCCTATTCCCCCTTCACATTTGTCATGACATAACTTATCCCAAGACATCCAATGCATCCCTCTTTGATTGTCGTTCGTGCTCCACCAGAATTGTGCCGTAACACTAGTCAGCTTATTCGTTACCGTTTTTGGTAATCGAAAGCATGACATTACATGATTGGGCAATGCTGTAGCCACCGATTTTATCAAAACTTATTTTCCTCCTCTTGTTAAATATTTAACCGTC
Organism: Orychophragmus violaceus; assembly: GCA_030180135.1. Classification (NCBI taxonomy): domain Eukaryota; kingdom Viridiplantae; phylum Streptophyta; class Magnoliopsida; order Brassicales; family Brassicaceae; genus Orychophragmus; species Orychophragmus violaceus. Next base: position 61,479,618 of record CM058235.1, read on the forward strand.
CATCCATTGACTCTATTATGAAGTCTGTCATGAAGGAAGCTAAATATTTTTGTTTTCGATCCCCCAAGACTCTCCGGAATTCCCAGATAGGTCCCCATCCCTCCTTCCTTTGTAATTCCTATTATTGCCTTTACTTCCTCTCGGGTTGTTTGAGCAACTTTAAAACCAAATTGTATTGATGATTTGTCGAAATTAATTTGTTTTCCTGATGCCAACTCATAACCTCTTAATATTTTAAGGATGACATTACATTCCTCTGTATTTGCCTTGCAGAAGAATAAACTATCATCCGCAAATAAAAGATGTGAGATTGGAGGGCTTGCTCTTGCCACACTCAAGCCTGTCCACACCTTTTCTCGTTCCGCTTTTCTAATGTTTGCCACTAAAGCTTCCGTGCATAGGATGAAGAGATATGGTGATAAAGGGTCCCCTTGCCGTAATCCTCTATTTGGTTTAATTTTTCCTTTCGGCTGACCATTCAATAAGACTTTATATTCCACCGATGTAATACAGGCCATCATCAGATTTATCCAACGATCTCCGAAACCCATCTTCCGTAGTAATTTTTCAATAAAGCTCCATTCCACTCTATCATATGCTTTGCTCATATCCGTTTTTATTGCCATAAATTTCCCTTTGCACGAGGGCTTCGTCCGTAGTCCATGAAACATCTCTTGGGACAATAAGATGTTATCCGAAATTAACCTCCCCGCCACAAAGGCTGACTGTGTTTCCGATATAAGTTTCGGTAATAAAGGCTTTAGTCGCTGACATAAAACCTTTGATAATAATTTATATCCCACGTTGCATAAACTAATAGGCCGCAGTTCCGTCATTCGTGTCGGTCGTTCCGTCTTTGGTATTAGACAAATGTTCGTTATATTCAACCTTGTATCAAAAACTCCCGTTTGAATAAAATCATTTACGAACCGAATAATATCATGTTTAATGATAGGCCAGGATTGTTGGAAAAACAAAGCTGTCATCCCGTCTGGTCCTGGCGCTTTCACTGGATGCATCATAAATAAAGCCTTACGTATCTCCTCTTCAGATGCAACCGCTGTTAGTCTGATGTTCATTTGTTCTGTTATTAATTCTGGAATTTCAAGGAGGAAATCCTCTATTTCCGATGGGTGTGATGAGGTAAATAAACTCTCAAAATAATCCGTTGCCACTTTTTCCACCTCCTCATCCTTTGTTACCCAGTCACCATTATCATTGTGAAGGCCTACAATCCGATTCCGTGCTCTTCTTTGTTTTGTTAACGCTTGATAAAACTTTGTATTCCGATCACCCGAGATGTACCACATATTTCTACTTTTTTGTTGCCAGTATAATTCCTCATCCAGATAAGCTTCTTTTAATTTACGGGTAATATCCAACACCTCAGCATGTGACCTATTATTGTCATTTTGTACCTCTTCTAATGCCTTTTTCAACTCATTTATTTTTTCCTTTCCATAAGGTAAGTTGTTCTTCCTCCATTTTGATATCTCGTGCCGACAATTCCTTATTTTGGATACAATGTTCGGTTATAAATTTTCGTCCGCTAAACGCCACCCATTCGTAATTGAGGCCATTAATCCCTCTTTCCCAACCCATCTCTTGTCAAAACGAAATTGTGATTTTTTCCGTTTGATTTTATCCTCTATAGTTGCTATCAGGGGACGATGATCCGACCCTATCATGTCCAAATATTCAACAAAAGATTGTGGAAATAAAGTATGCCATTCCTCATTGGCTAAAGCTCTGTCAAGGCGACATCTTACCAATTGTGCCCCTCTCCAGCCTTGCCAGGATAAAGAATTCCCTAGATATGGAAACTCCAAAAAGCCACAGTTTCTGATCATGTCATTAAAATCAATAAAACTGGCAGCACTCCGTATGTTTCCTCCCTCTTTCTCATGATTTCCTGTGATCTCATTCAGATCTCCGATTATAAACCATGGTTCATTCCGAGAGATGCCGATTCTTGTTATTCTTTCCCATACTATATTCCGTAGTTGATGATTCGGTTCCCCGTATATAAAGGTTAGGAAAATCTTTTGACTCTGGTATTCCGCTTCAATGTCAATTAATCTGTTATTTTCAAAAATTATATTTACCTTGTAGATATTATTATAAAATAAATCTAGACCTCCGCTTAGACCATGTGGTTCAACCGTGTGTAATCTATCATAGCCGAAGTGACCTTGGAACATCTCCACAAAGGGTCGTTGTTGTTTAGTTTCTGATAAAAACAGAAATTCCGGTTTGTACTTAAAGCATGTTTCGCGTAGATAACTTATGGTCCACTTGCTACCTAGCCCACGACAATTCCAACTTAAGATGCACATTATAAAATCCCAAAATTTTCCTTAATAATGTAACCCGAGTTTGAAGATACCCTTGTTACTAACTTCTCTCTTTTTTTCCTTTTAACCTCTATTGGATCCACATATTTTGTCTGTCTGAACACCCTGCACTTTACCCGGTACTTCATTACCTCTCTTACGATCCAATGATATACCACATTCCATTCCAAACCTCCAGACAGGCCCAATTCACTCATATCCAAACTACTAAAATCCTTGAAACATAATGTTATTATTTTACCATATTCTAAAAACCAGTGCATATAACCGTATATATGTCCATAATATCCACCGAGTATAAATACCAAAATTTCTCTCTTCTTATCAACAATCATGTCCCATGAGTCTCTAAACTGCTCCATAATTTCTTGATGTGTAACCTCACCGATAACATCCGATTGCATAATGAAGCAAACCTCCTTAAATTTGTATAGGCCCCTACTGTCATCTGTATATAAACAGGACATGAGGACATAATGAGTAATGTGTATAACATGTAACCACAAAGAATACATAATTAAGTACCGCACACATGTTCCTAAGACTAAGCACCACCCGACGAAGATAGAAATATCTTCCCCAATCCTATAAACAAACTCAATATCCCAGCTTACTAAATACCATCCAAGAAAGCTACAGGAAAACCGTGACTCTGCATATACATAACCGGTATCATCCATATGCTTGATTAGAAACACTCCCATCATACGAGATAATAAAAAACCTTTCTTCGTCCACAAGATTCTTATATTACACAGATTTCCTTTATAAACCTTATAGGATACTTTGTTGTCACAGTCACTCATATGCTTCTTATCAAGATTAATTAGTGTATGAGAACAAACCAACACCTCCACAAGCCTCATTTTACAGTACAGAAACGATCGTGTAATACCTTTCCTACTCCTTCCTAAAACCGTATGACTAACCTTAGCCCCACAAAATCTAAGATCAGTGTACACCTGGAGTTTAGATGATGTAAGACGAGTCCACTGTGCTATTCCCGATTGTTGTGTCCTCATGTCCATGCCCATAATCCTTGGTAATAAACCCTGTACACCTGTACAATAAAGGAGCATCAGATCCATCAATAGGAAAAATTCTTGTTGAAACAAACTTAATCTACTAAAGTACAGTCCTATGATGAAACAGATAAGCTGTTTGTTTCTTATTTTTCTTCCTCTATAATATTTATATATAACACACCCAACACATCCAAAAACATAACCATATGATGATAACTTATGTCCATTAACCAGAAAACACTGCCAGTAAAACCAGACCGACTCCCTTGCCCAAGAGCAACATTCATGGGAACAATGAGTATTCCTTAATCCGAGCAAGCCATATCATGTGTCCACCTTTATTTTAACCACTAAAACCCGACTAAAACTATAAAGAAAAGATCCTTTATTCATACTGGATAACCAAGCATTACACATGCTTTCATAAAGAGAATTAAAAAGAGAATTACTGCCATAATCGACAGTCAACCTATAAGGGAAATAATGAAAAAGAGCATGCTTATTCAAACTGCAATAATAAAATAAAGAGAGGGTTCTTCTGTAAACTCTTTGGCTTTCACTCATTCTGGACCATTTGCTTTAGGGGGTTTTTTAGCTGGTGCAGCCACCTTATCACCAGTCTGATTACCAACTTCTGCAGATTTTTCAGTGTTTTTTGTCACAGCTCTCTTCCTTGGGGATAGAAATCCCTGCACCATGCGCTTTTTGGTGTTCCCACCAACCAGAACTCCTCCGCCACCTTTTGTCAGTTTCTTCTTTGTCTGCTGATTAGGAACCGTGTTTAACTCCATGGCAGCTGCTCCCTTATCAACCTGAGTATCCTCCTCAACTTTATCAACCTCTTGTCCCTCCACAGTCACTTCCTCTGCCTCCTTTGTAGTCTGCTCCTCTTCATCATCCATCAACAGATCATCCTCAGCTTCTTCCTGGAACTCTCCCTCTTCCTGCGAAACTGTTTCCGTCACCATATCCTCTATCACAGGGATAGAATTATCTTGGACCAAGCCAATCCTAACCTTTCCTTCCTCAGCTTTCCCCGAATTGATATACATTATGGGATCCTCAAACATTAGGGCCTTCTTAGCCGATACCTTCTTCTCCTCATGACTTTTTGGGCCAGGAGAAATGTTACCATGAAAGGCCTCCAGCATCTTCCGTTCCTGATCCGAGAGGTGTGGCCCAAGACTATTATCCTTAAGGTCATTAACACCTTTAGAACGAATAGCATATCGCCTATTAAGAGTCCTCGGAGAGACATAACCAGATTGTCTAATACCTCTTGATGGACCTTCCCCATGCTCCCTGTGAACCCTCGGCTTATATGCCCTGTATTCATAGTCATTTCTCTGTCTCCGGTAATTTTCCTTAAGGATACCCTTACCCTTGCCATTATCTCTGTCCACCTGTTGAGGTGCTGCTTCTTTTGGCTTCTCCTCTTTCTGAGAGACAACTGCCTTGAACCTCACCGCCTGGGTTCCCTGGCCTGGATTATCTGATGGTCCATCATCCCCATTATCCCCATTGTCCTGAATAAAACCGCTAGTAGGGCACCGAAACTGATCATGACAGAGACTGTGGCATGTCTTGCAGAATCAGAACAACTTTTCATACCTCAGTGACACCAAAGTTTCCTCCCCACTATGAAACTCTATAGTTGTTGTAAAAACCAGTGGTTTGTATCCGTCAACAGTCACTTGAATCCTTCCTTCGTTTAAGTCAACCGCCTTAACCTCTCCCAGAGCATCACCAATACTCCTGATAGTCGGATCAGCCCAGTAATGAAGTGGAATACCCAACACCTTGACCCAAAAAGTGATCTCTGAAGGGTAAGATGGAGATACAACTGGTCTCCACCTAACCAACGACACCATCCAGTAGTCAAAATGGAAAGGCTCCATTTTCAGCACTTCAGAAATATCCGCTTCATCATCAAAGTCAAATTGAAACCTCCCAAGACCCAAATCCGCACCGACCACCTTATCTTCCAACTGCCAATCCGCGGAAACATATAAAGCAGGGTCGTCATGTTCTGCTTGGAAGGGTTCATACATCTGCCAATTAAAGTATTGGCATAACCCTGGATGAGACTGGTATTATCAAACTTCGGAATAGTGATCTTCAAACTCCCAGTCTTCTCCACCGATTTCTTTCCAACTCCCTTCCCCACTAACTGAGACTGAGACATTTTCAGCAATCGAAAGAAACCAAGGGACAAAACACTCACAGAGAAAGAGAAGAACAGAAAAGAACCAAGAAACACAAGATATAAAACGATGCAAGTGTGATGTAAAACCTCCAGTCTACTAAGCTTATTTATACAATTCCAACTCCGCAATTGTATCAATTTATGATTTAAGAATGATGTCAGTGATTCCGAATCATCCGTGATTGAAACAATTGTGAGATATGATTTCCTTAATTTTGCATTCCACATAATATACAAATCACTAATATCCAAAGCGATTATTCCATGAGACCGAGACTTTCCTAAAACACTTTTGTAAAGATCAAACCGTAAATCTATTCCTAGCCAAATTCCGAAATCAAGCTGTAAAAGAAGGACTAAAGAAGCGTGCTTACGAGAGCTGGCCGAAGTTAATGTGGAGATTTGGTGGTTTGAGACCTCTGCAAATCGCGTTTTCCAGATATGGAATCCCTGATTCGTTCCCTTTTCATACCATCCCGTAATCATATCATTCCGCAATTGAATTCTGATCCTTGTTATCTGTATCTCCATTCCTTCAGATTTCCGCAAATCGATCAAATCTCGGTCATTTATTTTCCCTCGATCCATCGAATCCTCCGATAGCCTCTGGATCCAAAGTTTCTTCGCTAAAATCCAGTTATGATATCCCCAAATCCCGACCATTATACCGTAGCACTTGCCCCATGAATCTCCCATCTGTATTAAACCTAGCCAAATCACCCCGAAAATTCTCCGATTGAGAAGAGAGCCTCTCATCAAACCCTAGGTTTCGATTGAGAGGACTATATTGTAAAAATATAGAGATTAAAATAACGACTATTTCTAAACCATGTTGTATGTAAAATCATGGTTATGAAAATAATTTATATTATTATCTTTTTGAAATAATTATATATTATTATTTTATTATATTTATCCAAAGTATTTTCTATATATATATATATATATATATAATTATTATATTTTTATATTTTAATAAATAAATATTTACGAAAGTAGAAATAAAATAAATTTGTTTATATTTTTGCATTTGTGAAATTTATTTTTATTGTTTATATAACTAAAATTGGTTAATTCATAATTTAACCCGTTTTTCAGTGAACAAAGTTAGTTTTTAATATTTTGAATCAGAACTGACTAATCTATTTTTAAACACGTTTTCCAGTAGTATAAATAATTTGCAATTTTGATGGACCAACCCGTTAAAAATTGCATTCGTGAAAAACATCAAACATAACTAGACACGTCATATATTTGAATAATATTAAAATCTTAATTTATTTTTAGATTTTATTAAATTAAAATTATATCAATTGTAATTAGCTAATATATATTTTAAACTCGTGCAAATTTCATTTTTAAAAAAAATTATAATTGAAAATAGCTAATTTATTTTTCATCATGTTCTTGTAATGATTTTAATATTTTACAATTTTGATGGAACAACCCGCAAAAAAAGTGAAATCGTAAAAACATCAATCTTAACATTACCTACCATATATTAAAACAATATAAAATATTGACTAATTTTAATATTCTATATAAGTAAACATATATCAATCTAAATTTTTAGCATTTTTAAAATGATCTATAAAGTGAAAGTTAGTTTATAGTACTTTATTTATTTTATAATATTCAATTGTGTTTTAAAATTTAATTGTGTTAAAATATATGAATTTTTGTATTTTTATGTATATATTTATTTAAATATATTTTATACTTTATAAAACTAATTGGTGTATTGATTCGTTTAATTGTATTTATTATTTGATTTAATAATTTAATTATATGTACATAATATACATGTATAAAAGTATTTTTATTGTTATATCAAAAATTAATTATTTAATTTAATATACTTTTATAAAATAAATTCGAATTTATTAATTATTTTCTAAAATGATTGATTAAAAATATTTTTCGTAGATTTTATTATAATAAAAAGGAAATATATATATATATATATATTTACATTTAAAGAAAGAAATATATTGTAAGATATTGTGAGTAAATTGGTTAGTATATTGGTTTGACACTATTACCCTTAATGAAAAATTAAATGTCCAAATAAATACATTGGCATAATCCGTAATATTCCATGTAAACACAAAGTTAGTTTTCAAAAACTTCCCTATTTTAATACTATTAACCCTTCTTCGGAAACTCCCTAAGCATTGTACGTGCGGCTGATGCGGACCTAACGAGTTATCAAAAAATCAAAGATTAATCAAAATTTACGCGGAGCGTAACTTTTAATATTTTTATGTTTATAAACGCAATGTTACATAAACTTCATCGTAGCCTACTCGGTTGCACCCCTTCCAATGCCTTACACAACCAGAGTTTGAGAGTGGGGTGTTACATTTTGGCGATTTTTTTTTACTTTAATGAATCATAAAATTACATTTTTGCCCTCATCTTCAACCTTTTTCCTGCGGTTTTGAACCCTAGTTTCCGCCGCATGTTTTGATTTCGTTCAAAATTAACACCTTTTAACTTGTTTTTCGTATGCTGTTAACCAAAAAATGATAGATCTATAACATAATTCATGATTTCTAACTCGAATCAAAGAAAAACATGGAGATTTGAAAATTTCCGATTTCCACCACCGATTTAAAGAGAATCGCGGCGGTGGGAAACCGCCAAGCGCTTCTCTGGCGGCTAATGGGACCTGGCCGGCGAGCTTTAGAACATAGGTATAAACTAGATTTTTACTCGCGCTAAAGAAGCGAGGATATATATTTCACAAAAAATAAACTTTTTATAATAAATTTATTAGTTATTTAACACAATTTTTAGTAGATGAATATTATGATGATTACATGCTTAATACGGAAATGCAGTGAATAATTTTTTATTTGAAAATAATTTTTTAATATTACGTTTTTCATCAACTAGTCATTATAAAAAGTTATGTGATGTAAGTATAAAATTATTGTTTTGATTTAAAATATTATTTTTATAGCCTCATATCTTCATACATATAATTTATTTATGTTTTAAATGTTAAAAATTAAATTTATAGTTTTATATAAATGTAATTATAGATTTATGAAAGTAAAAAATGATAATCCATTTATTTAATGTTTTTCATTTGTTTAAGTTTATTTTTATATTTCTATAATTAAAATTGGTTAATTTATCTTTTAAATTTTCTCTAATGAAAAAAAATATTTTACAAAATAAAATTATAAATGAAACAAATTAATATATTTTCAACGCATCTTATAGTAATCTAAATATTTTAGAAACTTGATAAAACAAATTATAAAAACTGCAATTATAAAAACATCAACCATAACAAGCCATCTTATATTCAAATAATATAAATTTCAATATTTTTATCAAACTAAAAAATATCATTTGAAATTTGGTAACCAACCTTATTAACCCGTTTATCCGTAGACAAATTTTATTTTTAATATTTATATGGAATTGGTTAAACAAATTTTTAATCCATATTGCAATGATATAAATATAAAGATTTTAAATTTGTTTTATAGATAACATTTGAATTAAAATTAGTTTATAATAAATTTAATAATAAATATTAACTTAAATATAAATATTATTTTAATAATTATTTTCTTAAGAAAAAAATATATTTCAAGATTTTATTATAATCTAGATTTTGATATGTGATATGAAAGCGCTTGTAAATTTAATTTGAAAAAAGTTTTTATTTAAGTTAATTCTAATTAATTTCAACACTCGATTACACCAAAAATATTAAAATACATAATATTCTTATATAATTATACAAAATAATATATATAATATATATTTATTAATATTTAGCTTCAAATTTTTTTATTTTATAAATTAACATGAGCAATCATATATTTGAATAATATAATATTTATCTTTAATTTTTATCAAGTTAATATATATATATTAACAGGTTAGCTTAATTTTTAATATAAATTATAGTTTAGTAATATTAATTTGTATATATTTGGTAAATTGGTGGGTTATCTTTTTTCAAAAGAGATTCCTAAACATTTATATTTATTTTATAATTTATAAATATAATTGATGTATGAATTCATTTAATTATATATCTGTATGGATTACATATAAATATTTAATAATTAAAATTTATTTAATTATTTAATCTAAAATGGATTAAAAGAATTTTATTTAATTTTTCTATAGTAAAAAAATAAATATGCATTTATATTCAAAGTAAGGAAATAGATTAAAAGATATTATGATTAAATTAGTTAGAGTTTAGTTTTTCATTATTATCCTTAATGAATTATTTAAATACTATATATTTCCAATGGCATGAATTGTAATATAATAAATGGAGGAATATTTTTCAAAAAACCTTCATGTTTTAATAGTATAGATGCTCTATTTTTTTAGTTTTGGATTTATCAAAACTCTAAAATATATTATAATAAGATACTACACATATATTACGATAATATTTTTCTTAAAAAGTCAAAATCAGATTTATTACTTTAGATAGTAAAATAATTATAATAACTAAATATTAGAATAATTATAAATATTCAGTAAAAGTGTAATTTTCAAAATAAAATATCATATACTTACACATTGATAATACGGTGTATCACTACGGTTCAATATAAAGTTATCATCAGTGAACAATTGAGAGATCTTATCATTCGAGAGAAAGGGTTTCAGACATGAAGATCCCCTTTCCCCTGATTTGTTCACCCTATGTACAAAAGTACTAATAGGAAATATTAGTAAATCGAAAAGAGAAAAACTCTCAACATGTTTAAAGGTTGCACGGGGGAGTCCCCCAATATCATTTATTATTTGCGGATGACAGTCTATTATTCTACAATGCTAAAAAGGAAGAATGTTAGATTATTTTACAGTTATAAAGGAATATGAGGCGGTCTATGAACAACATCTATTTTTTTCAGAACCATCACTTCAAATCGGACGAAAGGTGGATAACGGGACTCATGAAGAAATAAAACCAATTCTAAGAATAACCACTCTAAGTGGTATGAGATCATATTTGGGAATTCCAGAAAGTTTAGGCAGAGCAAAAACACAAATTTTTAGCTTCCTCCAAGATATACTACATAATAGGTTTAATGGACAGAGTACAAAATTACTACCAAAAGTTGGTTGAGGTTATGATTACATCGGTGGCAACTACGTTGCCTAATCATATAATGTTGCTATCGACTACCTAAAAAGGTGACAACAAAAATTACAATTGTGTTATCTCAATTCTGCTCGAGTACAGGGGCTTTAAGTAAATGTATGCATTAGATGTCTTGGGATAATTATGCCGAGATAAAAAGAATTGAGGTATTTTTATTTTGAAAAATTACAAATTTTAACACAATATTGTTAGATGAACAATTATGGAGGTTGATTGAGAAACCATATATTTTATTTTCCAAGATTTTCAAAGGAATATATTTTAGGAAAGTGGATCCTTTGGATCCAATCATATCATATTCACCATCTTATGGATGAAGAAGTATTTTATCCGGTAGATCTGTGGTTAAAAAAAGACTAATTAAAAGAGTGGAAACAAGGGGATCCATTTAAATTTGGAATGACCCTTGGAATTCAGCCTACTGCCCGAGACCAGCAACTTGTAAACCAAACACCAGTAATGCTCTTGTTTAGTTAAACCAATTGAATGATCAATCTAACTAAATATGGAATACACAGTTTATTGAGTCGATTATCAAACCTGAAGTTGCGGTCCTTATTGTGGAGCATCGCAACTAGCCGGTTTTCAAGGCTAGACACAAACATAAGACATTTTACAAAATCCGGAAAAACACACAGTCAAATTGAGTTTTCATATGGAACGAGATCATCCAGATAAAAGGTGTGACATTCCCTTCATAGGGCCAGATGTTAAACCCTTACATGCTTACTCATGGAAAATAATGTGTACATCAGAGTTAAAACATTTTTATTTGGAAAGTTATTGGGTTTTTTACCGGTTAAAAAAAACTGAACTTCAAAGGGATTAAATGGGATACATAGTGTGTGCGTTGTGGAGCAGAGGAAGAATCAATTAACCATGTACTTTTTGAATGCGCACGTTTCCTACAAACTTGGACTCTTTCACAAATTCCTAAAAATCGTGAAAGTTTTCATACGGAGCAGTTTTTACTAATATGAATTATTTATTCTGGAGCCAATTGTCGAATAACCCAAATAAAAAAAATTCCTTGGATATTATGGTACATATGTCACAGTGTGAACGATATGGTATATAGTCATATAAATAGGGATCTCGGGATATACTAAGGATGGCAGAGACATAATTCTTAATTTGGGAGGAGGTACAAAGATCTGAGGTCAATGATACCACAACAAATAGGAGAAAGATTTAGTTCAAAGGACACTATAATACAGCAAGGATAATGGTGTTTTTTTGATAAATCATCGAAGGAAGGCAATCAGTACACAAGACAAGGTTGGTACAACAATTACGAAGGAGAGATAAATATAGTGATGGAAACAAGGAATAGTCTATCCCCCCTGCTGAATTTGGGGCATTAATTTGGGCTATGTAATGTATGAAGTTCTTCCAACAACCTCACATAAATTTGCGATAAACTGTTCTGGAATGGTAAAAATATTGTTCGAACCACGAGAATGGTCAGTCTTCTCGATTCATTTAGAGAAGTATGAAAGTTGGAAGAAGTTCTTTACGACATTTGCGATCTAGCATATACCACACACCTTAAATTCAATAGATGACAAGAGGCACCAGAATGCTCGCATCAGACTGTCCTACTGTCTTGATGTCGGTCTGGAACTACCGATGTGGATGACCGAATAGACATACGTTTCTTGTTTAGACTTATCTTGTTGACAAATATAAAATAAAATAAAATCTCATATATAGTATTTATCAAAATTTTCTCTTGAAAATATATGTGTTTCATTTCTTCATATATAATATTTTATTCTTGATGTGCCCCGTATTGTTCAGGGCTTTCATGTTTTAAATTTATAAAACTCCGAGTCTGAAAGTGCACAAATGTGTGATGTACTACTTAAGGTATCGATTCACAGAGAAACTATGCATATTTGAAAAGTCAAGCAAGATTAGAGGAGAGATAAGAAAAAAGGAGATTGTGAGAGTGTCAAGTATTCTAATATATAATAGCAAAGAATGTAAAAAGAAAAAGGCAACTATATGTGAAGGCATTGGGCGTCCAAGGAGTATCTTAGGAGGTTCAGAATAATCCATACAAGTCTAGCTTAGTATCAAGTTTTTCTAGCTAGGTCACCAAACTCGAACACAATAATATGTCTAACATCCTCTCGCAGGACTACACACCTAATATCTTCAACACGACCAATCAACTCTCTCAACTCGACGCGAGGAAGATCATGCATTAATATCATGTTCATCAAAACATTCACAGTTCCCTACAAGTCAATGCTCACACCTTGCAACACAACTGCACTCCTAAGCTAGGTAAAGTCAGCACTCTTCTAGCATTATCAATCCTAAGATAAGATCTTAGTTCATGACTCTAGTTTCATGCATTAAGACTAGAAATCAAGCATAAGTATAGTACAAGTAATTCTAATCAAACCGATATTATTCCTCTGAGATAACTACCTTGTCAAATCCAATAAATGGACTACTCATCCATGGAGTATCAGATCATGGCCACAGGATAGCTGATTAGCCTGGCTAGGACGACATAGAGGTTCAGAGGATTATGGTCTCTCTAAAGCACCCAAAAACTTTAAAACTCTAAAATTAAGAAACTAAAGACTAAAAAGAATAAAACGGAAAATAAATATTTTGTATAATAAATTTCGTGGTTTTGGTGTGTTTACAAGGAGAGGGGGTTTACAAGGAAAATAAAATTATTTGTTCGTGTTACTTCTGTAAATTCCCCATCTTGAGTTACTAAATTTGTCATTCCAATATCTGGCGTTTTTCATATATCTTCAAATATAAAAACAAGAGAGAAAGCCAAGAGGTTCAAAAAATGGTTAAGGTTCATGTGGTGTACCAACTAAAGATGAGTTGCCATTAAAGGACAACAAAGAGTGGTAAAATATATAAAGATGTACTCACTGTCTGGTTCGATGTCCTGCCTAAAAACTTTGATGAGAAATTGTAAGTCAGGTTGAAGTCAAATAAGATAGAGCTAGTATTCCTTCTAATAGACTCTTTATGGTTCTAATCTTACAAAATAATGTCACCGTACAAGTGCCTAGCTACCGCCTAGTCTAGTACCAAGTATCAAAAGAGTTGTTACAAAGTGATAGTGGGAAAGCACACATGTCGAAATAATCCTAGATGGAAACAAGGAATAGTCTATCCCCCCTGCTGAATTTGGGGCATTAATTTGGGCTATGTAATGTATGAAGTTCTTCCAACAACCTCACATAAATTTTGCGACAGACTTTTCTGGATTGGTAAAAATATTGTTCGAACCACGAGAATAATCAGTCTTCTCGATTCATTTAGAGGAGTATGAAAGTTGGAAGAAGTTCTTTGCGACATTTGCGATCTAGCATATACCAAACACATCAAATTCAATAGTTGACAAGAGGCACCAGAATGCTCGCATCAGACTGTCCTACTGTCTTGATGTCGGTCTGGAAGTACCGATGTGGATGACCGAATAGACATAGGTTTCTTGTTTAGTCTTATCTTGTTGACCAATATTAAATAAAATAAAATAAAATATCATATATAGGTATTTATCAAAATGTTCTCTTAAAAATATATGTGTTTCATTTCTTTATATATAATATTTTTATTATTGATGTGCCCCGTATTGTTCAGGGCTTTAATGTTTTAAATTTATAAAACCCCGAGTCTGCAAGTGTACAAATGTGCGATGTACTACTTAGGGTATCAATTCACAGAGAAGCTATGCCTATTTTAAAATTCAAGCAAGATTAGAGGAGAGCTTAGACAAAATGAGAATGTGAGAGTGTCAGATATTCTAATATATAATAGCAAAGAATGTAAAAAGAAAAAGGCAACTATATGTGAAGGCATTGGGCGTCCAAGGAGTATCTTAGGAGGTTCGGAATAATCCATACAAGTCTAGCATGGTATCTAGTTTTTCTAGCTAGTTCCACAAACTCGAACACAATAATATGTCTAACATACTCTCGCAGGACTACACGCCTAATATCTTCAACACGACCAATCAACTCTCTCAACTGGACACGAGGAAGATCATGCATTAATATCATGTTCATCAAAACATTCATAGTTCCCTACAAGTCAATGCTCACACCTTGCAACACAACTGCACTCCTAAGCTAGGTAAGGTCAGCACTCTTCTAGCATTATTAATCCGAAGATCAGATCTTAGTTCAAGACTAGATATCAAGCATAAGTCTAGTACAAGTAATTCTAATCAAATCGATAGTATTCCTCCTAGATAACTACTTTGTCAAATCCAATAAATGGACTACTCATCCATGGAGTATTAGATCATGGCCATAGGCTAACTGATTAGCCTGGCTAGGACGAAATAGCTCTAGGTTCAGAGGTTTATGGTCTCTCTCAAGCACCCAAAAACTTCAAAACCCTAAAATTAAAAAACTAAAGACTAAAAAGACTAAAACTGAAAATAAAATATTTTGTATAATAAATTTCGTGGTTTTTGGTGTGTTTACAAGGAGAGGGGGCTTACAAGGAAAATAAAATTATTAGTTGGTGTTACTTCTGTAAAGTCCCGCCTTGAGTTACTAAAAAAATTGTCCTTCCTCTTTATCTAGTCTTTTTCATATATCTTCAAATATAAAAACAAGAGAGAAAGACAAGAGGTTCAAAAAATGGTTAAGATTCATGTGGGGTACTAACTAAAGATGAGCTTGCCATTCAAGGACAACAAAGATTGGTAAAATATATAAAGATGTCCTCAATGTCTGGTTCGATGTCCTTCCTAAAAACTTTGATGAGAAAATTGTAAGTCAGGTTGAAGTCAAATAAGATAGAGCTAGGGTTCCTTCTAATAGACTCTCTATGGTTATAATCTTACAAAATGATGTCACCGTACAAGTGCCTAGCTACCGCCTAGTCTAGTACTAAATATCAAAAGAGTTGTTACAAAGTGATAGTGGGGAAGGACACATGTCAAAATAATCCTAGACTTTTTTCATTACTCCCATCAATCAAACCAAGCTTTTGACAAAAACGAAAATCAAACCTACTTTTTTTAAAAAAAAAAAAAAAAAAAACGAAGGAGGCAAAACTCATGTAAGAAAATGTGTTTAGTAACGGATGAAATCCATCCCCTGACTTAAATCACATTGTCTCTTGCGTGAAATGAAGTAGGAAAGGATGAAAATAGTGATTAAAATGGAGGATTGGACTTACCTGGGTTTTAGATGTGGGAATGGCCGTGTATTTGGTGGAATGGGACAAAATGGATTAGGTCATGGACTGGATGGTTCGGGATGAGGCTGAGTTGAGATCATCCTTGGTTGCGGATGGTAAGGGCGCAAAAGGGTTGGTGTTGGCTGCGGTTGAGATGGGGTTTGTCGGGACTGATTAATTGTGGCCAACGGTTTTGGAGGTTGAAGACGTGGCCGAGAGTGACTCGGCCGCGGCTACACTAGGGGAGATTGCAGCATAGCAATAGTTAGCTGGTGGTTCCATATTTAGTATGTTTTAGCATTCATATTTGCATATGTGTTTGTGTCTTTTGCATTCATTATTGGACATATCTTTAGGAAATCATTTATTTAGGACTTGGTGTGTATATAATAGATTTTTCATATTTTAATCCATTTTGGAGTGTGCTCAAGTATATTCTAGGTTCTTGGAGTTGTCTTGGAGATTTGGATGGGTTTGGAGAACGAAAAGAGTAAAGAAAGTGATGAAGGAAGATGTGCCTCGGCCATCAGCCACAAGCCTTCATCCAAACGTGGCCGTTGTCATATCGTCATCCAAATCACTTTACCCTCGACCGCATTCCCTCGGCCCAGCCTACTTGATGCCAGCTTGTCGCCCAAACCGCATTCCGCACCAAAAACTTCCTCGGCCAAGAATCTCCGCCAGCACGCCTGATACCATGCCTGCTCATCCCTCAACCAGCATCACATCGTGCAGCTGCACGCGATATAGCTTCCTCATCCACGAACTAAGATTCCTAAGGCTTACTTGGTTTAGCGCATCGACCCGAGCCACCCGATGGGTATCCATAGATCTAAGAGCATCAGCCAAGACGTGGCTGATGCAGCTTCCTCGTCTGCGGTTCTTCTTCTTGCAGAAGCTCTATCCATCTTGGGCCAGTCGACCGAGCCTCCTATTGCTCACCTATCGGACTAGCCACCTCGACCAGCACATACCCGATGCCGGCATTCGACCAATACCCTTAATCGAACCATAAGATTCCTCGGACAAGGGGATCGACCAGCATGGCTTGATGCCTTCTTTTCTTCAGCTCTCATTTCCGATGTATCCTGATTTGAGTCTACCGAGCCTCCCATTTATCACCTATCGGACTAGCCACCTCGAGCAGCACACACCCGATGCCGACCATTCGATCAATACCCTTAATCGAACCATAAGATTCCTCGGCCAAGGGGATCAACCAGCATGGCTCGATGCCTTCTTTGCTTCAGCTCTCATTTGCCGATGTATCCTGATGTGAGTCTACCGATGTCGCAAGCCTAGACGCGCCCCTCTCCACTTCGACCGTCCCAGCCCGATGCACTAGTTCGATTCAGCCCGTCGAAGCAATTTTCTAAAAAATGCTAATGAGACCTAATTTTTTAGGAGCTCTTTTTTGTCTAAGATTTTATTTGCCTCTTTTCGATCTAAATTTTTTTAAACATTTTCTCTTATTTTGTTGCAATTACTTCTTTTATTTTGTTAATATCTTCATTTACTCTCTTCTTAATCATGTTTTGTCATATAATCTCTATGGTTTTTTTGGGAAATAACATGAAGATGAGGTAGATTAAGGTGAGATTAGGGATGATCTAGGGTTCTTAGTGCTTATATGTTAACCCTTATCTATTATGTTGTTCTCAATGCTAGATTTGCAAGGAGTTGTTGATTTAGATCATCGGTGTTTTATTTCCCGGAACGTGTTTGATGAAATGATTGGATGAGCTTAATATGAGGTTTTTCATACTTAGCCAATGTAAATTGATCTCTAAGATGTTTAATGGTTATAATAACTTTAAATGAATGCTTGATTGTTTCTTAATAACTATGGAAATTTGATCTTGATTAGAGATTTATCAAATGGATTAGTACCTAGGAATATGATATTAGTATTCTTGACTAAAGTATTAAGTTTGCTTGATGGTGTTTTGATTGATTGAAATGCATCCTATCTTGTGATTTGAAAATTATAATTGGATTTTTGCATGATTAGAATAGGGTTAATAGCATGCAAATGTGATTGGCTACTTTATGGGTCATTAAGCCATCATTAGTGTTGTGTGGTTTTTGATTAGAACGTATAATAATCTCTTGCTCACTCTAGTAGATTGACCTCATCCTTAGGCTCTATTTTAAATTTTGGTTTATCTTCTTGTTTAGCTTGTTCTCTTACCTTAAGTTTATTGAAAATTGCAATTGCTCTCTCTTGTTTTGTTGCTTTCTTGTTTGCTTCTTGTTTTCAATACTTAGGTTTCTAGTTTTAAAACCCATTTCTTTGCTTGGCCTAGCTTAAGAAATGTATGAATTCCTATTGTTCTAGACTCTATCCCATTAGGATTTGACAACCTCAACATATACTACAATGACATTTGTCTTGTAGGTTTTAGGAATTGACTACAAGAACCAAAACATTCTATAACAATTTGGCGTCATTTTCGATTTGGTTTCTTTAGTCATTAGAATTTACATCTTTAGTCATTAGGATTTTACATCTTTTTGAAAAAACTTCTAGAGGTATGTATAGTCCACTTCCCATTCCACATCATCTGTGGGTTGATTTTTCTATGGATTTTGTGCTTGGCTTGCCTAGAACTAAGACTGGAAAGGACTCGGTTTTTGTTGTTGTGGATAAGTTTAGAAAAATGGCTCATTCCATTCCTTGTCACAGAACCGGTGATGCCTTAAACATTGCCAATATGTTCTTTAGAGAGGTTATATGTTTCCATGGCATGCCTAAATCCATTGTGTATGATAGAGACACCAAGTTCTTGAGTTACTTCTGGAAAACATTGTGGTCTAAGTTAGGAACTAAGTTGTTATTTTCAACTACTTTTCATCCTCAAACTGATGGACAAACGGAAGTGGTGAATTGAACCTTGTCTACATTTCTTAAGGTTGTCATTAAAAAGAACCTGAGAAATTGGGAAGAATTTTTGCCACATGTTGAGTTTGCTTATAACCATGCAACGCATTCAGGTATTGAGTTTTTCCTTTTGAAATTGTTTATGGCTTTAACCCATTGTCTCCTTTGGATCTAACTCCGCTTCCTTTGAGTAAAGAACTAACCTTGATGGGGAAAAGAAAGTTGAGGTTATGAAACAGATTCATGAGAAGGCAAGGAAAAACATTGAGGAGAGTGAAAGTCCTATCCCGGCTAAAGGGCCTACACGGATGTTCACTACTTAGCCATTTTACCTTGAGGTTTATTTGCGAACCTCAAGTTTTATAATTCCATACTTAACCATTGTATCAAGCATTCATTCATTCCATTCATTCCATTCTTAGTCTAAGAACAATGAGCAAACATAAGATAAATAAACTCTTTTATTAATCAAACCAAAGGTACCAATACAATGTAGTTCAATGTCATTATGCTATATAAAGTATCGGTCATATGAATCTATCTATCTAATACACCACTCGTCCTTGGGTCTTTGTCAGCCATCCCCATGTGTTGGAATTATGTCCAGTAATCTCTGTACTGTCTCTAGAAAGTAAGAGTATGTCAATGATCAGACATAAGTCATATAATACTGGGGGTCATGATGGCTTGCTAGAGTCCGCTCATGATCTATAAGTCTTGGACTTATTGCTTTTATTATATGATCCCATATGGGTCACACGCCTAAGCTAACAGGAAAATGTGTAGGAACGGTTTAGCAGAAGTACGGTAAAAGTGCTAGGCATTTACTGTACTTAGAGAGACGAAAGGGCCTGATTAAATCTAAAGGATTTAATCAAACTGAGAATTGGGCCCAAAAGCCCATAAGAACTGGACAAGGGTTTTAATAATAAAACTTGCCCTAGCTCTTATTTTTCTCAGCCACTTTTGCGCCTCCCTCTCTCTCTTTCTGCGCCTCTCTCCTCTTGGTCTAGCAGCCAATTTCCTGTGCGTGCGTGTGTGAGCCTTTGGAGGAGCTATCTCTTGGTGGTTCTGCTGATCTCTGACCCGTACCTCCTCTTTCCGCTGCAAAACAAGGTAACAGGTGAGATCCTTTATGATTCTGCAAGAGAACCTAGATCTGGCATGTTTAGGTGAGTTTAATCTGAAGAATTGAATCAGGATTAACACTAAACAATCCTCAAGTGGTATCAGAGCCATTGGTTCTGTTAGGATTTCTTGTTTAGAATCATGTTTAGGTTGTTTAGAAGTGTTTGGATCAATCTGTGCTTGAATTTGATTTGTAAAACACTTAAGAAACAATTGAAAACCTAAACTAAAACCGCATGAACCGATCGCTAAAGGATCGGTATGCGTCCGAGAGTCGGCCGAGCGGATCGCTTGATGCACGGACCGATCATGGATCGATCGCGTGGTCATGCCGATCGTTGATGCTCGCGGCGAGTGATGAACCGATCGGCGAGCCGATCGCATGTATCGATCACGGATCGATGGCATGGATCGATGCGATCGAGTCCAGCTCACGACGCGTCTCGACCCGAGCCATCCCGTCCCGCGTCCCGTCCCGTCCCGATCGCGTGGCTTGCGGCTGCCCGATTGTTGCTCGATCGCGTGAAGCCGTGATCGGTTCGTGACCTAATGGGCCGGTTCGTTTTGGTTAGGTGGTTCGGTTTAAGATATTTTAAAATCTTAATCGTCACGGTTTAATAAACAGACTTAATAAAATTTATTAAGTTCTGGTTAAACCGGGATAAGAAATCCAAAGTCGTAAAATTGGATTTAGTGCCTAAACCAGTGATTTTCTAATTTGATTTGGTTGGACCAAATAAATTGAGAAAATCCGGTTTAGTAAATAACCGGTTGACAATTGTGGTCATCGTAGTAATTAATTTTGGTTAGACCAATTTTAATGAACCAGACCGGTTATGTCATTTAATTGGACAATTGGGTCATGTCTTGGACATGGACAAATTCTTGGGCCTCGGGCCAAGAAGTTAAAACAATTGGGCCAATTATTTGAGTCTTATTCTTCAGATTATTTTAAAATTCATTTAATTATTAAAATATCGATTTTAAAATTAATCTGTTTTCAAAATCTGAAATTAGAAAGTTTCTTAAATTAGAAGTTTCTAGATTTGCATGTTTTGAATTTTAGGAAGTTTCCAATTTTAGAAAGTTTCCAATTTTAGGAAGTTTCCAATTTTAGAAAGTTTCCAAAATTAGTAGGTTTCCCAAAATGGAAAGTTTCCCAAAATAGTAATCTTCTATTTTGGGATAAAATTTTAATAAACCTACAAACCTCAAACAATATCAAGCGTTGGATGTCTTGTCCAGTCTATGTCAGCTGTCGAAGTCCATTCAATTGTACTCATGGCCTTACAGTGTGAGGGTGTCTACTTTTGCGTGGGTAAGACGGTTTGTGATTCATAAATGTCATTGGGAGTCCCAGACATTAGTGATTACATGACTGTATAGTCTGGTTTTCTTGACTAGGCCATCGGGAGTCCCGGGCCTTGAGACATCAGAGTGGATTGGGCCTCGGGCCCAGATTAACAACCAAGAGTTATATCACGGATATAATTAGCCGAGATAGGGCTTACCGATATAAGCTAAGGTTGGGTGACGGCCAGTGGCCCACTTTGATCTTAGTTATATGTGGATCTTGGAATCATTATATTCTATTGAGGGTAACTGATGTTATTGAATATAATGCGAGATTAATCATATTAAGTATAATACAAGATTAATCATTTTGAACATATTAACTAAAATCCTTTTATCTTATATTTCAGCTATGACTACTACAAGCACTCAAAACACATTCTCAATCCGGTCTGTTCTCGAGAAGGAGAAGCTGACTGGAACGAACTTCCTGACGTGGTCAAGGAACTTGAGGCTGGTCCTCAAGCAGGAGAAGAAGGATTATGTCCTTCGTGATCCCCTCCCCGAGAGGCCTCCTAACAATGCCGCCAGGACTCTGCATAATGCTTGGGAAAAGCATTCGTCAGATGAAAATGATGTCTATTGCCTGATGTTGGCGACCATGACTGCTGAGCTGCAAATGCAGTTCGAGAGTGTGTTGTCGCCCATCGAGATAATGGCAAGCCTGAAATCGCTTTTTCAGGAGCAGGCAAGGACTGAGAGGTTCCAGACAGTTAAGAACCTCTTAGACTGTAAGTTGGCTGCAAATGCGGCAGTGAGTCCTCATGTCTTGAAGATGATGGGTTATCTCGATCATCTTCAGAAACTCGACTGCCCTATCAGCCAGGAACTTGCCTGCGACATCGTTCTGCAGTCTTTACCTGCAAGCTATGATCAGTTCATCCTGAACTTCAATATGCATGGCTTGAGTAAGACATTGCCTGAGCTTCACGGAATGCTCAAGACTGCAGAGCCCAACTTGAGGAAAACCGCCAAGGACCCCAATGTGCTTATGGTGCAAAAGGGCAAGGGCTTTAAGAAATCCTCTGCCAAGGACAAGGGAAAGGCTAAGGCTGTTCAAGTCTCGGACAAGGACACGCCAAAGCCCAAGCCCAAATCCAAGGTTGGGCCTACTGACATCTGCAGGTTCTGTAAAGAACCAGGGCATTGGAGGAGAGAATGTAAGAAATTCCTGGAAGGTCTAAAGGAATTAAAGAAGAAGACTCTGGAGACTTCTTCATCAGGTATTTTTGTTATAGAAGTTAATACAACTACTTCTGATAATACCTCATGGGTTATGGATACTGGTTGTGGGGCTCATATTTGTACTAATATGCAGGCACTCAGCAACAGTAGGAGGCTGAAGCAAGGACAAGTGGAGCTACGAGTTGGGAATGGAGCGAAAGTTCCTGCACTAGCTGTAGGCACATACTTGTTGTCTTTACCTTCGGGATTGGTTTTAGAACTCAATAATTGTTATTTTGTACCTGCGATAAGCAGAAATATTATTTCAATTTCTTTGTTGGATTTGGAAGGTTATGATTTTTCAGTTAAGAATAAATTATGTTCCTTCAATCGCAACAATTTGTTCTATGGTTGTGCCCCTCTTACGAATGGGCTTTACATACTTGATCAATCCGCGCCAATTTATAACATTGATACCAAACGGTTCAAACCTAATGAGGAGAACCGAACGTTTCTATGGCATTGTCGTTTAGGGCACATCAGCGAGAAACGCATCAAGAGGCTCCATTCGAATGGACTTCTTGGCTCATTTGACTTTGAGTCATGTGAGAAATGCGAATCCTGCATGATGGGCAAAATGACACGGGCCCCCTTTAATAAACCTAACGAGAGGGCCAGTGACTTATTGGGCTTGATACACACTGATGTGTGTGGCCCAATGTCCACAAATGCAAGAGGAAACTATCAGTACTTCATTACCTTCACTGATGATTTCAGTAGGTATGGATATGTTTATTTGATGAAACATAAGTCTGAATCGTTTGAGAAATTCAGAGAATTCCAAAATGAAGTACAGAACCAACTTGGCAAAAGCATTAAGGCTCTTCGGTCCGACCGAGGAGGAGAATACTTAAGCCAAGAATTCAGTGATCATCTGAGAGAGTGTGGGATCGTATCCCAACTCACTCCTCCTGGAACACCACAATGGAATGGTGTGTCTGAGAGGAGAAATCGGACCTTATTGGATATGGTTCGATCTATGATGAGTCACACAGACCTTCCAATATCCCTTTGGGGATATGCTCTGCTAACAGCAGTGTTCACTCTAAATAGAGCGCCATCAAAAGCAGTAGCAAAGACACCATATGAATTATGGACTGGAGAAGCTCCGGTGCTGTCTTATCTTAGAATTTGGGGTTGTGAAGCCTATGTCAAGAGATTGATCTCTGACAAGCTTACACCAAAGTCTGATAAATGCTACTTCATTGGTTATCCGAAGGAAACCAAGGCTTATTACTTCTATCTACGATCCGAGAACAAGATCTTTGTTGCCCGGGATTGTAATTTTCTTGAGAGGGAGTTTCTCTCTAAGAAAAACAGTGGGAGTAAGGTACTGCTTGAAGAAATTCAAGATGAACAGGATACTGCTCAACCTAATGAGGAAGAGCAGCAGGAGGATCTACAAGAAATTGTAGAGCCTGAACCTGTGGTACCTGAAGTTCGAAGATCCGGGAGGATCCGTCACGAACCCGAGAGATATCAAGGATTTCTCGTGACTGACTGTCATGATCTTCTGATCATTGATGGTGATGAACCATCGAACTTCAATCAAGCCATGATGGGCCCAGATTCCTCTAAGTGGCGTAAGGCCACCGATTCCGAAATGGACTCCATGTCGGTCAACCAAGTGTTTTCGTTGGTTGACTTACCCGCTGGTGTAAAAGTCATCGAGTGCAAATGGATCTTCAAGAAGAAGATTGACGTGGATGGAAATGTCCAGATTTATAAAGCCAGGTTGGTGGCAAAAGGTTTCAGACAAGTTCACGGTGTGGATTATGATGAAACCTATTCACCAGTGGCTATGATGAAATCTATTCGGATTCTACTAGCAACTGCAGCTTTTCATGATTATGAAATTTTGCAGATGGACGTAAAAACCGCCTTCTTGAATGGTATTCTGGAAGAGGATGTGTATATGACACAACCTGACGGTTACATAGATCCAAAGAATGCTGGGAAAGTATGCAAGCTTCATAAATCCATTTATGGATTGAAGCAAGCATCGAGGAGCTGGAATCTTCGTTTTGATGAAGCGATCAAGCAATTTGACTTCATCAGAAACGAAGAAGAACAATGCGTGTATAAGAAAACTAGTGGGAGCAAGATAGTATTTCTTATTCTGTATGTCGATGACATACTGCTTCTCGGAAACGACGTTCCAATGCTAAAGTCGGTAAAGGACTGGCTTGGAAGTTGTTTTTCCATGAAAGACATGGGTGAAGCCGCATACGTTCTTGGAATCAGGATCTACCGGGATAGATCTAAAAGGCTGATAGGCTTGTGTCAAGATTCGTACATTGACAAAGTCCTACAGAGATTCAGCATGAAAGATTCCAAGAAGGGCTTCACGCCAATGGTACATGGCACAACGCTAAGCAAGAAGCAGAGCCCTACGACGGCTGCTGAGCTTGAGCGCATGAAGAATATTCCTTATGCATCTGCAATAGGATCTGTCATGTATGCCATGATCTGTACTCGTCCTGATGTTGCTTATGCATTGAGCATGACGAGTAGATACCAGTCAAATCCAGGTGAAAACCATTGGATTGCCGTCAAGAATATCCTGAAGTATCTAAGACATACTAAGGACAAGTTCTTGGTATACGGTGGAAGTGATGTGCTTGAAGTCAGTGGATTCACGGACGCAAGTTTCCAGACAGACCAAGATGATTTCCGGTCACAGTCCGGTTATATCTTTTGTCTGAATGGCGGTGCAATCAGTTGGAGAAGCTCCAAGCAAGACACCGTTGCTGATTCCACTACAGAAGCTGAATATATCGCCGCTTCGGAAGCATCGAAGGAAGCTGTTTGGATACGAAAGTTCATTATTGAACTAGGTGTGATACCAAATGCGGCTGAGCCTCTGGCACTGTTTTGTGATAACAATGGTGCTATTGCTCAGGCAAAGGAACCAAGATCACACCAGAAATCCAAGCATGTGCTAAGAAGATTTCACTTGATACGTGACATCATCAATAGAAAGGAAGTCAAGATCAGCCGAGTTCAGACAGATGATAACGTCGCTGATCCATTGACAAAGCCGCTCCCAAGACCTAAGCTCGAGTTCCTAACTGAAGCTGTAGGCATTAGAAACATTGAAATGTAATCTAAATTTGAGTGGGAGTTTGAGGGCTTTATTTAGTTATTTGATATGTTCTTGTAAAACATTTTCTTATGTTTAATGAAATTATTATTTCAAGATTATTTTAACTGTGATGAAATAATCGTTCCAAAGTGATATGAACCATTTTATAGGTCATCGAAGTAAGTGACTTGATCTTGAGTCATCAAAGTCATTTAGCTTGATCATGAGACCCTATATTTGATAGATGGCTTATATCATCCTGTCCCTAGTCGAAGGTTGTTGAAATTGGAACACCAACAACCGCGTGAGACTAGATTGGTATGTGACTTATGACAAAATCTCAGGATGTCATAGATGCACGGCATCAAAGTCAATACATAGGTGTATGTTGGGGTACATACGACCGGACAAGACCCGATTATAAGAACTCTTCAGGATATTTATATCTGTGTCATAAGAGATTCTTACTACGACTATAGAGTATAGTCCTTAGACCTTAGTTCGCATGCATGTGACTGCACATGAACTAATGCGCTTTGATCATTGTCTAATGCTGTCGTTAAGCGATAGTTATAAGGACCTTGATTGGGTGTGTTATGAAATGAGTAGTTTAAAGTGATGGAACAAGACGGGATTTGTCCCTCCAGTATAAATGGAGTGAATATCTCTAGGCCAATCGGAGATTTGAATACTGGAAAATGCATGGCCATGCTCAAACGGACTTTCCCGAGTCGTTTGGATTGTCAGTATCAAATCAGAGTCCGATGAACAAGATTAGGCTTTATAAGGATGACACTAATCTTGCCTTATGACTAATCGAGATATTGAGACAAAAGGATTATGAATGCAGAGATTCCAGTTCAAGTGGGAGATTGTTGGAATTATGTCCAGTAATCTCTGTACTGTCTCTAGAAAGTAAGAGTATGTCAATGATCAGACATAAGTCATATAATACTGGAGGTCATGATGGCTTGCTAGAGTCCGCTCATGATCTATAAGTCTTGGACTTATTGCTTTTATTATATGATCCCATATGGGTCACACGCCTAAGCTAACAGGAAAATGTGTAGGAACGGTTTAGCAGAAGTACGGTAAAAGTGCTAGGCATTTACTGTACTTAGAGAGACGAAAGGGCCTGATTAAATCTAAAGGATTTAATCAAACTGAGAATTGGGCCCAAAAGCCCATAAGAACTGGACAAGGGTTTTAATAATAAAACTTGCCCTAGCTCTTATTTTTCTCAGCCACTTTTGCGCCTCCCTCTCTCTCTTTCTGCGCCTCTCTCCTCTTGGTCTAGCAGCCAATTTCCTGTGCGTGCGTGTGTGAGCCTTTGGAGGAGCTATCTCTTGGTGGTTCTGCTGATCTCTGACCCGTACCTCCTCTTTCCGCTGCAAAACAAGGTAACAGGTGAGATCCTTTATGATTCTGCAAGAGAACCTAGATCTGGCATGTTTAGGTGAATTTAATCTGAAGAATTGAATCAGGATTAACACTAAACAATCCTTCACCATGATCAACCTCATGTCCTGAAATCATATAAACAAATAAGCAATTCATTTCATGTATAAATTATTCCAACAACCTAGATAATCATCCGGTTCTACATGTCCCATAACCCAATGCACACACAACCCTAATAAGATTGGAGGTATTTGATTTTGAAAAATAACAATTGTGTTATACCAATTCTGGTCGAGTTCAGGGGCTTCATATAAATGTATGCATTAGATGTCTTGGAATAATTATGCCGAGATAAAAAGAATGGAGGTCATTGATTTTGAAAAATTACAAATTTTAACACAATATTGTTAGATGAACAATTATGTAGGTTAATTGACAAACCATATATTTTATTTTCCAAGATTTTCAAAGGAATATATTTTAGGAAAGTGGATCCTTTGGATCCATTCATATCATATTCACCATCTTATGGATGGAGAATTATTTTATTCGGTAGATTTGTGGTTAAAAAAGACTAATTAAAAGAGTGGAAACAAGGGGATCCATTTAAATTTGGAATGACCCTTAGAATTCAGCCTACTGCCTGAGACCAACAACTTGTAAACCAAACACCAATAATGCTCTTGTAAAGGTAAACCAATTGAATGATCAATCTAACTAAATATGAAATACACAGTTTATTGAGTCGATTATCAAACCTGAAGTTGCGACCCTTATTGTGGAGCATCGCAACTAGCCGGTTTTCAAGGCTAGACACAAACATATGACATTTAACAAAATCCGGAAAACACACAGTCAAATTGAGTTTTCATATGGAACGAGATCATCCAGATAAAAGGTGAGACATTCCCCTCATAGGGCCAGATGTTAAACCCTTACATGCTTACTCATGGAAAATAATGTGTACATCAGAGTTAAAACATTTTTATTTGGAAAGTTATTGGGTTTTTTACCGGTTAAAAAAAACTGAACTTCAAAGGGATTAAATGTGATACATAGTGTGTGCGTTGTGGAGCAGAGGAAGAATCAATTAACCATGTACTTTTTGAATGCACATGGGTCCTACAAACTTGGACTCCTTCACAAATTCCTAAAAATCGTGAAAGTTTTCATACGGAGCAGTTTTTACTAATATGAATTATTTATTCTGGAGCCAATTGTCGAATAACCCAAATAAAAAACTTTCCTTGGATATTATGGTACATATGTCACAGTGTGAACGATATGGTATATAGTCATATAAATAGGGATCTCGGGATATACTAAGGATGGCTGAGACATAATTCTTAATTTGGGAGGAGGTACAAAGATCCGAGGTCAATGATACCACAACAAATAGGAGAAAGATTTAGTTCAAAGGACACTATAATACAGCAAGGATAATGGTGTTTTTTTGATAAATCATCGAAGGAAGGCAATCAGTACACAAGACAAGGTTGGTACAACAATTACGAAGGAGAGATAAATATAGTGATGGAAACAAGGAATAGTCTATCCCCCCTGCTGAATTTGGGGCATTAATTTGGGCTATGTAATGTATGAAGTTCTTCCAACAACCTCACATAAATTTGCGATAAACTGTTCTGGAATGGTAAAAATATTGTTCGAACCACGAGAATGGTCAGTCTTCTCGATTCATTTAGAGAAGTATGAAAGTTGGAAGAAGTTCTTTACGACATTTGCGATCTAGCATATACCACACACCTTAAATTCAATAGATGACAAGAGGCACCAGAATGCTCGCATCAGACTGTCCTACTGTCTTGATGTCGGTCTGGAACTACCGATGTGGATGACCGAATAGACATAGGTTTCTTGTTTAGACTTATCTTGTTGACAAATATAAAATAAAATAAAATCTCATATATAGTATTTATCAAAATTTTCTCTTGAAAATATATGTGTTTCATTTCTTCATATATAATATTTTATTCTTGATGTGCCCCGTATTGTTCAGGGCTTTCCTGTTTTAAATTTATAAAACTCCGAGTCTGAAAGTGCACAAATGTGTGATGTACTACTTAGGGTATCGATTCACAGAGAAACTATGCATATTTGAAAAGTCAAGCAAGATTAGAGGAGAGATAAGAAAAAATGAGATTGTGAGAGTGTCAAGTATTCTAATATATAATAGCAAAGAATGTAAAAAGAAAAAGGCAACTATATGTGAAGGCATTGGGCGTCCAAGGAGTATCTTAGGAGGTTCAGAATAATCCATACAAGTCTAGCTTAGTATCAAGTTTTTCTAGCTAGGTCACCAAACTCGAACACAATAATATGTCTAACATCCTCTCGCAGGACTACACACCTAATATCTTCAACACGACCAATCAACTCTCTCAACTCGACGCGCGGAAGATCATGCATTAATATCATGTTCATCAAAACATTCACAGTTTCCTACAAGTCAATGCTCACACCTTGCAACACAACTGCACTCCTAAGCTAGGTAAAGTCAGCACTCTTCTAGCATTATCAATCCTAAGATAAGATCTTAGTTCATGACTCTAGTTTCATGCATTAAGACTAGAAATCAAGCATAAGTATAGTACAAGTAATTCTAATCAAACCGATATTATTCCTCCGAGATAACTACCTTGTCAAATCCAATAAATGGACTACTCATCCATGGAGTATCAGATCATGGCCACAGGATAGCTGATTAGCCTGGCTAGGACGACATAGAGGTTCAGAGGATTATGGTCTCTCTAAAGCACCCAAAAACTTTAAAACTCTAAAATTAAGAAACTAAAGACTAAAAAGAATAAAACGGAAAATAAATATTTTGTATAATAAATTTCGTGGTTTTGGTGTGTTTACAAGGAGAGGGGGTTTACAAGGAAAATAAAATTATTTGTTCGTGTTACTTCTGTAAATTCCCCATCTTGAGTTACTAAATTTGTCATTCCAATATCTGGCGTTTTCATATATCTTCAAATATAAAAACAAGAGAGAAAGCCAAGAGGTTCAAAAAATGGTTAAGGTTAATGTGGTGTACCAACTAAAGATGAGTTGCCATTAAAGGACAACAAAGAGTGGTAAATATATATAAAGATGTACTCATTGTCTGGTTCGATGTCCTGCCTAAAAACTTTGATGAGAAATTGTAAGTCAGGTTGAAGTCAAATAAGATAGAGCTAGTATTCCTTCTAATAGACTCTTTATGGTTCTAATCTTACAAAATAATGTCACCGTACAAGTGCCTAGCTACCGCCTAGTCTAGTACCAAGTATCAAAAGAGTTGTTACAAAGTGATAGTGGGAAAGCACACATGTCGAAATAATCCTAGACTTTTGTCATTACTTCCATCAATATAACCAAGCTTTTGACAAAAACGGAAATAAAACATACTTTTTAAAAAAAAATTAAAGAAAACGAAGGGGGCAAAACTCATGTAAGAAAATTTTTAGCTTCCTTCAAGATATACTACATAGTAGGTTGAATGGACGGAGAAAGAAATTACTACCAAAAGGTGGTAGAGGTTATGATTAAAGTGGTGGAAACTACGTTGCCTAATCATATAATGTTGCTATCGACTACTTAAAAAGGTGACAACAAAACTTACAATTGTGTTATCCCAATTCTGGTCGAGTTCAGGGGCTTCATATAAATGTATGCATTAGATGTCTTGGGATAATTATGCCGAGATAAAAAGAATGGAGGTCATTGATTTTGAAAAATTACAAATTTTAACACAATATTGTTAGATGAACAATTATGGAGGTTAATTGACAAACCATATATTTTATTTTCCAAGATTTTCAAAGGGATATATTTTAGGAAAGTGGATCCTTTGGATCCATTCATATCATATTCACCATCTTATGGATGGAGAATTATTTTATTCGGTAGATCTGTGGTTAAAAAAAGACTAATTAAAAGAGTGAAAACAAGGGGATCCATTTAAATTTGGAATGACCCTTGGAATTCAGCCTACTGCCTGAGACCAGCAACTTGTAAACCAAACACCAGTAATGCTCTTGTAAAGGTAAACCAATTGAATGATCAATCTAACTAAATATGGAATACACAGTTTATTGAGTCGATTATCAAACCTGAAGTTGCGACCCTTATTGTGGAGCATCGCAACTAGCCGGTTTTCAAGGCTAGACACAAACATATGACATTTTACAAAATCCGGAAAACACACAGTCAAATTGAGTTTTCATATGGAACGAGATCATCCAGATAAAAGGTGAGACATTCCCCTCATAGAGCCAGATGTTAAACCCTTACATGCTTACTCATGGAAAATAATGTGTACATCAGAGTTAAAACATTTTTATTTGGAAAGTTATTGGGTTTTTTACCGGTTAAAAAAAATTGAACTTCAAAGGGATTAAATGTGATACATAGTGTGTGCGTTGTGGAGCAGAAGAAGAATCAATTAACCATGTACTTTTTGAATGCACATGGGTCCTACAAACTTGGACTCCTTCACAAATTCCTAAAAATCGTGAAAGTTTTCATACGGAGCAGTTTTTACTAATATGAATTATTTATTCTGGAGCCAATTGTCGAATAACCCAAATAAAAAAATTTCCTTGGATATTATGGTACATATGTCACAGTGTGAACGATATGGTATATAGTCATATAAATAGGGATCTCGGGATATACTAAGGATGGCAGAGACATAATTCTTAATTTGGGAGGAGGTACAAAGATCTGAGGTCAATGATACCACAACAAATAGGAGAAAGATTTAGTTCAAAGGACACTATAATACAGCAAGGATAATGGTGTTTTTTTTATAAATCATCGAAGGAAGGCAATCAGTACACAAGACAAGGTTGGTACAACAATTACGAAGGAGAGATAAATATAGTGATGGAAACAAGGAATAGTCTATCCCCCCTGCTGAATTTGGGGCATTAATTTGGGCTATGTAATGTATGAAGTTCTTCCAACAACCTCACATAAATTTGGGCTATGTAATGTATGAAGTTCTTCGAACCACGAGAATGGTCAGTCTTCTCGATTCATTTAGAGGAGTATGAAAGTTGGAAGAAGTTCTTTACGACATTTGCGATCTAGCATATACCACACACCTTAAATTCAATAGATGACAAGAGGCACCAGAATGCTCGCATCAGACTGTCCTACTGTCTTGATGTCGGTCTGGAACTACCGATGTGGATGACCGAATAGACATAGGTTTCTTGTTTAGTCTTATCTTGTTGACAAATATAAAATAAAATAAAATAAAATCTCATATATAGTATTTATCAAAATTTTCTCTTAAAAATATATGTGTTTCATTTCTTCATATATAATATTTTATTCTTGATGTGCCCCAT
Source organism: Orychophragmus violaceus (assembly GCA_030180135.1). Taxonomy (NCBI): domain Eukaryota; kingdom Viridiplantae; phylum Streptophyta; class Magnoliopsida; order Brassicales; family Brassicaceae; genus Orychophragmus; species Orychophragmus violaceus. Next base: position 61,511,962 of record CM058235.1, read on the forward strand.
ATTGTTCAGGGCTTTCATGTTTTAAATTTATAAAACTCCGAGTCTGCAAGTGCACAAATGTGTGATGTACTACTTAGGGTATCGATTCACAGAGAAACGTTGCATATTTGAAAAGTCAAGCAAGATTAGAGGAGAGCTAAGAAAAAATGAGATTGTGAGAGTGTCAAGTATTCTAATATATAATAGCAAAGAATGTAAAAAGAAAAAGGCAACTATATGTGAAGGCATTGGGCGTCCAAGGAGTATCTTAGGAGGTTCAGAATAATCCATACACGTCTAGCTTAGTATCAAGTTTTTCTAGCTAGTTCACCAAACTCGAACACAATAATATGTTTAACATCCTCTCGCATGACTACACACCTAATATCTTCAACACGACCAATCAACTCTCTCAACTCGACGCGAGGAAGATCATGCATTAATATCATGTTCATCAAAACATTCACAGTTCCCTACAAGTCAATGCTCACACCTTGCAACACAACTGCACTCCTAAGCTAGGTAAGGTCAGCACTCTTCTAGCATTATCAATCCTAAGATCAGATCTTAGTTCATGACTCTAGTTTCATGCATTAAGACTAGAAATCAAGCATAAATATAGTACAAGTAATTCTAATCAAACCGATATTATTCCTCCGAGATAACTACCTTGTCAAATCCAATAAATGGACTACTCATCCATGGAGTATCAGATCATGGCCACAGGATAGCTGATTAGCCTCGCTAGGACGACATAGAGGTTCAGAGGTTTATGGTCTCTCTAAAGCACCCAAAAACTTTAAAACTCTAAAATTAAGAAACTAAAGACTAAAAAGAATAAAACGGAAAATAAAATATTTTGTATAATAAATTTCGTGGTTTTGGTGTGTTTACAAGGAGAGGGGGTTTACAAGGAAAATAAAATTATTTGTTCGTGTTACTTCTGTAAATTCCCCATCTTGAGTTACTAAATTTGTCGTTCCAATATCTGGCGTTTTTCATATATCTTCAAATATAAAAACAAGAGAGAAAGCCAAGAGGTTCAAAAAATGGTTAAGGTTCATGTGGTGTACCAACTAAAGATGAGTTGCCATTAAAGGACAACAAAGAGTGGTAAATATATATAAAGATGTACTCATTGTCTGGTTCGATGTCCTGCCTAAAAACTTTGATGAGAAATTGTAAGTCAGGTTGAAGTCAAATAAGATAGAGCTAGTATTCCTTCTAATAGACTCTTTATGGTTCTAATCTTACAAAATAATGTCACCGTACAAGTGCCTAGCTACCGCCTAGTCTAGTACCAAGTATCAAAAGAGTTGTTACAAAGTGATAGTGGGAAAGCACACATGTCGAAATAATCCTAGACTTTTGTCATTACTTCCATCAATATAACCAAGCTTTTGACAAAAACGGAAATAAAACATACTTTTTAAAAAAAAATTAAAGAAAACGAAGGGGGCAAAACTCATGTAAGAAAATTTTTAGCTTCCTTCAAGATATACTACATAGTAGGTTGAATGGACGGAGAAAGAAATTACTACCAAAAGGTGGTAGAGGTTATGATTAAAGTGGTGGAAACTACGTTGCCTAATCATATAATGTTGCTATCGACTACTTAAAAAGGTGACAACAAAACTTTCAATTGTGTTATCCCAATTATGGTCGAGTTCAGGGGCTTCATATAAATGTATGCATTAGATGTCTTGGGATAATTATGCCGAGATAAAAAGAATGGAGGTCATTGATTTTGAAAAATTACAAATTTTAACACAATATTGTTAGATGAACAATTATGGAGGTTAATTGACAAACCATATATTTTATTTTCCAAGATTTTCAAAGGAATATATTTTAGGAAAGTGGATCCTTTGGATCCATTCATATCATATTCACCATCTTATGGATGGAGAATTATTTTATTCGGTAGATCTGTGGTTAAAAAAAGACTAATTAAAAGAGTGGAAACAAGGGGATCCATTTAAATTTGGAATGACCCTTGGAATTCAGCCTACTGCCCGAGACCAGCAACTTGTAAACCAAACACCAGTAATGCTCTTGTTTAGATAAACCAATTGAATGATCAATCTAACTAAATATGGAATACACAGTTTATTGAGTCGATTATCAAACCCGAAGATGCGGTCCTTATTGTGGAGCATCGCGACTAGCCGGTTTTCAAGGCCAGACACAAACATAATACATTTTACAAAATCCGGAAAAACACACAGTCAAATTGAGTTTTCATATGGAATGAGATCATCCAGATAAAAGGTGAGACATTCCCCTCATAGGGCCAGATGTTAAACCCTTACATGCTTACTCATGGAAAATAATGTGTACATCAGAGTTAAAACATTTTTATTTGGAAAGTTATTGGGTTTTTTACCGGTTAAAAAAAATTGAACTTCAAAGGGATTAAATGTGATACATAGTGTGTGCGTTGTGGAGCAGAGGAAGAATCAATTAACCATGTACTTTTTGAATGCACATGGGTCCTACAAACTTGGACTCCTTCACAAATTCCTAAAAATCGTGAAAGTTTTCATACGGAGCAGTTTTTACTAATATGAATTATTTATTCTCGAGCCAATTGTCGAATAACCCAAATAAAAAAATAATTCTTGGATATTATGGTACATATGTCACAGTGTGAACGATATGGTATATAGTCATATAAATAGGGATCTCGGGATATACTAAGGATGGCAGAGACATAATTCTTAATTTGGGAGGAGGTACAAAGATCCGAGGTCAATGATACCACAACAAATAGGAGAAAGATTTAGTTCGAAGGACAGTATAATACAGCAAGGATAATGGTGTTTTTTTGATAAATCATCGAAGGAAGGCAATCCGTACACAAGACAAGGTTGGTACAACAATTACGAAGGAGAGATAAATATAGTGATGGAAAAAAGGAATAGTCTATCCCCCCTGCTGAATTTGGGGCATTAATTTGGGCTATGTAATGTATGAAGTTCTTCCAACAACCTCACATAAATTTTGCGATAAACTGTTCTGGAATGGTAAAAATATTGTTCGAACCATGAGAATGGTCAGTCTTCTCGATTCATTTAGAGGAGTATGAAAGTTGGAAGAAATTCTTGACGACATTTGCGATCTAGCATATACCACACACCTTAAATTCAATAGATGACAAGAGGCACCAGAATGCTCGCATCAGACTGTCCTACTGTCTTGATGTCGGTCTGGAACTACCGATGTCGATGACCGAATAGACATAGGTTTCTTGTTTAGTCTTATCTTGTTGACAAATATAAAATAAAATAAAATAAAATCTCATATATAGTATTTATCAAAATTTTCTCTTAAAAATATATATATGTTTATTTCTTTATATATAATATTTTATTATTGATGTGCCCCGTATTGTTCAGGGCTTTAATGTTTTAAATTTATAAAACCCCGAGTCTGCAAGTGTACAAATGTGCGATGTACTACTTAGGGTATCAATTCACAGAGACGCTATGCCTATTTGAAATTTCAAGCAAGATTAGAGGAGAGCTTAGACAAAATGAGAATGTGAGAGTGTCAAATATTCTAATATATAGCAAAGAATGTAAAAAGAAAAAGGCAACTATATGTGAAGGCATTGGGCGTCCAAGGAGTATTTTAGGAGGTTCGGAATAATCCATACAAGTCTAGCATGGTATCTAGTTTTCTTGCTAGTTCCACAAACTCGAACACAATAATATGTCTAACATCCTCTCGCACGACTACACACCTAATATCTTCAACACGACCAATCAACTCTCTCAACTGGACACGAGGAAGATCATGCATTAATATCATGTTCATCAAAACATTCACAGTTCCCTACAAGTCAATGCTCACACCTTGCAACACAACTGCACTCCTAAGCTAGGTAAGGTCAGCACTCTTCTAGCATTATTAATCCGAAGATCAGATCTTAGTTCATGACTCTAGTTTCATGCATTAAGACTAGATATCAAGCATAATTCTAGTACAAATAATTCTAATCAAATCGATAGTATTCCTCCTAGATAACTACTTTGTCAAATCCAGTAAATGGACTACTCATCCATGGAGTATCAGATCATGGCCATAGGTTAGCTGATTAGCCTGGCTAAGACGAAATAGCTCTAGTTTCAGAGGTTTATGGTCTCTCTCAAGCACCCAAAAACTTCAAAACCCTAAAATTAAGAAACTAAAGACTAAAACGACTAAACCTGAAAATAAAACATTTTGTATAATAAATTTCGTGGTTTTTGGTGTGTTTACAAGGAGAGGGGGTTTACAAGGAAAATTTTGTTGGTGTTACTTCTGTAAAGTCCCATCTTGAGTTACTAAAAAGCTTGTTGTTCCTCTATATCTGGTGTTTTTTATGTATCTTCAAATATAAACACAAGAGAGAAAGACAAGAGGTTCAAAAAATGGTTAAGGTTCATGTGGTGTACCAACTAAAGATGAGCTTGCCATTTAAGGACAACAAAGAGTGGTAAAATATATAAAGATGTCCTCAATGTCTGGTTCGACGTCCTGCCTAAAAACTTTGATGAGAAAATTATAAGTCAGGTTGAAGTCAAATAAGATAGAGCTATGGTTCCTTCTAGAGATGTTGTTATGGGTAACCCATACCCATTTAGACCCAACCCTTTTAAACTCATACCCATTTAGACCCATATCTTTAAGACCCATTTAAAATAAATGGTCTAATAGGGTACCCCATTTAGACGACCCTTTTAAATTATATTGATCCATTTAAACCCTATTAGACCCATTTAATATGTGTTTAACACTTGTTTATTTTTAATTGATACAGATTTATTGTATTTACAAATATACTTATTTACATACAAATGTTTTTTATATACAAATGTAATTATTTAAACATCAAATGTAAATAACATTTATTTACAATTTTAATTTATTTATATGATTATTCTGTAAAAAAAAAAAAAATTGACTAAATATTTTCTTATAGATGTAAGGAGCTTACAAAATTGATTAAAAATGTATTAGTATTGCTGATTTACTATCGACATCACATGAACACAATTGTAGCAATTAAAACCAAATGATGTCATAACAATTTCATAGTCAAAATCAAACAAAACAAACTTGTTCTTGTTGAAGCAAACATTGTCATAACTTTTAACCAAAAACAAATGATAACCATGAAATAAAAGAGAAGTAAACAAAAGATCAAACTATTATCAGTTATCACTTTGACGGCAACGTTAGAAAACAAGTCTAGAAGTCAAAGTTGATATGATAGCAAAAACCTCTTGGAGCAGAGGTTCTGTCACTTGAATATGGTACCTGCAATTTCACAAAGATAGACAAACTAAGAATATTAAACAAGGAACATAATGAAAACAGCACATAACCAACAAGTCCAACACTTTTAGCAAACGTATGGTCTCCCTTTCCCCTGACTAATTTTGAGACACAAAAATCCACATTATCCAATAACACTTTTCACAAACGCATAACACTTTCCACAAACGCATAACTTTGAGCTATCTATCAAAATCCACATTATCAAATAACCAAGCCATCAAGTAAACTAAATTGACCAAAATTACCTGAATCTCCTGATCTTGAACCTCCTACTCCTGAGCTGCTCGCCACATTCTTAGTATCTTCATTGCAGTTGTCATCGATATCTTCTATAGTACCTGCAATTTAAATGTGAATTAGTTGAAAACACAATCATAAAATGGTTTTTGAAAATTTAAGAAGTTTACCTTCATATTCTGCAAAACCACGCAACCAATTGCGAGTGCAGAGTAGAGCTTGAACGTTTTCTGGAAGCAGGCGGTTCCTGTATGGAGTCAGTATGCGACCTCCAATGCTGAAGGCTGATTCTGAAGCTACTGTCGTGATAGGTATGCTGAGTACATCACATGCCATGCAAGCTAAATCTCCAAATCGATGTCCCTTATCCTTCCAATAGCCAAGAATATCAAGGTCTGGAAACAACTTTCTTTCTAGTCTTGGCTCATCCAAATAGACATCTAAATGTGTCTTAGTGCTGCCATCACCCACATCAATGCTTCTTTCCAACTCTAAAAGATCCTGTAAAATAAAGCAGTGTCAAAATTATGAGACTTACTGTGAAATTCTAATAATGTATTATAAAAAAGACTCACATTATCAAGATCATCATCAAGCGGAGATTTATTAACTAACTCATGTGGAGCTCGTTTGCTGAAAAATGTGTAGAACTAGTCGAACGGCATTGATAATCATCATAGAGCAAGTTCATATTCTCCATAAGTTCTTTAATCTTCGACTTAGAAGTTGATGGATCCACTGTTTCACAAGCTCTTTCAAGCATTTACATCTTCATCCTTGGATCTAGAACAGCTCCCATGGCTAAAATCAGATTGTATTGCTTCCAATACTTAGTAAATTTCCTTTTCATTTTCTCAGCCATTTCTTTCACATCATCATCATCACAAGTTGAGTATAACAACTCAATCCTCCATACCTGTGTGAAATACACATTGGATTTCGAATACTTCGTACCTGAGAAATGAGTTGTGATGACACTGAAAGGCTTCAACAAATCAGATATCATTTCTCCACGGTTCCACTCATCTTCTGAAGGCAAAGTCTTATAATTGTTGTCATAGAGCTCCATGCTAACAAAGGCTTTCCTGAACTTCAGCGCTCTGACAAGCATCTCATATGTAAAGTTCCACCTAGTTTGGTCATCAAGTGACAATCCTGCTCCACTCTTAATCCCAACTCTCTCTACACATGCTGCAAATGCTTCTATTCTCGATTGAGACGCTTTCACATATCTCACGCTTTCTCGAATGCTAAACAACAAATCCTTGACCAGCTCTAAACCTTCTTTCAATATGAGATTTAAGATATGCGCAGAGCATCTCACATGCATGAACTTCCCGCCACACAACAAAGCATTGCCACTACCACTCATCATCTCAAGCTGGCCTTTGAGGATTCTCATCATACTATCATTGTTATTTGCATTATCTAAAGTTATTGAGAATACCTTCTTCTCTAAACCCCATTCCCTTAGACAACCAAAAATCTTAATAGCAAGTGCATCAACGTGTGTGGAGGTTTCAATTCACAAAAAGCTAGAATCACACTATTTAACTTCCAACTAGCATCAATGAAATGAGCCGTTAAGCAAATATAACCAGTCACCGTGGGACGAGATGACAATAATTCAGATGTGAAACACTCTTCCTTGATGCTTTGCAAGTCTCTCTTTCAGCTTCTCTTTTTCTATCTCAAATCTCCTAAAAACAGCAGATGCAGAAGTCTGTCTACAAATTGGCTGGCAATCAGGATTCAGATACTTGTCCCTTTCTCTAACTTTCTCAAACTCAACAAATCGGAACGGTAAATCATGATATATAATAATCTCAGCATCCTTCTCCCTATCAACATTATGATCATACGCAGGTCTAGCTCCTTTCTTAGGCACTAGTAGTGTACCACAGTGTTTGCACTTAGCCCTTTCTTTGTCATCATCTCCAAACCAACTGATACAAAATCATCCCAAACAGGAGAAGTTTTCCGTCTCTTCCGGGGAGCTCGGGTCGATTGAGCTATTTGAGTTACATTGTTTTCTGGTGCTTCCACTTTTGTCTCTCTCACCTCAATCTGAATGTCCTCCATATTCATCTCTATATATTCATTATGAGCATCAAGAAATGCTATTGTATGCTGAGATTGAAGATCCATACTGAAAATCAATAGAAAAAATGAAAACCAGATCATGACTCAAATCGCTTAAGGATTAAACCGAATTTGATCATCTCTATACAGCAACAATGAAAGAAGATTGAAACAAATAAAAACAGATGATATCTCCATGCTAACAAAGGTTTCCCATTTCTTATTTGAAATATTTAATATGTATGTGTAGAAATATGTGTCACTAAACGAGCAGACTTTGTTAATGACGAAATCAAAGTAATTTCCAAGCATAGAAGACAAACGTACAAGTTTTGCAAACCCAACAAAATTCGATTGATTTCACGCAACACCTCAGCCCCTGTACCGAAGATTTGGATGAGTCAGAGATAGTTCAGACTTCAGAGTTAGGATCCTGAGCCCGACGAAATTAACCCATGTAGATAATGAAACCCATGAATTTTACTCAGATTAAACCCAGAAAATTGCAAAAAACGAAAAACCCATCAACGAAAGCTGAAATTTAGACAAGATTGATACCACCAAATCGCGAGATGGAGACTCGAACGGATTTCACCGTATGAACTGATTTCTCTGTGTTCTGGACGAGAAGGAAATGAAGCCCTAACTAAAAGCGACGTCGTTTGAAGTGGATAGAAAAGACAAAAAAATATAAATGGGTCTAATAGGGTACCCGGTTAAATATTATAAAAACCCTTTTAATAAATGGGACTAAATGAGTAAACCCTTTTTTTTAACGCTGATACTGATTATAAGAACTATTACAAAGACAATTTTTACAGATAATACTATCTCCGTTCTACGAGAATCCATCAACGGTCACGATCAACGACTCCACTTGCTCCTGAAAACTTTCTTATAAGCTTGCTTCCATTAATCTTGTAAAACTGCGCCTTCAGGGATTCGAACCCAGTACATGCCGGTGTAAAGCTTTAATCACTTGACCACTAGACCACGGTTGCTTCACATTGGGTAAACCCTTTTAAAACCCAAATAACTTAGATTGATAAATGAGACTAAATGGGTTTTAATTTTAACACAGGACCCATTTAGACCCGCGAAATTAATGCCCATATTAACATCCCTAGTTCCTTCTAATTGACTCTCTATAGTTATAATCTTACAAAATGATGTCATCGTGCAAGTGCCTAGCTACCGCCTAGTCTAGTACCAAATATCAAAAGAGTTGTTACAAAGTGATAGTGGGAAAGCAAACATGTGAAAATAATCCTAAACTTTTTTCATTACTCCCATCAATCAAACCAAGCTTTTGACAAAAACGAAAACAAAACCAACTTTTTAAAAAAAATTAAAAGAAAACGAAGGGGGCAAAACTCATGTAAGAAAATTTGGTTAGTAACAGATGAAATCCTTCCCCCTGACTTAAATCACATTGTCTCTTGTGAGAAATGAAGTAGGAAAGGATGAAAATAGTGATTAAAGTGGAGGAATGGACTTACCTCGGTCATAGATGTGGGAATGGCCATGTATTTGGTGGAATGGGAAAAAAAGGATTAGGTCATGGACTGGATGGTTCGGGATGAGGCTGAGTTGAGATCAGCCTTGGTTGCGGATGGTAAGGGCGCAAAAGGGTTGGTGTTGGCTGCGGTTGAGATGGGGTTGGTCGGGACAGGTTAATTGTGGCCAATGGTTTTGGAGGTTGAAGATGTGGCCGAGAGTGACTCGGCCTCGGCTACGCTAGGGGAGATTGCAGCATAGCGATAGTTAGCTGATGGGTCCATATTTAGTATGTTTTAGCATTCATATTTGCATATGTGTTTGTGTCTTTTGCATTCATTATTGGACATATTTTTAGGAAATCATTCATTTAAGACTTGGTGTGTATATAATAGATTTTTTCATATTTTAATCCATTTTGGAGTGTGCTCAAGTGTATTCTAGGTTCTTGGAGTTGTCTTGGAGATTTGGATGGGTTTGGAGAACGAAAAGAGTAAAGAAAGTGATGAAGGAAGATGTGCCTCGGCCATCAGCCACAAGCCTTCATCCAAACATGGCCGTTGTCATATCGTCATCCAAATCACTTTACCCTCGACCGCATTCCCTCGGCCCAGCCTACTTGATGCCAGCTTGTCGCCCAAACCGCATTCCGCACCAAAAACTTCCTCGGCCAAGAATCTCTGCCAGTACGCCTGATACCATGCCTGCTCATCCCTCAGCCAGCATCACGTCGTGCAGCTACACGCGATATAGCTTCCTCATCCACGACCTAAGATTCCCAAGGCTTACTTGGTTTAGCGAATCGACCCGCACCACCCGATGGGTATCCATCGATCTAAGAGCATCAGCCAAGACGTGGCTGATGCAGCTTCCTCGTCTGCGGTTCTTCTTCTTGCAGAAGCTCTATCCATCTTGGGCCAGTCAACCGAGCCTCCCATTTATCACCTATCGGACTAGCCACCTCGACCAGCACACACCCGATGCCGACCATTCGACCAATACCCTTAATCGAACCATAAGATTCCTCGGCCAAGGGGATCGACCAGCATGGCTCGATGCCTTCTTTGCTTCAGCTCTCATTTGCCGATGTATCCTGATGTGAGTCTACCGATGTCGCAAGCCTAGACGCGCCCCTCTCCACTTCGACCGTCCCAGCCCGATGCACTAGTTCGATTCAGCCCGTCGAAGCAATTTTCTAAAAAGTGCTAATGAGACCTAATTTTTTAGGAGCTCTTTTTTGTCTAAGATTTTATTTGCCTCTTTTCGATCTAAATGTTTTTAAACATTTTCTCTTATTTTGTTGCAATTACTTCTTTTATTTTGTTAATATCTTCATTTACTCTTTTCTTAATCATGTTTTGTCATATAATCTCTATGGGTTTTTTGGGAAATAACATGATTAATGAGTAGTCATTTTGGGTGTCAAAGATGAGGTAGATCAGGGTGAGATTAGGGATGATCTAGGGTTCTTAGTGCTTATATGTTAACCCTTATCTATTATTTTGTTCTCAATCCTAGATTTGCAAGGAGTTGTTGATTTAGATCATCGGTGTTTTATTTCTCGGAAGGTGTTTGATGAAATGATTGGATGAGCTTAATATGAGGTTTTTCATACTTAGCCAATGTATAAATTGATGTCTAAGATGTTTAATGGTTATAAGATCTTGAAATGAATGCTTAATTGTTTCTTAATCACTATGGAAATTTGATCTTGATTAGAGATTTATCAAATGGATTAGTACCTAGGAATATGATATTAGTATTCTTGACTAAAGTATTAAGTTTGCTTGATGGTGTTTTGATTGATTGAAATGCATCCTATCTTGTGATTTGAAAATTATAATTGAATTGTTGCATGATTTGAATAGGGCTAATAGCATGCAAATGTGATTAGCTACTTTATGGGTCATTAAGCCATCATTAGCATTGTGTGGTTTTTGATTAGCACGCATAATAATCTCTTGCTCACTCTAGTAGATTGACCCCATCCTAAGGCTCTATTTTATATTCTTATTTATCTTCTTGTTTATCTTGTTCTCTTACCTTAAGTTTATTGCAAATTTCAATTGCTCTCTCTTGTTTTGTTGCTTTCTTGTTTGCTTCTTGTTTTCAATACTTAGGTTGCTAGTTTTAAAACCCATTTCTTTGCTTGGTTTAGCTTAAGAAGTGTATGTTTTTCTATTGTTCTAGACTCTATCTAATTAGGATTTGACAACCTCAACATATACTACAATGACATTTATCTTGTAGGTTTTAGGAATTGACTACAAGAGCCAAAACATTCTATAACAATTTGGCGTCGTTTTCGATTGGGTTTAGCTTTAGTCATTACAATTTACATCTTTAGTCATTAGGATTTTACATCTTTTTGGAAAAAAATCTAGTGGTATGTATAGTCCACTTCCCATTCCACATCACTCGTGGGTTGATTTTTCTATGGATTTTGTGTTGGCTTGCCTAGAACTAAGACTGGAAAGGACTCGGTTTCTGTTGTTGTGGATAGGTTTAGAAAAATGGCTCATTTCATTCCTTGCCAAAAAACCGAGGATTCCTTAAACATTGCTAATCTGTTCTTTAGAGAGGTTATCCGTTTGCGTGGCATGCCTAAATCCATTGTGTATGATAGAGACACCAAGTTCTTGAGTTACTTCTGGAAAACGTTTTGGTCTAAGTTAGGATTTAAGTTGTTGTTTTCAACTACTTGTCATCCTCAAAATGATGGACAAACAGAAGTAGTGAATAAAACCTTGTCTACAATGCTTAGGGCTGTCATTAAAAAGAACCTGAGAACTTGGGAGAATTTTTGCCACATGTTGAGTTTGCTTATAATCATGCAACGCATTCAGCTACTGAGTTTTTTCCTTTTGAAATTGTTTATGGCTTTAACCCATTGTCTCCTTTGGATCTAACTCCGCTTCCTTTGAGTGAAAGAACTAACCTTGATGGGGAAACGAAAGCTGAGTTTATGAAACAGATTCATGAGAAGGCAAGGAAAAATATTGAGGAGAGTGAAAGTCATTTCCCGGCCATAGGGCATACACGGATGTTCACTACTTAGCCATTTTACCTTGAGGTTCATTTGCGATCCTCAAGTTTTATAATTCCATACTTAACCATTCTATCAAGCATTCATTCATTCCATTCATTCCATTCTTAGTCTAAGAACAATGAACAAACATAAGATAAATAAATTCTTTTATTAATCAAACCAAAGGTACCAATACAATGTAGTTCAATGTTATTATGCTATATAAAGTATCGGTCTAATGAATCTATCTATATAATACACCACTCGTCCTTGGGTCTTTGTCCGCGCCTAGGCTTGATCATCCCCATGATCAACCTCATGTCCTGAAATCATATAAACAAATAAGCAATTCATTTCACGTATAAATGATTCCAACAACCTAGATAATCATCCGGTTCTACATGTCTCATAACCCAATGCACACGCACTAAGCCATTCTATGTTCCATCTAAATTGGTCTAAGTCCCGTTATGGTTGTCCTTACACTCACGGAAACAACCGTGGTCGGGTCATGTTTTGTGAACGGTCGGGACCGTTCACGAACAGTCGTGTCCGTTCACGGACAGCCGTATATGACCCGCATACGTTTTGCGTGCAACCCGCGTTTGATCACGCATGACACGCGGTCATCCGCATATGACCCCCAATCGTTCGCATATGACCCGCGAACGAACATGGATGACCCACAGTCGTTTGTGTACAACCTAAGGTCCATTCTGTTCGTCCGCGTGTGGATTCCATCAACACCTGTTCGAGTCCTATTGATCCACAGAAGGTTTATGGTCAAATCGTGTAACACTTAGGCCGTCTGACTATGATCGTTTACGCACACCCATCCGCTCTCATTCAGGCCTACCCGCGGTTGTGTTCTGTCGACCAACAGCTTCCCATAGACGTACCGCTTGGTTCACAGGCGAACCAACCCGAGTCCATTCGCACCCGTTCATGCGTACAACCACAGCCGACCCGTCACGTGTACTCGGTCATAGACATGGCCTTCGGCCGGTCATACCTTAACCCATGGACTAAACCGATCACCCTAAAGTTTATTCCTTAGAATCCGATCTAATAGAAATGTAGAGAGAAGAAGAAGTTCCATCCGGCCTAAACCCAAACCGACCACCGGCCTAACGGCTTAGCCGTGGCTGTGATAGAGGAAGGACTCGAATATAACCTTAGAGGTGGTAGCAGATTTTCCCTGGTCCTTAGCCGTGTTGGAAGCCATTGTCCTTCCTGGTGCACGCCTTAAACCTTCCAACTAGTCCACCTCTTTCAGCCTTTGATCGCCGGGGACTTCCTTCACACCATCCAATCTCTCTTTCTCTCGGTTCTATCTCTAACTTGCCTTTTTGTGCCTTGGAGATTAATGGGGTTCTTCCCTTCTGTGTAATGTGTGCGAAAATGGCCCCTTGATGGTGTATTTATAGAGCCAAAATCGTCCACAAACCGCCCCTAGCGAATGGGCATAATTGGATGGCTGAAAGGGTGCCAATCCCATTGGTGTCCATTCACTAGTAACCACCTTTGTCAACTAGTATCACTAGCTGACCAACTGACCCAAGACCTTAACACTAAGGCCATATGAGTTCAGCTGGTGGCCAGCTGACCTAGCTGACCAGCTCAACTATTCAGCTCATTTGAGATGAACACTCCTCTTCCAGCTCCTCAACACTTAACCAAGCTCCTCTCCAGCTTGAGCTTGTTCGTTTTATGATCATGGAAGACTTGTCTTGACCGTTTGTGCACTTGTTCTGGTTCTATGGCCGTCCTATGTCTTTTAGGCTGGCTTGGAGTGAAGGATTATGTGTGTTCATGGTGTAATTGTCAGGTTACATCCTAGCACATAATAAACAAGGATCTAGGTGATTGCAGTTGAATCATAAACAGATCAGGATCATTACCTTATGATTGCAGCGGAATAATCAATGGAATATCGAGATCTGCAAGAGCTGATGATTACCGGCTCCTCCTCAGGTATCCACACGCTTACAAGCTTCGGATCAGGCTGCTAGACCAAGTCGGAACAACAGAGAGAGAGAGAGGAAGAGTGGCTGTGAAAATCGCAGAGGCATAAGCCTTAGGGCTTCCTGCGCCTCTTTTCTTCCTTATATGGGCCCAAGTAATTAAACTAATGGCTCATAAGGCTTTTGGGCCCAAGGCCCAAATCAGACAAAAGACTGTCTTTTGTCTGGCCCAATTCTCTGTACAAATACAGTAAATGCCTTGTATCTTACTGTATTAATTCCATGTTAACTTTCCCGTTAGCTATGGTGTGTGACCCTTAGGGATCATACAATACTGGTAATAAGTCCTAAACTTATAGATCATGAGCGGGCTCTAGCAAGTCATCATGATCACCCAGTATTTATGACTTATGTCTGATCTCGACACTTATCATACTTTCTAGAGATAGTACGGTAGATTTCAGGACATTCCCAACAATCTCCCACTTGTACTGGAATCCTACATTCCCTAATCCTTTTGTCTCAATATCTCAATCTGGCATAAGGCAAGATGCGTGTCATCCTTATATAGCCAGACCATGTTTATCGGAACAGATTTGATACTGACAATGCAAACGACTTGGGCAAGTCCGTTTGGGAGTGGCCACTCTCTTACCAGCTATCAAGTCTCCAATTGGCGTAGAGATATTACCTCCGTTAAACGGCAGGGACAAATTCCATCTTGTTCCATCACTATGAACTACACACTTCATAATACACCCAACCAAGGTCCTTATAGCTCCCAGTTACGAAACAGCGTTAGACAATGATCAAAGCGCATCACTCCATGTGCAGACACATGCATGCGAACTCAGGTCTAAGGACTATACTCTATAATCGTATATGAGAACCTCTTATGACACAGATATTAATATCTTGTAGAGTTCTCATCAGCGGGCCATGTCCGGTCATATGCTCCCCTACATATACCTATGTGTCGACTTTGATGCCGCGCATCTATGACCCCTCGAAACTTGGTCATAAGTCTCAACACAATCTAGTCTCAAGTGGTTGTTGGTGTTCCAATTTCAACAACCTTCGACTATGGACATTATGATTTATGTCATTTCGTTAAATATGGGGTTTCAGGATCAAGTCTACTCATGTACTTCGATGGCCCATATATAATGACATGAATCATTTTGGAACGATTATTTATATCACAGTTAAAATAATCCAGAAATCATAAATTTCATAAACATAAAATATTATGTTTACATGAACCTTTCAAAACAACTAAATAAAGCCCTTTACAAACTCCCACTGTAATTAAGACTACATCTTAATTTCACTTATCCTACAGCTACAGTCCGCGACTCGTGCTTAGGCCTAAGGAGTGGCTTCGTTAATAGATTAGCAACGTTCTCATTCGTTGAAACTTGCTGATCTACTTAACACCTCTGTCATTTATCTCACGGAATAGGTTATACCTACCCTCAAGGTGTTTGGACCTCTGATGTGCAGCTAGCCTCACATCAAGTTCATGGATGAACTCTTCTTTCCAAACAACCTCTTTCGCCGCTACCCAAGCTGCGAAATATTCAGCTTAAGTCATGGAGTCAGCAACAGTTCCTTGCACCGCCAGACAGGCACAAGATATAACCGGACTGTGACCGGAAATCATCTTTGTCTGTTGGAAACTTGCCTTTCAGACTCTACCGACTTGTAGCACCTCACTTTCTCCGTAAATCAAGAACTTATCCTAAGTATTTTCCAAATACTTGAGGATATTCATTACGTCTATCCAGTGATTCTTTGCTGGATTTGACTGGTCTTTACTTGTCTTGCTTAACATTAAAGCAACATCAAAACAAGTACGTGTCATGGCATACATGATAGATCCAATTTCCGACGCATATGGAATCTCATCCATGCATTCAAGCTCAGCAGTTATCGTAGGACACTGTTTCTTGCTTAACGTAATGCCATGTGACATTGGCATAAAACCCTTCTTGGAATGTTGAACACGTGTAGGACTTCGTCAATATAAAAATCCTGACTTTGTCCTATCAGCTCTTTTGGATCTCTATCTTTAGATCCAAAATCCAAGAACATACGTGGCTTTACCCATGTCAATCATAAAACCAACTCCCAAGCCAGTCCTTTACCGACTGCAGCATTGGAACGTTATTTCCGAGAATCAGTATGTCATCGACATACACTATGAGAAATGCAACATCGCTCCCAGTTATCTATTAGTAAACGCACAGTTCCACTTCGTTCTTGTTCAAGTCAAAACCTTGACTACTTCAACAGAACGAAGATTCCAACTCCGATATGTTTGCTTCCATCCATGAATGGATCGATGAAGCTAACTTACACACAGTGTAATTTTTCGGAGTCCGGGCTCACTTTCGCTTCTGTGAATTTCGCAGGTTCGTCACTTTCAATGGTCATCAGATCATGGCAACTAATCACGAGAAATCACTCTCGGATTAGTGATGGATTCATTCAGATCTGCGAACTTCAGGCTCTACAGGTGTAGATTCTACAGAAATCTGTAAATCTATCCGCTGCTCTCCCTCAACAGGTTGAGCAGCCTCCTGTATTTCTCGAATTTCTTCGAGTTATACTTTTACTCCCACTGTTCTTCTTGGAAAGCAACTTTCCTTTTAGAAAACAGAATTCCGAACAACCTAACTTCGTTTTCGGAATGGACGTAAAAAGTAACAAGCCTTGGTTTCCCTAGGACAACCAGCGAAGTAGCTCAGCTACAAATACTCAGTAAAGACGAGTTTGGATCATTTCCAGTCCACATTTAAGTGGTGTCTTTCAACTGATATTGGTGGAATTATTTTAGCGTAAACTTAGATATTTCTAGAGCGTTATTCTTAAAGAATATCATGGAAGATTCGTGTGACTCATCTTTAATCATTTCTAATAAGATCTGATTCTTTCTCACAGAAACACCTCCAGGTTTTCAGGAGAAATGAGCTGTGAAATGACTTCACACTCATTCAGATGATCACACCATCAATGACTTAAGTATTCTCACTCGTGATCTAATCCAGAGTCTCAATACTTCTGTCACTCAGATTCTATACCTCATTCTGGAACTCTTTCGACCATTTCAAAGAATTCCGACTCGTGTCTCATCAAATGAACACAGTCATACTCACTGAAGTAATCAGTAAATATACTGAAGTACAGGAAATTTTCTCTGGCATTACTGCTCATCGGGCCACATACATGAGTATGTTCAAGGTCCAATAAGCCTTTGGGCTTTTCTCTAGCTCGGCTAAGATGGGCCCTTTGTCTTTTGGTCCAGTAAGCAGAATTCAAGTCTCATAAGATATCCGATCAAATGAGCCCAAAAGTCCATAACTATGGGATTTCTGAATCCGACTCACTCTATGTGACCAAAACATTTACGCCAAGAAAAATCAGGTTTAATTCATCAGATTTAAACCAATTCGGTATTTATGTTACATTTAGGCACTCTTTGGTTTAAGATATAAAACCCATTCCTTGAATAGGGTGCTACAATTAATATTTCATTGAGATTAAAAGAACAAAACTTGTCTTTTATCAAAATGAAAAACATTCAAATTCTTACAAGAAAATGAAAGACAACTCTGCTTAAAGCAGGTACATTGCAGCAATTACTTAATACAAAACCAAGCCTCAAAGGCATCTACAAGTGAAAACCCTACGGCTGAGGCAGCATCTATAGCTCCTTCCAGACACGCAGTTCCACTTGCCCTTCCTTCAACGTTCTACTGTTGCTTAGGCTCTGCATATTATAACAAATATCAGTGCCACAACCAGTATCCAATACCTATAAGGTAGAACTTGAAGTGATAACATGAATACCTGAGGAAGTAGTCTCATACATCAACTTCAACTCCTCATAATCTGAAGGATTATGGTGTTTTTCAAGGTTCAATTCCCAAATTACAACCTAACACATAATCTTAACAGATCTAGGTTCTTGCAAAACGAATCATAAAACCAACCTGATCTTTACCTTTTGCAGCGGAGTGATTGGTGGTAATGACAAGATCAGATTAGAGCTGATGAGAATCGGCTCCTCCTCAAGTATCCACACTCTTACAAGCAAGGGACGGCTGCTAGACCAAAGAGATGGATGATCAGAAAAAGAGAGTTAGAGAGAGAGAGGCTCGCGGCCACAAGGAGAAAATCGCAGGGAAGCTTTTAAATTCCTTAGGGTTTTTCTCATTCTTTTATCTCTCATTAATGGGCCCAAGTCATTAGACTAATGGCTCATTAATCTTTTGGGCCCAAGACACAAATCAGACAAAAGCCTGTATTTTGTCTGGCCCAATTCTCTGATCTAATACAGTAAATGCCATTGCATCTTACCGTATTAATTCCATTTAACTTTCCCGTTAGCTATGGTGTGTGACCCTTCGGGATCATACAATACTGGTAATAAGTCCTAAACTTATAGATCATGAGCGGACTCTAGCAAGCCATCATGATCACCCAGTATTTATGACTTATGTCTGATCTCGACACTTATCATACTTTCTAGAGATAGTACGGTAGATTTCAGGACATTCCCAACAATCTCCCACTTGTACTGGAATCCTACACAGGACATTCCCAACAATCTTCCGATTGTACTGGAATCCTACATTCCCTAGTCCTTTTGTCTTAATATCTCGATCTGGCATAAGGCAAGATGCGTGTCATCCTTATATAGCCAGACCATGTTTATCGGACCAGATTTGATACTGACAATTCAAACGACTTGGGCAAGTCCGTTTGGGAATGGTCATTCTCTTACCAGCTATCAAATCTCCGATTGGCCTAGAGATATTACCTCCGTTAAACGGCAGGGACAAATCCCATCTTGTTCCATCACTATGAACTACACAATTCATAGTACACCCAACCAAGGTCCGTATAGCTCCCAGTTACGAAACAGCGTTAGACAATGATCAAAGCGCATTACTCCATGTGCAGCCACATGCATGCGAACTCAGGTCTAAGGACTATACTCTATAGTCGTATATGAGAACTTCTTATGACACAGATATTAATATCTTGCAGAGTTCTCATCTTGCGGGCCATGTCCGGTCATATGCTCCCCTACATATACCTATGTGTCGATTTTGATGCCGCGCATCTATGACCCCTCGAAACTTGGTCATAAGTCTCAACACAATCTAGTCTCAACAGGTTGTTGGTGTTCCAATTTCAACAACCTTCGACTATGGACACTATGATTTATGTCACTTCGTTAAATATGGGGTTTCAGGATCAAGTCTACTCATGTACTTCGATGGCCCATATATAGTGACATGAATCATTTTGGAACGATTATTTTATATCACAGTTAAAATAATCCAGAAATAAAAATTTCATTAACATTTAAAAAATGTTTACATGAACCTTTCAAAACAACTAAGTAAAGCCCTTTATAAACTCCCACTGAAATTAAGACTACATCTTAATTTCACTCATCCTACAGCTACAGTCCGCGACTCGTGCTTAGGCATAAGGAGTGGCTTCGTTAATAGATTAGCAACGTTCTCATTCGATGAAACTTGCTTATCTACTTAACACCTCTGTCATTTATCTCACTGAATAGGTTATACCTATCCTCAAGGTGTTTGGACCTATGATGTGCAGCTAGTCTCATCTATGCTGGGAATCACATCAAGTTCAGTGATGAACTCTTCTTTCCAAACAACCTTTTTCGCCGCTTCTCAAGCTGCGAAATGTTCAGCTTAAGTCATGGAGTCAGCAACAGTGCCTTGCACCGCTAGTCAGACACAAGATATAGCCGGACTGTGACCGGGAATTATCTTTGTCTATTGGAAATTTGCCTTTCAGACTCTATCGACTTGTAGCACCTCACTTTCTCCGTAAATCAAGAATTTATCCTTAGTATTCCTCAAATACTTTAGGATATTCTTTACGGCAATCCAGTGATTCTTTGCTGGATTTGACTGGTCTTTACTTGTCTTGCTTAACATTAAAGCAACATCAAAACAAGTATGTGTCATGGCATACATGATAGATCCAATTGCCGACGCATATGGAATCTCATCCATGTGTTCAAGCTCAACAGATATCGTAGGATACTGTTTCTTGCTTAACGTAATGCCATGTGACATTGGCATAAAACCCTTCTTGGAATGCTGAAAACGTGTAGGACTTTGTCAATTTAAGAATCCTGACTTTGTCCTACCAGCTCTTTTGGATCTCTATCTTTAGATCCAAAATCCAAGAACTTGCGTGGCTTTACCCATATCAATCATGCAACAACTCCCAAGTAAGTCCTTTACCGACTGCAGCATTGGGACGTTATTTCCGAGAATCAGTATGTCATCGACATACAAATTGAGAAATGCAACATTGCTCCCACTTATCTTTTAGTAAACGCACAGTTCCATTTCGTTCCTGTTCAAGTCAAAACCTTGACTACTTCAACAGAACGAAGATTCCAACTCCGATATGTTTGCTTCCATCCATGAATGGATCGATGAAGCTAACTTACACATAGTGTAATTTTCGGAGTCCTGGCTCACTTTCGCTTTTTTTTTTTGAATTTCGCAGGTTAGTCACTTTCAATGATCATCAGATCATGGCAACTTTCAATGATCATCAAGTTCAACTAATGACGAGAAATCACTCTCGGATTAGTGACTGATTCATTCAGATCTGCGAACTTCAGGCTCTACAGGTGTAGATTCTACAGAAATCTGCAAATCCATCCGTTGCTCTCCCTAAACAGGTTGAGCAGCCTCCTGTATTTCTCGAATTTCTTCGAGTTATACTTTTACTCCCACTGTTCTTCTTGGAAAGTAACTTCCCTTCTTAGAAAACAGAATGGACGTAAAAGTAACAAGCCTTGGTTTCCCTAGGACAACCAGCGAAGTAGCACAACTACAAATACTCAGTAAAGACGAATTTGGATCGATTCCAATCCACATTTACGTGGTGTCTTTCAACTGATATTGGTGGAACTATTTCAGCGTAAACTTAGATATTTCTAGAGCGTTATTCTTAAAGAATATCATGGAAGATTCGTGTGACTCTTCTTTAATCATTTCTAATAAGATCTGATTCTTTCTCACAAAAATACCTCAAGGTTTTCAGGAGAATTGAGCTGTGAAACGACTTCACACTCATTCAGATGATCACACAATCAATGACTTAAGTATTCTCACTCGTGATCTAATCCAGAGTCTTAATACTTCTGTCATTCAGATTCTATACTTCATTCTGGAACTCTTTCGACCATGTCAAAGAATTCCGACTTGTGTCTCATCAAATGAACACAGTCACACTCACTGAAGTAATCAGTATTGACAATGAAGTACAGGAAATTTTCTCTGGCATTACTGCTCATCGGATCACATACATGAGTATGTTCAATCTCCAATAAGCCTTTGGGCCTTTCTCTAGCTCGGCTAAGATGGGCCCTTTGTCTTTTGGTCTAGTAAGCAGAATTCAAGTCTCATAAGATATCCATTCAAATGAGCCCAAAAGTCCATAACTATGGGGTTTCTGAATCTGACTTACTCTATGTTACCAAAACATTTATGCCAAGAAAAATCAGGTTTAATTCATCAGATTTAAACCAATTGCGGTATTTATGTTACATTTTAGGCACTCTATGGTTTAAGATATAAAACCCATTCCTTGAATAGGGTGCTACAATTAATATTTCATTAAGATCAAAAGAACAAACTAGTCTTTTATCAAAATGAAAACATTCAAATTCTTACAAGAAAATGAAAGACAACTCTGCTTAAAGCAGGTACATTGTAGCAATTACTTAATAAAACCAAGCCTCAAAGGCATCTACAAGTGAAAACCCTACGGCTGAGGCAGCATCCCAAGCTCCTTCCAGACACGCAGTTCCACTTGCCCTTCCTTCAACGTTCTACTGTTGCTCAGGCTCTGCATATTATAACAAATATCAGTGCCACAACCAGTATCCAATACCTATAAGGTATAACTTGAAGTAATAACATGAATACCTGAGGAAGTAGTTTCATACATCAACTTCAACTCCTCATAATCTTCCATGAATTTAATGCAATCTCTCTTCCAATGCCCAGTCTCTTTACAGTAGCAGCACTTACCAACGTAAGAGGTATCTGACTCGGGCTCAGAAGACAGACACACGCTTGCCATGATTCAAAATCTGGACAACTTTGTCTTCACCCTTGTCAGCTTTAGGTTTGGTAAACCTACCCTTCTCCTTCATGAGATTGTACAGGGTGCTCTTCACGTTTGGCTCAACTGTTTTGAGCATGTCATGCAGTTCAGTCAACGTCTTCGTTAAGCCTTTCTTGATATAGTCCCTTACGAACTCATCATAGCTTGACGGCAGTGACTGCAGAATGATATCAGTTGCCAATTCTTGGCTAACCGGATAATCCAGTTTCCTCAGGTTATCAACGTAACCCATCATTTTACTGACATGAGGACTTACTGGATGATCATTTGGCAGCTTGCAGCTAGTGAGAGATTTAACCAACTGGTATCTCTCCACTCTTACCTGCTCCTGAAATTTCAATTTCAGGCTGCTGATCATCTCTATTGGCGACTCCATGTTCTCATATTGCTTCCGCAAATCTGAGTCCATGGTAGCCAATATCAGACCACGCACATCTACCGCATCATTATAATGCTTATTCCAAGCATTATATACTGCATGACTGGCTTTGGATCCGATCCTCTCGGGGAGAGCTTTCTCAAGGACATAGTCCTTTCTCTCATGCCTGAGAACTAGCCTCAGGTTCCGCGACCAAGTCAAGAAATTTGATCCGTTCAGTTTGTCCATCTCAAGGACATACCGGATCGAGAAAGTGTTTTGATTGTCTGTGCTTGTCATAGCTGAAATTTAGAGATAAATAGAGTTTTAGTTATTAAGTTCATTAAAAGAGCAATCTTAACAACTTATAAGAAAACTCGCATTGTATTCAAAATTTCTTTGTTCAACCTCATAAGAATACAATGATTCCGAGACCCATGTTTAGCTAAATCCAAAGTGGGCCACTGGCCGTCACCCAGAATTAGCTTTACTTGGTAAGCATACACACAGCTAGTTATAACCAATAACTCTCGGTTGTGAATTGGACCCGAGGCCCAAACTCACCAGATGTCTCAAGGCCCGGGACTCCCGATGGCCCAGTCAAGTAAACCAATCTCTTACAGCCAAATAATCACTAAAATCTGGGACTCCCAATGAAATTAGTGACTATATACTACTTTACTTACGCGAAAACAGACACCTCACACTGTAAGCCATATCTGTAATCGAATAAGCGTTAAGTAGCTGACAAGATTGGAAAGACATCCAAGCTTGATATTGTTTTTGAGGATTTTTAAGTTTTATTTCCAAAAATAGAAGATTACTATTTTGGGAAACTTTCTTATTTTAGAAACTTTCTAAATGTAGTAACTTACTAAAATAGAAATTTCTAATTTAATATTTTATAAATATTTTGGGTTGGGTCACAAATTATAGGCCCAATTCTTGGCCCAAGACCATAGAATTCCAGCTGGCCCAATAATTTGACATAACCGATCTGGTTTATTAATTCTGGTCCAAGACCAAATTAACTATCAAAACCATCGGTTATTTACTAAACCAGACCAGCTCTAAATTATTTGGTCCAACCAAATCAAACTTAGACCAGCCTTCGGTTTAGGTTAAAATTCAATTTTATGAATTTAAATCCGGTTTAACCAGAAATTAAATAATACCATGTATTAAATAATTTCCAGCAAACCGCGATTTGGGTTAACCGCTTGAACCACCAATTAAATTGGATCGGTTCAGTTAAATCCAAAACCGGGAAGAAACACCTAGTGTTTTAGCCAATTTGATTTAACTTGCGGTTTTAGGCTTTAAACACACAATCAACCGCCAATTAAATGGACCGGTTAAATCGGTGTGGTTTTGGGCAACGAACCGCGAAGCTCGGTTTAACCGATTGACTATTCGCGGGACGTAAAATTTTAATGGGCCAAACAATCGGATCCAAGATCCAACTCGGCCCATTAACGCAATTGTGGGCCATGATCCAACCGAGGCCCAATGATCCAACACGGTTGCTCACGATCGTTTGCGATCGATCATTGCAAGGGATCTACCTCGGCACAAGCATCGCCCACTAAAGCTTACGTACGATCCCATGCCAGCCTCACAATCAAATGATTGGTCTCGGCACACGCATCGCACACGCACACATAAAGCGATCGTGAGCTTAGGGTTTTATTAATAATCGAATGAAGCCATTCAATTATCAACATTCGGCCAATATACACGATTGCTTTGACATTCGATTAGGGTTTTATTATAATAATTGAATGAGATCAAATAACGCGGCTTGAATGAGATCAAATAACGCGGCTCCATTCTATTATTAAAATTTTCATTCGACAATAACAAAACCCAGCAAGCTTTCGATTAATAGTTTAATGTTTTCAATAATCAATTTTTCTTTCAAAATCAATTCTAAACCATTAAACAATCATATGATCCAATTTCACAAGAAACCTAATGCCTAGGCTCTGATACCACTGAAGGATTATGGTGTTTTTCAAGGTTCAATTCCCAAATTACAACCTAACACATAATCTTAACAGATCTAGGTTCTTGCAAAACGAATCATAAAACCAACCTGATCTTTACCTTTTGCAGCGGAGTGATTGGTGGTAATGACAAGATCAGATTAGAGCTGATGAGAATCGGCTCCTCCTCAAGTATCCACACTCTTACAAGCAAGGGACGGCTGCTAGACCAAAGAGATGGATGATCAGAAAAAGAGAGTTAGAGAGAGAGAGGCTCGCGGCCACAAGGAGAAAATCGCAGGGAAGCTTTTAAATTCCTTAGGGTTTTTCTCATTCTTTTATCTCTCATTGATGGGCCCAAGTCATTAGACTAATGGCTCATTAATCTTTTGGGCCCAAGACACAAATCAGACAAAAGCATGTATTTTGTCTGGCCCAATTCTCTGATCTAATACAGTAAATGCCATTGCATCTTACCGTATTAATTCCATTTAACTTTCCCGTTAGCTATGGTGTGTGACCCTTCGGGATCATACAATACTGGTAATAAGTCCTAAACTTATAGATCATGAGCGGACTCTAGCAAGCCATCATGATCACCCAGTATTTATGACTTATGTCTGATCTCGACACTTATCATACTTTCTAGAGATAGTACGGTAGATTTCAGGACATTCCCAACATAATCTTCCATGAATTTAATGCAATCTCTCTTCCAATGCCCAGTCTCTTTACAGTAGCAGCACTTACCAACGTAAGAGGTATCTGACTCGGGCTCAGAAGACACACGCTTGCCATGATTCAAAATCTGGACAACTTTGTCTTCACCCTTGTCAGCATTAGGTTTAGTAAACCTACCCTTCTCCTTTATGAGATTATACAGGGTACTCTTCACGTTTGGCTCAACTGTCTTGAGCATATCATGCAGATCAGTCAGCGTCTTCGTTAAGCCTTTCTTGATATAGTTCCTTCTGAACTTATCATAGCTTGACGGCAGTGACTGCAGAATGATCTCAGTTGCCAATTCTTGGCTAACTGGATAATCCAGTTTCCTCAGGTTATCAATGTAACCCATCATTTTACTGACATGAGGACTCACTGGATGATCATTTGGTAGCTTGCAGCTAGTGAGAGACTTAACCAACTGGTATCTCTCCACTCTTACCTGCTCCTGAAATTTCAATTTCAGGCTGCTGATCATCTCTATTGGCGACTCCATGTTCTCATATTGCTTCAGCAAATCTGAGTCCATGGTAGCCAATATCAGACCACGCACATCTACCGCATCATTATAATGCTTATTCCAAGCATCATATACTGCATGAGAGGCATTGGATCCGATCCTCACGGGGAGAGCTCTCTCAAGGACATAGTCCTTTCTCTCCTGCCTGAGGACTAGCCTCAGGTTCCGCGACCAAGTCAAGAAATTTGATCCGTTCAGTTTGTCCATTTCAAGGACAGACCGGATCGAGAAAGTGTTTTGATTGTTTGTGCTAGTCATAACTGAAATTTAGAGATAAATAGAGTTTTAGTTATTTAGTTCATAAAAGAGTAATCTTAATAACTTATAAGAAAACTCGCATTGCATTCAAAATTTCTTTGTTTAACCTCATAAGAATGCAATGATTCCGAGACCCATGTTCAGCTAAATCCAAGGTGGGCCACTGGCCGTCACCCAGAAGTAGCTTTACTTGGTAAGCATACACACAGCTAGTTATATCCAATAACTCTCGGTTGTGAATTGGGCCCAAGGCCCAATACACCAGATGTCTCAAGGCCCGGGACTCCCGATGGCCCAGTCAAGGAAACCAATCTCTTACAGCCAAATAATCACTAAAGTCTGGGACTCCCAATGAAATTAGTGACTATATACTACTTTACTTACGCAAAAACAGACACCTCACACTGTAAGCCATATCTGTAATTGAATAAGCGTTAAGTAGCTGACAAGATTGGGCAAGACATCCAAGCTTGATATTGGTTTTGAGGATTTTAGGTTTTCTTTCCAAAAATAGAAGATTACTATTTTGGGAAACTTACTTATTTTAGAAACTTTCTAAATTTAGAAATATACTAAAAATAGAAATTTCTAATTTAATATTTTATTAAAGTTTTCGGTTGGGTCACAAATTACAGGCCCAATTCTTGGCCCAAGACCACAAAATTCCAATTGGCCCAATAATTTGACATAACCGAGTCGGTTCATTAATTCTGGTCCAAGACCAAATTAACTACTAAATCCAACTGGTTATTTACTAAACCAGACCAGCTCTAAATTATTTGGTCCAACCAAATCAAACTTAGACCAGCCTTCGGTTTAGGTTAAAATTCAATTTTTTTTTGAATTTTAAATCCGGTTTAACCAGAAATTAAATAATACCAATTGTATTAAATAATTTCCAGCAAACCGCGATTTGGGTTAACGGCTTAAACCGTACATTAATTAAATAATTAATGATTCATATATTAAATCACGCTAACCAACCTTAACAAATCGTGATCTTTATAATATCTTCAAATTCAAAATTCGATTATGATCACATTAACAAACCATCAAATCGATTCTCATATGATTTTGAAACAAAGCAAAGTCAACAATCGACTTTTATGAACAAAACCGATTCACCATAATTAATTAACAAGCGAACCTTAGCAAAGTCAACAGCAATTATCGTTTGATAATTAATTCAACTATCAACAGCAAAGTTAACAATCACTAAAGACAAAACAATTTTGTCCTTATACCAAATCGTTTCATGACTTAATCGATTCTATTGATTAACAAATAAAGTCAACATTCGATTACTATATTCACTAAAGACAAAACAATATTGACAAGCGATTCCAATGATTGTCATTCAATTATTGATCATGACTTTAAACAATTCAACAATCGAATTTGACATAGCATAACGAATTGATTCAAAACATGTTTTACTTAGTTGATTTTGACATAGCATCACGATTCATATGATTATGATTATCAAACGTTTATGTCTTTCGCTTGAAGACAAAACAACATCATCGTTTTCAATTAACATAATCGATCAATAACAACGATCCAAAAAGCAAAAACCTAACGACCTAGGCTCTGATACCACTGAAGGATTATGTGTGTTCATGGTGTAATTGTCAGGTTACATCCTAGCACATAATAAACAAGGATCTAGGTGATTGCAGTTGAATCATAAACAGATCAGGATCATTACCTTATGATTGCAGCGGATTAATCAATGGAATATCGAGATCTGCAAGAGCTGATGATTACCGGCTCCTCCTCAGGTATCCACACGCTTACAAGCTTCGGATCAGGCTGCTAGACCAAGTCGGAACAACAGAGAGAGAGAGAGGAAGAGTGGCTGTGAAAATCGCAGAGGCATAAGCCTTAGGGCTTCCTGCGCCTCTTTTCTTCCTTATATGGGCCCAAGTAATTAAACTAATGGCTCATAAGGCTTTTGGGCCCAAGGCCCAAATCAGACAAAAGACTGTCTTTTGTCTGGCCCAATTCTCTGTACAAATACAGTAAATGCCTTGCATCTTACTGTATTAATTCCATGTTAACTTTCCACTTAGCTATGGTGTGTGACCCTTAGGGATCATACAATACTGGTAATAAGTCCTAAACTTATAGATCATGAGCGGGCTCTAGCAAGTCATCATGATCACCCAGTATTTATGACTTATGTCTGATCTCGACACTTATCATACTTTCTAGAGATAGTACAGTAGATTTCAGGACATTCCCAACACGGGGACACTACAAGTCTCTCCCCCTGAAAGGGATTCGTCCTCGAATCCGCCTCAAGGTCTTTATAGCACTCTGGGTAATTGGCCTTCATTCTGTTTTCCATTTCCCAAGTGATGTTCTTAACTCCATTGTTGATCTATTCCACTTTAACCATTTGTACCACCTTCTTCCTCGTTGCTTTTTCCATCCTATCAAGGATTCGAAGAGGTCGGATCTCTATGGTTAGGTTTGTCTTGAGTTTACTTGGAATCTCAGGCACAACCACATCTTGATCCAATAGGCATTTGCGCAGCTGGGAGACATGGAATACGTTGTGGAACGCATCCATCTCACTAGACAAATCTAACTTATAAGCGACCGCCCCAACCCGTTCTATCATTTGGAACGTCCCTAAGTATCTTGGATCAATCTTCCCACATTTTGAGGCCCTTGATCAACCTTTGAAGGTGATCATCTTCACATAGACTCGTTCTCTTACTTCAAATTCGAGTTCTTTCCTTCTCCTATCTTCATAGCTTTCACGGTCTTGAGCTTCCTTTATTTTGTCCTTGAGGAATCGGATCCGTTCCGTTGTTTCCTCAATTATTTTTGGTCCATTGTACTTAACTCTCCCACTTACGTCCAGCACAATGGATTCCGGCATGGCCGCCCATACAAAGCTTCATAGGGTGACATTCAGATGCTTGTGTGATAACTATTGTTATAGGCAAATTCGGTCAAGGGTAAAAAACTTTCCCATGAGTCACCCCTCACTCTAGAACGAATGCCCAACTCTCCTATGGTCAATGCATTGAGACGCAAGGACCGGACTATTTCGACCAAGGTCTCGGCATCACATTTCATGGCCATCTCGGTCCTCTTCCTACTTAAGGCGTCGGCCACAAGGTTTGCCTTCTCGGGATTGTAAGTGATGTCTAGACTGTGATCAGCCACCAGTTCCATCCACCTCATTTGTCTGAGGTTCAACTCGGGTTAAGTGAATACATACTTCAAGCTCTTATGGTCGGTAAATAATTTCACCTTAGCTCCGTAGAGATAAGATCGCCAGATCTTAAGTGCAAAACTGTTGGAATTATGTCCAGTAATCTCTGTACTGTCTCTAGAAAGTAAGAGTATGTCAATGATCAGACATAAGTCATATAATACTGGGGGTCATGATGGCTTGCTAGAGTCCGCTCATGATCTGTAAGTCTTGGACTTATTGTCTTTATTATATGATCCCATATGGGTCACACGCCTAAGCTAACGGGAAAATACGAAGGAACGGTTTAGCAGAAGTACGGTAAAAGTGCTAGGCATTTACTGTACTTAGAGAGACTAAAGGGCCTGATTAAATCCAAGGGATTTAATCAGAACTGAGAATTGGGCCCAAAAGCCCATGAGAACTAGAAGGGATTTTAATGACTAAAATCAGACCTAGCTCTCTAATTTTTCTCAGCACATCTGCGCCTCCCTCCTCTCTCTCTGCGCCTCCTCTCTCAGCTGGTCTAGCAGCCAATTTATCCGAGTGTGCGTGTGTGAGCCTTTGGAGGATCCATCTCTTGGTGGTTCTGCTGATCTCTGACCCGTACCTTCCATTCCGCTGCATAAACAAGGTAACAGGTGAGATCTATTATGTTTCTATTCAAGAGAACCTAGATCTGCATGTTTAGTAGGATGAATCAATCTGAGAATTGAATCAGGAGACTCTAAACGATCCAACAGTGGTATCAGAGCTATTGGTTCTGTGGTTTTTCTTGTTTAGAATCATGTTTAGGATTGTTTAAAGAGGTGTTTTTGAATCAATCTACTGATAAGAAAAAACACTTAAGAAACAAAGAATTAAAACCTAAACAAACAAGAAATCGCATGATCCAATCTATATGAATTGGTATGCGTCGGAGTGTTGATCGCCAAAGGATCACACGTCCGGATCGAGTCGCGTTACGTCATCAGATCATGGATCGGTATGCGTCGGACCGATCAGCTGCAATGGACCGCGAGATGCTCGGCTGAGACGATCGCAGGTTGCGTGACCGAGCTGATCGCATACATCGATCGCGGATCGATGGTATGGATCGATGCTTGCGTCGCGTCCTGCCCGTCCCGTTGTAACCGAGAGCCGTGCATCGTCCAGCCGAGAGCTGTGCATCGTCCAGCACTGTCCCGCGTGACCGAGGCCGAGCATCGACCCGAACATCGTCCCGTCCCACGCCGTCCGTACGATCGCGTGATGCTTGCATCGCGTGATGCTTACGGCTGCGACTGTCCCGACCGGTTAGGGTTTTGGCGTATGATGTTTCGGTTTGGTTAACGGTTCGGTTCAATTTTATTAAAACTATTTCGTCTTGGTTTAATAAACAGACTTAATAAATTTATTAAGTTCTGGTTAAACCGGGATAAGAAATCCAAAGTCGAAAAATTGGATTTTGTGCCTAAACCAGTGATTTTCTAATTTGATTTGGTTGGACCAAATAAATTGAGAAAATTCGGTTTAGTAAATAACCGGTTGACAATTGTGGTCGTCGTAGTAATTAATTTTGGTTAGACCAATTTTAATGAACCAGACCGGTTATGTCATTTAATTGGGCAATGGGGTTATGTCTTGGACATAGACCAATTCTTGGGCCTCGGGCCAAGAAGTTAAAACAATTGGGCCAATTATTTGAGTCTTTTCTTCAGAATTAATTTAAAATTTATTTTTATAAAATTATAAAAATTCAATTTTTAAATTAATAAGTTTCCAAAATTTTGAAATAGAAGTTTCTAGATTTGCATGTTTTGGATTTTAGGAAATTTCTATAATTAAAAGTTTCTAATTTTAGAAAGTTTCCAAAAATAGTAGGTTTCCCAAAATGGAAAGTTTCCCAAAATAGTAATCTTCTATTTTGGGATGAAATTTTAATAAACCTACAAACCTCAAACAATATCAAGCGTTGGATGTCTTGTCCAGTCTATGTCAGCTGTCGAAGCCCATTCAATTGTACTCATGGCCTTACAGTGTGAGGGTGTCTACTTTTGCGTGGGTAAGACGGTTTGTGATTCATAAATGTTATTGGGAGTCCCAGACATTAATGATTACATGACTGTATAGTCTGGTTTTCTTGACTAGGCCATCGGGAGTCCCGGGCCTTGAGACATCAGAGTGGATTGGGCCTCGGGCCCAGATTCACAACCAAGAGTTATATCACGGATATAATTAGCCGAGATAGGGCTTACCGATATAAGCTAAGGTTGGGTGACGGCCAGTGGCCCACTTTAATCTTAGTTATATGTGGATCTTGGAATCATTATATTCTATTGAGGGTAACTTATGTTATTGAATATAATGCGTGATTAATCATATTAAATTTAATACGAGATTAATCATATTGAACATATTAACTAAAATCCTTTTTATCTTATATATTTCAGCTATGACTACTACAAGCACTCAAAACACATTCTCAATCCGGTCTGTTCTCGAAAAGGAGAAGCTGACTGGAACGAACTTCCTGACGTGGTCAAGGAACTTGAGGCTAGTCCTCAAGCAGGAGAAGAAGGATTATGTCCTTCGTGATCCCCTCCCCGAGAGGCCTCCTAACAATGCCGCCAGGACTCTGCATAATGCTTGGGAAAAGCATTCGTCAGATGAAAATGATGTCTATTGCCTGATGTTGGCGACAATGACTGCTGAGCTGCAAATGCAGTTCGAGAGTGTGTTGTCACCCATCGAGATAATGGCAAGCCTGAAATCACTTTTTCAGGAGCAAGCAAGGACTGAGAGGTTTCAGACAGTTAAGAACCTCTTAGACTGTAAGTTGGCTGCAAATGCGGCAGTGAGTCCTCATGTCTTGAAGATGATGGGTTATCTCGATCATCTTCAGAAACTCGACTGCCCTATCAGCCAGGAACTTGCCTGCGACATCGTTCTGCAGTCTTTACCTGCAAGCTATGATCAGTTCATCCTGAACTTCAATATGCATGGCTTGAGTAAGACATTGCCTGAGCTTCACGGAATGCTCAAGACTGCAGAGCCCAACTTGAGGAAAACCGCCAAGGACCCCAATGTGCTTATGGTGCAAAAGGGCAAGGGCTTTAAGAAATCCTCTGCCAAGGACAAGGGAAAGGCTAAGACTGTCCAAGTCTCGGACAAGGACACGCCAAAGCCCAAGCCCAAATCCAAGGCTGGGCCTACTGACATCTGCAGGTTCTGTAAAGAACCAGGGCATTGGAGGAGAGAATGTAAGAAATTCCAAGAAGGTCTAAAGGAATTGAAGAAGAAGACTCTCGAGACTTCTTCATCAGGTATTTTTGTTATAGAAGTTAATACAACTACTTCTGATAATACCTCATGGGTTATGGATACTGGTTGTGGGGCTCATATTTGTACTAATATGCAGGCACTCAGTAATAGTAGGAGGCTGAAGCAAGGACAAGTGGAGCTACGAGTTGGGAATGGAGCGAAAGTTCCTGCACTAGCTGTAGGCACATACTTGTTGTCTTTACCTTCGGGATTGATTTTAGAACTCAATAATTGTTATTTTGTACCTGCGATAAGCAGAAATATTATTTCAATTTCTTTGTTGGATTTGGAAGGTTATGATTTTTCAGTTAAGAATAAATTATGTTCCTTCAATCGCAACAATTTGTTCTATGGTTGTGCCCCTCTTACGAATGGGCTTTACATACTTGATCAATCCGCGCCAATTTATAACATTGATACCAAACGGTTCAAACCTAATGAGGAGAACCGAACGTTTCTATGGCATTGTCGTTTAGGGCACATCAGCGAGAAACGCATCAAGAGGCTCCATTCGAATGGACTTCTTGGCTCATTTGACTTTGAGTCATGTGAGAAATGTGAATCCTGCATGATGGGCAAAATGACACGGGCCCCCTTTAATAAACCTAACGAGAGGGCCAGTGACTTATTGGGCCTGATACACACTGATGTGTGTGGCCCAATGTCCACAAATGCAAGAGGAAACTATCAGTACTTCATTACCTTCACTGATGATTTCAGTAGGTATGGATGTGTTTATTTAATGAAACATAAGTCTGAATCTTTTGAGAAGTTCAGAGAATTCCAAAATGAAGTACAGAACCAACTTGGCAAAATCATTAAGGCTCTTCGGTCCGACCGAGGAGGAGAATACTTAAGCCAAGAATTCAGTGATCATCTAAGAGAGTGTGGGATCGTGTCCCAACTCACTCCTCCTGGAACACCTCAATGGAATGGTGTGTCTGAGAGGAGAAATCGGACCTTATTG
Source organism: Orychophragmus violaceus (assembly GCA_030180135.1). Classification (NCBI taxonomy): domain Eukaryota; kingdom Viridiplantae; phylum Streptophyta; class Magnoliopsida; order Brassicales; family Brassicaceae; genus Orychophragmus; species Orychophragmus violaceus. The sequence continues at coordinate 61,545,595 of CM058235.1, forward strand.
GATATGGTTCGATCTATGATGAGTCACACAGACCTTCCAATATCCCTTTGGGGATATGCTCTGCTAACAGCAGTGTTCACTCTAAATAGAGCGCCATCGAAAGCAGTAGCAAAGACACCATATGAATTATGGACTGGAGTGGCTCCAGTGCTGTCTTATCTTATAATTTGGGGTTGTGAAGCCTATGTCAAGAGATTAATCTCAGACAAGCTTACAGCAAAGTCTGATAAATGCTACTTCATTGGTTATCCGAAGGAAACCAAGGCTTATTACTTCTATCTACGTTCCGAGAACAAGATCTTTGTTGCCCGGGATTGTAACTTTCTTGAGAGGGAGTTTCTCTCTAAGAAAGACAGTGGGAGTAAGGTACTGCTTGAAGAAATTCAAGATGAACAGGATACTGCTCAACCTAATGAGGAAGAGCAGCAGGAGGACCTATAAGAAATTGTAGAGCCTGAACCTGTGGTACCTGAAGTTCGAAGATCCGGGAGGATCCGTCACGAACCCGAGAGATATCAAGGATTCCTCGTGACTGACTGTCATGATCTTCTGATCATTGATGGTGATGAACCATCGAACTTCAATCAAGCCATGATGGGCCCAGATTCCTCTAAGTGGCGTAAGGCCACTGATTCCGAAATGGACTCCATGTCGGTCAACCAAGTGTTTTCGTTGGTTGACTTACCCGCTGGTGTAAAAGCCATCGAGTGCAAATGGATCTTCAAGAAGAAGATTGACGTGGATGGAAATGTCCAGATTTATAAAGCCAGGTTGGTGGCAAAAGGTTTCAGACAAGTTCACGGTGTGGATTACGATGAAACCTATTCCCCAGTGGCAATGATGAAATCTATTCGGATTCTACTAGCAACTGCAGCTTTTCATGATTATGAAATTTGGCAGATGGACGTGAAAACCGCTTTCCTGAATGGAATTCTGGAAGAGGATGTGTATATGACACAACCTGACGGTTACATAGATCCAAAGAATGCTGGGAAAGTATGCAAGCTTCATAAATCCATTTATGGATTGAAGCAAGCATCGAGGAGCTGGAATCTCCGTTTTGATGAAGCAATCAAGCAATTTGACTTCATCAGAAACGAAGAAGAACAATGCGTGTATAAGAAAACTAGTGGGAGCAAGATAGTATTTCTTATTCTGTATGTCGATGACATACTGCTTCTCGGAAACGACGTTCCAATGCTGAAGTCTGTAAAGGACTGGCTTGGAAGTTGTTTTTCCATGAAAGACATGGGTGAAGCCGCATACGTTCTTGGAATCAGGATCTACCGGGATAGATCTAGAAGGCTGATAGGCTTGTGTCAAGATTCATACATTGACAAAGTACTACAAAGATTCAGCATGAAAGATTCCAAGAAGGGCTTCACGCCAATGGTACATGGCACAACGCTAAGCAAGAAGCAGAGCCCTACGACGGCTGCTGAGCTTGAGCGCATGAAGAATATTCCTTATGCGTCTGCAATAGGATCTATCATGTATGCCATGATCTGTACTCGTCCTGATGTTGCTTATGCATTGAGCATGACGAGTAGATACCAGTCAAATCCAGGTGAAAACCATTGGATTGCCGTCAAGAACATCCTGAAGTATCTAAGACATACTAAGGACAAGTTCTTGGTATACGGTGGAAGTGATGTGCTTAAAGTCAGTGGATTCACGGACGCAAGTTTCCAGACAGACCAAGATGATTTCCGGTCACAGTCCGGTTATATCTTTTGTCTGAATGGCGGTGCAATCAGTTGGAGAAGCTCCAAGCAAGACACCGTTGCTGATTCCACTACAGAAGCTGAATATATCGCCGCTTCAGAAGCTGCGAAGGAAGCTGTTTGGATACGAAAGTTCATTATTGAACTAGGTGTGATACCAAATGCGGCTGAGCCTCTGGCACTGTTTTGTGATAACAATGGTGCTATTGCTCAGGCAAAGGAACCAAGATCACACCAGAAATCCAAGCATGTTCTAAAAAGATTTCACTTGATACGTGACATCATTAATAGAAAGGAAGTCAAGATCAGCCGAGTTCAGACAGATGATAACGTCGCTGATCCATTGACAAAGCCACTCCCAAGGCCTAAGCTCGAGTTCCTGACTGAAGCTGTAGGCATTAGAGACATTGAAATGTAATCTAAATTTGAGTGGGAGTTTGAGGGCTTTATTTAGTTATTGATATGTTCTTGTAAAACATTTTCTTATGTTTAATGAAATTATTATTTCAAGATTATTTTAACTGTGATGAAATAATCGTTCCAAAATGATATGAACCATTTTATAGGTCATCGAAGTAAGTGACTTGATCTTGAGTTATCAAATTCATTTAGCTTGATTATGAGACCCTATATTTGATAGATGGCTTATATCATCATGTCCCTAGTCGAAGGTTGTTGAAATTGGAACACCAACAACCGTGTGAGACTAGATTGGTATGTGACTTATGACAAAGTCTCAGTGTGTCATAGATGCGCGGCATCAAAGTCAGTACATAGGTGTATGTAGGGTACATACGACCGGACAAGACCCGATTATAAGAACTCTTCAGGATATTTATATCTGTGTCATAAGAGATTCTTACTACGACTATAGAGTATAGTCCTTAGACCTGAGTTCGCATGCATGTGACTGCACATGAACTAATGCGCTTTGATCATTGTCTAATGCTGTCGTTAAGCGATAGTTATAAGGACCTTGATTGGGTGGTAACAGGTGAGATCTATTATGTTTCTATTCAAGAGAACCTAGATCTGCATGTTTAGTAGGATGAATCAATCTGAGAATTGAATCAGGAGACTCTAAACGATCCAACAAAAACATGAGTCATCTTATCTCTACGGAGCTAAGGTGAAATTATTTACCGACTATAAGAGCTTGAAGTATGTATTCACTTAACCCGAGTTGAACCTCAGACAAATGAGGTGGATGGAACTGGTGGCTGATCACAGTCTAGACATCACTTACAATCCCGAGAAGGCAAACCTTGTGGCCGATGGCTTAAGTAGGAAGAGGACCGAGGTGGCCATGAAACGTGATGCAGAGACCTTGGTCGAAATAGTCCGGTCCTTGCGTCTCAATGAATTGACCATAGGAGACTTTCAGCTCCATGGTCATAAAAAGACCAAATTGAAGCTGGAGAAGAGCTTGGTTAAGTGTAGAGGAGCTGAAAGAGGAGTGTAACAGTTGAGCTGGTCAGCTAGGTCAGCTGGCTTTAGTTTTCAGCTCTTGGGTCAGCTGGTCAACTAGTAACACTAGCTGACCAAGGTGGTTAATAGGCGCATGGACACCAATGGAATTGGCACCCATTCGGCCATCCACTAATGCCCATTCGCTAGGGGCGGTTTTTGGTCGAACATATGCTTATAAATACACCACCAATGGGCCATTTTTGCATACATTACACACAGGGAAGAATCCCATATTTTTTCTAAGACAAAGGCCGAATAAAAGAGAGAGATCAAAAGAGTTTTTGGCCGGATTTCCTTTAAGTAATAACCGGCGAGAAATAAGCAAATTGGTTGGTGGAACAAGGCGTTTAAGGGGATCAGAATGGATGGAGAAATAGCCACAAACCATAGCAAGTCCACGACTACTTCAAAGGTGCGTGATCGGAATTCAGTCGAGCTGCGACCGCTGTTAAACTGCTTGGTCGATGGATCGGCGGACGGATGATCGGAATGCCTTATATCCTTCTTTCTTCTACATTTCTGGAAATGGAACCGGATAGTAGGTTTTATACTTGGTATAAGTATCGGTCATGTTCTAAGTCCACACACGATCGGCCATGGGCCATGATCGTGGTCAGAGCCGGCAGATGGTTGGACGCGGATCAATCCGCGTATTGGGTACAAATGAATTGATGGGTTGTGTGCGGTACAAAGGCACGTCCGTGGGACGGGTAGCCAAAGACTGATAGACCACATTTGGTTGGCCCAAGCATGAATCGGATAAGAGGAAATCCGTGTTGGTGGTGGCAAATCAGTGAGTCGGTAAAACCGAGTCGTGTTTGTTAACCGCGGGACGATCGCCACGACCGCGGGTCGATCGCAACCGTTTGCGGACGATCATTTCCTGCATGCGGGACGACCGTGAAGAACACACAGACGAAAGCGTACGACCGCTGGTCATGATACGATCAATAGTCATCACCAGGTTGGGACGTGGATCGATCCAAAGAACATGAAAACCAAATAGATGCAACGTAGAATGGACTTAGGGATGCGTGTATGCATGGGGTATAAATGGGCATGTAGAATCGGTTTAACTAGGTTGTTGGAATCATTCATAGATGTACAGATTATTTAATCGTTTTATGAATGCAGGAGGTGAGGTTGATCATGGGGATGATCAAGCCTAGGCGCGGACACAACACCTTGGGACGAGTGGTGTTAGATAGAAAGATTGTAGGACCGAATACTTTATATAGCCTATTGGTATGACATTACATTTGTATTGGTACCTTCATTTGATTAATAAAGAATATTTTTATCTTAAGAATGTGCTTATACTCATTGCTTAGACTAAGCGAACGGAATAGATGAATGTTAGAACAACTAAATATGGAATTTTAGGACTTGAGGTTCGCAAATGAACCTCAAGGTAGAACGGATATATAGGGAACATCCGTCTAGGCCCTATGGCCGGGATAGGACGTTTCAACATTGCGAGTGACCTTCAAAAAAAACATCATATAATGGATTTTTTGCTCCTTCTAACAAGTCATAATTTTTTTGAATGATTATGTACAAGTTCTTTAACATTACTCACGTTATCACGAAATGCATCATTCACCATATCCACATATCTATCTTCTGCTAAATTTGCAACATCACTCCCACTTATATGTATATCAACATAACTTGTTCCTAAATCCATTTGATTTCTTCTCCATGCTTATACCAAACATAATAATCAGGCATAATCCTCTACTATACAGATGCTCTAAATTTATTTTTCCGAGGTTATCGGTTCTTCGTTCTTGCAAACATTACAAGGGCAGTGAAACTTACCGCCATTGCTCAGCGCTAGAGGCTGGTATTTGAAAATTGCACGAATTGTTCAACCCCCGTTTCGAAGGCTTCCGAGAAATTTCATGTGGCTTCATTGAACCTTATATACATCCACTCCCGATGGTACCTATAATTGTAATTTCCCACCATTAAACTAAATTTCCAAATTTTTGTGTTTCTACAAATGAGAAAAGAAGAAAGGATGAATTTCGATTATGTAGATATTTTAGGCGACTAAATTGGTTACTACCATTTATGGTCATAAATGCATGTCGCCTGAAACCGGTACACCTACCACAACAAGGAAAAAAACACATGTTTTGGACAGTAAGATACGACTGATACCCGACTGTTGGATTATGTCCTGAAATCACATTGTACTCTCTAAAGAGATAGTTGTATTGTCGAGATCGGACAATTCATGTGATACTAGGTAGTCATAATGTTTTGCTAGAAACCGCTTATGACAAATGAGTTGTAACTCATTTCTGGTATCGTGTGAACCTACAGGGTCACACACCTAAGCAAGTTGGACATAGTCCATATGGGATTGATCATTGGCGTATGATCTGATCGATGTGTATTGGATACACATCGAACATAAGTTTCAAAGAGGTGTATCGATCGACACCATGGGTGCGTCGGTCGATACAGGACGTGTGTCGATCGACACCACTAAGTGTGTCGGTCGACACAAAGGCGAAACCGAGACTGAGTTTTCGGTTCACTTTAAGGTCGATATATAAACGTGTTTTGCACAGTCGACCTAAGAGAGTAAGTTGCTGTGCGCCGCCCAGAGTGTTTTCTCAGAGAGAAAACACAGAAACCTCAAGAAACTAAAGTCCCAGGGAGATCCGAGCACCGGTCCTAGCATCCCGGCGGATTCCAGCTTGTGTGCGTGTGGACTACGATAGAGGCGCAGCATCTGAGGCGCAGTAGATCTCGTATTACCTGATCCATCTTCCGCTGCTAAACACCAGGTACATACGAGGTGAGATCCATGATTCAATTAACTAGACCCTAGATCCTAGGCTATCGGGAACTCGCGAGAATTCTGAATCTGTAGAATTGGCTCGGATTCCCAACAGTGGTATCAGAGCCTTAGGGTTTAACCATTGAATCTTAAGCATGTAATTCGAAAACTGATGTGTTTGAATAGATCTATGCTTAGTGTTTCATGTTTTGATTAAGAGAAACTCGGTTTTGTATGTGAATTGAAACGATGAACTGTTGTTTTCGCATGGTGTCGATCGACACACTGGGTGTGTCGGTCGACACAGAATCGTGAATTCGACAGAGTCGGCGGCTAGGGTTTTTCGCGAAGAAAAACCGAAAGTTTTTTGTGTCGATCGACACACTGGGTGTGTCGGTCGACATAGAGCAGACTCGGTCGAGTGTCGATCGACACAGTTTGAGTGTCGGTCGACACATGACAAAATTCGGCGGCTAGGGTTTTCTCGTAGAAAACCTAAAAGCCTACTGCGTCGATCGACACAGGTTGAGTGTCGATCGACACAGGCCGAGCGAATGGTTAATCGGTTCAATTGGATTAGACCGGTTATCATGCTTGGTTAAGTCCGAATAGATCGGTTTAAATTGGATGAATTAGTTCAATTGGATTGAACTGATTATCTCAATTAGCATGAACCGATGGGATAAATCAGTTTGATTGGATAAGTCGGTTCAATTGAATTGGACTGGTTATCGCAATCAATTGAAACTGGTTTAAACGGTTTAAATTGGATGAATTGGTTCAATTGGATTGAACTGATCATCCCAATTAGTATAAACCGATTGGTTAAGATCAGTTTGATCAGATAAGTCGGTTCAATTGAATTGGACCGGTTATCAAGAACTACCTGCGGTTTAGGTCTATGTCGATCGTCACACATGGGCTGCGTCGATCTACATAACTGGTTCGATGAACCGGGTTAATTAAATTAACCGGTCATTGAAATCCGGTTTTGTTTGGTTATGTCGATCGACAGACAGAGTCTGCGTCGATCGACACAGTGCTCGGAATTCTGGTTATTGAACCTTGAATTTGCAGAAACCAAACTCGACCAAAACCTTGATTAAAGCTTAGCTTCAATATGGTCAACTGTCAAGACTCATTTCGTTGTGTGATGTCTAGCCAAGAACTTGGTGTCCACAATTACGTGAGTAAGGCAGGTAATAACATTGATGGACTTGCAGTGCATTAACATCAACAATTACATGACCTAAGAAATTGATTTGCTAAACTTTTGGGTTTAGTTTCCTCAACTAAATATCAAGTAACATTGATGTCTTGCCCAATCTTGCCTACTGTCAAAACTCGTGTCATTTGTTGGATAGTCTTGGAGTCCTTGGTATCCACTGCTGCATGGGTAAGGCAGGTGCTCATTGACAGACTTGCAGTGCAACTGTCAATGATCACAAGACTAAAGAGATTGGTTTACTTGACTGGGCTATCGGAAGTTCTGGGCCCAGAGACATCAGAGTGGATTAGACATAGTTTGTCTCATCCACAACCAAGAGTTGTACTGAGTACAATTAGCAATGATTTGCTTACCTAGATAACTAAAGTTTGGGTAATGGCGAGTCGCCCACTCAGATTTTGGTGAAGTATGGATCTTGGATTATTATATTCATAGAGGAAACATTGTTTGAATATAATGCGAGTTTTCTTATTCGATAAGATTTCTCATCATACACATAACTAAATCTTTGTTTTTCTTGGATTTCAGCTTATGTCTATGACTACTTTCTCGTTGCGATCCGTCCTTGAGAAGGACAAGTTAAATGGATCCAACTTCCTGGATTGGTATCGGAATCTGAGATTCATTCTCAAGCAGGAGAGCAAGGACTATTTCCTTGAAAAGGCTCTTCCAGAAAAGCTTGGGACCAATCGCTCGCATGCAGTGTATAATGCTTGGAATAAGCATTATACTGATGTGGTAGATGTGCGTGGTCTGATGTTGGCTACCATGAACTCAGACTTGAAGAGTCAATACGAGAACATGGAGTCGCCAATAGAGATGATCACCAGCCTGAAACTGAAGTTTCAGGATCTGGCACGAGTTGAGAGATTCCAGATGGTGAAGTCTCTAACTAAGTGCAAGCTACCAGAGGATGCTCCAGTAAGTCCTCATGTCATTAAACTGATGGGTTACGTTGATAACCTGGGGAGACTGGGATGTCCTGTCAGCTTAGAGTTGGCCACTGACATCATTCTGCAGTCACTGCCATCAAGCTATGACAAGTTCGTTAAGAACTATATCAAGAAAGGCTTGACGAAGACGTTGACTGAGCTGCATAGCATGCTCAAGACAGCAGAGCAAAACATCAAAAGGGGTAAAAGATTTGAGAAATCTTTTATAGACAAGGGTGATGGCAAGGCCGTCCAGATTTGGAATCAGGATAAGCTTGTGTCATCTTTTAAGCCCAAGTCAAGCCCATCTGGTGTTAGTAAGTGCTTCTACTGCAAAGAGTCGGGGCATTGGAAGAGAGATTGCATAAAATTCTTGGAAGATTCACAAGAGATGGAGAAGATGTATGGTACTTCTTCTTCAGGTATTGTGTTATTAATTCAAGTTCTACATAAGTATTGGATACTTGTTGTGGTACTGATATTTTTGAAATATGCAGGACCTAAGCGACAGTAGAACGTTGAAGAAAGGACAAGTGGAACTGCGTGTATGGTTGAAGCAATGGTTGCTGCATGAGCCGTAGAGATTCTCCACTTGTAGGAGCCTTTCCTACTTGGTTTTTGAAATTAAGTAATTGCCACCATGTACTTGCTATATGCAAAATGTCTTTCATTTTCTTTTTTGAGAATTTGGATGTTTTTCATTTGATAAAAGACAAGTTTTGTTCTTTTGATCTTAATGAAATATTTAATGGTAGCACCCCGTTTAGAATGGGTTTTATATCTTAAACCAACATGAGTTAAAATATAACATAAATACCAAACGGTTTAAGTCTGATGACTCGAACTCGACCTTTCTTTGGTATAGTCGTTTAACCACAAAAGTGAAGCAGATTCGGTAAATCCATAGTTTTGGACTCATTTGATTGTTAATCATTTGAGATATGAATTCCGTTCACTAGACCAAAATGACTAAGGCCCTTTTAGCAGAGCTAAAGGAAATGGGCCAGAAGCTTATTGGGCCTTAAACATACTGATGTATGCGGCCCAAACGAGCATTAGTACCAGAGGAAATCTTCTGTACTTCATTACCTTATTGATGGCATCAATAAGTATTGATGTGTTCATTTGATGAGACACGAGCAGGAATCCCTTGAGGAGTTCCAAGATGAAGTGTAGAACCGATTTGACAGAAGTATTGAGATCCTCGATTGGATCGTGGAGGAAAAATACTTAGAGTCAACAATTGGGTGATCATCTAACAGAATGAATCGGATCTTATTGGATATGCTCCGATTAATGATGAGTCACAAGAATCTTCCATGAACGATTTAAGAATACGTTCCAAAATGTCTGTCTTTGCGCAGAAAAGTGTTTCTATCAGAATCAGTGAAAAACACCACATTGGATGTGGACTGGGTGATTTTCAAATTTGTTTTTCTGATTAATTGGGATTGCAAGGTTTGTGTAAGACAGTAGTCAACAAACAAACTTGAACCCACATATGATGAGTTCCACATCGCTGGTTGTCCTAAGGAAACCAAGGCTTAGTACTTTTATTGCCCAGAACTGTGTCTTTTAAGAAAGATCATACTTTCAAAAGGAACAGTGGGAGTAAAAGTACACATCGAAGAAATTCGATAAACACAGGAGGCTGCTCAACCTGTTGAGGGAAAGCAGCGGTGAGATCTGCAAAGTATTGTAGGATCTACACCTGTGAAGCCTGAAATTCGCAGATCCGATAGGATCCGTCACTAACTCGAGAGTGATTTCTCGTAACCAATTGTCGTGATCTGTTGATCATTGAAAAGTGACGAAAATGCGAAACTCAAAGAAGCGATGGTGAGCCCCAACTCCGAAAATTGGCTAGGTATGCATGTTAGCTTCACCGATTCATTTCTGGATTGAAGCAAACATCTTGGAGTTGGAATCAACATTCTGACAGATTGGTCAAAGGTTTTGACTTGATCAGAAAGAAAAGAAACCATGCGTTTACAAGAAGACTAGTGGGAGCGTAATGGCAATTCTCACACAGTATGTAGATAACATACTTGAATCTCATGAACGACGTTCCGACGCTAAAGTCTTGTTAAGATTTGGGTCGAAAGTCAAATTTAAACAAAAGACATGGGAGTAGCCGAGTGAATTCTTGGAATAAGAATCTATTGACATAGATTAAGTAGGCTAATTGGATCGTGTCAAAATCCTTATGTTGATAAGGTATTGGACAGCTCTAAGGTGCTTGATTCCAAGAATGGCTTCATACCAAAGGTCTTATGGCAATAATCTAAGCAAGATGAAGTGTCTTGGACACTGGTTGAGCTGGTAACAATATTAGCAAGAAGAAGTGTTTTGAACACTGTCTGAACTAGTATTAATGAGTGTGATTACTTATGCTGATGCAATAGAATCCATCATGAATGCTATATTTTGCGCTCGTCTAGATGCAGCTTAAGCATAAAGCATGACGAGAAAATACCAATGTACTCCGGTAATGGTCACTGAATAGTTACCAGAAATATCCCAAGTGTTGAGAAACACTAAGGATAGGTTCGTGGTGAACAAATAAAGTGACGAACCAGTTGAAAGTAGTTAGTCGGACAAAGACGATTCCCGGTTCCCACCTGGTCATGTCTCTTTGTCTGAATAGCGGTGCTAACTGTTGGAAAGGCTCCAAGCAGTAGACCGTAGAATAGTGCTTTTATCTGAATGGCGGTGTAATTTGTTGAAATTGTTTCAAGCAATAGCACCGCACTCTCTCCCACAACCTAAGCACGGAATTTATTCTGTTGCTGTAGGTGTAAGATATCTGAAAAAGATGATCTTGATTCTAGTGGGAGTTATTTTAGTTATGTTGTAAACTTTACATAGACATGCTTTGGCAGTGTTTGTGTAAGTTATAACTGACATCAGTATTATTTAATTATTGGATAATTAAATAATAGTCCCAAAGTACTTTATGGTCATCTTATAGGTCATCAAGTTGAAGACTTGATCATGAAACCCTATAAGTAAAAGATGACATAAATTATGATTGTCCTTAGTCAAGGTTGTTAAAATGGGACACTAACAACCGCGCAGACTAGTATGTGAGGTGACTGTTGGACTAAGTTTCATGGAGTCAATGATATGATTATCACAGTCAGTCACATAGATATATGTTGGTGAACATATAATTGAAGGATTGTTTAGTTGAATCCTGATTCAATTCTTAGATTCATATCAACCTAAACATGCAGATCTAGGTTCTTCTTGATTAGAAACAATGATTAGATCTCACCTTATACCTGTTAATTGCAGCGGAAGGAGATAGAACAGGTCAGAGATCAGAGAAACACCGAGAGATGAATCCTCCAAAGGCTCACACACGCGATCACAGAAAACGGCTGCTAGACCGAGCTGATAGGAGGCGCAGGGAGAGAGAGGTTTCGGCGCTGGGGCTAGGTTAAAGAAGAAAACAGACTCGAGTTTTATTTATAAAACTCGTCCGGTTCCTCTTGGGCCATTTGGCCATTCGCGCACTGTGTCGATCGACACATCATGTGTATCGATCGACACACAGTGGCTAAAACCTTTTATTCTCTCTAAGTACAGTAAATGCCTGGCACTTTTACCGTACTTCTGCTAAGCCATTCCTACACATTTTCCTGTTAGCTTAGGCGTGTGACCCATATGGGATCATATAATAGAGGCAATAAGTCCAAGACTTATAGATCATGAGCGGACTCTAGCAAGCCATCATGACCCCCAGTATTATATGACTTATGTCTGATCATTGACATACTCTTACTTTCTAGAGACAGTACCGAGATTACTGGACACAATTCCAACAATCTCCCACTTGTACTGGAATCTCTGTATTCATAATCCTTTTGTCACAATATCTCGATTAGTCATAAGGCAAGATTGGTGTCATCCTTATAAAGCCTAATCTTGTTCATCGGACTCTGATTCGATACTGACAATCCAAACGACTCGGGACAGTCCGTTTGAGCATGGCCATGCATTTTCCAGTATTCAAATCTCCGATTGGCCTAGAGATATTCACTCCATTTATATTGGAGGGACAAATTCCGTCTTATTCCATCACTGTAAACTACTCATTTCATAATGTACCCAAACAAGGTCCTTATAACTATCGCAGAACGATAGCGTTAGACAATGATCAAAGTGCATCAGTCCATGTGCAGTCACATGCATGCGAACTCAGGTCTAAGGACTATACTCTATAGTCGTAGTGAGAATCTCTTATGACACAGATATAAATATCCTGAAGAGTTCTCATAATCGGGTCTTGTCCGGTCGTATGTTCCCAACATACACCTATGTATTGACTTTGATGCCGCGCATCTATGACACACTGAGACGTCTCATGATCAAGCTAAATGACTTTGATTACTCAAGATCAAGTCACTTACTTCGATGACCTATAAAATGGTTTATATCACTTTGGAACGATTATTTCATCACAGTTAAAATAATCTTGAAATAATAATTTCATTAAACATTAGAATGTTTTACAAGAACATATCAAATAACTAAATAAAAGCCCTCATACTCCCACTCAAATTTAGATTACATTTCAATGTCTCTAATGCCTACAGCTTCAGTCAGAAACTCGAGCTTAGGCCTTGGGAGTGGCTTTGTCAACGGATCAGCGACGTTATCGTCAGTCTGAACTCGGCTGATCTTGACTTCCTTTCTATTAATGATGTCACGTATCAAGTGAAATCTTCTTAGAACATGCTTGGATTTCTGGTGTGATCTTGGTTCCTTTGCCTGAGCTATAGCACCATTGTTGTCACAAAACAGTGCCAGAGGCTCAGCCGCATTTGGTATCACACCTAGTTCAATAATGAACTTTCGTATCCAAACAGCTTCCTTCGCAGCTTCTGAAGCGGCGATATATTCAGCTTCTGTAGTGGAATCAGCAACGGTGTCTTGCTTGGAGCTTCTCCAACTGATTGCACCGCCATTCAGACAAAAGATATAACCGGACTGTGACCGGAAATCATCTTGGTCTGTCTGGAAACTTGCGTCCGTGAATCCACTGACTTTAAGCACATCACTTCCACCGTATACCAAGAACTTGTCCTTAGTATGTCTTAGATACTTCAGGATGTTCTTGACGGCAATCCAATGGTTTTCACCTGGATTTGACTGGTATCTACTCGTCATGCTCAATGCATAAGCAACATCAGGACGAGTACAGATCATGGCATACATGATAGATCCTATTGCAGACGCATAAGGAATATTCTTCATGCGCTCAAGCTCAGCAGCCGTCGTAGGGCTCTGCTTCTTGCTTAGCGTTGTGCCATGTACCATTGGCGTGAAGCCCTTCTTGGAATCTTTCATGCTGAATCTTTGTAGTACTTTGTCAATGTATGAATCTTGACACAAGCCTATCAGCCTTCTAGATCTATCCCGGTAGATCCTGATTCCAAGAACGTATGCGGCTTCACCCATGTCTTTCATGGAAAAACAACTTCCAAGCCAGTCCTTTACAGACTTCAGCATTGGAACGTCGTTTCCGAGAAGCAGTATGTCATCGACATACAGAATAAGAAATACTATCTTGCTCCCACTAGTTTTCTTATACACGCATTGTTCTTCTTCGTTTCTGATGAAGTCAAATTGCTTGATTGCTTCATCAAAACGGAGATTCCAGCTCCTCGATGCTTGCTTCAATCCATAAATGGATTTATGAAGCTTGCATACTTTCCCAGCATTCTTTGGATCTATGTAACCGTCAGGTTGTGTCATATACACATCCTCTTCCAGAATTCCATTCAGGAAAGCGGTTTTCACGTCCATCTGCCAAATTTCATAATCATGAAAAGCTGCAGTTGCTAGTAGAATCCGAATAGATTTCATCATTGCCACTGGGGAATAGGTTTCATCGTAATCCACACCGTGAACTTGTCTGAAACCTTTTGCCACCAACCTGGCTTTATAAATCTGGACATTTCCATCCACGTCAATCTTCTTCTTGAAGATCCATTTGCACTCGATGGCTTTTACACCAGCGGGTAAGTCAACCAACGAAAACACTTGGTTGACCGACATGGAGTCCATTTCGGAATCAGTGGCCTTACGCCACTTAGAGGAATCTGGGCCCATCATGGCTTGATTGAAGTTCGATGGTTCATCACCATCAATGATCAGAAGATCATGACAGTCAGTCACGAGGAATCCTTGATATCTCTCGGGTTCGTGACGGATCCTCCCGGATCTTCGAACTTCAGGTACCACAGGTTCAGGCTCTACAATTTCTTGTAGGTCCTCCTGCTGCTCTTCCTCATTAGGTTGAGCAGTATCCTGTTCATCTTGAATTTCTTCAAGCAGTACCTTACTCCCACTGTCTTTCTTAGAGAGAAACTCCCTCTCAAGAAAGTTACAATCCCGGGCAACAAAGATCTTGTTCTCGGAACGTAGATAGAAGTAATAAGCCTTGGTTTCCTTCGGATAACCAATGAAGTAGCATTTATCAGACTTTGCTGTAAGCTTGTCTGAGATTAATCTCTTGACATAGGCTTCACAACCCCAAATTCTAAGATAAGACAGCACTGGAGCCACTCCAGTCCATAATTCATATGGTGTCTTTGCTACTGCTTTCGATGGCGCTCTATTTAGAGTGAACACTGCTGTTAGCAGAGCATATCCCCAAAGGGATATTGGAAGGTATGTGTGACTCATCATAGATCGAACCATATCCAATAAGGTCCGATTTCTCCTCTCAGACACACCATTCCATTGAGGTGTTCCAGGAGGAGTGAGTTGGGACACGATCCCACACTCTCTTAGATGATCACTGAATTCTTGGCTTAAGTATTCTCCTCCTCGGTCGGACCGAAGAGCCTTAATGATTTTGCCAAGTTGGTTCTGTACTTCATTTTGGAATTCTCTGAACTTCTCAAAAGATTCAGACTTATGTTTCATTAAATAAACACATCCATACCTACTGAAATCATCAGTGAAGGTAATGAAGTACTGATAGTTTCCTCTTGCATTTGTGGACATTGGGCCACACACATCAGTGTGTATCAGGCCCAATAAGTCACTGGCCCTCTCGTTAGGTTTATTAAAGGGGGCCCGTGTCATTTTGCCCATCATGCAGGATTCGCATTTCTCACATGACTCAAAGTCAAATGAGCCAAGAAGTCCATTCGAATGGAGCCTCTTGATGCGTTTCTCGCTGATGTGCCCTAAACGACAATGCCATAGAAACGTTCGGTTCTCCTCATTAGGTTTGAACCGTTTGGTATCAATGTTATAAATTGGCGCGGATTGATCAAGTATGTAAAGCCCATTCGTAAGAGGGGCACAACCATAGAACAAATTGTTGCGATTGAAGGAACATAATTTATTCTTAACTGAAAAATCATAACCTTCCAAATCCAACAAAGAAATTGAAATAATATTTCTGCTTATCGCAGGTACAAAATAACAATTATTGAGTTCTAAAATCAATCCCGAAGGTAAAGACAACAAGTATGTGCCTACAGCTAGTGCAGGAACTTTCGCTCCATTCCCAACTCGTAGCTCCACTTGTCCTTGCTTCAGCCTCCTACTATTACTGAGTGCCTGCATATTAGTACAAATATGAGCCCCACAACCAGTATCCATAACCCATGAGGTATTATCAGAAGTAGTTGTATTAACTTCTATAACAAAAATACCTGATGAAGAAGTCTCGAGAGTCTTCTTCTTCAATTCCTTTAGACCTTCTTGGAATTTCTTACATTCTCTCCTCCAATGCCCTGGTTCTTTACAGAACCTGCAGATGTCAGTAGGCCCAGCCTTGGATTTGGGCTTGGGCTTTGGCGTGTCCTTGTCCGAGACTTGGACAGTCTTAGCCTTTCCCTTGTCCTTGGCAGAGGATTTCTTAAAGCCCTTGCCCTTTTGCACCATAAGCACATTGGGGTCCTTGGCGGTTTTCCTCAAGTTGGGCTCTGCAGTCTTGAGCATTCCGTGAAGCTCAGGCAATGTCTTACTCAAGCCATGCATATTGAAGTTCAGGATGAACTGATCATAGCTTGCAGGTAAAGACTGCAGAACGATGTCGCAGGCAAGTTCCTGGCTGATAGGGCAGTCGAGTTTCTGAAGATGATCGAGATAACCCATCATCTTCAAGACATGAGGACTCACTTCCGCATTTGCAGCCAACTTACAGTCTAAGAGGTTCTTAACTGTCTGAAACCTCTCAGTCCTTGCTTGCTCCTGAAAAAGTGATTTCAGGCTTGCCATTATCTCGATGGGTGACAACACACTCTCGAACTGCATTTGCAGCTCAGCAGTCATTGTCGCCAACATCAGGCAATATACATCATTTTCATCTGACGAATGCTTTTCCCAAGCATTATGCAGAGTCCTGGCGGCATTGTTAGGAGGCCTCTCGGGGAGGGGATCACGAAGGACATAATCCTTCTTCTCCTGCTTGAGGACTAGCCTCAAGTTCCTTGACCACGTCAGGAAGTTCGTTCCAGTCAGCTTCTCCTTTTCGAGAACAGACCGGATTGAGAATGTGTTTTGAGTGCTTGTAGTAGTCATAGCTGAAATATATAAGATAAAAAGGATAACCAATGAAGTAGCATTTGTCAGATTTTGGTGTAAGCTTGTCTGAGATCAATCTCTTGACATAGGCTTCACAACCCCAAATTCTGAGATAAGACAGCACTAGAGCTTCTCCAGTCCATAATTCATATGGTGTCTTTGCTACTGCTTTCGATGGCGCTCTATTTAGAGTGAACACTGCTGTTAGCAGAGCATATCCCCAAAGGGATATTGGAAGGTCTGTGTGACTCATCATAGATCGAACCATATCCAATAAGGTCCGATTTCTCCTCTCAGACACACCATTCCATTGAGGTGTTCCGGGAGGAGTGAGTTGGGATACGATCCCACACTCTCTTAGATGATCACTGAATTCTTGGATTAAGTATTCTCCTCCTCGGTCGGACCGAAGAGCCTTAATGCTTTTACCAAGTTGGTTCTGTACTTCATTTTGGAATTCTCTGAACTTCTCAAAAGATTCAGACTTATGTTTCATTAAATAAACATATCCATACCTACTGAAATCATCAGTGAAGGTAATGAAGTACTGATAGTTTCCTCTTGCATTTGTGGACATTGGGCCACACACGTCAGTGTGTATCAGGCCCAATAAGTCACTGGCCCTCTCGTTAGGTTTATTAAAGGGGGCCCGTGTCATTTTGCCCATCAGGCAGGATTCGCATTTCTCACATGACTCAAAGTCAAATGAGCCAAGAAGTCCATTCGAATGGAGCCTCTTGATGCGTTTCTCGCTGATGTGCCCTAAACGACAATGCCATAGAAACGTTCGGTTCTCCTCATTAGGTTTGAACCGTTTGGTATTAATGTTATAAACTGGCGCGGATTGATCGAGTATGTAAAGCCCATTTGTAAGAGGGGCAGAACCATAGAACAAATTGTTGCGATTGAAGGAACATAATTTATTCTTAACTGAAAAATCATAACCTTCCAAATCCAACAAAGAAATTGAAATAATATTCCTGCTTATAGCATGTACAAAATAACAATTATTGAGTTCTAAAATCAATCCCGAAGGTAAAGACAAAAAGTATGTGCCTACAGCTAGTGCTGGAACTTTCGCTCCATTCCCAACTCGTAGCTCCACTTGTCCTTGCTTCAGCCTTCTACTGTTGCTGAGTGCCTGCATATTAGTACAAATATGAGCCCCACAACCAGTATCCATAACCCATGAGGTATTATCAGAAGTAGTTGTATTAACTTCTATAACAAAAATACCTGTCGAAGAAGTCTCGAGAGTCTTCTTCTTCAATTCCTTTAGACCTTCTTGGAATTTCTTACATTCTCTCCTCCAATGCCCTGGTTCTTTACAGAACCTGCATATGTCAGTTGGCCCAGCCTTGGACTTGGGCTTGGGCTTTGGCGTGTCCTTGTCCGCGACTTGGACAGCCTTGGCCTTTCCCTTATCCTTAGCAGAGGATTTCTTAAACCCCTTGCCCTTTTGCACCATAAGCACATTGGGGTCCTTGGCGGTTTTCCTCAAGTTGGGCTCTGCAGTCTTGAGCATTCCGTGAAGCTCAGGCAATGTCTTACTCAAGCCATGCATGTTAAAGTTCAGAATGAACTGATCATAGCTTGCAGGTAATGACTGCAGAATGATGTCGCAGGCAAGTTCCTGGCTGATTGGGCAGTCGAGTTTCTGAAGATGATCGAGATAACCCATCATCTTCAAGACATGAGGACTCACTGCCGCATTCGCAGCCAACTTGCAGTCCAAGAGGTTCTTAACTGTTTGAAACCTCTCAGTCCTAGCCTGCTCCTGAAAAAGCGATTTCAGGCTTGCCATTATCTCAATTGGTGACAACACACTCTCGAACTGCATTTGCAGCTCACCAGTCATTGTCGCCAACATAAGGCAATACACATCATTTTCATCTGACGAATGCTTTTCCCAAGCATTATGCAGAGTCCTGGCGGCATTGTTAGCAGGCCTCTCGGGGAGAGGATCACGAAGGACATAATCCTTCTTCTCCTGCTTGAGGACCAGCCTCAAGTTCCTTGACCACGTCAGGAAGTTCGTTCCAGTCAGCTTCTCCTTCTCGAGAACAGACCGGATTGAGAATGTGTTTTGTGTGCTTGTAGTAGTCATAGCTGAAATATATAGATAAAAAGGTTATTAGTTAAAATGTTCAATATGATTAATTCTCGTATTAAATTTAATATGATTAATCACGCATTATATTCAATAACATAAGTTACCCTCAATAGAATATAATGATTCCAAGATCCACATATAACTAAGATTAAAGTGGGCCACTGGCCGTCACCAAACCTCAGCTTATATCGGTAAGCCCTATGTCGGCTAATTATATCCGTGATATAACTCTTGGTTGTGAATCTGGGCCCGAGGCCCAATCCACTCTGATGTCTCAAGGCCCGGGACTCCCGATGGCCTAGTCAAGAAAACCAGACTATACAGTCATGTAATCATTAATGTCTGGGACTCCCAATGACATTTATGAATCACAAACCGTCTTATCCACGCAAAAGCAGACACCCTCACACTGTAAGGCCATGAATACAATTGAATGGGCTTCGACAGCTGACATAGAATGGACAAGACATCCAACGCTTGATATTATTTGAGGTTCGTAGGTTTATTTAAAAAATTCATTCCCAAAATAGAAGATTACTATTTTGGGAAACTTTCCATTTTTGGAAACCTACTATTTTGGAAACTTTCTAAAATTGGAAACTTTCTAAAAAACGGAAACTTTCTAACTTTAGAAATTTCTTTAAAATCCAAAACCCGCAAATCCAGAAACTTCTAATTTAAGAAACTTTCTAATTTCAAAATTTCGGAAACTTTAATTTAAAATCGACTTTATAATTTTATAAAATAAATTTTAAATTAATCTGAAGAAAGACTCAAATAATTGGCCCAATTGTTTTAACTTCTTGGCCCGAGGCCCAAGAATTGGTCCATGTCCAAGACATGACCCAATTGTCCTATTAAATGACATAACCGGTCTGGTTCATTAAAATTGGTCTAACCAAATTTTAATTACTACGATGACCACAATTGTCAACCGGTTATTTACTAAACCGGATTTTCTCAATTTATTTGGTCCAACCAAATCAAATTAGAAAATCCTGGTTTAGGCACAAAATCCAATTTTTCGACTTTGGATTTCTTATCCCGGTTTAACCAGACTTAATAAAATTATTAAATCTGTTTATTAAACCGTGACGTTTATAATTTTAATAAAATCATTAAACCGAGCCTTAAACCAACCATATCGGTCGATGAACCAACCGCATCGATCGATCCATCAACCGCATCGGTCGATGCTCTAAGCATCAATCCTGCATCGATCGTGCATCGATCCTGTATCGATCGATGCTCTCACGCATGCACGGACGGTTATCAGGTTTGGCCGAGATATTCTCGGATTGTGTCGACCGATCCATGCGATCGTATCGATCGATCCATGCGATCACAGCCGATTCTCACTTTTGAAAAATCGCATTCCAAATCAATATAGTTTGGTTTTTGCGATTTCAGATGTGTTTAGGTTTCAATTCCTTGTTGCTTAAGTGATTTCTCTTATCAGTAGTTGATTCAAAACACTTCTTAAACAAGAAAACAATCCTAAACTTGAATCTAAACAAGAAAAACCAGAACCAATAGCTCTGATACCACTGAAGGATTGTTTAGTTGAATCCTGATTCAATTCTTAGATTCATATCAACCTAAACATGCAGATCTAGGTTCTTCTTGATTAGAAACAATGATTAGATCTCACCTTATACCTGTTAATTGCAGCGGAAGGAGATAGAACAGGTCAGAGATCAGAGAAACACCGAGAGATGAATCCTCCAAAGGCTCACACACGCGATCACAGAAAACGGCTGCTAGACCGAGCTGATAGGAGGCGCAGGGAGAGAGAGGTTTCGGCGCTGGGGCTAGGTTAAAGAAGAAATTAGACTCGAGTTTTATTTATAAAACTCGTCCGGTTCCTCTTGGGCCATTTGGCCATTCGTGCACTGTGTCGATCGACACATCATGTGTATCGATCGACACACAGTGGCTAAAACCTTTTATTCTCTCTAAGTACAGTAAATGCCTGGCACTTTTACCGTACTTCTGCTAAGCCATTCCTACACATTTTCCTGTTAGCTTAGGCGTGTGACCCATATGGGATCATATAATAGAGGCAATAAGTCTAAGACTTATAGATCATGAGCGGACTCTAGCAAGCCATCATGACCCCCAGTATTATATGACTTATGTCTGATCATTGACATACTCTTACTTTCTAGAGACAGTACCGAGATTACTGGACACAATTCCAACAATAATCGGACATGACCCGCTTAATGAGAACTCCACAGGATAGTTATATATAAGTGTCATGGGAGGTTCTCATTACGACTATAGAGTATAGTCCTTAGACCTGAGTTCATCATGCTTTCTAGCATATGAATTGGTGCGCTTTGACCTTGTCAAACGTCGTTCCGTAACTGGCGGCTATAACGGCATTGTTTCGACGTATCATGAAGTATGTATAGAAACAGGGATGGAACAAGATGGAATTTGTCCCTCCTGTGTAACGGGAGATAAATATCTCAGGGCCCATCGAAGATTTGATACTGAGAAAATGCATGGCCGTGCTCAAACGAGGTGATTGTCAGTCGTTTGTTTTAATCAGTATAGATCAGAAGTTCGATGAACATGATGTTGGCTATAATAAGGATGACACAGTCTCTTGCCTTATGCCATATCGAGATATAGAGACAAAGGGATTATGGGAATAGGTGATTCCAGTACAAGTGGGAGATTGTTGGATTATGTCCTGAAATCACATTGTACTCTCTAAAGAGATAGTTGTATTGTCGAGATCGGACAATTCATGTGATACTAGGTAGTCATAATGTTTTGCTAGAAACCGCTTATGACAAATGAGTTGTAACTCATTTCTGGTATCGTGTGAACCTACAGGGTCACACACCTAAGCAAGTTGGACATAGTCCATATGGGATTGATCATTGGCGTATGATCTGATCGATGTGTATTGGATACACATCGAACATAAGTTTCAAAGAGGTGTATCGATCGACACCATGGGTGCGTCGGTCGATACAGGACGTGTGTCGATCGACACCACTAAGTGTGTCGGTCGACACAAAGGCGAAACCGAGACTGAGTTTTCGGTTCACTTTAAGGTCGATATATAAACGTGTTTTGCACAGTCGACCTAAGAGAGTAAGTTGCTGTGCGCCGCCCAGAGTGTTTTCTCAGAGAGAAAACACAGAAACCTCAAGAAACTAAAGTCCCAGGGAGATCCGAGCACCGGTCCTAGCATCCCGGCGGATTCCAGCTTGTGTGCGTGTGGACTACGATAGAGGCGCAGCATCTGAGGCGCAGTAGATCTCGTATTACCTGATCCATCTTCCGCTGCCAAACACCAGGTACATAGGAGGTGAGATCCATGATTCAATTAACTAGACCCTAGATCCTAGGCTATCGGGAACTCGCGAGAATTCTGAATCTGTAGAATTGGCTCGGATTCCCAACACCGACTACTTTGCGACCCACCGACATAGTCGCAGTGTAGTCGCTAGCATTGCGACTAATTTGCGACTTCTAAACGACTCTCCAGATTAGTCGCAAAGTTAGCCGCAAAGTTAGTGAATACTTTGCGAAGATGTTTTCGGTCTCGATTATAGTCGTTAATTTGTCGTAAATTAGCGACTAAATTGGCTACTACCATTTTTGGTCATAAATTAGCGACTAATAGACAACCATATATATATCCTCGCAAACTAGTCGCAATCTTGTCTCTAAATAATTGCAAAATGTTATGACTACAAATATAGTCGCAAGTTGCAGTCGCAAAAACAGTGTTTCTTGTAGTGATAGGTGTTCCACAACTTATCAACACTACACAAATATAATGAAGATTTTGAAAGAAAATATCTAACGGGTGTTGAACATCTTCAGTTAAATTCTAGTTTTGGATGGCATTCAACAACAACAACAAAAAGAATTTAAGGCTCCGGATAGTGTGTGGACTAAATACATAAATGTAAATCTCTTTCACAAAACTATATTATCCCAGATTTTTTATCATATTGATTTTTTTGTATTTTGGGCACATCAGAGTATAAAGACAATTTTTGAATTTTTTTTTTAATAATTTGATGATCTCAAAGTAATATTTGAAAAGAATGCATCAACAGATAGGAATGTCACTAAACTAGGTGATACTACTTATGCTCGGATAGCTAAAATTTCAGAAACAGAAAGGAACAAACAAATTATGGTGAAGATGTTTTTATTAATGTCCAAAAAGATTATGAAACACATTCATCTTTTTGTACCCATTCAAAGGACACTTTGGAAAAACTTTCTTTAAGAAAGAGAAAAATAACTAATTCTCTTAACAAAGTTAATGATCCGATCAATCAAAAAGAAAATGCAAAAGAAGCTTGTAACGAGTTGAACGTTTTGACAACAATCACCCATAAACCTTCAATATGATAGAAAGAAGATGAAGCAAGAAAAAAACAAGAGATTAGACAAAGAGAAACAGAGAAAAAAAAAAAAAGTTATGAGAAATTATCAAAGAAGTTTATGATTTGGAGGAACATGTTAGTTATGACAAATTGAAATTAATTCATCAATTATGGATGAAAGATGTATGCATTAACATTGTCCATTGATGAGTGTTATGGTTGAATCATTACTATAATGAGTGAAGGGTCTCTCCTGGTGTTGACACCTCAGCACCTTTGTTGAAGGAGAGATTGACACGTGTTTAAATGAAAACAACATCTAACCAATCAAATCTTTTTGTTTGTACACGTTTTACCCACAAAGCTCCAGCTGTACACATTTTTTATTGTGTCGAGACATCTCTTTCCTTAATATCAGTCCAACTCCTTTTGCAGAGCCCTAGAAGGCCTCCTCGATCTCACAAAATTTCTCGAAAAATTAACCGATGTAGTCGCGGATTCGTAAGTGTGTGAATTGAATGATCGCTTTGTGGTTTAGATTTTTCCTTTTAGTCGATTGAATCTGGTCATTTCGTTTTCTTTTGTTTTAAATTCCTGGCCATTTTAATCAGTGCACACCAGTGAAGAATAGGGTTGGCCAAAGGAGATTCGCGGAGGTATCTCCGGTGGTGACGACAAGAGGGAGATCACCAAGTGGTGTTAGGTGTTCATATATGTTGTTAATTTGGTTTGATGTGATTTTGAAGCTCCAATCAAGTGATGATGAAGAACTTAAAGCGGAAGAAGAGGAGGTGATAAGACTATGAGCAGAACAAGCGAGATCCATTACAGCAGCTGATGCTGGGTTAGAAGATGATAGTGAAGAAGAGAGCGATAGAAGCCCATAAAGCAGCCCGTTTTGGCAGAAGAAGACGCCTCTTCTTTGTTTAGCATTTTCAGACAATCGTGCGTGCATTGTATTGGTAAAAGAGCAGAAGCGAAGAGAACAATCAATCTGATCAACGGCGATGGGTTGCTTCAGTTGCTTCGACGGAACCCAAAAGCAACATCATAAGGAAGAAGAGAGACAAGCGTCTGCCGAAGCTCGTGCCTCTTTTCTCTCCCTTATCTCTTTCCCCGAATTCGAATCTCATCTATTGATATTTGACCCTTTTCGAAATTTTTAATCTTTGGTTCCTTAATTCCCTAACAATTTCAGCCCTGAAATTTGTATGCAATGGTTTTGTTGTGTGTGAAACGCAGACAAAAACAGTTTTAAAAGTCTGCAGCTGGAAGGGCCGCACAAGCTCAATTACAGCAAAACAATCAGCTAATACTAACAAAGGAGAGCCTGTTCTTAAGGTGTTTGTTGTGTCCTCCATTTATGCATTTATCAAGTTATAATCTTTGCTCCATTGGTTATACTGTTTCGAAGTCTAATAAAGCTCAGAACCGTCAGAAATTAGCTCATAGGTAATATCTTGTGTTTTTGTTTCTTACTCCTTTACTATGATAAAGAGGATGGTATTATGAGGTAACAAAGTTTTCTTTAAGATAGAATTATGAAAATGGAGTGTGATTATAAGACTCATATTCTGGTTTACAGTGAGATACTTGGATCATCCCTGTGAAGGCTATGACTCAAGCTTTGGAGAAAAGCTCGTTTGATTGGACAAGGTGTTCCTCAAGGTTAGCTATCGCATTGAACATGTATGAGCTGTTAGATTGGGTTTGTGTGATGTTTCAGTACTCAATTGAACCAAACAACTAGATTAGAAGATTGACGTTCTTAACCCATTTAACCTCTTCAATACTGCCTGGCAATATTGAATTCGGGAATTTACCATTTCATGTTCTGTCTTTTCATCGACAAGCTCTTTTTTTCTTTCTCATTTTTTACTTCTACTTTGTGACGTTTTCGACAGATTTCTTAGTCTCGGCTGCAGTGGCGGAATTCAAAGGCCCAGACATCTTCGGGGTGGTAAGATTTGCCCAGGTCAGTATGGAGCTTGCAAGAATTGAAACCAACTATACATGCTCGTCTCCTGGAAATCACAGTTGGTCTATCAACGAGTATGGAGACCTCACAAACGGAGCAGCCAGCACTGGGAACTTGTACAACCCATTTTCAAGATCATACAATCACAGTGGTTCCTCAAGCTCACTCTAATAAAAAAATCAAATATCATCACAATGCTCTTATAACCATTTCATTTTTTCCCCTTCCTGTCAGCCATTGGGCGACCTGGGAACACTAGAGCCAGACCAAAGCGGAGAGGAGTTTTACTCGGGAAAGAAAGAGAAGCTCAAGGTTGCGGATTTAATCGGGCGAGCTGTTGTGGTTTACAAGAAAGAGGATAACAAGTCGGGCATGGGATTGACGGCTGAAGTGATTGCTAGAAGCGCAGGAGTTGGAGAAAACTACAAAAAGCTTTGTATTTGTGATGGTACTGTCATTTGGGAAGCTACAAACAACGATTTCTTGACCAGTAAGGTTTAATAACAACAATAAAGAAATTGACAATACATTACATGTTGTTTTCAATGCCAACACATTATCATGTGCTCTGTGATGAGAATAGATTTTCAACTGACGTCCTCCAATAACTTTCATTCTTTATCCTATGTGTAAGCATCACTTTACTTTTAAGTTTGGATTCTTCGTCTATACATTTCTATCTATTGAATTAGCCAATAATTTTTTTAATTATGTTCGGTTGTAGCTACCAGCGGAGCACAACTGCCATTTCGATAGGTAATTTGTCTAATCACTATCAGTATGGTGTTGGATGATATGGACAACTTGATTTTCTGTGAGATAACAATATGCTTTTAGTATAGGGAAATGCAAAATATAACACATCTCAAATTCCTTTTTTTTGCGTTTTGCAGTTGCGCCTATATGTTATGTTCTTGGGAGCTGGACAAATGGACACTGCGATTACATTTGAGCAGAATAATAATAAGCTTTAGATGTCTTGATTCTGTTCTTAAAAATATGAGATTTTTTTTTTTGTGACTTCATAGCAGTTTCATATTATGTGTTTTGATATATGGAGTAACTGCAGTCATGGATTATCTCATGTTTTGGTGAAGCCACCTTGTCTCTGATTGCAACTGCAGTCAAGGATTACAATAAACATGCCAAAGAACTTATTTTTCCCCGAAAGTGGCTCAATGGACAACTTTTAGAAAAAGAAACCGGTTTTTGCTCATCTCTATCATCTTTTTGCATAGACACTTTAAATATAAAACATATTTAAAACAAAAATATCATAAGCTAAATTTTTTTTACAAAAAAACTTTCAAGTTGTTAGATCTTAAATTAATTAGACAGAAGACGTAGGATAAAGAAGGTAGACGGTGAAGCAACCGTGGCCTAGTGGTCAAGTGGTTAAAGCTTTACACCGGCAGGTACTGGGTTCGAATCCCCGAAGGAGCAGTTTTACAAGATTAATGGAGGCAAGCTTATAAGGAAATTTTCAGGAGAAGGTGGAGCCGTTGATCGTGACCGTTGATGGATTCTCGTAGGACGGAGGTAGTATTATCTGTTAAATTGTCCTTGTAATAGTTCTCATAATCTGTATCAGCGTTAAAAAAAAAAAAAAAAGGTAGACGGAAACTGACAAATGACATATACGTGATCGTGGAACACAAGAAAGAAGAAAAAACAGAACAACCGAATATATCCATTGTATACGTTTTGGATTTAACTTTTATTTTAACTTTTCAAATAAGCAAAAAACACATGGTCTTCGTAAATCTTTTAGCTCTTTATGTTCATATTAAAGTATTACATTACAACATTTGTAATTTTTATTAAAAAAATAAATCATAAAAAAATTTATTAAAAAATCCATCGCTGCGTAGCGCGGACCACTACCTAGTTAATCATAATTACAGAATTTTTAGTTAGTTATTATTTTTATGTTTTATTTGTTTTTCATCTAATATTGTTGGATTTTATCCTATAGAGAGATTTGATTATAGGGTTTTTATTGAAATTAGGTTTTTATCATTCTTTTCTACTATTTCAAAATTTATATAATAAAGTATGTGCTTTAAAGGTTTGTTAATATTCTAATCACAAGTTGGAGATTCTTTAGCGAGTGCCTCACTTGCTTGTCTTCCGAGAAGACCCTCTTGTTATCATGTTTCGCATGCACATTTTTACAAGGTGGTTGGACAAAGTGCAAGATAAAAATGAAGAAAACGTGTAAATGACACAACACATGTTTATTAAATATTCCTCCACTCATAGAACTCTAATATTATTGTGATTCAAATGACACAACTAGCCAAAAATATTTTTAACTTTTTAACAACAAATATGCAAAGTTAAAATATTTGAATATTTTCATCTTGTATAATGGAACGTAAAGAATTGAAAAAAAAATCCAATAATACAAATCAACAAAATAACAAGGTTTAACGCAATATTTTCTCTTTTGAATTGTGATCTTTAAAATAATTGTAAATCCAATAAAATTTCATTTCAAATCAGATTTTTAAACAAATTCTTATTATTAAATAACACCTAATAGCATCTGATTTTCAGATTTGTATAGTCGTCTAACAAAAGTTTTAAATTTCAGACGTCTAGTGTTGTCTGATATTTTTTTTTTTGCTGTCAAACAGATTTAGAAGTCTGGCGTTTTTTCCCTTATTATGGTCAACATCTGAAAATTTGAGTCAATTATTCTTTCTACCCTTTTTTATTTTTAGACATCGGATTTCGTCTGACAAAAAGTCAAGATTCGGTCAAATCCACACAATTCTTTTGCCAGACTACATAAGAAGTCTGACTAAAAAATACAATTTGAATCAATTGCAAAACTATCCTCTTCTTATTTAGATTTTTTGGTGAAGTCTGATAATTCTTTTTTTCAAAGGAATTTCCCAAACTTCAATAAAGGTTTTTCAATTCAAAGTCAATTGCAAAACTGCCATCTCGTTGATCATATTGAAATTTACGGGGGGGGGGGGGGAAATTAAACTTAAACGGAAGTCTGAGATTACAATTCAGATCTATCAATCGACGATTTGAAAAAATTCTTACCATTGTACGTTTTCAGTTTGTTTTTTGCCTCGTCGATTGCCCAGAACGTCTAATATCACCGAAAACCCAAAATTTGAGTCGTGTTTTGATGTTTTTATAAGATAATAAACGATTTCGCTACATTTGAATCGGAAAATCAGAGGGGAAAAGGGAGAAATCGGAGAGGAGAACGTCCGAGTTATATTCTTGAGCTTTAATGGTGGAAAAAAGAGCTGGATTACACATTAACTCGTCGGTGATGGTGGTTGCCGTGGTTGTTGAGCATTCATGGCAATGGCATTTTCGTGAATACGCAAAATATTTTTGGGTGTTTTTTTCTTTTGGTAAAAATATCATATTTCATATGAAGTCTGACGATGGAATTACCATGAATACTCATATTATTAGGGGATATATTAACGAAGGAGAGGAAGCAGAAGGGAGAGGGTAGTTTTAGGGTTGACTTCAATTTCGGGGGGAAGTATGAAAGTGTGTCATCTAAAGAAAACAATAAAACTCTAATAAGAAGTGTCAAACACGTCTTGAGTCTTATCTGTAAATAGTGAAACTTCTGGGCCAATTCTTCATGTCTTCATTTAAATCGGCCTGAATTGGTCTTTGGGTATGAGTGTCAACCGATGCACATTATGCGTCGGTCGATGCTCAACTCGATCATTTAGAGTTATTTATGTCATCACGGCTTCAGCTCCAAATAATGCTCAAAAGCTCCAATATCTTCCGAAGTTCTCCAAACGTGTGTAAACCTATAAAACACCTGAAAAGACTCAAAAGATACTACAAAAGACTCGATTATATACTTATGTCATGGCTTAAAAACAATACAAACATGATATATCAACTCCCTCACACTTAGCATATGCTTTCCCTCAAGCAAAATAGAAAACCAAGATAAGGAGAAGAAGTTTAAAAACTTCAGAAACTCATTTGATCGTTAGAGCACCACACTCAGATTCCCTTTAGTAACCCACATGAAAACAAACCTGCAAACATCAAGACCTCAATGTACTTCCCCACACTTAGAAAATATCCCAAGTAAGCTCCACAATCAGGTTCAGAGCATTTAAAATCACCATACTGGCTTCTATAATCAATTAAGTGCGGTATCACTAAGGGAGTATCGATCAAAGAACACATGGTTTCTTACTCTGTCAGTACATGATCACAAGACTATCAACTTTTGGTTCCTTTCTTCTCCTTTTTTCACTTCAGCAGCTGATTTTTCCCCTTTGGGTATCATTTTCTTTATCAGCTGCTCTTCCCTCATTGGGATATTACTTTTGACACATTCCATGAAGCACATGAGGTAATAGGGGTCTCTACCACTCATGTGATCACTTTGAAGCTACTAGCTTATCCTCAGTTTATTACTCTCTCTTTTATTTATTTGCTTAAAAGGAGGAGAGAAGGGAGCCATATTCAGACAGATTTACAAGACTTTTCAAGACTGCTATAGGAATCCGATCCAAAGTATACCAAGCCCCTAGGTGAGAAAAATTAAGTGAAGTTAAGGGAGAAGTCAGTAGTGGATTCTCTGAATACCTGAAGTGATGGGTGTCCTTGGTAGGTTGATTTGTGTTGGGTTTTCTAATAGTCAGAGATCTGCTGCAGGCTCATCCAATGGTCACTTAAGTTCTTGCGAATGTAGTGATCTCCTCAAAAAGTCCTAGTTTCCTACTAATTGTTTTGACTCAATAAAATAGACTCAACTGACTCTAAGAAAAGAAAAAGATTATGTCAGTACCACCTCCCCCACACTTGAAACACATTGTCCCCAATGGAATCGAATCTTAGGGTCGGTAAAAGATGATAAGGAACGAAATGGACTTGTGATCTCATGAGTTAACTAACCCGGAAACCTGCATCGATATACGCAATGGGTGCAATGGTCAACGCAAATTTTCGAATGGCTGCATCATTCGACGCAATGGGTGAATCAATCGACACAATGTGTCTGTTTGTACATATTTTCGCAGACAACATTTGTTTTGTGCATAAACTCATAAACACTAAAAACTCAACCAGTATGCTATTAAGATCAACAAACACATATCAAAGCGCAAGATAATCATCACAAATCATTAGTACATAAGTTCCAATGTAAAAGGACTGACATTGACTCAAAAAAACATAAAACTTACTCAAAGAAAAGAAAAAGGAAAGTCAAAGTACATAACCGATGTGTCAAGGAATAAGAATCATAAATGAGAAGTAGGAGGAGTCCTCATAATCAATCTCAGCATACGATCAGAACCAGCAAACTCATGAGTAGGGGATCGTCTACGAAGAGGTGCAAGAACAGAGACTCTCGGGGCGCGTCTGCAGGAACAACTAGCAACCATCTTCTAGATACCGCGTACTCTGTCGTTTAGCTTCGTCTAATATGATGTAGGTGCCATCTCTGCTGGTGGAATCTCTGGCTTAAGATAAGGAAAAGGCATGAACTCATCCTTTGCATCTGTAAGGACAGCAGAAGAAGAAGCTACCTTGTAGAGCGTGGTAGTAGGAACGTGTCGCAGGAGGTTCTTGTTGGGGTGAAAGCTCAAGTCTAAAGCAGCACTGGTTCTCGTGAGCTCTCTCAAAGGGATCTTGACACACCACTCAGTGCCCTCTGCATCAATGAAAGCCCAAAGGTTTCCTTCCTTCATCCAGGTGGTGCTCCTAAGATGTCCCTCATCCATCCATGACCTCTTAGTGACTATCCTGGTGTAGAGAAACAGAAGCTCTGACTTCCTCATCTTACTCGGCTCAGCCTTACACAGTATAGTGTTCCTCAAAACACGTACGACATACCTAAGGGCCGGATGTTGAACTGCGGTATGGTTGTGAAGGATTATGAGTGTTTTTCCATGGTTCAATTCCCAATTGCAACCTAACACATAATCTTAACAGATCTAGGTTCTTGCAAAACGAATCATAAACAAACCTGGACATTACCTTTTGCAGCGGAATGATTGTAATGTCGAGATCAACGAACAGATGTATCACCTATTCCTCCTTGAGTATCCACACTCTTACAAGCACGGGACGGCTGCTAGACCAAAGAGTTGGAAGAATCAGAGAGAGAGATTTTTAGAGAGAGAGGCTCGCAGCCACACAAGAAAAATCGCAGGAAGAAGTTTAATTCCTTTAGGGCTTTCTCATCCTTTTATCTCTCATTAATGGGCCCAAGTCATTAGACTAATGACTCATTAATCTTTTGGGCCCAAGACACAAATTAGACAAAAGCCTGTATTTTGTCTGGCCCAATTCTCTGATCTAATACAATAAATGTCATTGCATCTTACCGTATTAATTCCATTTTAACTTTCCCGTTAGCTATGGTGTGTGACCCTTAGGGATCATACAATACTGGTAATAAGTCCTAAACTTATAGATCATGAGCGGACTCTAGCAAGCCATCATGATCACCCAGTATTTATGACTTATGTCTGATCTCGACACTTATCATACTTTCTAGAGATAGTACGGTAGATTTCAGGACATTCCCAACAATCTCCCACTTGTACTGGAATCCTACACAGGACATTCCCAACAATCTTCCGATTGTACTGGAATCCTACATTCCCTAATCCTTTTGTCTCAATATCTCGATCTGGCATAAGGCAAGATGCGTGTCATCCTTATATAGCCAGACCATGTTTATCGGACCAGATTTGATACTGACAATTCAAACGACTTGGGCAAGTCCGTTTGGGAATGGCCATTCTCTTACCAGCTATCAAATCTCCGATTGGCCTAGAGATATTACCTCCATTAAACGGCAGGGACAAATCCCATCTTGTTCCATCACTATGAACTACACAATTCATAATACACCCAACCAAGGTCCGTATAGCTCCCAGTTACGAAACAGCGTTAGACAATGATCAAAGCGCATTACTCCATGTGCAGCCACATGCATGCGAACTCAGGTCTAAGGACTATACTCTATAGTCGTATATGAGAACTTCTTATGACACATATATTAATATCTTGCAGAGTTCTCATCTTGCGGGCCATGTCCGGTCATATGCTCCCCTACATATACCTATGTGTCGACTTTGATGCCGCGCATCTATGACCCCTCGAAACTTGGTCATAAGTCTCAACACAATCTAGTCTCAACAGGTTGTTGGTGTTCCAATTTCAACAACCTTCGACTATGGACACTATGATTTATGTCACTTCGTTAAATATGGGGTTTCAGGATCAAGTCTACTCATGTACTTCGATGGCCCATATATAATGACATGAATCATTTTGGAACGATTATTTATATCACAGTTAAAATAATCCAGAAATAAAATTTCATTAACATTTTAAAATGTTTACATGAACCAATCAAAATAACTAAATAAAGCCCTTTACAAACTCCCACTGAAATTAAGACTACATCTTAATTTCACTCATCCTACAGCTACAGTCCGCGACTCGTGCTTAGGCATAAGGAGTGGCTTCGTTAATAGATTAGCAACGTTCTCATTCGATGAAACTTGCTTATCTACTTAACACCTCTGTCATTTTATCTCAAGGAATAGGTTATACCTATCCTCAAGGTGTTTGGACCTCTGTGCTGTGAATCACATCAAGTTCAGATATGAACTCTTCTATCCAAACAACCTCTTTCGCCGCTTCTCAAGCTGCGAAATGTTCAGCTTAAGTCATGGAGTCAGCTACAGTGCCTTGCACCGCCAGATAGACACAAGATATAGCCGGACTGTGACCAGGAATTATCTTTGTCTATTGGAAAATTGCCTTTCAGACTCTATCGACTTGTAGCACCTCACTTTCTCCGTAAATCAAGAACTTATCCTTAGTATTCCTCAAATACTTTAGGATATTCTTTACGGCAATCCAGTGATTCTTTGCTGGATTTGACTGGTCTTTACTTGTCTTGCTTAACATTAAAGCAACATCAAAACAAGTACGTGTCATGGCATACATGATAGATCCTTATGCCGTCGCATATGGAATCCTATCCATGCATTCAAGCTCAGCAGATATCGTAGGACACTGTATCTCGCTTAACGTAATGCCATGTGACATTGGCATAAAACCCTTCTTGGATTGCTGATTACGTGTAGGACTTTGTCAATTTAAGAATCCTGACTTTGTCCTACCAGCTCTTTTGGATCTCTATCTTTAGATCCAAAATCCAAGAACTACGTGGCTTTACCCATGTCAATCATAAAACCAACTCCCAAACCAGTCCTTTACCGACTGCAGCATTGGGACGTTATATTCGAGAATCAGTATGTCATCGACATACACTATGAGAAATGCAATATTGCTCCCACTTATCTTTTAGTAAACGCACAGTTCCACTTCGTTCCTGTTCAAGTCAAAACCTTGACTACTTTAACAGAACGAAGATTCCAACTCCGATATGTTTGCTTCCATCCATGAATGGATCGATGAAGCTAACTTACACACAGTGTAATTTTTGGAGTGCGGGCTCACTTTCGCTTCTTTGAATTTCGCAGATTCGTCGCTTTCAATGATCATCAGATCATGCAAAATTTCAATGATCATCAGGTTCAACTAATGACGAGAAATCACTCTCGAATTAGTGACTGATTCATTCATATCTGCGAACTTCAGGCTCTACAGGTGTAGATTCTACAGAAATCTGTAAATCCATCCGTTGCTCTCCCTTAACAGGTTGAGCAGCCTCCTGTACTTCTCGAATTTCTTCGAGTTATACTTTTACTCCCACTGTTTTTCTTGGAAAATTAACTTCCCTTCTTAGAAAACAGAATGGACGTAAAAGTAACAAGCCTTGGTTTCCCTAGGACAACCAGCGAAGTAGCAAAACTACAAATACTCAGTAAAGACGAATTTGGATCGATTCCAATCCACATTTACGTGGTGTCTTTCAACTGATATTGGTAGAACTGTTTCAGCGTAAACTTAGATATTACTAGAGCGTTATTCTTAAAGAATATCATGGAAGATTCGTGTGACTCATCTTTAATCATTTCTAATAAGATCTGATTCTTTCTCACAGAAACACCTCTAGGTTTTCAGGAGAAATGAGCTGTGAAACGACTTCACACTCATTCAGATGATCACACCATCAATGACTTAAGTATTCTCACTCGTGATCTAATCCAGAGTCTTAATACTTCTGTCATTCAGATTCTATACTTCATTCTGGAACTCTTTCGACCATGTCAAAGAATTCCGACTTGTGTCTCATTAAATGAACACAGTCACACTCACTGAAGTAATCAGTAGAGACAATGAAGTACAGGAAATTTTCTCTGGCATTACTGCTCATCGGACCACATACATGAGTATGTTCAATCTCCAATAAGCCTTTGGGCCTTTCTCTAGCTCGGCTAAGATGGGCCCTTTGTCTTTTGGTCCAGTAAGCAGAATTCAAGTCTCATAAGATATCCGATCAAATGAGCCCAAAAGTCCATAACTATGGGGTTTCTGAATCTGACTTACTCTATGTGACCAAAACATTTATGCCAAGAAAAATCAGGTTTAATTCATCAGATTTAAACCAATTGCGGTATTTATGTTACATTTTAGGCACTCTTTGGTTTAAGATATAAAACCCATTCCTTGAATAGGGTGCTACAATTAACATTTCATTAAGATCAAAAGAACAAAACTTGTCTTTATCAAAATGAAAATATTCAAATTCTTCACAAGAAAATGAAAGACAACTCTGCTTAAAGCAGGTACATTGTAGCAATTACTTAATAAAACCAAGCCTCAAAGGCATCTACAAGTGAAAACCCTATGGCTGAAGCAGCATCCATAGCTCCTTGCAGACATGCAGTTCCACTTGTCCTTCCTTCAACTTTCTATTGTTGCTCAGGCTCTGCATATTATAACAAATATCAGTGCCACAACCAGTATCCAATACCTATAAGGTATAACTTGAAGTAATAACATGAATACCTGAGGGAGTAGTCTCATACATCAACTTCAACTCCTCATAATCTTCCATGAATTTAATGTAATCTCTTTTCCAATGCCCAGTCTCTTTACAGTAGCAGCACTTACCAACGTAAGAGGTATCTGACTCGGGCTCAGAAGACACACGCTTGCCATGATTAGAAATCTGGACAACTTTGTCTTCACCCTTGTCAGCATTAGGTTTAGTAAACCTACCCTTCTCGTTCATGAGATTGTACAGGGTACTCTTCACGTTTGGCTCAACTGTCTTGAGCATGTCATGCAGTTCAGTCAACGTCTTCGTTAAGCCTTTCTTGATATAGTCCCTTACGAACTTATCATAGCTTGACGGCAGTGACTGCAGAATGATATCAGTTGCCATTTCTTGGCTAACTGGATAATCCAGTTTCCTCAGGTTATCAATGTAACCCATCATTTTACTGATATGAGGACTTACTGGATGATCCATCGGTAGCTTGCAGCTAGTGAGAGATTTAACCAACTGGTATCTCTCCACTCTTACCTGCTCCTGAAATTTCAATTTCAGGCTGCTGATCATCTCTATTGGCGACTCCATGTTCTCATATTGCTTCCGCAAATCTGAGTCCATGGTAGCCAATATCAGACCACGCACATCTACCGCATCATTATAATGCTTATTCCAAGCATTATATACTGCATGACTGGCTTTGGATCCGATCCTCTCGGGGAGAGCTTTCTCAAGGACATAGTCCTTTCTCTCATGCCTGAGAACTAGCCTCAGGTTCCGCGACCAAGTCAAGAAATTTGATCCGTTCAGTTTGTCCATCTCAAGGACATACCGGATCGAGAAAGTGTTTTGATTGTTTGTGCTTGTCATAGCTGAAATTTAGAGATAAATAGAGTTTTAGTTATTAAGTTCATAAAAGAGTAATCTTAACAACTTATAAGAAAACTCGCATTGCATTCAAAATTTCTTTGTTTAACCTCATAAGAATACAATGATTCCGAGACCCATGTTTAGCTAAATCCAAAGTGGGCCACTGGCCGTCACCCAGAATTAGCTTTACTTGGTAAGCATACACACAGCTAGTTATAACCAATAACTCTCGGTTGTGAATTGGACCCGAGGCCCAAATTCACCAGATGTCTCAAGGCCCGGGACTCCCGATGGCCCAGTCAAGGAAACCAATCTCTTACAGCCAAATAATCACTAAAATCTGGGACTCCCAATGAAATTAGTGACTATATACTACTTTACTTACGCGAAAACAGACACCTCACACTGTAAGCCATATCTGTAATCAAATAAGCGTTAAGTAGATGACAAGATTGGAAAGACATCCAAGCTTGATATTTTTTTTGAGGATTTTTAAGTTTTATTTCCAAAAATAGAAGATTACTATTTTGGGAAACTTTCTTATTTTAGAAACTTTCTAAATTTAGTAACTTACTAAAAATAGAAATTTCTAATTTAATATTTTATAAATATTTTGGGTTGGGTCACAAATTATAGGCCCAATTCTTGGCCCAAGACCATAGAATTCAAACTGGCCCAATAATTTGACATAACCGATCCGGTTTATTAATTCTGGTCCAAGACCAAATTAACTATCAAAACCATCGGTTATTTACTAAACCAGACCAGCTCTAAATTATTTGGTCCAACCAAATCAAACTTAGACCAGCCTTCGGTTTAGGTTAAAATTCAATTTTGAATTTTAATTCGATTTAACCAGAAATTAAATAATACCAATTGTATTAAATAATTTCCAGCAAACCGCGATTTGGGTTAACCGCTTGAACCACCAATAAAATTGGATCGGTTCAGTTAAATCCAAAACCGGGAAGAAACACCTAGTGTTTTAGCCAATTTGATTTAACTTGCGGTTTAAGGCTAAAGCAGACAATGAACCACAATCGAATTGATCGGTTCATCGTCGTGGGTTTGAGAAAGAGATCGTTACAGCATCCGGCAATAACCGATCGGTTTGATCGTTATACCCGGCACAAGAAGACAAAACAATTTTGTCCTTATTAACAATCAAACAATTCGAATCTCTTAATTACAAAACAAAATCAAATTTGATCGTATGGATTCCAATTCAATAATTGCTTGTGCAGAATTATACAAAGTCAACAATCCACTAAAAGACAAACATGCGATTTGACCTTTTCAAATTTAATAATGGATTCATGACTTTACAAATCAATTCAATTATTAATATGATCATTGGGGTTTAACGCATCACCACGTGATCATGCGCAACACAAGCGATCGCCTTCTTATGATAATTAAAGCGATCGCAACACAGCACACGCACACTTAGGGTTTAGATATCAAGCGGCGCATTCAATTAATAATGCAATGACGATGGCAACGTTTTATCAAATTATTAACAAATCGCAACACATCAAAATAGCAACGATTTTGCATCGCCATTCAATTATTAACAGAACAATCGGCCATCATTAAATATAATGATCCGAGACCATTAACGATAGCCGATTAAGGTTCAAATAGTTTTAATCAATTTGTTAATTTTAAATCGATTCAAAAACTATTAAACAACCTATGATCCAATTTACAAGAAACCTAATGCCTAGGCTCTGATACCACTGAAGGATTATGAGTGTTTTTCCATGGTTCAATTCCCAATTGCAACCTAACACATAATCTTAACAGATCTAGGTTCTTGCAAAACGAATCATAAACAAACCTGGACATTACCTTTTGCAGCGGAATGATTGTAATGTCGAGATCAACGAACAGATGTATCACCTATTCCTCCTTGAGTATCCACACTCTTACAAGCACGGGACGGCTGCTAGACCAAAGAGTTGGAAGAATCAGAGAGAGAGATTTTTAGAGAGAGAGGCTCGCAGCCACACAAGAAAAATCGCAGGAAGAAGTTTAATTCCTTTAGGGCTTTCTCATCCTTTTATCTCTCATTAATGGGCCCAAGTCATTAGACTAATGGCTCATTAATCTTTTGGGCCCAAGACACAAATTAGACAAAAGCCTGTATTTTGTCTGGCCCAATTCTCTGATCTAATACAATAAATGCCATTGCATCTTACCGTATTAATTCCATTTTAACTTTCCCGTTAGCTATGGTGTGTGACCCTTAGGGATCATACAATACTGGTAATAAGTCCTAAACTTATAGATCATGAGCGGACTCTAGCAAGCCATCATGATCACCCAGTATTTATGACTTATGTCTGATCTCGACACTTATCATACTTTCTAGAGATAGTACGGTAGATTTCAGGACATTCCCAACAGGTTGGTGTGACGGGAATGATAGATCATGCTCCCAAAGTGTGACCAGAAGTACTGAGTATACACATCTTCCCACTCGGAAGTCAGAACACAGTGAACGGGGTCTGCGTTGAACCCGTAGATACGGTAGAGATCCAAGTGGAAATGTGATATCTGACATCCAAGTACATGAAGGCCAGGACCCCTTCATTTATCTCCTCTGCGGCTTGTTCGAGTAGTAAACCTGACAACTCGCTAGAATTTGTCAGACCAAGTTAGGATAAAGCTCATAGGACTTCATAGGCATTGTCCCCAAGCCTATCTTCCTCACGATCTTCTCCACGCCTTCCCTTATCCTCATCTTCGTCATTTTCCTTTATTCAATAATCCTTTTAGGCTCAATCTTCATCGACAACCATGCATTGTAGAACAGAGTGTCGTACTCTTCCCACTTCTCTGATATCTCCCCGTTGGTGCACATGTTATCCTATGTCTCTGTCTTGTGATCCCTTTGCCAATCGGTGTGCATTGGGATTTTATCACGCTCACCCTTGGTCCATGGGTCCATGATCTATCCAGCATCATGCGGATATGGTACATGTGGAGATGAGGCTCGAGTGCCAAAGTCAGCAAAAGGGTCTGATGTCGAAGCCTCACCTGTCAGGTTCCTAGCACTCTTCCAGGGAGCCATCTGCAATCAAAGACACAAGAAACAAATTCTTTCAAATTAAGCCAAGGCTCTAAGATCAAGAAATTCTTCCAGCTTGTGAATTCCCTTGCACATGGACGACAACGTTGTCGTCTTGTCCAGCACCTCCAGTTTGTCTTGCGCCCGCAGCAACAATTAGTTGAACGACCTGTGGGAAAACTGGTGCCACAATGGGATTTCCATCTGCATCATGTTTCTGACCCTGATTGTTGTAAGCATTGTTCTCAAGGTCTCTCGGAACACCAGCTTTATCCCGAACCAAAACCACATCATTAGGATTTAAAATTTCACTTGCTTCTGCGCTTTCCTATTCGTTCTCTCTAGCCTTGCCAAATCAAAATTCTGAAGAAACACAAGCTCTTTGTCCGGATTGCTTCTGAGTGCACGGGTAGGCATGAACTAGCTGATTCACGAGCACTGTGTCGACTGATGCAAAGATAGTGTTGATCGTTGCAGATGTTGTGAGTGCGTCGATCGATGCAGTTGTTCTTCATGCAATCTGAACACACACAAGCGACAAAACAAAAAGAAAGATTTGTAAACTAAAGAGAAAAGCCTACTCTAAACTCTAAAATTAAATCTATTGAAGACTCAATCAAAAATATAAAATAAATCAACTTTCGTTGCGAGAATTCACTATGTCTAAATCCTATAAATCCAAATTCCTTGCATCATACAGACTAAACTAGCATTAAGCGCATGTTCGATATGTTTACAAATTATCTAAACCAAATTCCTTTGCGGATATCTAATTTGCTCAACCTAAATAAGTAAAATTCCAAATTACATTTTCGTGTCAATTTAACAACCTAAGATCTAGATTCCATGTGATCAAGCTAGAACTAGCATTAAGAACAATTCAGATCAAAGAACTAAACAGGTTACGAAGTCTTTAACTAGTAAATCAACCTAGTAATCCATGAAAACCTTATTCAGAATTCATAAACCTAACTATGAATCTAGTCAGACATATCAGATGAGACAAACGACATGGATGAAGATTGCATTAAAATATATAAAAGAATAGAAAAGGTGTTCGAAATCTTCTCCAAAAGCAGTACAAGGTTCGGATCAGCCCCAAGGTCCAAAACTCTCTTTAGCCAAAAGTATGAAAGTGTGTAATTAAAATAAAACACAAAACCTTAATAATAAGTGTCAAACATGTTTTAGATCTTCTCTGTAAATAGTAAAACTTTTGGGTCAATTCTGCAATTCTTCATGTCTTCATTTAAATCGGCCAGAATTGGTCTTTGGGTATGTGTGTCGACCGATACACATAATGCGTCGGTTGATGCTCAGCTCAATCACTTAAAGTGATTTCTGTCATCACGGATTCAGCTCCAAATAATGCCCAAAGAGCTCAAATATCTTCCAAAGTTCTCCAAACTTGTGTAAACTTATAAAACACCTGAAAAGACTCGAAAGACCCTACAAAAGACTTGATTATATACTTATATCATGGCTTAAAAACCATAAAACCATGATATATCAACTCTCTCACACTTAACCTTTGCTTGCCCTCAAAACAGAAAACCAAGATAAAGAGAAAAATTTGAAAACTTCGGAAACTTATTTCATCGTTGGAACACCACACTCAAATTTGCTTAAGTAACCCACATGAAAATAAACCTGCATACATCAAAACCACAATGTACTTTTCCAACACTTAGCAATTGTTTCAAGTAAACTCCACAATCAGAATCAGAACATTCAAATTTACCATATTGACTTTTATAATAAACATATCCATCAAAACACTAGTTTTAAGTATATATTTAGATCCGTAATATTTATAGTAAAGTGAAAATAAAACAATTAATATTTCAAGATTAAAGTTACTAGACTATTTACTTCAATTTTTCTTTGAAAGAAAACAAAATTGTGGTTTATGGATATTATTGATATTCAAATAAGACATGCATGCATGGTGGAATAAGTTACCGCAATAACTTAAGTTACTAGATGTTTGACTGTCTGAATCGGAAAAGAAATAAACGACTAAGTATAAGAAAAGTGTCATGAAACTGAAAAAAAATTCTTTAAACATGCAACCACATTGTATATTAGTGAAAATGATAAAAAAAAACTAATAAAGGAGTTGTGAGTTATTCATAATAATAATCATCATTTATTATTATCGACAAATATAAATAAAAACAAAAAATATTATACCCATTGTAGAGAGAGAGAGAGAGAGAGAGAGAGAGAGAGAGAGAGAGAGAGAGAGAGAGAGAGAGAGAGAGAGAGAGAGAGAGAGAGAGAGAGAGAGAGAGAGAGAGAGAGAGAGAGAGAGAGAGAGATTGTTGTATTGAGAAGTGTAATTTACAAACATTGAAACATTTGTTTATATAGAGAATGAAAAGTTGATTTTACTGTACATGCATAGTGACAGTGGGCTTCACAAATTAAATCATCTCACGACTCTTTATTTTCTTCCTCTCTTTCTTGCTTTCGGTGAGCATTTTTATAACACTCCCCCTTGGAGACCAGTGTCGCTACCATAACTCATTTAATATCTTTGGTGCCTCGTTAAAAACCTTTCCAGAAAAACTCGTTGGGAAAAACCGTAATAAGTTAAAAAGAGTACAACTCTATAAGATCCCCCTCGAATGATCAAGAGAGTATCTTATAGGTCTCGTTGATGGCACATTCCAATGTTATGAACATGCTTCCTAAACGTAGTGGTAGGTAGTGATTTTGTGAAGAGATTTGCAGTAATGTCACATGATTGAACATATCTCACTTCAATCTCCTTGTTCTTCTCGAGTTCATGGTTGTACGAAAAGAATTTCGGTATGTTTGGTTCTATCAGTCTTGATGTATCCTTCTTTGGTCTGGGCAATACATGCAGCATTATCTTCGTATAAGATAGTTGGCTCCATATTTACGCGAATCCCACTGCTTGATTGAATGTGTTGACTTATTAATCTTAGACACACACATTCTCTGCTCGCTTCATAGAGTGCTATGATTTCGGCATGGTTCGATGAAGTGGCCATAAGTGTTTGCTTCTGGGAACGCCATGAGATAGCAGTACCTCCAATTGTGAAAATATACCCAGTTTGTGATCGATCTTTATGTGGGTTTGATAAATATCATTCATCTGCAAAATCAATCATTTCGCCATTTGAATTCTTAGGATAAAATAAACCTAAATCAAAAGTCCCTTGAAGGTAACGAAATATGTGTTTAATCCCTTTCCAATGCCTTTGCGTAGGTGATGAACTAAATCTTGCGAATAAATTAACGGCAAATGATATATCAGGTCGAGTACAATTTACAAGATACATAAGTGCTCTAATTGCACTTAGATATGGTACTTCTGGATCAAGTATTTTCTCATTTTCTTCATGTGGTCCAAATGGATCACTTTCAACATTTAAGGATCTAACCACCATGGGCGTATTAAGAGGAGTTTCCTTATCCATGTTTAATCGTTTTAACACTCTTTTAGTGTATGTAGATTGATGTACAAATATTTCTTCTTGAGAATGCTCAATTTTTAGGCCAAGACAATAATTTGTTTGTCCGAGATCTTTCATCTCAAATTCTTCCTTTAAATAATTTGATGTTTTCGGAATCTCATCACGAGTTCCGATCATGTTTAGATCATCAACATATACTGCGATTATCACAAATCCATATTGTGTTTTCATGATGAAAACACATGGGCATATTGGATCATTAACATATCCTTCTTTTGTTAAATGCTCACTAAGACGATTATACCACATGAGTCCATATTGTTTTAAACCATATAATGATCTCTGCAATTTTATTGCACATAACTCTTTTGGTTTGGAACTCAATGGTTCAGGCATCTTAAATCCATCAGGTATTTTCATATAGATATCAGTGTCTAATGAGCCATACAAGTATGTTGTAACGACATCCATTAGACGCATCTCTAGGTTTTCACCTGACGCTAGACTCATCAAGAATCTAAATGTGATTGCATCTATAACTGGGAAATATGTCTCATCATAATCAATCACGGGTCTTTGAAAAAAACCTTGAGCTACAAGACGAGTTTTGTATCTTATAATCTCATTTTTCTCATTTCGTTTTCGAACGAAAACCCATTTGTATCCAACTGGTTTCACATCTTCGGGTGTAAGTACAATAGGCCCGAATACATTTTGTTTATTAAGCGAATCTAATTCGACTTTTATTGCATCTCTCCATTGTATCCAGTCGTGTCTCTTTTGACATTTATTTTCCTCAAATATTTCCTTTGACACAAGGTATGAGAAAACGTCATCATCGAAATTCATTTTATTTCGATCCCATATCTTTCCATTATATGAATATAGTTTATAGAAATCTCATGATTTTCTTCTGGTTCAAGATGCTCTACATTATCATTAATGTCATAATTTGTTTCCTCCAAAATACTTTCTATAGTTTTGGGATCATTATGCTTTTCAGCTTCCTTTCATTTTCTAAGATTCATATCCTTAGAACCTACGGGTCTACCACGCTTCAAGCGTGTTCGAGACTCATGTGTATCATCTTCTCTTTCACATTCTTGTTGTAACTCAATACGATCAGGAGTATTTGCAGTTGGTATATGTGATTTAGTTACCGTTTTGGTATCTGCAAATGCATCAGGTAGCTGATTTGCAATACTCTGCAAATGCATAATTCATCGAACTTCTAGTTATGACTGTTTTGTAGGAGGATCAAGGTGTAACAAAGTTGGTACATGCCATCTGATATCCTTTCCTAACTGTTTATTTTCTACCCCTATAACAGGGAATACTTTCTCGTCGAATTGACAATTAGCAAAGCATGTTGTAGATACATCACCAGTTTGTGGTTCTAGGTATCGTATTATTGATGGAGAATCACAACCAACATATATTCCCAAACTTCTTTGTGGTCTCATCTTTGTACGTTGTGGTGGTGCTATTGGCACATATACCGCACAACCAAAGATCCTTAGATGAGAAACGTTTGGTTCTCGACCAAATGCTAACTATAATGGAGAATAATTATGATATGCACTTGGTCTTATCTGAATAAGTGCTTCTGCATGTAATATAGCATGTCCCCATACATAAGTTGGGAGTTTAGATCTCATGTTCAATGGTCTTGCAATCAGTTACCGACGTTTGATTAATGATTCAGTCAAACCATTTTGAGTATGAACATGAGCAACAGAATGTTCAACTTCAATCCCCGTTACCATACAATAATCATTGAATGCTTGGGATGTGAATTCACCAGCGTTGTCTAATCTAACTCTTTTAAAGGGATAATCAGAAAATTGAGCTTTC
Source organism: Orychophragmus violaceus (assembly GCA_030180135.1). Classification (NCBI taxonomy): domain Eukaryota; kingdom Viridiplantae; phylum Streptophyta; class Magnoliopsida; order Brassicales; family Brassicaceae; genus Orychophragmus; species Orychophragmus violaceus. The sequence continues at coordinate 61,589,934 of CM058235.1, forward strand.
AATTTTATTATATGAGTTAGAAATCTCGCAAATGCCATATTTCGAGATGATAATAGACAAACATGTGACCATCTGCTAGATGCATCAATTAATACCATAAAATAGTGGAATGGTCCACATGGTGGATGTATTGGTCCATAAATATCTCCTTGAATTCGTTCAAGGAACTTTGGTGATTCTTTATCAATTTTGGTTGGCGATGGCCTTATGATCAATTTTCCAAAAGAGCATGCAGCGCATGTTATTTTATTTTTATCACATATTTTTTGGACTTTTAATGAATGCATGTGAGAGGTCTCTATGATCTTTCGCATCATTGTGGTGTCTGGGTGACCAAGGCGATCATGCCATAATGTGATATTCTCCGGATTTCTTTTGATCACGAGATTTGATTCGATTGCATCTATATAAGTATGATGCAATCCAGAAGGAAGTTTTGGAAACTTTTCCAATATTTGCCTTTTTCTAGATTTATCAGAAGTTATATACATATACTTCTTTCCATCCTCAGTCGCTGATTGGGTATCATATCCTTGAAGGTATATGTCATTAAAACTCAACAAATTACTTTCGAATTTGGAGAATACAAGGCATTGTTTATGGAAAATTTTGTTCCATTTGACAACATAAAGCTGGCTTTACCAGTTCCTTCAATCAGGTCTGTAGGACTTGATATTGTATTGACAATTACATTTGTCAGTTTTAAGTTAGAGAAGTATTTCTTGTCCTTCAGAATAGTGTGTGCTGTACCACTATCTGCTATACAAGTTTCTCTACCCATATCATTGGATATTATCCTTTTCGTGTTGTAGTCCATTTTTGTCATCAACATAAACATTAGAAAAGAAAGAAAATTCATTCATATAATCAGAAAAGAAACACACAATAAGCATTCATTACATTGTTGTATAAACAACATAATTATTGAGAAGAAATTAAAATGCATAGTAATTATATATGACTTTATTTGAGAATTCATAACAGTCTCATTACAAGCATCTTAATTTTTCGTGGTGGTCTCGTCGAAGTCATTTCTAAAATCGCAAGAGTCGAGGTATGTCGTACCCTCAAAGTGTTTCGTAAGGTTCACCTCTTTTCTCTTGCCTTTTATAGACTCTTGGTATAACTTACAAAGATGTGAGGGAGTACGGCATATGTTTGCCCAATGCTTTATGGATCCGCACCTATAACAAGCATTTTCTTGTTTCTAGGTGGAACTCCCCTGGATTTCTTTTCCTTTAGGAAATTTTCCAGGTCGGACCCACTTGTACGACTTTCTCCCTTGTGGAATATAATTTCTTCCACGTCCTCGATTGAATCGACGACCACGACCATGACCATGAACTCGAAAGGTTTGATATTTCCTTTCGGGATTATTCACCTCCGATGCATTTACTTCATCAGGAAACGCTTTTGTTCCAGTGGATCGAGAGTTGTGGTTCTTTATGAGGAGCTCATCATTTTTATCTGCTAAAATGAGTGCCACAATCAACTCAGAGAATCTTGTGTATCCGCTTTTCCTGTATAATTCTTGCAGGATACAATGCTCTTTATGAAATGTTAAGTAAGCCTTATCGTGCATTTCAGCATCAGAGATAGGTTGACCACAATATTTCATTTGTGATACAATTCGCAAAACAGCAGAGTTATAATCTTTCACTCTCTCGAAATCCTGAAACCTCAGGTTTTTCCACTCCTCAAGTTCATAAGGGAGATTTATCTCTGTTTGGTTATCAAACCGATCTCTTAGAGCTTTCCACAGGTCTGTTGGGTCTTTTATGTGCGCGTAGTCATGCGTCACATTTTCATCGACATGCTTTATGAGGAAAATTATCGCCTTTGCCTTTTCATGGACAGGCGATTTCATTTCCTCTTTGATGGTGTTATATATATTTTCCATCTCAAAATATAATTCTACATCCGTTTTCCAAGCGATGTAATTCGCTTCGGTACTCTTGAGAGCCGGAAACTTTAGCTTTTCAATATTTTCTATTGATTTTTTCTATAAACAAAAATCGTAAATTTTATTAGATGATAATACTTTATATTAAAATTAGCCGTTTACATTAATGATGAAATCAATTATAAGAAATAATATCTCATAAACAAGTAATGCAACATTTATGGTAAACTCTTCTCGAACCAAATCTCCAACGAAGATACCATAAGCACAAGCAAAAATTAAAATCGCACATAAAATTAACAACAAACGAAACATCTTTCTTGTGAAATAAAATATGAAATGAAGAATTCTTTTGAAGGTATTTGAGAAAAGATGAATTGTTTGAGTGAAATAAATGAGGGTAGATGAGTGTATTTATAGATTGAAAACACTGTTCATAGCTGTTTGAAAAAGATTAAAATTTTGGATATTTTTGTGACTATTGAGTGTTTTAAAAATCAATCTGAAACAATTTTAATATGCAGTCAATTGATTCTTGTTAATTTCAGACATAAATTTTTTATACAGGTGGCTGAGCCTCTTTATATAATAACCATAATATAAACATAATTTTAGCAATAATATTATGGTGATATAATCATCCACGTTATGATAATATATAAATTATCAAGCGGTTTTAGCGGTCCATTAAATTATTGACAGTATGTAAATAATTATGGTGCAGTTAGCAACCATAATATAAGACAATAAATTATTAACGAGGCGACAAACCGCCTACATTAATATTTAATAGAAGTGATATATTTAAACAACCACTACAAAAGGTATACCGGTCATTATAGCAAGGTAAATATAATAGATATAAATATAGTCGTATCATAGAGTGATTGTGCTGATAAGGTGTTATAATAATAATTATGATTTATCATATCGACAAATATAAAGAAAGACAAAAATATTATATTTGTTGCAGATGATTGATACTGAGAATTAGGAGAGAGAGAGAGAGAGAGAGAGAGAGAGAGAGAGAGAGAGAGAGAGAGAGAGAGAGAGAGAGAGAGAGAGAGAGAGAGAGAGAGAGATTGTTGTATTGAGAAATGTAATTTACAAACATTGAAACATTCGTTAATATAAAAATAAAAAATTAATTGTATTGTGTATTTATAGTGACAATGGGCTCCATAAATTAAATCATCTCACAATTTTTTATTTTCTTTCTCTCTTTCTTGCTTTCGACACTTTCGTAACATCGTGGAAATTAACATAAAGATAAAAGATAAGATCGAAGAACAACATGATTGTTACCACTTCTATGTTTCAATACAACAGTGCTTTGTCGTCTTCCTCATAAATTGTGTAACACCCGCCTCCCGGCATAGCCGGAGGCGCGGCGTTAGGGCGCCCGTTGAACCGAACATGGTCCAACCGGGACGCCAACTCAACTTGTCCCAGGTCCCAGGCGCCTCCTTCGTATTAAAGATCACCAATGACGTCACTCGACCGTATCAATCCCGCATCCGGACCTGCAAGAAAACGGGACAGAGGAAAAGGAAAAGGAGGCCTGAGTAATTGTTTCAAACACAATCACCCAGTGAGGTCGGACTTAAGGAGTCCGCGATCCCGCTTACACTACACAACCACGATCCACAAGTCCTACGCTAATAACACCTTGCAAACAGGCTCGAAGGCTTCATCACACAATCTACACCCACTCATGCCTTCGCACTCATGGGCCCCTTCCTTCGACCCGTAGGCCCACATAATCCTTCTCATATCCTTCTGGGGGGTTCATCAGACCCCCGACGCCTTCTCAAGGGACGCATACCCCGGCAATGTATACGCCCCTGCCACGCAACACCCTTTCGGGGGCCCTACCACAACTATCATACATATCCATCACACACAATCAACGTTTTCGGGCTCAGCGATACCCTAGCAGTTCTACGTTCCACAATCAATCACATAGTGCACATTACTAATCTACTCTACCTAGGAAAGACGCGATTAACCTAGGACTATCGTCCGGAATTGGAATAGAGTAAGGGAGATAAACGTCGGTTTTCCTCACCTTAGCCAAAGAAGAGGGCAAAACGGTAATTTAGCATCCCCATTGGCCCGAACGGACATCATTTCTGAAAAGAGGGCGAAAATTCAAGTGAGATAGGCTTTCGTTTCGTTCGAACCGGGTTTAGGACGGTCAAGTTATGGCCTACTGAAGTTCGGTTGACTGAAAGTCAACGGTCTGGTCAAAGTCAACCGGTTGACCCGGTCAACCCAGACCCAGACCCAAACCCAGACTGATCCAGGCCCATTTGCCATAACTGGCCCAAATCCTAAACCAGACTAACCAACTAAACCAGGAATTAGAATTGGAAATTGGAATTAAACCGAAACCTAATTGGACCAACTAAACCGGAAGGAAATTGAAATTGAAATTGAAATTGGAAGTAGACCGGATCGAATCGAACCGGACCAACCGGCGAACCGAACCGGCGGTCAACGGTCAACCCTCGGCGGTCAACGGCGGCGGCGGGCGGCGGTCAACGGCGGCGCTCCGGCGGTCAACGGCGGCGGCGGGCGGCGGCGGTGCTCCAGCGGTTCTCCGGCGACGGCGGCGGCGGCTCCGGCGGTGGCGGTGGCGGCGCGTGGGGCTCCGGCGATGGCGCGTGGGACTCCGGCGCGCGTGGATCTCACGCGCCCGAGACCCCTCCGGCGAGTGACGGCGCGTGGCGGCGCGTGCGGCGGCGCGTGGGACTCGTCTCGGCGGCTCCGGCTTCGTCTCGTCGCGACGGTCACGATGGCATGCTCGGTTTCTCGGGATTCGGGGTATTTTTGGAGTTACGGGATAAAACGTATTTTTGGCGGTTTAAAACTCAGATCTGGAATCTCGGAGGTTACCTGGTGCTTTGGAACGATGAGATCTCGAAAATAGGTCTTTTGTCCACCTCGGTTGGCTCACAAACTCGACAGGGCTTCGCCGGGAGAAGAAAGGATGAGATTTTAGGGAGGTGGAGGCTGTATTTATAGCTGGCGGAAGGGAAAGCCCTAGGGTTTTGGCTAATGGGTTTGGTCTTTTGGGCTTTCCTTCCTTCTTTTTGAGGATTTTTAAAAGGGTAGGGCAAGGGCCCTTACAATTATCCCCCCCTTAAAAAGAATTCGTCCCGAATTCTGAGGTGCGTGGTTTCCCGCACTCCTCTAAACTCAAGGCACTGTCCTTTTTCTGGGTCTGAGGATTGGCACCAAGGAAAGTCCGCTCGGAAGGCACGATAAAACGAAAGAATGAATATAATGGAAATGGGGCTACATAGTTTGAGGAAAGAAAAACGGAAGCAAAACACACGCAAAACCCTCGAAACTCTAATAAATAAAACCCAACCCTAAAAGAATCACTAAGCCCCACCCCACACAAATTCCTAAGGCCCCCCAACTCTAGCCACTTGACGATCCCGGGGTCCGTAGCTCAAGGTCCATGTCTCCGCGGTACACCAGTCCTTCCTCGCTATCATACTCCTCGGGGTCCGACTCCGGCTCTGGCTCTGAGTCTGAGATGATGATCACAGGTGGTGCTGCTGCCTGCTCCGGTGCTGGTGTGGCCTGCTGCTGCTGCCTCTGAGCCTGATCTCGTGCGGCCTGCTGCTCATCCAACCTCTCCTGTGCCCGCTCTCGGGCGGTCCTCTACTCATCCAACCAGGCGTAGTCCCCGGCATCCTGCTCTTGCCTAATCCTCTGCTCCTCATCCCAAACCCTCTGTTGTTCTTCTCTCACCTGCTGCCTGAGGAGCTCATCTCTCTGTCTCATCTCCCTGGTCCTCTGCCTGAAAACCGGGTCTCTCTGGTTCCTCTCCACAGCTTCGGCGTAGCGGGCGGCCATCATCACCAAACGGTACTCCCCATACTCCCTGCCATCTGTCATCCCCTGCCGTATCTCCGGTAGCAGTCCGTCCATAAACAGGTCCATCATGTGAGTCGGTGATCGCGGGTGAATGCATCCAGACCTCCATATGAACAACTCCATGTAGTCCTGCACACTCATCCTTGCCACCTGGAATGGCCGAGGCACTTCCCGGGGAAGCTCCTGCACCGGCGGCCTCGAAGCCGATGCCCCCGGGGTATCGTCGGTCTGTGGGATCGACTCAAGCTCGAATGGCGGAAAACCCGAGTCACGCTGCTCTGCCGGTCTCACCGTCATGAAACACACATGAGCTGGCGGCTCTGGCTGGCTCTCCTCAACCACATGCTCCTTCCCAGCCCTCTTCGTACCGGGCGCATCCACTCTGTCTGCTGTCGGCGGTGGAACAACTGCAGGTGTCTTCCTCGGTCGTCCTCTACCCCTTACTGGTCTCAATCCTGGCTCAACTGACGGTGGCACAGGCCTAGCAATTGGGCTCAACGCGGGTAGGGCGGCGCCCGTGGTCACGTCCGGCGCCCCAATCACAAGTCGTCTCCTCTGTCGTGGCGGTAAACTCCTCCTGGCCACAGCACGGTTGCGCACGGCGCTGCCCAAACTGAGAGCAAAATCGGACCCGGAATCGGAGCTAGAATCAGTGAACATCCTGCATAAAACGAAGCTAGGTGAGGTCACAACAGGAGATAATCAGTGCTACATCGGTGTTTGAAAAGATTTCGCAAAGTAACCATTTATAAAAGTTTTCGCAAACGGCTTTGGAAAAGATTGAAAACTGGGTTTTGGGGTAAACAACGAAAGCTGATCTCCCAGGATGGAACTGGGAGATCTTAAACTTGGCTCTGATACCAAATTGTAACACCCGCCTCCCGGCATAGCCGGAGGCGCGGCGTTAGGGCGCCCGTTGAACCGAACATGGTCCAACCGGGACGCCAACTCAACTTATCCCAGGTCGCAGGCGCCTCCTTCGTATTAAAGATCACCAATGACGTCACTCGACCGTATCAATCCCGCATCCGGACCTGCAAGAAAACGGGGACAGGGGAAAAGGAAAAGGAGGCCTGAGTAATTGTTTCAAACACAATCACCCAGTGAGGTCGGACTTAAGGAGTCCGCGATCCCGCTTACACTACACAACCACGATCCACAAGTCCTACGCTAATAACACCTTGCAAACAGGCCCGAAGGCTTCATCACACAATCTACACCCACTCGTGCCTTCGCACTCATGGGCCCCTTCCTTCGACCCGTAGGCCCACATAATCCTTCTCATATCCTTCTGGGGGGTTCGTCAGACCCCCGACGCCTTCTCAAGGGACGCATACCCCGGCAATGTATACGCCCCTGCCACGCAACACCCTTTCGGGGGCCCTACCACAACTATCATACATATCCATCACACACAATCAACGTTTTCGGGCTCAACAATACCCTAGCAGTTCTACGTTCCACAATCAATCACATAGTGCACATTACTAATCTACTCTACCTAGGAAAGACGCGATTAACCTAGGACTATCGTCCGGAATTGGAATAGAGTAAGGGAGATAAACGTCGGTTTTCCTCACCTTAGCCAAAGAAGAGGGCAAAACGGTAATTTAGCATCCCCATTGGCCCGAACGGACATCATTTCTGAAAAGAGGGCGAAAATTCAAGTGAGATAGGCTTTCATTTCGTTCGAATCGGGTTTAGGACGGTCAAGTTATGGCCTACTGAAGTTCGGTTGACTGAAAGTCAACGGTCTGGTCAAAGTCAACCGGTTGACCCGGTCAACCCAGACCCAGACCCAAACCCAGACTGATCCAGGCCCATTTGCCATAACTGGCCCAAATCCTAAACCAGACTAACCAACTAAACCAGGAATTGGAATTGGAAATTGGAATTAAACCGAAACCTAATTGGACCAACTAAACCGAAAGGAAATTGAAATTGAAATTGAAATTGGAAGTAGACCGGATCGAATCGAACCGGACCAACCGGCGAACCAAACCGGCGGTCAACGGTCAACCCTCGGCGGTCAACGGCGGCGGCGGGCGGCGGTCAACGGCGGCGCTCCGGCGGTCAACGGCGGCGGCGGCGGGCGACGGCGGGCGACGGCGGGCGGCGGTGCTCCGGCGGTTCTCCGGCGACGGCGGCGGCGGTTCTCCGGTGACGGCGGCGGCGGCTTTGGCGGTGGCGGTGGCGGCGCGTGGGGCTCCGGCGATGGCGCGTGGTCCCTCCGGCGCGCGTGGATCTCACGCGCCCGAGACCCCTCCGGCGAGTGACGGCGCGTGGCGGCGCGTGCGGCGGCGCGTGGGACTCGTCTCGGCGGCTCCGGCTTCGTCTCGTCGCGACGGTCACGATGGCATGCTCGGTTTCTCGGGATTCGTGGTATTTTTGGAGTTACGGGATAAAACGTGTTTTTGGCGGTTTAAAACTCAGATCTGGAATCTCGGAGGTTACCTGGTGCTTTGGAACGATGAGATCTCGAAAATAGGTCTTTTGTCTACCTCGGTTGGCTCACAAACTCGACAGGGCTTCGCCGGGAGAAAAAAGGATGAGATTTTAGGGAGGTGGAAGCTGTATTTATAGCTGGCGGAAGGGAAAGCCCTAGGGTTATGGCTAATGGGCTTGGACTTTTGAGTTTTCCTTCCTTCTTTTTGAGGATTTTTAAAAGGGCTGGGCCAGGCCCTTACAAATTGAATCATAGTTTCCTCTCTAAACACAATAATTTCATGTTTTTGATTTTCATATTCGGGATTTTGTACTTGTGATATTTCTATAAAATATGACAAAGTGTCTATTAACCGATCTCGTTTGTATCTATGATGTAGTATTTATACACACTTCCCAGTAATGTTGGAGACGACACATTCTGAGGCATCAAGTTTGTATATATAAAAGAGACTTTATCCTCATCAAAATTTTATTTAAAGCAAATCATTTGTATTTGTCCTAAGAATTAGCTGAACCGTTAAAAACATCAGGAGTTTTATCAACTCCGGTCGAAATCTATCACCGTAATATTACTATAATTTTTTTTTATCACTAGTTATGGTTTGTTGTTTTGTTTTCGTATTTTTTCTCAGAAAAACGCAACCTAACCAAATTTATACTATTAAAACAGGAATGTTTTTTAAAACTAATATTTGCTTATGGTGTTATTTATAAGGCATGCCATTGGAATTTGACTGTAAATAAATGGATTCATTAAGGATAAAAACGTCTAATAAAACATTATCCAGAAAAATAGAAACGCATAACCCGGATTCCATTCGGTAAAAGACGCGGACCTTTGACGTTTTAATCATATGCCTTAAATATTCTACAAACTAATCTTAACCGTACTTATTAAAAGGATCAAAATCGGATCCTTTCAATTGAATCCAAAAGGTAGATTTTTTTAAGTTAATCAAGTCCATTCATTTACCTTCTATTTATGGATCTACTATTAGGCACTTATAAGACTTTAGTCAACATACCTTATTAAACATATAATATACAAGATATATGGGCAATTTGTAACAAATCAACGTTCTACGTTCGTTATAAAAACGTATGTAAATATACCATAAAAATATATATGTACAGCTATTTTAAAAACATGCTATTGATAAATTCGTAAAATATGTAGGACTTCTTTTTAAAAAAATACATAGACCATTTTTTTAACACTGTTATTAATCTGATTTGAAACACATTACATCATAGAAGTTTTCAAAATGAAGAACAATGAGAAACTAATGGTGTTTCCACAAGGAAACCAATTGATAATGACACACTAACAAGACCATGTCGATCTTTTTCCGAAACAAGATAGAAAATCAGACGTTCTCAATCCTACACTAGCAGGCGGACTTCTACTTTTAATACCTTTGATAATTCTCATAATAAGGATATATCTTCTTCTTCAATTGTTTTATCAAATATTCCGGAGAGAGCTTCTCTGAAACTACCGTTGAACAAACTTGAACATCAATAAACAAATCATACTGATAATTAGGATTAACAAACTTCCAAAATCCAAGCTTGCGAAAGAGATAAACTGCGACCAATGCCACAAAAACCAAGTGAATCTCTTGCAGGTGAACCATTCCGGAGAACAACAACACCACATCAAGAACAAAAGCCAAACAACGAAACTGAAAGAATCAAAACATTAAGATTGTGCATAGACCATTATGTTAATCTTTATAGAATTTTAAACTTAGGTCAAATGAAAACAAACAAAAATATATTTTAAAAAATATATCAATATAAATTAAAACATGAAGGTTTTATGAAATAAACATTCCTCCATGTCAAACTAAATTTAACTAAATTACCCATAATATCTTTCAATATCTACCTCTATTTAAATATAAATATATATTTCCTTTTTATACCATATAAAATCTAAGCAAAACTTTTTTTAGACGATTTAAAATTTAAATAATTAATAAAATTCAAAACTATAAATATTTTTTATATAAAAAACAAAATTATGTGATATGTTATAATGATAAATATATTTAAATAAATTAATATACAAGTTATATTTATAAACTATAAAATAAAATTTAGAAGTTTTATGAGTTTCTTTTAAAAATAAAATAAAAATTATAAACCACTAATTTTATCAAGTATATACATAAAAGAATTAAAATTTATTCATTCTTAACATACTTCATTTCCCAAAATAATGAGAATACATAAAAATATCTAAACTATGATTAACTAAACTTTAATTTATACATAAAAAAATATTTTAAACTAAACTATTAAAATTAGATATATATATATATATAAGTTGATAAAAACAAAATATCAACAATTAGTAAATATTAATATTATTTAAATATATGATTGGTCGGGCTATACTTGATAATTATTTTTTTGATAAAGAGTTGTTATATTTGATAATTATATGATTGATGTTTTTTGGCAGGTTATTTTATAGTTTTTATATTTTTAAAACTATAAAGTATGCAACTTATTATTAACTAATCTTTAATTTATAAATGAAAATATTTTACAGCTAAAAGGGTGTCACTAATGTCCACATGTCAAGTTCACGTTTTTTTAACGTTGATGCAAATTATGAGAACTATTACAAGGACAATTTTACAGATAATACTATTTCCGTTCTACGAAAATCCATCCACGATCACGATCAACGGCTCCACCTGCTCCTGAAAACTTCCTTTATAAGCTTGTCTCCATTAATCTTGTAAAACTTGCGCCTTCGGAGATTCGAACCCAGTACATGCCGATGTAGAGTTTTAACCACTTGACCAAGTGGCCACGGTTCAAGTCCACGTTTTTGAGGAATTTTTGATTTTTTGAATTCAAGTTTTTTTTATCTTTTATGGAATTTTTTTTAATTCTAATAATCCCTAATTAAATTAAATTTTAAAATTTGGCATTAAATCTCTCATTACTTAAATCTCTAATTCAGAATTAATTAGAATTCAAAATATCGTCATTAAAAATTCCCTAAATCTCTCAATCCCGACAAATAAGTCAATTTCAATCACATTTAATTTTATTAAATCATACTTCCTAAACCTTTATAAATCTTAACTATATTCATATCTCCTCACAAATAAAAATAATAACGCAATTCTTTTTAATTGAAAACTCTATCTAACTTTTTCTCCTATTTATACACACCTAAACCGTTATTTGTCAACATAAAAAAATCACCATCCTCTCCTCTTTTTAGATCTATTTTTCTGATTTTTCATTTGCTCATATTTTTTTCATAGTAGTGAAATTCTTCGGTAAATTAGCTATGTATGTGAGGACTTTTTTTTCTTCTCTTTTGCTCTCCATATGTTTTGATGGGTTTCTTTTTGTTTTTCTACATCACATCCATTTAGATCTATTTCGTTTTCTCATTAGATGTTGTATGCTTTATATTGTTTATTTAAAAAAAAAATTATTATTCATCCGAATGAGGAACATCTCGAGGGCTCCATCATTTTTTTCTTACATTTTGTCTTCTCATATGTTTTCATTTGTGTTCCATTAATAACCGTATCGATGGCTAATTTTTTTTGGGGTTGCGTTCATTGAATTCGACGGTTTTAGTTAGCGGGTGATTGATTATATTTTCACGGTGACCATATCGATGGTTTATTTCTTATCGAGCGTATACAATTTTTTAGTGTGCACCCAATTCTTCTTAGTTTTTTTGTTGTGAGTGTTTTTTTCTTCTTCTATACAAATAACATAATAAGTAGTTTTTGCATTTTTATTCCTTTTACTTTTTACTTTTTGTTTTTTTAGTATTTTTTACTGGTTACATTTTTCTAATTAATTTTAAAATATATAAAAAAACATAAACATGCGCTCCTGCAGTAAAATCACGGGTCAAACTAAGTTAGAACCTATGTTGCATGGAATCTCCACTAGAGCACGTTTCACGCTTTAGAATCGCTTCGGAATCGGAATCTCCGTGGAAGCGCGAGGAAGCGCCGTGGAAGCGCGATTCCTAAAAATATCGATTTGAAAGCACTTTGGAAGCGTCGATTCCAGTTTTGGAAGCGTCACAAAATCATTGATTCCAAATTTGGAAGCATGGCAAGAACTTTCCTTAAAAAAACATAATACTCAAAAATGTAGGGATTTTTGATATTTAAAAAAAAAAATCGGATAAGACATAAGTACTAATCTAAAGACCTAAAATGCAATGCATGATAGGTTCATTTTAGAACCTCTACAATAGTAGACAGTTCATAGAACTTCAACACCAAAACTTCAAACCTTAGCATTTAAGTTTCTTGAACAATCTTCTTCATCTTCGTGCTGTGAAAGAAATTGGAGTACATACAAGATCATATATTCAGCAACAAGAAACAACATTACTCCCCATAGAGCATAATATTTGGTATTTGTATATACTAATCTTCGTCTTCTATCTAGAAGAAGTCTTGCTTACAAACAAGGTCCTAATCATATGTGTGACTTTGGAGGTGGTCAATTTATGAAACCAATTTTGGGAGACTTGAGTTTTCTGATTTTTCTCTCGATGAACCCGAGTTAAAAGCTATTTTTTAAAGGAGCCGATGGAAATGAGGATGAAGATGATGGTTTAAACGTTTGATTTTGAGCATTATGTTTTTCTTTTATATTTAGTTAAGTTCCTTGATAACATTTATATATGTGTTACTTAAATAATAATTAATATGGTTTGGTGCTATATGATTTATTTATATTTATTATATATACATATTTATATATAAATATATATATATAAACATATATATACATACGCTTTCAAAACGATTCCAAACCCTGTTTTTCCAAAATTTTAGCTTCCGCGCTTCTAAACGCTTCGTTTCTGCATACCCGCTTCCGATTCCATGCAACATAGGTTAGAACTAATGAAAAATTGTCAAAGAAAATATATCAACGCTTTCACGGAAATTTTATTTTTAAATTTAAATCTATACTATTAAAACATGAAAGTTTTTCAATATTAAATATTTTAATCCGGTTAGAAATGAATAAAATCTCCTATACATTAAAAGGATGTCACTAATGTCCACTCTCAAGCCCATATTTTTTAGGGATTTTTTATTTTTTTAATTCAAGTTTTTATCTTTTATGTGTACTATTTTTTAAAGTTTTTTTATTTTTTATTCATTTGGTTTATTCAATATATAATAATAAAACTAACTTTGATTCTGTATTAATTTATATATTATCCGTTGAATATATTTAAAGAACAAAACCCAAAAATGAATAGTTGAATATATTGTTTCAAAAGAAAAATTGTTTCGCGCTAAGCAATTCAATAATGATATTTTATTTTGAACTTCTCAAGTTATTTAGAACTATTAGTTTTATATTTTAGTTTTTTTCGAATATTTGATATATGATTATTATTATTATTATTATTATTATTATTATTATTATTATTATTATTATTATTATTATTATTATTATTATTATTGTTTCAATTTTAGTAGTATTGATTGCAAAATATTGTTTCATATATAATATATTCTACTCACAAAATATATATAATAGAATATAACATCATTTTTTTAACATAACGAAAATATATAAAATATATAAAGTTAACACTTTGATACAAATTAAATTGCTCAAAAATAAAAATAAAAAACTAAAATATCATATCGCACTATAGAATCCAGAAATATAAATTTACAATATTCTGAAAATAAACTAAGAAGTTTAGATTAAAAACGTAAATAATTAAAATAATTAGTACTATAAAACCAATAAAACATTTTCAATTAAGAAAAGAAAAACACACAAAAAGCAATCATCACAATATAATTCCACGCTGAGCATATGTCAAAATCTAGTATTATAATTAAAATTGGTAATAAAAATCACTAGATTTTCGTGTCAAGTCCACAACTTTTTAGTGATTTTTAGTTTTTTAATAGTTATTTATAATTTAGGTAAATTTTTCATATATTCAAAATTGAAAACCTTCCAAATTCTTTAATCCAATCCCTAAATTTAATGTATAAATTCTGCTATAATCACGTTTAGAATATTGTTTTTCTATTATAGAATTTTTAATTTATTCACTAAATCTGAATTTTTTTTCAAATTAGTTCTGAAATCTTAAATTTAAACAATATATAAATTTAAGTATGTAAAAAACCCCATAATAATTAGCTACCACACATAAATAATATGAAAACAAAAAACAAAATATATAATTATGTTATGATTATGTTTTCTTGGTAGTTAGCACCATCTTAATAATTTAATTAATAACAAATTTTAATTTAATTTTTTTATAAAATATCAATTTCTAATAAACTTTAAAATATATAAAAGAAACATAAATACGCGTTCTGCGGCGTGGATCAAAATCTAGTTAGTAATTACAACGCAATTGTTTTACATATGTAACCAAGAGCGAATGGGGGCTTAGACTTCGATTGCCCATATACATAATCTAATAAAATAGGAAGATTCTAAGATTCAATTGTCCAATCTTCAGAAATATCCATAATTTTTCATTGATCTAACTTACGAAATTCCATAAAATAACCACCAGTTGCTAGGAAATCCACTAGGGTAAATGTTTTAACATCACATGAAATAAAAATAAAAAGACATATTTCTTGAAAGATCTGTAGACAATATGTGGCTGATTAGGCTTCTTACCAGGAGCCTTCAGCACCAGCAGTCGGGTTGTGGAACGCCTTGAATTCCCAGAATGTCTTCAACGAGTATGGCTGAGAAACCGTCAAGCCTTCTTCCGTGATTTTAGCTATCTGCACAAGTTTCAACGCATTTCCAAGAAGAGCTTAGACGAAAACTTAATATAGATCATCCTTATTACTAAGATAACAAACAGTTGATATTAATGATAAACCTGAAGCTTGTTAATAGCAGATCTGTCACGGTACAGAAGCACACGCATACATTTCTCAAGGAGCTTGACACCATCTTCAAAGCTCAGATCCGCATGCCACTCATCACGAAGAATTGGCCTAGCCAGGTGGTTTCCAAATCCGGTGGCAACGTGATTGTCCTCGAAACTAACACCAATCATTGACACCTAAAGATATTCAAATTAATAGTCACATTCGTAAGAAGATTATATGTGAATGGAAAGTCTTGAGACATACCATGCCAAGGTAACTTTCACCATTTTTGACGCCTCCAAGGACGAGTGTGTTCCACAGAGGGTTAAACTTGTTGCGGCGGTTGTACATCACACGGGTGAGATAGTTGTGAACCTCTTTTGGTCCGAAAGAGTTACCATCATCCCACATGTTATCATTCAAACTGTGTAAAGGCGAGGGCTTGTCAGGCATGAGAGTTAACAATAAGGAAAGGTTAAGAAAAGAGGAAGTTGATTCAAACGGATTCTTACACGAGTTCATCAAGATAACGAAGAATCTCCTGAAAGTCGCTGATTTCTCCGCTGGCACCAAGAAGAGAATGCTTACCAATAGCCTTCATTCTCTCAATGTTCTTGTATCTTAAGGTGGATCCATAGGAACCTGCAGTTTCGCAAAAGTTTGAAAGTCAATACAGAGATATATTACCATCATAATATCATGAGCCTATGGATAAATCATGGCTCTTACATATTGGTGAGTTGGTTAAAATATTATATATCAAACTATTTCAATGAATATAGCTAAGCAGTGGTTGATGGTTATAATGAAAGCTCCACACAAAGCAAAAACGAGATGTTTATTGAAAGCAAGAAAGCAGTTGCATGAATATATGTTTAGCCAGAAATACATTTTCTTATCTGCCAAGTAGCTAATAGACAGAAACAACAACTCTTCTGCATATTACTGTTAGAGTGTAACTCCTTGACTCGTCTCAAACTCACTCGAAAGATGGAACAATCTAACCTAACCTTGGATGTACCTCTTCGTTATCAATACATATCCAAGGCTTGCAAGTAGATTGGAAAAAAACAGTAACAACTAATAAAATATACTAATCATACTACAATTAAAGCTGAACAGACACCAAAGAAACAGAAATTACAGACATAAAGCAAGCACTGGAAAAAAACTTGATCGCTAACAGTTCATTAATGTCTACACAAAGAGCATATGTGGGACTACCTATTACGAAAACAAAATTAAAAGTTTCTGAACTTCATTAAGAATCCATACCAATCACTACAAAACTGGAACACATGATCAATTTCATCGCAAAGAAATAGCTTTTAGCTAAATAAGCACTGCAAGCAAAGCAACCAAGCTCACAACAGATGCAATTATAAACATTCTGGCAAGGTCTCTTCGGATAATAAAAATTGCTTTACCAAATTAGCAAGGAATTATCAGTACTAGTACTCCAATAAGACAGTGATTTGCAACAATGAGCTAAAATTAGGTTAAAAACATACCTCCCATGTCGGAAGCCATTAAAACCCCATCTTTGTACTTGATTGCGACAATTGAGGTTCCAGTAACATAAGGGTACCTAACATAAATTTCAACATAAAACCCTAAAATTGAAGAACCGAATCCCAAATTTTCTCAGAATCGACGACGTTACATAAAGACAAGAGATAAATAGAGAGTTTTTACAGTGTTCTTTGTGAATCAGCTTCTGCGTTCTTCACTATATCTCCGTTATCAATCGGAATAGTAAACTGTAGAAAAAAAACAAAACAAAAATCGGAGAAGAAAATCACCGTTAGTCGAAACAAAAAAACAAACCCAGAAGAACAAGAAGCACATACAGTAAGAACATCGAAGATTTCCAAATGGTCGGACTTACAGTCATCTCTTCGAAAAAATCGTAGTAAGCGAGCGAGATTAGATCTTCAAGATCTGAAGCTTTGATTTTGTTTTACTCAAAACTAAAAAGCTTCTGCCATTTCCTTTCCCTCAAGCAAACTGAGTCGGGTCCGACCCGCTAGTTGACCGGGTTAAACCGGATATAAACCTGACCCGACCTGATATCAGCTAAAAATCATTAAGGCCCAAGTCCAATACGTTGTTTTAACATAATTTCAAAATTGAAGTCAGCCTCCGTCGGCTGTTTTCTCTTGCCGGAGAACATCAGTAATGGCTAGGTTACCGAATAAACACGGCCGCGATCAATCTCGGGTAACTATTTCTACACGACTCGCTGGAAACTCTCTCTCTGATAAAGAAGAATTGTATCAATAGATTGCTAATGAAATCCCATGTTCAAACTAAACAAAGAATCTCTTAAATCATCTTCAAGAAATCTGGATAACAAGAACAATTTCTAGAGAGGGTGAATCAATTGGTTTAACAGAGAAAAGAGAGAGAAAGAGATCGCAATCTCAGAACAAACAACAACGATTCTACTTAATTCTTTTGTTTCTTCTTCCTTTATACTCTGATTCTTATGTGAGCTCAGTTTGATCTTGGTCATTGATCCCAACTCTTTATTTCCACCGTACAAGTGGCATGAACAGTCCCTTATTCCCTTTACCTATATCAAATTCTACCATGTCCTTATGGTTGAAAATAAAAGCATCCAAGTAGTGAAAACTTCATGAAAAAGAAACTTCAGTCACTACAGAAACGTCTCTGCTTTTAGCACTGCTCAGAGACTCGGTATACGACTGATCAAATCCAAAAATGTATAAAACTCTCTTGCTTTAGTGCCCAACACGTGTGCATCAGCTCCACCCAGATCCCATACTTGGATGACTCGTTTAACTATATGACTGTGAGCTGAAGAACTCGGCATTGTAGTGAGAAACCAGTCATTTGTTGCACAAACCAAAGGAAAACTGATACTCTCACAGCCTGAAAGAAACTCATCCATCACACTGCCATAAGTTTCCAAAAGAAACAGTCGCTATAATACATTTTTAGGCATAAAATTCAACTTCAACTGTCTAATAGTGGTGTAATAGCTCCAAGAACTTTGGAGTGAGACCAATATTCCCAGAAGCAAAATGAACTAGAACCTGATCCCAATTTACAACCATGAAACCTTGTCTTGTTTCTTTGGTAGCAGGGGCGTGATGTGAGTGAATTACTACACATGTCTCAGCTCCAAGAGTCAATTCAAGAGCCTTCCTAAAATCAAACAAACCTGCTAAATATAAACTTTGAATGCCTGAATATCCCTTCTTTGCCGCCGTAGCTTTGTATTTAAACATCCAAGATTTTGAAACCTTTAGGTGTTTACTTTGGATCACGGTAACATCGACTGGCCCATGAGAAAATTTAGGCCAGACTTCAGAAGGTGGAGATTGTAAGCTCTCAAAGATACGATCAAAGGAATCATATAATCCTAATTTCATTTTGCTTAACGTCACCAACACCAACTGCTACAGTGGGAACTTCTAGGCAAGGTTCGAAATTAGGATTTGATACATGAAACACCATTGAATCCTTCACCATAATCGAATTTGTGGCAAGAACATATTTCGCCAACAGAATTGGCTCCTTTACAAGCTCATCCGAACTTGAATCCAAAGTCAAATCTGTAGTAATTTGATGCTGAATCACTTCTGTTCTTGAGTCCAAGCTCGAGTCATCATCTAGAACCATGCATGTCTGTAACATATCACTACTTGATTCTTCTGTAATTGAATGCTTGGCAGCAAAATATGCCTCTATCGGACTCAACTCATCCTTTCGCCTTTGCTTTTCAGTGAGGTCTTCCTCACACCAGCTCTTAAAAATGGCCTTCATTTCCGCACGCCAGCTCTGAGCAGATTGTATCATCTCATCGACAATGTCATATTGTTCATCTGTCTCCCGCAAATTCTTCTGTTCTACAACCGGATCTTCCTCGAACCGCTTTATCAACAATACCTTATAAGCCGTCCAAGATTTCACAACTGCAAAACCACAATCAGGCTCTTGCACAGATTGATGCCATTGAGCTGCCCCATCTTCCATGTGCATCGAAGCCATGTTTACTTTAACATCATCTGGAGTATGTTCAATCTCAAAGAATTGCTCTACTTGAAAGAGCCATGCATTTAATTTGTCTCCATTGAAGCGAGGAAAATCGATCGTCGCTAGTCTTGTAACACCCTGGGTACGCCGCGTTGATCCCAACTGTGAAGCGGAAGAACTCCGCCGAAATGCTCTCATGTTATCGTGACCAGCTTGGTTAGAGAAAGATTGCATCAATTCTCCCAATTTCGTGAACTTCATATTAAATTTCTCATCCTAATATGCGAATTTCTGGCCCAGAAGTTCTTCCAAACTCCCAAATCGCGAAACGATTTTCTCCAATTTCATAGCCTGAAGCTCTAAATGATTATTGAAGAGACAAAGCTGATTACCTACAACTTCCTCAAAAGTAGTCACCATCACTTCCATTCGTCTCACTGATAATCTCGAATCAAGTATGGTCGTGAGAATCGATTGAACCAGATACCTTTGATAAAGAATAATTGTATCGATAGATTGCTAATGAAATCCAATGTTCAAACTAAACAAAGAATCTCTGAAATCATCTTCAAGAAATCTGGATAACAAGAACGATTTCTAGAGAGGGTGAGTCAATTGGTTTAACAGAAAAAAGTGAGAGAAAGAGATCGCAATCTCAGAACAAACAACAACGATTCTGCTTAATTCTTCTCTTTCTTCTTCCTTTATACTCTGATTCTTATGTGAGCTCAGCTTGATCTTGGCCATTGATCCCAACTCTTTAATTCCACCGTACACATGGCATGATTAGCCCCTTATTCCCTCTCTCTCTCTCTCTCTCTCTCTCTCTCTCTCTCTCTCTCTCTCTCTCTCTCTCTCTCTAGATTCTCTGTTTACTTGAGGATTGAGAAGAAAGTTTCGAAACTATTTCCAGTTAGTTCTCTGGATTTCATGAAGATTATTAATAAAACGAGCTGTTTTATACATTGTTTAATTTTTAATTTTAGTAATTTCATCACTAGTGTGAACGAATTAGATGTTCATTCTTGGATGATTCAAGGGATTTTTGAATGACTTGCACGATTGGAAACTTTCATTGAACGATAAAGATAAGAAAATGAAACAGCAACCATCTAGTTCGTTAAATCTGGTTCCTTCTTCATATTTCATTATCACTCTCATTTGTACTTACTAGATTTTGATGCGAAATATTATTTTAATGATTGTTTTTTTGTTGTTCTTTTTAATTTAGATGATTTTATCGATTTATGTTACTATTTATTTTAATTATTTACGTTTTCTGAATATAAACTTTAGTTTGTTTCAAAGTATTTGTAAATTTTATATTTTAGATTATATAGCGCTATATAGTATTTCAATTTCTTTTTTGATATCATTAGCCATTTAGTTTGTATCAAAGTGCTGAGTTTATATATAATTTTATTATATTTGTTTTCGTTAATGTTTTGTTTTATAAATTGATGTTATATCTATTATATATGAAACAATATTTTGAAGTCAATACTATTAAAATAAAATTAAAAATATAATAATCATAAATCAATTTTTCAAAAAAGATTATTAAAATATAAAACTAATAGTCATAAATAACTTGAAATATCTAAAATAAATATCATTATTGAATAGTTCTAATTGTTAGCCTTTTGTTTTTTTTTCCCTTTTTATTCAGAACTTCTCTTTTCAATTCTTCAACATGGGAATCTTTAAAATTAAACAAATTCTTTGAACATAAGGCATTCCTGCAAGCAAGCTACCAGAGGATGCTCCAGTAAGTCCTCATGTCATTAAAATGATGGGTTACATTGATAACCTGGGGAAACTGGAATGTCCTGTCAGCTTAGAGTTGGCCACTGACATCATTCTGCAGTCACTGCCGTCTAGTTATGATAAGTTTATCAAAAGCTATATCAAGAATAACTTGACGAAGACGTTGACTGAGCTGCATGGCATGCTCAAAACAGCAGAGCAAGACATCATAAAGGGTAAAAGATTTGAGAAATCTTGTGTTGGCAAGGGTAGAGACAGGGCCGTCCAGATTTGGAATCATGATAAGCCTGTGTCATCTTATAAGCCCAAGTCAGGCCCATCTGGTGTTAGAAAGTGCTTCTACTGCGATGAGTCAGAGCATTGGAAGAGAGATTGCATTAAATTCTTGGAAGATTCACAAGAGATGAAGGAGATGTATAGTACTTCTTCTTCAGGTATTGTGTTATTAATTCAAGTTCTACATAAGTATTGGATACTAGTTATGGTACTGATATTTTTTGAAATATGCAAGACCTAAGCGACAGTAGAACGTTGAAGAAAGGATAAGTGGAACTGCGTGTCTGGTATGAAGCAATGGTTGTTGCATGAGCCGTAGAGATTCTCCACTTGTAGGAGCCTTTCATACTTGGTTTTAGAAATTAAGTAATTGCTACTATGTATCTGCCTTGTGCAGATATGTCTTTCATTTTCTTGTAAGAATTTGGATGTTTTTCATTTTGATAAAAGACAAGTTTTGTTCTTTAGATCTTAATGAAATATCATATGGTAGCACCCCGTTTGGAATGGGTTTTATATCTTAAACCAGCGTGAGTTTGAATATAACACAAATACTAAAGGTTTAAGTCTGATGACTCGAACTCGACTTTTCCTTGGCATAGTCGTTTAACCATATAGAGTGAAGCGGATTCAGAAGTTCCATAGTCTTGGACTCATTTGATTATTAATCATTTGAGATATGAATTCTGTTCATTTTAGCAGAGCTGAAGGAAATGGGCCAGAGGCTTATTGGGCCTTACACATACTGATGTATGCGGCCCGATGAGAATTAGTGCCAGAGGAAATCTTCTGTACTTCATTACCTCATTGATGGCATCAATAAGTATGGCTGTGTTCATTTGATGAGACACAAGCAGGAATCCCTTGAGGAGTTCCAAGATGAAGTGAAGAACCGATTTGACAGAAATATTAAGATCCTCGATTAGATCGCGGGAGAAAATACTTGAGTCAAGAATTGGGTGATCATCTGAGAGAATGAATCAGATCTTATTAGATATGCTCCGATTAATGATGAGTCACATGAATCTTCCATAATCATTTGAGAATACGTTCTAAAATGTCTGTCTTTGCGCAGAAAACGGTTTCAATCAGAATCAATTGAAAGACACCACATTGGATGTGGACTGGAAGTTTTTCAAGTAAGTTGTTTCTGATAATTTGGGGATGATAGCTGATAAGCTTGAACCCAAATCTGATAAGTGCTACCTCACTGGTTGTCCTAGGGAAACCGAGGCTCAGTGCTTTTATGACCAATCCGAGAACAAAGTTTTGTTGTTCGAAACTGTGTCTTTTGAGAAAGATCATACTTTCAAAAGGAACAGTGGGAGTAAAAGTACACATCGAAGAAATTCGATAAACACAGGAGGCTGCTCAACCTGTTGAGGGAGAGCAGCGGTGAGATCTACAAAGTGCTGTAGGATCTACACCTGTGGAGCCTGAAATTCGCAGATCCGAAAGGATCCGTCACTAACTCGAGAGTGATTTCTCGTAGCCGATTGTCGTGATCTGTTGATCATTGAAAAGTGACGAACATGGGAAATTCAAAGAAGCGATGGTGAGCCCCAACTCCGAAAATTGGCTGGGTCTGCATGTTGGCTTCACTGATCTATTTATAGATTGAAGCAAACATCTTGGAGTTGGAATCAACATTCTGATAATGTGGTCAAGAGATTTGACTTGATCAGAATAGAAATGAAACCATGCGTTTACAAGAAGACTAGTGGGGAGCGTAATTGCAATTCTCACACCGTATGTACGTAATGTACTTAATCTCATAAACGACGTTCCGACGCTAAAGTCTTGTCAAGATTTGGGTCGGAAGTCAAATTTAACGATGGACATGGGAGAAGGCCGTGAAAGTTATTGGAATAAGGATCCATTGGAATGGATCAGAAAAGCTAATTGGATCATGTCAAAATCCTTATGTTGATAAGGTATTGGACAGTTCATATGTGCTTAATTCCAAGAATGGCTTCATACCAAAGGTCTTATGGCAATAATCTAAGCGAGATGAAGTGTCTTGGACACTGACTGAGCTAGTAACAATATTAGCAAGATGAAGTGTTTTTGAACACTGGCTGAACTAGTATTAATGAGTGTGATTGCTAATGCCGCTGCAATAGAATCCATCATGAATGCCATATTTTGCGCTCGTCTAGATGCATCTTACGCATAAAGCATGACGAGAAAATACCAATATATTCCGGTAAAAGTCGCTGAACAGTTGCCAGAAATGTCCCAAGTGTTTGAAAAACACTAAGGATAGGTTCGTGGTGAACTGAGGAAGTGACGAGCCAGTTGAAAGTAGTTAGACGGACAAAGAAGATTCCCGGTTCCCACCTGGCATATCTCTTTGTCTGAATAGCGGTGCTATCTGTTGGAAGGGCTCCAAGCAGTGGACCGTAGAATAGTGCTTTTATCCGAATGGCGGTGTGGTTTGTTGGAATTATTTCAAGCAAAAACACCGCAGTCTCTCCCACAACCTAAGCACGAGATTTATTCTGTTGATGTAGGTGTAGGATATCTGAACAGATGATCTTGATTCCAGTGGGAGTTATTTTAGTTATGTTATAATTCTTATATAAACATGCTATGGCAATGTTTGTGTAAGTTAAAACTGACATCGGTATTATTTAATTATTGGATAATTAAATAATGGTCCCAAAGTATTTTATGTTCATTTTATAGGTCATCAAGTTGAGGACTTGATCATGAAACCCTATAAGTAAAAGATAACATAAATTATGATTGTCCCTAGTCGAGATTGTCAAAGTAGGACACTGACAACCGCGAGAGACTAGCTTGTGAGGTGACTGTTGACTAAGTTTCATGGAGTCAATGATATGAGTATCACAGTCAGTCACATAGATATATGTTGGTGAACATATGATCGGACATGACCCGCTAATGAGAACTCTACAGGATAGTGATATCTGTGTCATGAGAGTTTCTCATTACGACTATAGAGTATAGTCCTTAGACCTGAGTTCATCATGCTTTCTAGCATATGAATTGGTGCGATTTGACCTTGTCAAACGTTGTTCCGTAACTGGCGGCTATAACGGCATTGCTTAAGCGTATCATGAAGTATGTGTAGAAACAGAGATGGAACAAGATGGGATTTGTCCCTCCTATATAACAGGAGATAAATATCTCAGGGCCCATCGAAGATTTGATACTGAGAAAATGCATGGCCGTGCTCAAACGAGGTGATTGTCAGTCGTTTGTTTTATCAGTATAGATCAGGAGTTCGATGAACATGATATTGGTTATAATAAGGATGACACAGTTTCTTGCCTTATGCCATATCGAGATATAGAGACGAAGGGATTAAAGGAATAGGTGATTCCAGTACAAGTGGGAGATTGTTGGGATTATGTCCTGAAATCACATTTTACTTACTCTATCGATAGTCGTTTGTCGAGATCAGACATGTTGTATGATACTGGGCGGTTGAAATGTTTTGCTAGAAGCCTCTTGCAGTCTGTAAGTTGTAGACTTACTGCCAGTATCATATGATCCTATAGGGTCACACACCTAAGCAATCTGGAAGCTTATATATGGGAATGATCATCATGGTGATGATCAGGATGATATGTATTAGATACATATCAATATCGATTAAAGAGAGGTGTGTCGATCGACACAGTTGGTGTATCGATCGACACAGGGTCGATTCCGAAACTGATGTTTCGGTTTATGACTTGGACCTTTTCGGTTAAACCCGAAAGATGGTTCAGTCATAACAGGTCGTATATATAGGATTATATGGTCGACCTGAACAGGTAGCCGTCAGTTTTCTTGATCACAGAAAACAGAAAAACTCTCTCTTTGATTCCCAGATCCGGCACTAGCATCCCGGCTTTCTAGGTTGTGTGCGTGTGGACTACGATAGAGGCGAGACATCTGAATCCCTCCTGATCTCGTCTTACCTGATTCATCTTCCGCTGCCAGAACAAGGTAAACGCGAGATTCATGATTCAATTACTTAAACCCTGAGATCCTAGGCTCGGAATTCATACTTAGGATTGCCTAATCGGATTAGGAACTGCTAGGAAATCCAACATGAGATATATGCACGACTTTTAGACAACCTGAACTCAATTCACAGCCACCTTTGAGAAACTAAGAAATCCCTGAGAGATCCGATCTCTACGGCACTAGCATCCCGTCCGTTCCAGTTTGTGTGCATGTGGATACCAGTAGAGGCGCAACACTTGAGGCACTCGTGAATCTCGAATACCTGTTCATCTTCCGCTGCTAATCTCCAGGTAATTTCGAGATCCTTATGATTCAATAAACCTAAACCCTAGATCCTAGGCTATGGAATTTATACTTAGGGTTGCCTAATGTGATTAGAACCGCTAGAAATTCCTTCAGTGGTATCAAAGGCTTAGGGTTTATCCTATTGAATCTAACAGCATGATATTCGAATTAGATGAATTTGAATCGATATATGTGATATATGCATGCTAGATTGTATTTGGTTCAAAGAAATCTCGTTTTAGGGTTCTTGTTCAGAAACGAATCTGTGGTTTCGCATAGTGTCGATCGACACCAATCTGGTATCGATCGACACAGTATGGAAACCCGAATAAAATTTTTAGGTTTCGATCATAAAGATCGAAGTTCCTGATACCCCATCGTGTCGATCGACACAAGTGTTGTGTCGGTCGACACGGACCATGCGAATGGATTGGACCGGTTATCGCGCTTGGTTAAAATTGGCTAAATCGTTTCAATTGGATGAATCGGTTCAATTGGATTGGACCGGTTATCGTAATTGGTTTAAACCGGTTTGACCGGTTAATTACGGTTTGATTGAATTGGGTTGATGTCGACCGACATAAGTGTTGTGTCGATCGACACTGACCGGTTATCGAACCGGGTCAATTGGAATGATCGGTTATCGCAAAATTTGGTCTCGGTAGGGTTGTGTCGAACGACGCTAAAGTAGTGTCGGTCGACACAGAACCTGATGGTTTCGGTTATTGAACCTGAAATCAGAGAGCCGAACCAAAATTAAACCCAATTCTAGAATAATTAAAACTTAATAAAATTAGTTGTTAATTATAATCATTCTAAGATACATATATGATATGTATATTAAATTAAAAGTTTCGTTCCTCAAACTAAATATCAAGTAATCCTTGATGTCTTCCCGATCTTGTCAAATGTCAAGACTCGTTTCATTGTGCGATAGATTTGCAGTGCAAGGTGTCCACAATTACATGAATAAGGCAGAAGGTAATCTTGTTGATAGGCTTGCAGTGCAAGGCGTCAACAATTACATGGCTTAAGAGATTGGTTACTTGACTGGGCTATCAAAATCGTTTTGGGCCCAGAGACATCGGGTGGATTTGACATGAGATGTAAATCCACAACCGAGAGTTATATTGGATGTAACTAGCAAAGTTGTTGCTTACCTAGATAGCTGAAATTTGGGCGATGAGCCAAAGATCACTCAATTTTTAGTGAAGTATGGGTCTTTGATCATTGTATTCATGTGAGGAAACATTGTTTTGAATATAATGCGAGTTTTCTTAATAGTTAAGATTTCTCATTTCTTGAACATAATATCTAAACCTCTTTCCTTTCTTACTCCAGCTATGTCTAGTACAAACCATCACAACAATTTCTCCCTGAGATCTGTTCTTGAGAAGGACAAGCTAAATGGATCTAACTTTCTGGAATGATATCGGAACTTGAGAATTGTTCTCAAACAGGAGAAAAAGGACTATGTCCTTGAGAAAGTTCTCCCCAAGAAGTGCCGAGCCAATGCCTGGCAGTCAGAGAAGGATGCTTGGGATAAGCATTCTAATGATGTGGTCGATGTGTGTTGTCTCATGTTGGCTACCATGAACTCGGACTTGCAGAAGCAATATGAGAATGTGGAGTCGCCAATTGAAATGATCACTGGCCTGAAAAGTATGTTTCAGGAGCATGCACAAACTCAGAGATACCAGACGGTTAAGTCTCTAATTGAGTGCAAGCTACCAAAGGACGGACCAGTTAGTCCTCATGTCATTAAGATGATGGGTTATATTGATAATTTGGGGAAACTGGATTGTCCCATTAGCCAAGAGTTGGCTACTGACATCATTCTGCAGTCACTGCCGTCAAGCTATGATCATTTTGTTATGAACTACAACATGAACAACTTGACAAAGACTTTGACTGAGTTGCATGGGATGCTCAAAACTGCTGAACCTAACATCAAGAAGGACACCCCAAATGTTCTTATGGTACAAAAGGGTAAAAAGTTTAAGAAACTTGGTAAGAACAAAGGTGATAGCAAGACGAGCTCGATTGTGAATCCAAGCGAGTCTAACCATGCTCCTAAGGTTAAAACTGGTCCTTCTAAAGATGATAAGTGCCATTATTGTAATGGTTATGGGCATTTGAAAAGAAACTGCAATAAATTCCTGGAAGATTATGAGAAGCTGAAGAAGACATACGAGACTTCTTCTTCAGGTATTTATGTTATAGAAGTAAATGTTACTATCTCTGCTCCTACTTCTTGGGTATTGGATACCAGCTGTGGTGCTCATATTTTGTACAAATATGCAGGGCCTAAGCAACAGTAGGACTTTGGAGAAAGGACAAGTGGACCTGCGCGGTGGAAATGGAGCAAGAGTTGTTACATTAGTCGTATGAAACGGATTGTCGTTTGGGCCACATAAATGAGAAACGGATTCAAAAGCTCCATAGTGATGGGCTTTTGGGCTCATCTGATTATGAATCATGTGAGAAATGCAAATCTTGTTTATTAGGCACAATGACTAAGGCCTTTTTTAACAAACAAAGAAAGGGCCACTGACTTATTGGGCCTTATACATACTGATGTGTGTGGCCCGATGAGCACAAGTGCTAGAGGAATCTTTCAGTATTTCATTACCTTCACTGATGATTTCAGTAGGTATGGTTATGTCTATTTAATGAGACATAAGTCGGAATCTTTTGAAAAGTTCAAAGAGTTCCAGAATGAAGTACAGAAACATCTTGGCAAAGGTATTAAGGCTCTACGATGAGATCGTGGAGGTGAATACTTAAGTCAAGAATTCAGTGATCATCTGAGAGATTGTGGAATTGTTTCACAACTCACTCCTCCTGGAACGCCCCAATGGAATGGAGTTTCCGAGAGGAGGAATCGGACTTTATTAGATATGGTTCGATCAATGATGAGTCACTCAGATCTTCCATTATCATTATGGGGATACGCTCTAGAAACGTCTGCGTTTACACTAAATAGGGTTCCATCAAAATCAGTTACAAAGACACCACATGAGATGTGGACTGGAAATGTTCCTCATTTGTCTTTCATGAAGATTTGGAAAATAATAATGAAACTAGAAACGACTATAAAGAAAGAGATAAGGTCACATAAGCATTTAGGAAGGGGCGAAATTTTTTTGATTTACCCACTTATTTTGAAATCCAAAGAATGGAAGAATGAATTTGGGGGTGAACCACAATTGTTCATAAAGGAAGAAAGAAGGAATGAAAACTCCACTTACGGACTCTCCGAAACATGAAAAGAAAGAAGCTCCCCATACTCGACAGAACAAAGACATCTCTATAAAGATCATAGAAGTTGCACAATAAAAATACAATTATTTCTTCTTACTAGAAAGATCTTGTGGAATCCACGAAACAAGAAAAGGATGACGCTTTGAGAGGGATTGCAAAAAACTAGAATTAGCTCCAGAAGAAAACTGCAGAAGGGAACTAAGAGATGCACGACAAGGGAGGAATACAACTTCTAAAATCCAATACGAAGGCTTGAAGTATAAAATCCAGACTTACGGAAACCGCATAACAGGAAAAGACTAAAAGATGAAAACGAAACAAAAAAAGAAACTGGTTCTACTCTGTAAGGAACCACGTGGGGCCTTGAGATCACCTCACGTCCAGGTCCCGATGCAATCATGGAACTTTGATGCGGGGCATCCTCTTCCATATACTTCAGATTCACAAATGGTCTTCCTCGACCTCTGTACAAAATCCCAAGTTCGAGCATTGGCACACCGACAATCCTTTATCACTATTACATACAAAACAAACAAGAATACCATGTAAGATCCACATTTTTGCAGACACCCTCCAAGGCGGTCCGTATATCTCTTATGCGTCCACCCTCGTACACTTCAAATTTCTCGGTCGCGGGTCTGGGCAGAGGGGTCGCGGTAGTATTCTTTGGTTTACTCTACTTTCGCGAAGCAAATATGAACAAAGGTTTGGAGAGAAAAGGACGCAATACTATAAATAGCTCCGAAAGAAGACTACTGATGGAAACATGAGAAAGCACCTAGAAAGATATCGGGAAGCACTTACAAAAAATCCATATCTTTTTCCCAACAAACAAGTCTTTTGGGAACTAAGGAATGAGTAAGATGAATGTTAATGATCAGGGCAGAGCTAACCCAAGCAAGAGGGGCACGAAAACAAAAAAACCGATCTGGGAAGTATTCGGTGAACACCACCACATACATGTGTCCTTTCTTCACATGGTTAGGCATCCACACCGGATAAGCACCTATCCCATCATACACCTCAACATAAATCACAATGGCGTACACTACCACTAAGGCATATGGACACTGATCTCAACCACCAAGGAAGATCTAACTAGACTAGAACCATATAGAAGTAGCCACATACTACTCTAGTTGGTGGTTTAAAATAGATTTCGCACAGTTTTAATTGGGCAAATTGAATTTCGCAAACACTTTTAGAAATATAAATAAAGTTTTCGAAAACGCAGAAGCGGATCCCTCCGAGCAAGACCGAGGGACCTTTACCCAGGCTTTGATACCAAATTATAAAATTCGTCTCTCGGCTTCCCAAAATGACGGCATGTTAGGACATCTGTCTAGACGCAAAGGCTAACCGGCATGTGCTCCCAATTGTCCATGGATACTTAAGAACGCTTCCTTCTTTTCAAATATACTAATGTAACCAATAATGATCTTTTCAGCAGAAAATGATAGTGAAAAGAAGAGGGATGAGTAATGGGGATTACGACGTGAGAAAATCTGAACCAATCTATCTCAACACATCCGACATACAACTTGAATCTGAGATAAGAATTAAGCAGCTACAAACACCAACTACATATAAGGATTTACATAGTCTCAATGTTAATCAAACAACAAGAAAGAGAATCCAAATACTGGTGTCCCTAACACTCCTCCAGCCCGGAATCCCAATAGTCTATGCCAATAACTAGTAACCTTCCAATAACGGGCACCATGTCAATAACAGGCACAATGCCACTCCGGGCACCAAACAACTGTTGGGAATGTCCTGAAATCTACCGTACTATCTCTAGAAAGTATGATAAGTGTCGAGATCAGACATAAGTCATAAATACTGGGTGATCATGATGACTTGCTAGAGCCCGCTCATGATCTATAAGTTTAGGACTTATTACCAGTATTGTATGATCCCTAAGGGTCACACACCATAGCTAACGGGAAAGTTAACATGGAATTAATACAGTAAGATGCAAGGCATTTACTGTATTTGTTCAGAGAATTGGGCCAGACAACTGAAGCATTCTTTTGTCTGATTTGGGCCTTGGGCCCAAAAGCCTTGTGAGCCATTAGTTTAATTACTTGGGCCCATATAAGGAAGAAATAAGGCGCAGGAAGCCCTAAGGCTTATGCCTCTGCGATTTACACAGCCACTCTTCCTCTCTCTCTCTGTTGATTCCGAGCTTGGTCTAGCAGCCTGATCCAATAGCTTGTAAGCGTGTGGATACCTGAGGAGGAGCAGGTATTCATCTGTTCTAATCTGATCTTGTCATTACCATCAATAATTCCGCTGCAAAGGTAATGTCCAGGTTTGTTTTATGATTCGATTACAAGAACCTAGATCCTTGTTTAAGATTATGCGTTAGGTTGCAATCTGAGAATTGAACCATGAAAAAACTCATAATCCATCAGTGGTTTAAGAGCCTAGGTCGTTAGGTTTTTGCTTTTGGATCTTTGTATGAATCGATTTGGACTTTGCTGTTGACATTGCTTTATAATCGTTATAAGAGGTCAAAATCGATTTGTTTTAAATGTTTTTCATGATCGTAAGAGTTATTGATTGAATTAATTGGCATACGATGAGGAAAATGACAAATCGTTTTTGTCTTCTTGTGTAAAGAGCATAATCGTTTTGTCACGATCGCTTGTTGATCGTTTTGTTAGAATCTTTGAAAACCCTAGCCATCAATCGTTTGTTAGCTTGTTGACTTATTGCTGGAATAAGTAAATAATAATCATACGATTTGTTTGAATTGTTAAACATAAGAATCGATTGTGAATGTGAATGTTTTTGTCTTATGTAAACAATCACATGTTTTTTGTCTTATGTGAATGCGATTGTTAACATGTATAAATCACATAAGTATGTGAATGATTACCTTATGTAAAGATCACGATTATTTAAGATTCATAAGATTCTTACATTAAATCATTAATTATTTAATTAATGTATGGTTTAAGAGTTAACCCAAATCGCGGTTTGCTGGAAATTATTTAATACAATTGGTATTATTTAATTTCTGGTTAAACCGGATTTAAAATTCAAAATTGAATTTTAACCTAAACCGAAGGCTGGTCTAAGTTTGATTTGGTTGGACCAAATAATTTAGAGCTGGTCTGGTTTAGTGAATAACCAGTTGGATTTAGTAGTTAATTTGGTCTCGGACCAGAATTAATTAACCGACTTGGTTATGTCAAATTATTGGGCCAATTGGAATTCTGTGGTCTTGGGCCAAGAATTGGGCCTATAATTTGTGACCCAACCGAAAACTTTAATAAAATATTAAATTAGAAATTTCTATTTTTAGCATGTTTCTAAATTTAGAAAGTTTCTAAAATAAGAAAGTTTCCCAAAATAGTAATCTTCTATTTTTGGAAAGAAAACCTAAAATCCTCAAAACCAATATCAAGCTTGGATGTCTTGCCCAATCTTGTCAGCTACTTAACGCTTATTCAATTACAGATATGGCTTACAGTGTGAGGTGTCTGTTTTTGCGTAAGTAAAGTAGTATATAATCACTGATTTCATTGGGAGTCCCAGACTTTAGTGATTATTTGGCTGTAAGAGATTGGTTTCCTTGACTGGGCCATCGGGAGTCCCGGGCCTTGAGACATCTGATGTATTGGGCCTTGGGCCCAATTCACAACCGAGAGTTATATGAGATATAACTAGCTGTGTGTATGCTTACCAAGTAAAGCTACTTCTGGGTGACGGCCAGTGGCCCACTTTGGATTTAGCTGAACATGGGTCTCGGAATCATTGCATTCTTATGAGGTTAAACAAAGAAATTTTGAATGCAATGCGAGTCTTCTTATAAGTTATTAAGATTACTCTTTTATGAACTAAATAACTAAAACTCTATTTATCTCTAAATTTCAGCTATGACGAGCACAAACAATCAAAACACTTTCTCGATCCGGTATGTCCTTGAGATGGACAAACTGAACGGATCAAATTTCTTGACTTGGTCGCGGAACCTGAGGCTAGTTCTCAGGCATGAGAGAAAGGACTATGTCCTTGAGAAAGCTCTCCCCGAGAGGATCGGATCCAAGGCCTGTCATGCAGTACGTAATGCTTGGAATAAGCATTATGATGATGCGGTAGATGTGCGTGGTCTGATATTGGCTACCATGGACTCAGATTTGCGGACGCAATATGAGAACATGGAGTCGCCAATAGAGATGATCAGCAGCCTGAAATTGAGATTTCAGGAGCAGGTAAGAGTGGGGAGATACCAGTTGGTTAAATCTCTCACTAGCTGCAAGCTACCGAATGATCATCCAGTAAGTCCTCATATCAGTAAAATGATGGGTTACATTGATAACCAGAGGAAACTGGATTATCCAGTTAGCCAAGAATTGGCAACTGAGATCATTCTGCAGTCACTGCCGTCAAGCTATGATAAGTTCAGAAGGAACTATATCAAGAAAGGCTTAACGAAGACGCTGACTGAACTGCATGATATGCTCAAGACAGTTGAGCCAAACGTGAAGAGTACCCTGTACAATCTCATGAAGGAGAAGGGTAGGTTTACTAAACCTAATGCTGACAAGGGTGAAGACAAAGTTGTCCAGATTTTGAATCATGGCAAGCGTGTGTCTTCTGAGCCCGAGTCAGATACCTCTTACGTTGGTAAGTGCTGCTACTGTAATGAGACTGGGCATTGGAAGAGAAATTGCATTAAATTCATGGAAGATTATGAGGAGTTGAAGTTGATGTATGAGACTACTTCCTCAGGTATTCATGTTATTACTTCAAGTTATACCTTATAGGTATTGGATACTGGTTGTGGCACTGATATTTGTTATAATATGCAGATCCTGAGCAACAGTAGAACGTTGAAGGAAGGGCAAGTGGAACTGCGTGTCTGGAAGGAGCTATGGATGCTGCCTCAGCCGTAGGGTTTTCACTTGTAGATGCCTTTGAGGCTTGGTTTTGTATTAATAATTGCTACAATGTACCTGCTTTAAGCAGAGTTGTCTTTCATTTTCTTGTAAAGAATTTGAATGTTTTTCATTTTGATAAAAGACAAGTTTTATTCTTTTGATCTTAATGAAATATTAATTGTAGCACCCTATTCAAGGAATGAGTTTTATATCTTAAACCATAGAATGCCTAAAATGTAACATAAATACCGCAATTGGTTTAAATCTGATGAATTAAACCTGATTTTTCTTGGCATAAATGTTTTGGTCACATAGAGTAAGTCAGATTCAGAAACCCCATAGTTATGGACTTTTGGGCTCATTTGAATGGATATCTTATGAGACTTGAATTCTGCTTACTAGACCAAAAGACAAAGGGCCCATCTTAGCCGAGCTAGAGAAAGGCCCAAAGGCTTATTGGAGATTGAACATACTCATGTATGTGGTCCGATGAGCAGTAATGCCAGAGAAAATTTCCTGTACTTCATTGTCTCTACTGATTACTTCAGTGAGTAAGACTGTGTTCATTTGATGAGACACAAGTCGGAATTCTTTGACATGGTCGAAAGAGTTCCAGAATGAGGTATAGAATCTGAGTGACAGAAGTGTTAAGACTCTGGATTAGATCACGAGTGAAAATACTTAAGTCATTGATGGTGTGATCATCTGAATGAGTGTGAAGTCGCTTCACAGCTCATTTCTCCTGAAAACCTTGAGGTGTTTCTGTGAGAAAGAATCAGATCTTATTAGAAATGATTAAAGATGAGTCACACGAATCTTCCATGATATTCTTTAAGAATAACGCTCTAGAAATATCTAAGTTTACGCTGAAATAGTTCCACCAATATCAGTTGAAAGACACCACGTAAATGTGGATTGGAATCGATCCAAATTCGTCTTTACTGAGTATTTGTAGTTGTGCTACTTCACTGGTTGTCCTAGGGAAACCAAGGCTTGTTACTTTTACGTCCATTCTGTTTTCTAAGAAGGGAAGTTACTTTCCAAGAAGAACAGTGGGAGTAAAAGTATAACTCGAAGAAATTCGAGAAATACAGGTGGCTGCTCAACCTGTTGAGGGAGAGCAGCGGATGGATTTACAGATTTCTGTAGAATCTACACCTGTGGAGCCTGAAGTTCGCAGATATGAATGAATCAGTCACTAATCCGAGAGTGATTTCTCGTCATTAGTTGAACCTGATGATCATTGAAAGTTTGCATGATCTGATGATCATTGAAAGCGACCAACCTGCGAAATTCAAAGAAGCGAAAGTAAGCCAGGACTCCGAAAAAATTACACTATGTGTAAGTTAGCTTCATTGATCCATTCATGGATGGAAGCAAACACATCGGGGTTGGAATCGTCGTTCTGTTGAAGTAGTCAAAGTTTTGACTTGGACAGGAACGAAGTGGAACTGTGCGTATACTAATAGATAAGTGGGAGCGATGTTGCATTTCTCATATTGTATGTCGATGACATACTGATTCTCGGAAATAACGTTCCAATGCTGCAGTCGGTAAAGGACTGGCTTGGGAGTTGGTTTTATGATTGACATGGGTAAAGCCACGTATGTTCTTGGATTTTGGATCTAAAGATAGAGATCCAAAAGAGCTGGTAGGACAAAGTCAGGATTCTTAAATTGACAAAGTCCTACACGTTTTCAGCATTCCAAGAAGGGTTTTATGCCAATGTCACATGGCATTACGTTAAGCAAGAAACAGTGTCCTACGATAACTGCTGAGCTTGAATGCATGGATGAGATTCCATATGCGTCGGCAATTGGATCTATCATGTATGCCATGACACGTACTTGTTTTAATGTTAAGCAAGACAAGTAAAGACCAGTCAAATCCAGCAAAGAATCACTGGATAGCCGTAAAGAATATCCTGAAGTATTTGAGGAATACTTAGGATAAGTTCTTGATTTACGGAGAAAGTGAGGTGCTACAAGTCGGTAGAGTCTGAAAGGAAAGTTTCCAACAGACAAAGATGATTTCCGGTCACAGTCCGGTTATATCTTGTGTCTGTCTGGCGGTGCAAGGCACTGTTGCTGACTCCATGACTTAAGCTGAACATTTCGCAGCTTGAGTAGCGGCGAAAGAGGTTGTTTGGAAAGAAGAGTTCATCACTGAACTTGATGTGATTGCCAGCATAGATGAGGCTAGCTGCACATCAGAGGTCCAAACACCTTGAGGGTAGGTATAACCTATTCCGTGAGATAAATGACAGAGGTGTTAAGTAGATCAGCAAGTTTCAACGAATGAGAACGTTGCTAATCTATTAACAAAGCCACTCCTTAGGCCTAAGCACGAGTCGCGGACTGTTGCTGTAGGATAAGTGAAATTAAGATGTAGTCTTAATTTCAGTGGGAGTTTGTAAAGGGCTTTATTTAGTCATTTTGAAAGGTTCATGTAAACATAATATCTTATGTTTATGAAATCTATGATTTCTGGATTATTTTAACTGTGATATAAATAATCGTTCCAAAATGATTCATGTCATTATATATGGGCCATCGAAGTACATGAGTAGACTTGATCCTGAAACCCCATATTTAACGAAATGACATAAATCATAGTGTCCATAGTCGAAGGTTGTTGAAATTGGAACACCAACAACCACTTGAGACTAGATTGTGTTGAGACTTATGACCAAGTTTCGAGGGGTCATAGATGCGCGGCATCAAAGTCGACACATAGGTATATGTAGGGGAGCATATGACCGGACATGGCCCGCTGATGAGAACTCTACAAGATATTAATATCTGTGTCATGAGAGGTTCTCATATACGACTATAGAGTATAGTCCTTAGACCTGAGTTCGCATGCATGTGGCTGCACATGGAGTGATGCGCTTTGATCATTGTCTAACGCTGTTTCGTAACTGGGAGCTATAAGGACCTTGGTTGGGTGTATTATAAAGTGTGTAGTTCATAGTGATGGAACAAGATGGGATTTGTCTCTGCCGTTTAACAGAGGTAATATCTCTAGGCCAATCGGAGACTTGATAGCTGGTAAGAGAGTGGCCACTCCCAAACGGACTTGCCCAAGTCATTTGCATTGTCAGTATCAAATCTGTTCCGATAAACATGGTCTGGCTATATAAGGATGACACGCATCTTGCCTTATGCCAGATTGAGATATTGAGACAAAAGGATTAGGGAATGTAGGATTCCAGTACAAGTGGGAGATTGTTGGGAATGTCCTGAAATCTACCGTACTATCTCTAGAAAGTATGATAAGTGTCGAGATCAGACATAAATACTGGGTGATCATGATGACTTGCTAGAGCCCGCTCATGATCTATAAGTTTAGGACTTATTACCAGTATTGTATGATCCCTAAGGGTCACACACCATAGCTAACGGGAAAGTTAACATGGAATTAATACAGTAAGATGCAAGGCATTTACTGTATTTGTACAGAGAATTGGGCCAGACAACTGAAGCATTCTTTTGTCTGATTTGGGCCTTGGGCCCAAAAGCCTTGTGAGCCATTAGTTTAATTACTTGGGCCCATATAAGGAAGAAATAAGGCGCAGGAAGCCCTAAGGCTTATGCCTCTGCGATTTACACAGCCACTCTTCCCCTCTCTCTGTTGATTCCGAGCTTGGTTTAGCAGCCTGATCCAATAGCTTGTAAGCGTGTGGATACCTGAGGAGGAGCAGGTATTCATCTGTTCTAATCTGATCTTGTCATTACCATCAATAATTCCGCTGCAAAGGTAATGTCCAGGTTTGTTTTATGATTCGATTACAAGAACCTAGATCCTTGTTTAAGATTATGCGTTAGGTTGCAATCTGAGAATTGAACCATGAAAAAACTCATAATCCTTCAACAACAAGCTCGCTAAACCCCAGGGGAAAGACATACCACTTGAGGGCACCATCCTGACAATCAATGCACAAAGTGTCAACCCTGTGGAGTACCCTGTGCACTCCACGTCTAACTCAATTACAATATCATGTTCACAACATAACCATCTTTAACATGCCATCTATTTTCCCATGCAATATTTCAATCAGCACCAAACAATGCCACACAATCATCTCAATCAATCACACAATCTCATTTCCAGTTAACAATTCATTTACCAATTCTGTTTTTCAATCAATCAACCAATCACGCACCAATTTCTATTCGTCTAACATCCTAACTACAATTCTCAATTCCAATTTCTCGATTCCAGTTTCTTATATCGATATGAATATCAATCATTAATTTCAATTAGGGATATGATTCTTAAATACTTTATCTTATATAAATACTTTATCTTAAATAACAATATAACAACCTGTTTCACACAACAAAAAAGAAAGCAAGACTAATCTCTCTTCCCTCTTTCTCTTGGTGGATGATGAGGACATCAAGTAATCATCAACCAATCATCCTAGAGGAGAATGCATTCAGAAGGTCCATGCCCTTGGAGAAGAGCAGCTTGATAAAACCAGAGACATATGTGCATGTTTTGGAGCATATCTACCTAACCAGAAGAGTTAAGCAACGACTCAACCTGTTCCAGAAACTAACTCATGAAGGGCTCATCAAGAAATAGAAGTGTTTCAAAAGCTTTTTATACAGTAATACCATATTTTGGCTCTCACACTTTCCGTTAGAAGTTTGACATCAGATAAAGACCTTCCCACCAATATATCATGCTCAAATTTTTGAAATAAAATAGAGGGATATACCAGCTTTCATGTGGAAGTTATTTAGGACGATCCAACGGTTAGATCTCAAGATACATCCAAAGCAATATGGCTCGACGAGCAGCTGAACCATCTCTTGGCCGCGACCTTGGAGGGCTCAGACCACGGAAAAGCACTCCTCGCCGCGACTTTGAGGCTCCATTAATGGCCAGACACCCCTCCGAAGGCAAAACGACTTAAAACTTCATTTTGGGCTATTTTGAAAACTTAAGCCCACTTAATAATGTTAAGGAAGTCCCACAGACAATTGTGAAGAAAACAAAGGTTCTCAGCCCTTATATAAGGAGATATACCCCTCTTCTCTCAAATTATCACCATATTCAAAAACGAAATTTCTAAGTAGTTTTTAGTTTTCTCTTTAGTTTTAGATAGTTGATAGGATTTTAGATTTGTAGCTTTGGGATTGTCCGAGCTAGAATCTGGAAACCCTAAACTACAAGTTTACTTTATTTATTTATTTTATAGAAGCTTTTATTATTATCTCCATTTGGGGGTCTTAGAAGTTATCTTCTTGGGTTTTAGGGGAATTCATGGTTTGGTTTTTACGTTGTTAGATTAAGGTTTATCTTTAGAGTTTTTCATCTGTATTTGTTAGGTTTTATTTACTCATCGAAAATGTTGCTAAATTACCTAGCCTATTTAGACGAGCAAATATCTTTAGACTGCGGATGTTGTTCTAAGGCATTTTTTTGAATTATAGAACTATGATGTTTAGAAACTTAGAGAACAAACTAGAGTTTGGTGATCTAAGTTTCTGGGTTTCGTGATTAATACTATGGGAGTAGATTAGTCTTGTTTCGAGTTCTAGAACATATCGATTTTTCTGTTTAATTATCTTATTTAGATCCCCTCATAATTCCCTAATTCCCAATGCTTTCCATATTGATTTAATCTCATTATTTACTCGCTTTTAACTTTATTATTTGCTATTTTCGTCACTATTCACAGCCCCCAAACAAACACCCATATTTCTTATCTTAGCTTAATTATAACCTCATAAATTCGTAGCCAAATGAGTTCTTCTCTAGTGAATCAACTCCTAAGTATTACAACCCTGATATGTGCACTTGAAGATACCTAGGGTTAAACTAAAATATGAGCACATCAAGTTTCTGGCGTTGTTGCCGAACTCTAACTTTTCCTGCGAATTTTAGTTCAGAGTTCAATCTAGGTACGTTTTGTCTTTCTTTTCCTTCTTATTAAAAAGAAAATACATATATATATATATATATATATATATATATATATATATATATATATATATATATAATAACAATAAAAATTCACAAAAGTATATTTCTATTGCTTTTTCTATCTTTATGGTTTCAAGTTCTCTTGAGTACAAGATGGATTTTCCTCACCATGGTTTTAGCGATCTGACTTTGTTAAACATCTTCTATTGAGGAGTTAAAGAGAAATTCAAGATGGCACTAGACCTTGCAAGTCAAGGAGATTTCATGACTAACATTGTTTTTCAAGCTAATGTTATCATTGATTACTGGGCTGAGAGTGATAGGAATTCATGTCTAGGAAAAACGAAAGATGAGGGAGACCTCAAAAAAGAGTCAACTTCCGCAGAAATTTTGGAGCTGAAAACGATGGTCACTAAGCTTCTCAAAATCCTAACAAGAGGTAAGAACGTATGCAAAAATGTGGGAGATTCTAATGTCTAAGTTAACCAAGACTGTACCAATGATCATTCACATGACAAAAAAGGAGAGAAGTCATGTACATTGGTGAGAATTTTATTTCGGTTTAAACTTCTTAAACTTTCAACCAAGTATTGAAACTCCTATTCTAGAAAAGGATCATATGGATATGATACCTAAAGAGATCAATATTGGGCAGAAGCTAAACGCCCAAGACATTAAAAATCCCAGTTTCAAACTTGATAGCATGTATGATCACCTCAACAAGAACAGTGAGGGGTTGTATGAGAAGTTCACTTACCTATCTACTCATTTTAAGACGATTTAAAAGCAAAATATTCAAGTGGAGAAGGAGTGAAGAGACAAGCTGGTCATCTCCCAACAAAATATTAGGATAATCCAAAAGGATGTTACAATGTCATAGTGGCTGATAATAAGGAGGATGCCAAACCTATTTTATTCATAGAACACTTTGAAGAGGATCATACCGAATTTCTGAATTTTTATGAAGGGACACCCAAAGAACCACTCCAAAGGAGACTTCATAAGATAGAAGATTCTGTGAAGTTTGTCTTCCCTTGTGCAACTGGAAAACTATACTTTCCTAATTCTATATGTGACACGGGACCTAATACGAATGCCATGTTCAAAACATTGCAAACGTGCTCCAAATAGATGGTATCATGCCTAAAATTTCTCTTAAGTTTGGAGATATCTCAAGCACAATTCCACATGGTTTCATAAACGATCTCATGCTAGAAGTAGGAGGTTCTATTGTGCCTGTTGATTTTTAAATTATTGAGATGGGGAAAGACTCTCTAACTCTATTAATACTTTGAAGTTCATTCCTGGAAACCGTGTTAGTAATTATAGATTTTCTTAACTGAAGGGTTTGTTTCTCGATAGTCGAAAAGAGAGTCTTCTATGACGATATTCCTAGTGGTGAGCTGTTTTATTGCGCAAGCATCTAAAATGATAGAAGCTTATTGTAGAACCTGGAGTTGATAAAGGAGGTTCTCAACAGATTTGTGTAAAAAACCCCTTAATCACACTCAAGGAAGTTGTCAAACCGACATAATCAAAGCATAAAACTGTCCTAGGT
Source organism: Orychophragmus violaceus (assembly GCA_030180135.1). NCBI lineage: Eukaryota > Viridiplantae > Streptophyta > Magnoliopsida > Brassicales > Brassicaceae > Orychophragmus > Orychophragmus violaceus. Next base: position 61,631,022 of record CM058235.1, read on the forward strand.
GATACAAGTATGACCTTAAACTCTAAAGACCTTGGGGAGGACGTGGTGAAGGATGCGGATGATAAGGAAGTACTCACTCTTGAGACACGTCCAAAACCACCGTGTTTCAATAATCCTTGGTTTAGAGACATTGCAAATTACCTCCCAGCAGAGGTCGAACCACCAAATTTCTTTGGTTACATGAGGAAGAAGTTCTTCCGTGATGTTATAAGGTACATGTGGGATGAAGCATATATTTACAAGAAATGTTCAAATAGTATGTGGAGAAGATGCGTCCCATAAGAACAAAATTTTGGGCGTTCTCTTTCCTTGTCACGGATCTGACGATGCAGGACACTATGGTACTAATAAAACTGCTGCTAAGATTGTACAATATCTATTTTGGTTGCAAACCATGTTCAAGGATTCCCATACCTACATCACACTAAGCGTGATGTTTGCCAAAGGCAAGGGAACATCAGCAAAAAGAACGAGATGCCTCAAAACTTCATTCAATAAGTCGAAGTTTTTGATGTTTGGGGAATTGACTTTATGGGTCCTTTTCCTTCATCTTTTTGAAACAGATACAACCTTGTTTCTGTTGACTATGTGTGTAAGTGGCATATCTAGCCCCAAAAACGATGCAAAACTAGTTATAAAGATGTTCAAGTTAATAATGTTCCCAAGATTTGGTGTTCCACGAGATGTGGTTAGTGATGGTGGTTCTCACATCATCAACAAAGTGTATGAGAATATTCTAAATAAAATGGAGTGAGACACAAAGTTTCTACACCTTTTCATCCTCAGACCAGTGTTCAACTGAAGTATCCAACATAGAAGTCAAATGGATATTAGAAAGGACAGTAGGAAAGACAATAAAGGATAGGTCGGCAAGACTTGACGATACTCTCTAGGCATACAGAACTGATTTCAAAACCCCTATACGTACGAACCCTTTGTATCTTGTCTATGGCAAATCATGTAATCGTCCAATAAAATAGAGTATACACTACAAAAACAGCGTTTTGCGACTATACTAGCAGTCATAACATTATACGGCTATTTAAAGACAATATTGCGACTGGTTTGTGATGACAGATATATGGTTCTCTATAGGTCTCGCTACTTTATGACCAAAAATAATTGTCACCAATTTACGACAAATTAATGACTATAGTCGAGACCAGAAACAATAGTCGCAAAGTAGTCGCTAGTTGTAAAATGTCGCAAATTTGTAGTTAGTTTTACGACTAATGTTCGACTCTTTAGTCGGGTAGCAAATTAGTCGGGTATGAGCCGTATCTGATATATCGTGATTTTTAAGGTTTTCAAGCCATGGTATGTCTTTATCTAGAGTATTTTAGTTGTTTTCAGAGTCTTTTGAGTTCTTTGTAGGTTTAGGTACGTTTGGAGCTTATTTAGAGATTCTAGGAGCTTTTGGAGTGATTTTGTAGCATACATGGATTTCACAGAGTTCATTGGGTACGTCGGCACTTAGTGTCGGTCACACCACTTAAGGTTTTCAAGCCATGGTATAAGTCTTTATCTAGAGTCTTTTAGTTGTTTTGGAGTCTTTTGAGTTCTTTGCAGGTTTAGGTATGTTTGGTGCTTATTTGGAGATTCTAGGAGATTTTGGAGTGATTTTGCAGCATACATGGATTTCACAGAGTTCACTGGGTGCGTCTGCACTTAGTGTCGGACACCACTAAAAGGACGAAGTTCTTGCGCGTCAAAAATACATATTTTGGAGATTTGAAAGATTTACCCAGTAGTTTCCCATGTTTACAAGAAGACCCAAATCGTGTTTTTGACTATTAATTAGGTTATTGAGCCATTGTTTATGCTACGCTTTATTCTATCAAAGATTATGAGATTTGGGGCAGGTCTTGTACTCGAGAGAGGGGATTTCGAACCCCTTTTTTCTATCTTATTTATGCTCTTTGGTTTTCTATTCATCATATTTGTTGTTATGATTGCCATGTTTGAGTAGTTCTCTTGTTAGATTTAGGGATTCTCATTAGAAATTTCATGGAATTATAGATTGATTGATTAATTGGGATTGAAAACATCTAGTTCTTCATCTAGGTTGTTCTTAATGCTTAATATATACTAGCTAATTAGATTATTGATATTAGATTGATTTGCGCAGCGAGAGTTGGTTAATTAATTAGAAAAGACCCTGGTTGAGAAAATTACCTATTCACAAAGACATTTGGCATTCTAGGTTGTTAGACATAGTTAGCATTCGCAGCGAGAGTTGGTTTGTTGTATATTAGTGATTCTTGTTATAGAACATCGATATCTGAATACTGGTTGATTGGTTGATTTATATACCTGATTTCCTGAGAACTTCCCTAGGTCTAGCGCTTTCGTTTATTGATCACACACCGTTTACTTTACTTTCTTTGTTTACTGCTTTCACCTGTCTTGCTTAGCTTAATTTGACTACATATAATCTATCGTGTGAAACTTGAGTATCTGTGGATTCGATACCCTTGATTTTACATCGTTCGACACTGTAAACTTGCAGTTAGAAAATAGGGATTAAGATTTGACTCTATCAGGTTTTTGGCGCCGTTGTCGGGGACTCTTTGAGTTCACCGATAGATTTTGTATTAGAATTTAGACAAAGTGTTTTCTTTTCTTTGTTACTTACATCTCTTGTATTGCTTGTCTTTGTTGCTGCAAGAAACTACGAACATGAGCACTTAGTGTCGATCGACATCAACCAGCGTCGATCGACACTCTTCTCGGGAATCAGTTTGATTTCAGTGTATACCTAGTCGTCACACCAGAAGCAACCCAGACGAGAAGCCTTTGAACCTCAGACTTGAGGAGCTTGCTAAACTTGAGAGAACGAACCAGAAAGCTCAACTATCTGTGAAGATGATGAATCTGAATGCTGTGATTTTGGTTCGAGATGCAGAAGGTGTTTTGAGGGATTGCAGAACAATCCCTACAATGATCAAGGAACTATGGAGCTTCCTCTTACCAAACACCTCCCGCACCTACACATGAGAGAAGATTAGAAGCTATGATGGAGCAGCTTCTTGAGGGACATCAACAGACAACAATGAGCTTTAACTCGAAGCCTGATGCCATGTATACTGATTTGAATGGGAAATTTGAGTCTTTGAACACTCATGTGAAGCAGCTAGATACACAAGTGGCTCGGATTTCAAGTTCAGTCAAGGGGAAGAACGCGCAGAACGCCCATATCAATGTTATCTCGGTTCAGATTGGAAATGAGCTGGATTATGAGCAAGAATTTGGGCTAAAGGTTGTGCAAAACATGGAATATTTTCGTGATTTTGGAGTTGTAGACTTAGTGTCGGCCGATACTAATGCTGAATGTCGGTCAACACTCATGGAAAATCATGAAATTTTGAGTTGTGACGGACCGAAATCGACCTTGCTCGACACCAAATTCGAAGAAAAAAATCTGGGCAGATTTAGTGTCGACCGACACCAATCAAGGACCACACCAGTTTTGCCTATTGAATTGTCAGGGTCCAAAAAGCAGATCCAGTTTTGCTCATAAACATCCCAGAACCTAGAATTGAGCAGAAACAGATTGCAGAAAGAGTTTATAAGCCCAATATTCTATTTCCTAGAACTCCCAAGAAGAAGATGCTCTCCAAGGATGGAGATTTAAAAGAAGGGATGGTGAAGGTCTCTAAACAAGTGAGTGACTTGGGATCTGGTGTGAATCTCATGTTATACTATATGGCTGAGAGGTTGGGGTTTCTAGATTTCAAACAAACTAGGATGTCTCTTATCCTCCCTGATCGATCGAAGAGGATCCCAAAAGGAGTTCTTGAGGGCATCCCTATAAGATTTGGACACTACTTGATTCCAACAGACTTCGTAGTGCTGAAATATGATGTTGAACCAGCTGATCCTCTACTACTTGGCAAATCCTTCTTAGCTACAGCTGGAGCAGTGTTTGATGTGAGGCATGGTCTGATTGATCTCCACCTTGGAGATAAGCCTCTGCACTTCAAAATGGATAAGCTGCGAAGATCTACCATTGATGGTCAAGCTTTTAGTGTTGAAGTGGAGAAGGAAGTTCAGATTGGTGAGGCTACAATGCCTGATATTGGAGAAGAGAAGATGGTGGTTCGTCAGGAATCTACTCTAACATATTCAGAGTTTGCAACTGCTCATAAGCAGAAAGCTCCAAACATCACACATCCTCTAAAACAAAGGTATGCACCCTCTAAATTTAAACCTCCTAACTTCATTGTTGTGAATGAAGGGAAACACTATATCCCACCCAAGCTTCGCTCCCACCCTGGATATATTCCTTCTTTCCTTGGACGATCTCATGCTGATACTGCTTACAAACCTCCATGGATGAGGAGACTTTCACAGAGGCACTCTTTGCCTTTTTCGAAACCCCCAGGAGCCTGATCTCCTACCCATAGTCATTAGCTTATGACTAAAAACAAGCGCTGAGTGGGAGGCAACTCACTGTTGAGTAATTTTTCTTTTATTTTTAGTTTTTGGTTTTGTTTCTTTGATTTTTCCGTTTTTGGTGTGTCAGACGCGTGACAAACAGGTTGTAGACATGTGTGTCGGTCGACACTCGAAAAGACGGACCGTAATCGAGGACGCTCAACACATATCAGATTATGTTGACCTAAGCCTAGTGTCACTCGACACTGGCTGTGTGTCGGTCGACACTCACCCTGCAAACATGTAAGGTTTCTGATTTTACGAATTTTCACTTGATTATACCTTGTTCTCCCGAGCCCAAGCTCCTATAACACTGCGGATAATGTTTTTTAAGTGTGGGGGAGGTAGTTTACCGACCACTGTTTGCTTTCTTTTCTTATAGTCAGTCCATTGTTTTTTAAATTGTTTTATTTAGTTAAAATCAGTTGGAAACAAGGATTTTTCGAGGAAATTTTAACATTCACAAGAGCCTAAGTGACCATTGGACAGACCTGCAATAGCTAAATGACTGTTAGAAAACCAACCATGGATTAACCTACCAAGGTCACCCATATGAGTTCAGGTATTCGGAGGATCCATCACTAACTTCACCATTAATCTTGAATTAATTTTCTATGCGTTAGATCGGATTCATTTGCCAGCCATGAAATGTCTGTAAATCTGTCTGAGTATGTTCCCTTCTCCCTTCCCTTCAAGAAAAGTAAAAAAAAGAGTTATAAGCTGCGGATAAGCTAGTAGCTTTGAAGTGGTCACAGGAGTGGTAGAGACCCCTATTACCTTCTGTGCATCCATGGAATGTGTCCAAAGTAATACCCCAATGAGAAGAGAACAACTGGTTGAAAAAATAAAATGAGACCCCAAGGGGAAAAATCAGTTGCTGAAGTGAGAACAAGGAGATGAAAGGAACCACAAGTTGACAGTCTGCAATCAGGGAACTGCTGAGTAAGAGTTCATGTGTCCTTTGATCGATACCCCCTCGGTGAGACCGCACTTAATTATTTACAGAACTTAATATGGTGAATTTGGATCTTTTGTCTTGATTGTGGAGTTTACTTGGGACAGTTGCTAAGTGTGGGGGAAGTACATTTTGGTCTTGATCTCTGCAGGCATGTTTTCATGTGGATTACTAAGTGAATGCGAATGCGATATTCTTACGATGGGATTAGTTTCTGTGTTTTCAAACCTCTTCTTCATACTTTTGTTTTATGTTTGCTTAAGGGAAAGCAAAGGCTAAGTGTGGGGGGAGTTGATATCATGGTTTTTAAGGTTTTCAAGACATGGTCTAAGTCTTTATCTAGAGTCTTTTAGTTGTATTGGAGTCTTTTGAGTTCTTTGCAGGTTTAGGTACATTTGGAGCTTATTTGGAGATTCTAATAGTTTTTGGAGTGATTTTGCAGCATACATGGATTTCACAGAGTTCACTACGTGCGTCTGCACTTAGTGTCGGGTGATACTTAGTGTCGGTCGACACCACTAAAGGACGAAATTCATGCGCGTCAAAAATACATATTTTGGAGATTTGCAAGATTTACCCATAAGTTTCCCATACTTACAAGAAGACCTAAATCGTGTTTTAAACTGTTAATTATGTTTTTGAGCCATTGTTTAGGCTACGCTTTATTCTATCAGAGATTATGAGATTTGGGGCTGGTCTTGTACTCAAGAGAGAAGAGATTTCAAACCCCTGTTTTCTATCTTATTTATGCTATTTGGCTTTCTATTCATCATGTTTGTTGTTATGATTGCCAGGTCTGAGTAGTTCTCTTGTTAGATTTAGGGATTCTCATCACGGATTTCATGGAATTATAGATTGATTGATTAATTGGGATTCAAAACATCTAGTTCTTCATCTAGGTTGTTCTTAATACTTAATCTAAATTAGCTAATTAGATTATTGATATTAGATTGATTTGCGCAGCGAGAGTTGGTTAATTAATTAGAAAAGAACCTGGTTGAGAAAATTACCTATTCACAAAGACATTTGGCTTAGGGAATTTGTGAACTAGAGAACCTGAATTAAATGCAAGTTTAGAACTCTAGAATTCACAAAGAGATTTGGCATTCTAGGTTGTTAGACATAGTTATCATTCGCAGCGAGAATTGGTTTGTTGTATATTAATGATTCTTGTTATAAAACATCGATATCTGAATCCTGGTTGATTGGTTGATCTATATTCCTGATTTCCTGAGAACTTCCCTAGGTCTAGCGCTTTCGTTTATTGATCACACACCGTTTACTTTACGTTCTTTGTTTATTACTTTCACTTGTCTTGCTTAGCTTAATTCGAGTACATATAATCTATCGTGTGAAACTTGAGTCTTTGTGGATTCGTTACCCTTGATATTACATCGTTCGACACTGTACACTTGCAATTAGAAAATATGGATTAAGATTTGACTCTATCAATATCATATAGTATGTTTTTTTTAGTAATAATAATATATGATAGTTTGATTATATTTGCTAATTTTAAATGAATATCAAAGCTAATATTTTCTTAAATTAGATGTAAATTTTCAAAATCTTTAATATAATTAATTATCCTTTTCCAAATTTCTTTCTAAAGTATTATATATATATGCACTAAATATTAATAGATTTATAAATGTGTTTATTAATTAATTAATCGAATATCTAGATATAACCTACACTAACATACAAAATATAGTTTGCATTGAAACCAGAAAACAAACATATATTAGTTGCTTAAAATCCGAAAGTAAATGTATCAGATTAAAGGACCAAGGTCTACACAAGTTCATATATAGGATTACTTGATCCACAAAAAACAAAAGATAAATTTTTATTACCCAACAATTTGAGATAGATGATTTAGTTAATAAATCCAGTATCTATCTGCATAGAGTAGGTTCGGCAAGAAATAAAGTGAAGCCAAGTCGAGAAGCGATTCATTGATAAACATCGACGGTCATCTTCTTGCTATCTAGCATATTGCTTCATCGTAGCTGATCGTGCGAGTGATCAAAGCGTCCAAAAAGCGCAGTTCGTCAAACCGCACATTCGTATACCTCCTACTCAGACAGTCCACGACTAAACATGTTTGGATGTACCGCGACAAGGCTACCCAGATGATGAACCTGATCTAACAGATTGTGATACAATCCTTCCGCGCACACATCCTTGCTCGGAAAACTCACATGTTTCGGTCAACATCAGCTCGAACGAGTTGCGAGCTCACCACTAATCCTGCTCAGCGAGCGTGTTTATTTGCACACACAAAACTACTTAAATAAATCCGAACATGCAAGCCTACACGAAAAATCCGAGCACGTGAGACTACTAGGAAAATTTGAGAACGCAAGACTTCTCAGAAAATCTGAGAACGCAAGACTTCTCGAAATTGTCAAATTCTATAAATAAAGTTTTTGCAGTAAAGGTTCCTCGATAACGACCTAGTCATATGGAAAGTGTTCTAGAACAAGGCTGAATAAAACACGGACAAACTAGGAGCGAACCGAGAAGGAACGTAAAGAGTTACCAAAGTAGTTCGCCCCGGAGCATATAAACCTGTCAACATTGACAATGTTAAAATTACAAAAAGTTGGAATGTAACACATTTGAAGATCACTAAGACGAGATTTCTGAACATCTCAAGAAACAACTTGACCTACGTGACGACTTGATCCCCGAAATGGGTATGTAGGCAGCCAATATTTTGATCGGTTGAGCTGTCCCCCTTTTTCAAAAAAGGGGCGAGTGGGTCCGTATACACCTATACTTCGACACCGGAAAATCTGAAATTTTCGGAAAAAAAATTTAGATTCAATATATTCGTAAAATCCGAGCACGCAAGCACTTGAAGCATGCTTGGGAACTAGCAGCATCCTCGGAAGAGATCGGAAACTCGTAGCATCCTCCAAAACTCACAGCATGCTCTGAAACTCGCAACATGTTCGATAACTCACAGCATGTTCGGCAACTCGCAGCATGCTCGGCAACTTGCAGCACGCTTAGAAGCTCGCAGCATGCTCGAAAACTCACAGCATGCTTGGCAACTCATAACACGCTCGAAACTGCAGCATGCTCCGTAATTTGCAGCATGCTCAGAAACTCCAAACTTGCAAGGCTACTCGCAGCATGCTGAGCACGCAAGACTGCTCGTAAAATCCAAGCACGCAAGACAGCTCAGAAAATTCGAGCTTGCAAGGCCGCTCCCCATGAGCAAGCGACAGTTCTGACACTGATTAACGGCAGAGCTGAACTTCCGATCATCAACACTACCCGATCAACAGCTGAACAAATGGATGAATCTCTGATAATCCAATTTTTGAAGCTTCAAAAACTATCTTGATGCCGACAATGAATCAAGAAATTGGGCCATCTCAACAACTAAAGAACTCTTCAACACTCACTGAAACGTTTGCAGAACAAGGAAAGAAGTCATGGGCTAAGTTTGTGGAAAACATGATGGGCTTGAAAGAGCACGTTCTGGAATCAGTCATCATGAAGGCAAAGCAACGGTGGAAATACCAGATGCTCTGATCAATAACTGGATCCCACTATGGGATGATCTGCTGGAAGGGAAGTTTCTGTCAGAAGCTCCCCATATTGGAAAAATACACATGATCGTCAACAAAATTTGGACACTCGGAAACAAAGAGATTAAAGTTGATGTCTATGAAGTAAACGACAACACAGTGAAGTTTCGAATCAAGGATCCACAAACAAGGGCAAGGATACTAAGAAGAGGTATGTGGAATATAGCTAACATTCCAATGATAGTCTCGAAATGGTCTCCTATTGTAGAAGATGAAGTAGCTGAGATCAAAACAATTCAGATGTGGATAACTATCAAAAACGTGCCTCACAAACTATTTTCGTCGGAAGGTCTGGAATTTATTGCGAGTGCTGTGGGCAAAGCAAAAAGACTACACCCAGATACATTACTATGTAAAATCTTTGAAGAGGCCAAGGTTTTTGTGGAGGCAGAGGTGGCAAAAGGATTTCCAAAAGCATATAGATTCAAATCAAAGCTGGGTGTTGACACAGAAGTGGAATTTGTGTACCCATGGCTGCCATCTAGATGAAATATTTTCAGAAAATGGGGTCATTTAACAGCCGCTTGCAGAGGAAAGATCAGAATCCCGAAGAAAACAGAGGCAGTAGAAATAGAAGGAAAAGCTCTGAGCAGTAAAAAATCAGTGAGAAAGAGATGGAGAGGCATGAGCAAGAAGAAAACAAAACAGCTGAGGAAATGGCGCAGGACATTGTAATCGCCAGTAAATACACAATTTCACTACCAGAGGAGGTGCCAGAGGAGGAGGCTCCTCAGGTTGTGCAGAACACCAACGACTGGTCCTCTCTAACTAAATTGTGCAGAACACCAAGCTCAAACCTCAAGCCAAGTAATGATTACATATTGTCCAAAACTACATTCTCCATTCTTAGTAACACTTTCGAAGATGAAGAGATTGCAGATGGGGAGGATTTAGAGGAAGGCGAGGTAGATGGAAAAGAAATTGACAAGAAATCATAGGAAGAAGGGTCTGATCTGATAGAAAATGAGAAGGAGCAGACTGATCAAGATTCAACAGCTAATGAAGAGTCGATCTCTGAACATGAGCAAGCAAAGGCTCAAAAAGGAAAAATGCTTAATGTCGGGTTTCTTCTGGATATCCGAGGTTTCAACAAAGTACATAAGCTTAATGTAGGGCGGAAATGGATGAAAAGTGGAGCGATGCAGTTTGGTTGTTTATTGGAAACAAGAGTTAAGGAATCAAAACGGAAACTATTGTTTCTTTGGTATTTAAAGAATGGTCTTTCTTATCCAATTAAGAACACAACAGATTGGGTAGGATATGGATTGTTTGGGGACCTCATGTCAGAGTCACTCTCTGTTTTAAAAGTAATCAATTGATAACATGCTAGATTTGTTGGAATTGTGTCCAGTAATCTCGGTACTGTCTCTAGAAAGTAAGAGTATGTCAATGATCAGACATAAGTCATATAATGCTGGGGGTCATGATGGCTTGCTAGAGTCCGCTCATGATCTATAAGTCTTGGACTTATTGCCTTTATTATATGATCCCATATGGGTCACACGCCTAAGCTAACGGGAAAATACGAAGGAACGGTTTAGCAGAGGTACGGTAAAAGTGCTAGGCATTTACGGTACTTGGAGAGACTAAAGGGCCTGATTAAATCCAAGGGATTTAATCAGAACTGAGAATTGGGCCCAAAAGCCCATGAGAACTAAAGGGAGTTTTAATGAATAAAACTTGACCTAAAGCTCTCTAATTCTTCAGCACATTTGCGCCACCCACAGCCTCTCTCTGCGCCTCCTCTCTGTCTGGTCTAGCAGCCAATTCCCGAGCGTGCGTGTGTGAGCCTTTGGAGGATCCATCTCTTGGTGGTTCTGCTGATCTCTGACCTTACCTCCCATTCCGCTGCATAAAAAAGGTAACAGGTGAGATCAATTAAGTTTCTAAATAAGAGAACCTAGATCTGCATGTTTAGTAGGTTGAATCAATTGACAATTGAATCAGGAAACACTAAACGCTCCAACAGTGGTATCAGAGCTATTGGTTCTGTGGTTTTTCTTGTTTAGAATCTTGTTTAGGATTGTTTAAAGAAGTGTTTTTGAATCAACCTACTGATAAGAGAAATCACTTAAGAAACAAAGAATTAACACCTAAACAAACTAATGAAAATCGCATGACCAAACTATATGATTTGGTATGCGTCGGATCGTCCGGATCGCGGAAGACGCACGAACCGATCGGTAACGATCGTGTTGCGTGGTCGCATCCCGATCATCGGATGGATCGCGTCACGCTCGCGTGATCGCCTCGTCCCGATCGTGTCATGATCGCGGCTCGACCGTGCGATGTGAGCGTGATCGAGAGCTGATCCGATCGGCTGAGCTGATCGCAAGGATCGTCGGCGATCGCGTCACGCCAGCTCTCGACCCGACCGTCCCGTCCCGATTGTCCCGTCCCGATCACACGTCCCGATCGTCCCACGCCGTCCGTGCGATCGCGTGATGCTTGCATCGCGTGATGCTTTCGGCTGCGACGGTTCAGACCGGTTAGGTTTATGGCGTGTGATGGTTTGGTTCGGTTTAAGGTTCGGTTTAAAACTTGATTAAAATCAAATCGTCGCGGTTTAATAAACAGATTTAATAATTTTATTAAGTTCTGGTTAAACCGGGATAAGAAATCCAAAGTCGAAATTGGATTTTGTGCCTAAACCAGGATTTTCTAATTTGATTTGGTTGGACCAAATAAATTGAGAAAATCCGGTTTAGTAAATAACCGGTTGACAATTGTGGTCATCGTAGTAATTAATTTTGGTTAAGACCAATTTTAATGAACCAGACCGGTTATGTCATTTAATTGGGCAATTGGGTTATGTCTTGGACATGAACCAATTCTTGGGCCTCGGGCCAAGAAGTTAAAACAATTGGGCCAATTATTTGAGTCTTTTCTTCAGAATTAATTTAAAATTTATTTTTATAAAATTATAAAATCGATTTTTTTAAATTAATAAGTTTCCAAAATTTTGAAATTAGAAAGTTTCTTATTATTAGAAGTTTCTAGATTTGCATGTTTTGGATTTTAGGAAATTTCTATATTTAGAAAGTTTCCAATTTTAGGAAGTTTCCAATTTTAGAAAGTTTCCAAGTTTAGGAAGTTTCCAATTTTAGAAAGTTTCCAAAATTAGTAGGTTTCCCAAAAAGGAAAGTTTCCCAAAATAGTAATCTTCTATTTTGGGATGAATTTTTAATAAACCTACAAACCTCAAATAATATCAAGCGTTGGATGTCTTGTCCAGTCTATGTCAGCTGTCGAAGCCCATTCAATTGTATTCATGGCCTTACAGTGTGAGGGTGTCTACTTTTGCGTGGATAAGACGGTTTGTGATTCATAAATGTCATTGGGAGTCCCAGACATTAATGATTACATGACTGTATAGTCTGGTTTTCTTGACTAGGCCATCGGGAGTCCCGGGCCTTGAGACATCAGAGTGGATTGGGCCTTGGGCCCAGATTCACAACCAAGAGTTATATCACGGATATAATTAGCCGACATAGGGCTTACCGATATAAGCTAAGGTTGGGTGATGGCCAGTGGCCCACTTTGATCTTAGTTATATGTGGATCTTGGAATCATTATATTCTATTGAGGGTAACTTATGTTATTGAATATAATGCGTGATTAATCATGTTAAGTATAATACGAGATTAATCATATTGAACATATTAACTAAAATTCTTTTATCTTAAATTTCAGTTATGACTAGCACAAACAATCAAAACACTTTCTCGATCCGGTCTGTCCTTGAGATGGACAAACTGAACGGATCAAATTTCTTGACTTGGTCGCGGAACCTGAGGCTAGTTCTCAGATAGGAGAGAAAGGACTATGTCCTTGAGAGAGCTCTCCCCGTGAGGATCGGGTCCAATGCTTCTCATGCAGTATATGATGCTTGGAATAAGCATTATAATGATGCGGTAGATGTGCGTGGTCTGATATTGGCTACCATGGACTCAGACTTGCGGAAGCAATATGAGAACATGGAGTCGCCAATAGAGATGATCAGCAGCCTGAAATTGAAATTTCAGGAGCAGATAAGAGTGGAGAGATACCGGTTGGTTAAGTCTCTCACTAGCTGCAAGCTACCAAATGATAATCCAGTGAGTCCTCATGTCAGTAAAATGATGGGTTACATTGATAACCTGAGGAAACTGGATTATCCAGTTAGCCAAGAATTGGCAACTGAGATCATTCTGCAGTCACTGCCGTCAAGCTATGATAAGTTCAGAAGGAACTATATCAAGAAAGGCTTAACGAAGACGCTGACTGAACTGCATGATATGCTCAAGACAGTTGAGCCAAACGTGAAGAGTACCCTGCACAATCTCATGAATGAGAAGGGTAGGTTTACTAAACCTAATGCTGACAAGGGTGAAGACAAAGTTGTCCAGATTTTGAATCATGGCAAGCGTGTGTCTTCTGAGCCCGAGTCAGATACCTCTTACGTTGGTAAGTGCTGCTACTGTAAAGAGATTGGGCATTGGAAGAGAAATTGCATTAAATTCATGGAAGATGATGAGGAGTTGAAGTTGATGTATGAGACTACTTCCTCAGGTATTCATGTTATTACTTCAAGTTCTACCTTATAGGTATTGGATACTGGTTGTGGCACTGATATTTGTTATAGTATGCAGAGCCTGGGCAACAGTAGAACCTTGAAGGAAGGGCAAGTGAAACTACATGTCTGGAAGGAGCTTGGGATGCTGCCTCAGCCGTAGGGCTTTCACTTATAGATCCCTTTGAGGCTTGGTTTTGTATTAAGTAATTGCTACAATGTACCTGCTTTAAGCAGAGTTGTCTTTCATTTTCTTGTAAGAATTTGAATGTTTTTCATTTTGATAAAAGACAAGTTTTTGTTCTTTTGATCTTAATGAAATATTAATTGTAGCACCATATTCATGGAATGGGTTTTATATCTTAAACCAAAGAGTGCCTAAATGTAACATAAATACCGAATTGGTTTAAATCTGATGAATTAAACCTGATTTTTCTTGGCATAAAAGTCTAGGTCACATAGAGTAAGTCGGATTCAGAAATCCCATAGTTATGCACTATTGGGCTCATTTGTCAGGATATCTTATGAGACTTGAATTCTGTTTACTGGACCAAAAGACAAAGGGGCCTATCTTAGCCGAGCTAGAGAAAGGCCCAAAGGCTTATTGGAGATTGAACATACTCATGTATGTGGTCCGATGAGCAGTAATGCCAGAGAAAAATTTCTTGTACTTCATTGTCTCTACTGATTACTTCAGTGAGTGTGACTGTGTTCATTTGATGAGCCACAAGTCAGAATTCTTTGACATGGTCGAAAGAGTTCCACAATGAGGTATAGAATCTAAGTGACAGAAGTATTAAGACTCTGAGTTAGATCACGAGTGAGAATACTTGAGTCATTAATGGTGTGATCATCTGAATGAGTGTGAAGTCGTTTCACAGCTCAATTCTCCTGAAAACCTTGAGGTATTTCTGTGAGAAAGAATCAGATCTTATTAGAAATGATTAAAGATGAGTCACACGAATCTTCCATGATATTATTTAAGAATAACGCTCTAGAAATATCTAAGTTTACGCTGAAAAAGTTCCACCAATATCAGTTGAAAGACACCACGTAAATGTGGATTGGAATCGATCCAAATTCGTCTTTACTGAGTATTTGTAGTTGTGCTACTTCGCTGGTTGTCCTAGGGAAACCAAGGCTTGTTACTTTTTACGTCCATTCTGTTTTCTAAGAGGGGAAGTTACTTTCCAAGAAGAACAGTGGGAGTAAAAGTATAACTCGAAGAAATTCGAGAAATACAGGAGGCTGCTCAACCTGTTGAGGGAGAGCAACAGATGGATTTACAGATTTCTGTAGAATCTACACCTGTAGAGCCTGAAGTTCGCAGATATGAATGAATCAGTTACTAATCCGAGAGTGATTTCTCGTCATTAGTTGAACCTGATGATCATTGAAAGTTCGCATGATCTGATGATCATTGAAAGCGACGAATCTGCGAAATTCAAAGAAGCGATAGTAAGCCCGGACTCCGAAAAATTACATTTTATGTAAGTTAGCTTCATCGATCCATTCATGGATGGAAGCAAACATATCGGAGTTGGAATCTTCGTTCTGTTGAAGTAGTCAAGGTTTTGACTTGAACAGGAACGAAATGGAACTGTGCGTTTACTAATAGATAAGTGGGAGCGATGTTGCATTTCTCATATTGTATGTCGATGACATACTGATTCTCGGAAATGACGTCCCAATGCTGCAGTCGGTAAAGGACTGGCTTGGGAGTTGGTTCTAATGATTGACATGGGTAAAGCCACGTATGTTCTTGGATTTTGGATCTAAAGATAGAGATCCGAAAGAGCTGGTAGGACAAAGTCAGGATTCTTATCCCGACAAAGTCCTACACGTTTTCAGCATTCCAAGAAGGGTTTTATGCCAATATCACATGGCATTACGTTAAGCAAGACACAGTGTCCTACGATAACTGCTGAGCTTAAATGCATGGATAAGATTCCATATGCGTCGGCAATTGGATCTATCATGTATGCCATGAAACGTACTTGTTTGATGTTGCTTTAATGTTAAAGCAAGACAAGTAAAGACCAGTCAAATCCAGCAAAGAATCACTGGATTGCCGTAAAGAATGTCCTAAAGTATTTGAGGAATACTAAGGATAAGTTCTTGATTTACGGAGAAAGTAAGGTGCTACGAGTCGGTAGAGTCTGAAAGGCAAGTTTCCAACGGACAAAGATGATTTCCGGTCACAGTCCGGTTATATCTTGTGTCTGTCTGGCGGTGCAAGGCACTGTTGCTGACTCCATGACTTAAGCTGAACATTTCGCAGCTTGGAAAGCGGCGAAAGAGGTTGTTTGGAAAGAAGAGTTCGTCACTGAACTTGATGTGATTCCCAGCATAGATGAGACTAGCTGCACATCAGAGGTCCAAACACCTTGAGGATAGGTATAACCTATTCCGTGAGATAAATGACAGAGATGTTAAGTAGATTAGCAAGTTTCAACGAATGAGAACGTTGCTAATCTATTAACGAAGCCACTCCTTAGGCCTAAGCACGAGTCGCGGACTGTTGCTGTAGGATAAGTGAAATTAAGATGTACTCTTAATTTCAGTGGGAGTTAGTAAAGGGCTTTATTTAGTTATTTGATATGTTCTTGTAAAACATTTTATGATGTTTAATGAAATTATTATTTCAAGATTATTTTAACTGTGATGAAATAATCGTTCCAAAATGATATGAACCATTTTATAGGTCATCGAAGTAAGTGACTTGATCTTGAATCATCAAAGTCATTTAGCTTGATCATGAGACCCTATATTTGATAAATGGCTTATATCATCCTGTCCCTAGTCGAAGGTTGTTGAAATTGGAACACCAACAACCGTGTGAGACTAGATTGGTATGTGACTTATGACAAAGTCTCAGTATGTCATAGATGCGCGGCATCAAAGTCAGTACATAGGTGTATGTTGGGAACATACGACCGGACATGACCCACTTATGAGAACTCTTCAGGATATTTATATCTGTGTCATAAGAGATTCTCACTACGACTATAGAGTATAGTCCTTAGACCTGAGTTCGCATGCATGTGACTGCACATGGACTGATGCACTTTGATCATTGTCTAACGCTGTCGTTCTGCGATAGTTATAAGGACCTTGTTTGGGTACATTATGAAATGAGTAGTTTACAGTGATGGAACAAGACGGAATTTGTCCCTCCAATATAAATGGAGTGAATATCTCTAGGCCAATCGGAGATTTGAATACTGGAAAATGCATGGCCATGCTCAAACGGACTTTCCCGAGTCGTTTGGATTGTCAGTATCAAATCAGAGTCCGATGAACAAGATTAGGCTTTATAAGGATGACACTAATCTTGCCTTATGACTAATCGAGATATTGAGACAAAAGGATTATGAATACAGAGATTCCAGTACAAGTGGGAGATTGTTGGAATTGTGTCCAGTAATCTCGGTACTGTCTCTAGAAAGTAAGAGTATGTCAATGATCAGACATAAGTCATATAATGCTGGGGGTCATGATGGCTTGCTAGAGTCCGCTCATGATCTATAAGTCTTGGACTTATTGCCTTTATTATATGATCCCATATGGGTCACACGCCTAAGCTAACGGGAAAATACGAAGGAACGGTTTAGCAGAGGTACGGTAAAAGTGCTAGGCATTTACGGTACTTGGAGAGACTAAAGGGCCTGATTAAATCCAAGGGATTTAATCAGAACTGAGAATTGGGCCCAAAAGCCCATGAGAACTAAAGGGAGTTTTAATGAATAAAACTTGACCTAAAGCTCTCTAATTCTTCAGCACATTTGCGCCACCCACAGCCTCTCTCTGCGCCTCCTCTCTGTCTGGTCTAGCAGCCAATTCCCGAGCGTGCGTGTGTGAGCCTTTGGAGGATCCATCTCTTGGTGGTTCTGCTGATCTCTGACCTTACCTCCCATTCCGCTGCATAAACAAGGTAACAGGTGAGATCAATTAAGTTTCTAAATAAGAGAACCTAGATCTGCATGTTTAGTAGGTTGAATCAATTGACAATTGAATCAGGAAACACTAAACGCTCCAACAAGATTTTGATGGAAGGTATGCAAGAAGAAATATTTTTCTCCTTTGATTATGCTCATGTCTAACACTTAATAGACGAGAAGAGGGATTGATATGCAATAAAATGGATAGGGCAATGATGAATGGAGCTCGGTTTCGGATTTATCAACAATCTTATTGTGCATTCGAGGCAGGAGGATGCTCAGACCATTTAAGATGTAGGATAACTATCATGAATGAGCTGCAGAAGCCAAAAAACCTTTCAAGTTCGTGAATGCAGTAACAGAGATGAAGGATTTCTTGCCTCTGGTTCAAGAAATATGGGACGAAACAGAACTTTTTTCTCAATAGATGAAAGGAGACTCCATCTAGTGAAAGCTCTTTCCTCTTATTCTCTCAGGTTTTGAGTTGGAGAGATCATCATTTGGTTTCGACATTGACATAAGTACTCGTAATCATCCCTCTCCTTTTTAGAGATTTCTCCTATTTGTTTTTTGCTAAACTCTTTGATTTTTGGTTTCAAGAGTTTCAGACTTTTTGAGAAGCGGTAATGTGGCTGAGGTTGAAGAGAACAAAGGCTCTGTTTGTCCCATATTTCTTGAACCAGAGGCAAGAAATAATTCATCTCTGTTACTGCATTCACAAATATGAAAGGTCTTTTTGGCTTCTGCAGCTCATTCATGATAGTTATCCTACATCTTAAGTAGTCTGAGCATCCCCCTGCCTCGAATTCCCAATAAGATTGTTGATAAATCTGAAACCCCGCTTCATTCATCATTGCCCTATCCAGTTTCTTGCATATCAATCCTTCTTCTCATGTATCTCTGCAATACACTTTATAAAATATTGATGTCATAAGTTTAACCAAAAACTATTAAAGCCAGTTCGATGTCATGTGTAGGATGGTTTACATCATGCTTACACAACTACCTAAATGCATAAGCGGTCAAGTCATCCTCCTGCATCGGCACACAACCTTAATCAATAAAAAAGGGAAAATTACTTATCTAGTATGAAAAAAGTATATTTATTATTAGAGTATGATTAATCTTTTGGCTTTTTTCTCAAGATTTTATTGCCTAAAGTACCCCTATCATCATTTGAAAGGAAAAAAATAATTACAGAAATACCATTAATTTTTTTTTCCATGTCAGCAAAAAAAAATTATTTACGAAAATGCCACCTTCCCTGCGAAATTAAATCCGCAGTCACGTGTTGCAGATTTCTGTGGTTGCGGATTTGTTTGTGTAATTACGGAATTGATGTTACGTATTTAAATGTACGTGTCGCAGATTTATTTCCTTGTTACGGATTTAAAATAAATCCGCGACAAAGGAAATGTAATTTTTAATTACTAAAGTAGTACGAAGTGTAACAGATTTGTTTCATGTGTTGCAGTTTTTTTATATACATGTGGATTTGTTCATTCTTTGCAAATTTAATTTGAAGATTTTTTTGCTAGTGTTGAAGATTTTATTGGGGTTTTGCAGTTTTTTCATGATTTTGCGGATTGTTTAAGCAGATTTTATTGCCAGTGTTACAGATTTTTGTATTTGTTGCAGATTTCGAAAAACTCCGTAACACATGCAAACGGCTAAAAAATTTACAAAACTAGTATCTTAGTGTTGCAGATTTAGTTGATATGTTGCAGATTTAAGTTTATTATGTGCAGTTTTTTTAAAAAATTGATGAAGTGACATTTTTAATCATCATTTTTTCTTGCGGATTTGTTAGTGTATTTCCTTAAATAGTTTTATAAATTAATTTATAATTAAAAGTATAATTTTAAAATATTATTTTTTGTGCAACTAATGACTTTTTAAAATTTTAAAATATTATTTTTTGTGAACCTATGTAGGTTAATAAAATTTTTATTTTAGGTTGTATTATTTTAATATAGTTAATAATATAAAAAAATTAATTTTGATTTTAAGCATAAAGTTTACGAAATAAATTTATAAGTTCCAAATTTTTTTAATGTGTTAAATAGATTTTTAATATTAAGAAAAAATTTTAAACTTATTATTTTTGAAATTTTGGAATATATACATATATGATTTTAATTATTTTTAATTGAATTTTGTTTCTAAAATCTTTCCTTTTTTCGAACCGGCCATGATTTTAGGTAAGTAATTATACCAATTCGACTTATTCATAAACGGAAACTTGTTTTTTTTATAAACGCAAATATATTCTTTTAGTACAGATATGGAAAGCATTTTATGACCGAATTTAATTTTTTTTATGACAGAATTAATGTTTTTTTGTGCATGGTTGGAAAGAAAGTTATGGGAAAATATTGGCAAAAATCGCCATCTACAATACACCTATGAAGAACGACCAACATAACAATAGCCTCCATCTCTGAACGAGCTTGATTGGTACTTGTGGGCGTCATCCAAAATAGACATTTCTGAAATTTCTTTTGAATTAGGTGTTACCTTTTACTTTATTCAACATTTGAGGAAACGTGCGAGTAAAACAAATTTTTATTTTAAATTTTTGGGTTTTCAGTTTAGGGGTTAAAATGGATAAAAAAATGTCAAAACAAGCAATCTTAAAGTTATGTTTAGGGTATAGGGTTTAGGGTTATTATTATAGTTTTTTGCTTAGGGTTTAGGGTTAGTACCCTCTAGAAGTCTATTCGTTTATTTTAAACGGTTTTTTAATCAAATTTCGAACTTAGGGTTTAGGGTTTAGGAAATTTACGTTTAATTTAGGATTTTATCTAAGGATATCTATGTTTTTTGGTTTGTTGTTTAGGTCCTCTAGGGTTAATTTATTATCTTGTACTTCTATCTTAGTTATTTTGTGTATAGGGTTTAGGATATATGGTTTTGGGTTATTATTTAAGTTTTTTTGGTTTAGGGTTTAGGGTTAGTACCCTTTAGAAGTTTATTCATTTATTTTAAACGTTGTTTTAATATAGATATTTTAGAGAATAATTTATAAGTTTCGTATATAATCTTATAATACTTCTTTTTTATGAAATTCAATTTGAAAATCCCATACATTTATAAAATAATTATTTTCGTAAAAGCTTTGATTTAATAATAATTTTCTGCCATTTTTACGAAATAAATTTATAAGTTTCAATATTATTTGTTGTGTTAAATATATTTTAATATTTATTAAATATTTTTAACTTATTATAATGGAATTTTCACTATACATGTATATATGATTTATCTTTTAAAAAAGGAAATATTCTCTAATATCTTTTTTTTCTAACCACCCATGATTTAAGTAAGGTAGTTTTACCAAAATCGATTTTAAAAAATGGAGATATGTTATTTTTTTCAAAATCGAAAATATATTCTATTAGATCATATATGAAATGTTAATTATGATCATTTATGACTGGTTTTTTCGTGCTTCTTTGAAAAAAACGTTTATAATGGAAGAATAGGGAAAAAAATCGTCAACTATGCAATATTAACTCTTTAGGTTTTCATGCAATATAAAACATATTTTTATTTTAACTCTTTAGGTTTCCATTTTTAATTTATAAATGAAACAAATTACTCGATCAAAGAACAATCTTCACATTATGATATTTCAAGATTTTTTGCCCTATTTGGGTTTAGGATGGAGGGTTTGAGGTTTAGGGTTTCGGTCCTTTAGGGTTTGTAGTTTATTAATTAGTTATGTTGGCTCTTTATGGTCTAGAATCTAGTGTAAAGAAATTAAAAATATAGGTTTAGGATGGAGAGTTTAGGGCTTAGGGTTTCAGTCTGTTAAGGTTTTATATTTATTAAATAGTTATATTTTATCCTATCTCAAAACAAAAGGGTTTATGGTTTTGGCTGTTTAAATTTTTGATTTGATTTAACTTCTTAATTAAGGTTTTGGTATAGGATTTAGGGGTTAGGGTTTATTTCTTACTTTTTCAAAATTGTAAAGTTTTCAAGATATGTTGACCTTTTATGGTCTAGAATCTAGTTTTTAGTGAGCAATATTTCATCATTAAGAGTTTATGGTTATTTTTAAATACGATTTTTAAGGCATATAGGGATTAGGGTTTATTTATTTATTTTGGTTTATTTAATATTTAAGGTTTTCGCTATAAGGTTTAGGCTTTAGAGTGTTGGGACTATTTTAGGGTTAAGAAACAAATATAAAGGTTTAGGGTATACGTTTAGGGTGACGTTTAGGGTATACATTTTAGGGTTTATATTTATATATTTTAAAAGGCATAAATCCGCAACATATAGATAAACCAAGTACTAGTACAAATCCGCAACAAAGGAAAAAACCCAAAAAGAGAAAATCCGCAATAACGAGCTAATAGTTGGTATCACATGTCATGTGCTTACTTTCGCCAACACAAAAGCTCCTAACGTTGTACGTTATAATCATCAGAAACTTGGCAGTTATAAT
Source organism: Orychophragmus violaceus (assembly GCA_030180135.1). Lineage (NCBI taxonomy): Eukaryota > Viridiplantae > Streptophyta > Magnoliopsida > Brassicales > Brassicaceae > Orychophragmus > Orychophragmus violaceus. Next base: position 61,652,968 of record CM058235.1, read on the forward strand.
CATCGATGCTATTTCTCGTTTAAATCTTTTGGGAGTTGCAAACCCATGAGGCCGAGTAAATTGGAAGCAGGACCAGGAAGTCCTTGTTGTGAAGAGTAGGAATCAAGTAGGTTCTTGACCAGGTTGAACTCTGCATCAATTGGTGTAAATATCATTAAAATCAAACACATAACTACAGAAAAAATGCTAAAGCAGGATGTATCTTATGCATGAATTCAAACAACTTATTCACAACTGTCTTCAGAAAATCAAAACTTCGCAAATGAGGTGAATGTTGACATCGACACATAACTATGGGATTCAGTAATCAAAATATTAAACACCATAACAAGATTTCACTTCTTAAATGTTGCTAATACAAAAATAAGTCAAGATATTTTACTAGTAGAATGAAGCCAATTTCAGCAACCTAATGAACAACTAAATCACTGTAATTCAATAAGTACTAAACCCTAAGACAATGAAATCAAGAATAAAAACCCGAATTACTTGAAAAGTTGTAGAAGAAAGGTTCAATTAGTCCCAGAACAAGCGTCCATCGGTTGCTTCAGGTTCACGCCTCCTAAAGCTACAAAATCTCAGACTCTGTCAATAACTAAAACAGAACAAGAAGACAAACGAATGGGACTGAGTTCTGAAAAATACCTTGAACAATGTTGGTGACACCTTCCAAGAATCCAGCCTACTCCAACCAATAAGACGTAGCATACCTCTTCTCCTGATGAGAGGGGGGGGGGGGGTAGCATACCGCTACTCCTCCTCATGGTATGTATCAGAACCAAGAATCTCTTCGATTTCAGATTGATTAGAGAAAATGAAGAAAAACCAAAATTGGAAATTTAATACTGCTTGAAGATGAGAATCATGAGATCAAGGCCGATTACGTTATTGTAAAACCAAACACATGACGTCTGTCTCAGCTTTATTGTCTTGTTCATTATTACACTGGATATGATCACATATTGCAACACAATCTTAGATTGAAAAGAGCTAGCTTTATCAACTTGATAAAACCATTGATTCTCCATCTCCGATTCCTACCTCCAGACCCATAAATCACCTGTAAAGTCGGTGCATGAGAGAACAAACCGAAAGATATCAAAGACTTGTGCTTTGTTTACCTTTAGTTCTGCTTCTATAGCAGTGATGACTCGAGCCACAAAAGCTTGCTTCTGATCATCTGAGGGGTTTGGATTGTTCTTGGCATAGTTCAAGTAATCATCAGAGCCGATGTAGAACAAGTAGATAGCTTTAGAACGTGCTTTAGTAGTCCATTTGTTCTCTTTTTTTCAGAGAACTTCTTCACTTGTTGTGACAGAGTCAACTAATAAATACAAAAACAAAAATCATTCAAAGATCTATTAACCTAAACTCATAATTCAAGCGTTGACCTAATTACTTTTACCATCACAAGATTATTGTTTCCAAATGAAATTGATAATTGTAATATAGATCACAAAAAAAATCAAACTCAATTCCAGGTTCCAAAGTAAGAATTTGAATTTGAAATTAACGATGAATCGAAAAAGCTGACCGCCTCCAGAGGGAAGCCGAGAACGGTGGCGTCAGCGATGGCGAAATTAGCTCCGTGAGAGAAATCCGCCGTGCTACGGAAAATCGGAGGGATTTGAGGAATACCCATGAAACTAGCTGCTTAAAACAAGTGAGAAAAGTCAGATTAAATCCCAGACAAGTATAATAAACCCTAGTAGCCATTGATTTCAAAATTGATCAAAAAATTATAATTACCAAGATAGTCGGGAACGATACAGCCATCAGACCACCTTCCTGTGGCCTCTCTTAGAGTTATTCCATACGGAGGAAAGCTAGCGTCGACACGATTCGAAGAGACGAATTGTTTTTTGCCAGCGTCGCAAAGACCATCGCCGAAGACGAAGAGCGCATGGGCGAAGGAGATGGTGGGGAAGTGAAGAAGAAGAAGAGCGGCTACGAACTTGGCGACTGTCTCTTTCTTTTCAGTTGTTGCCCTAGATCGTGTTCAGAATTTTATTTTAGCTGGACAAAGTAATTTTTTTGTTCACTTAAAATTAAAATCAAATTTATTAAAATAAAACCTAATTTAAAATAAATTTATTTAAGATAAAATATGAATAAATGGTTAAATTAATCACAATGGCAAAATTGTCATTTTAATAACTTTAAATACTAACTTAGTAAACTTTTTTTGCAATGGATACTAACCTAGTAATTACACTAAAGATTTTACACTAAAGATTAATACTATCTAGAGTAAATTTCACCCAAAAAAAAGCATTGGTGGACTGTACATATCCTACACAAGAGTTAACCTATTGGCAAACATTAAATTTGCCTTAAGTTCTCTAAAGCTCTTCTCACAATAATTAATCCAATTAAATTAACCTTCCTCAGATGATAAATTCTTAATGAATCTTTGAATATTCTATTAAACCAAATCCCAAAAGTTCCATTTGCTAAAGCGAGAACTCACACTATCAATTCATTATTCAACTTCTCTTTTCAGCATATTTGAATAAACCAATATATCATCCATTAATACAATAATAAATCTTCTAGCTGCCATCTATATACTCGATCAACTAAATCTACGAATATTTTAGGAACATTACTCATTTCAAATGGCATACAAATTCAAAATGTCCACATCTGGTCCAAAAATTTATCTTGAACATATCAATATCTTGAATCCTCACCGGGTGATATCCTGATCTCAAAACAAAAGTTGAGATGTAACATGCTATCTTAACCTTATCTAGTAGACCATTTATAGTCATTTGATTAAACTGTTGGTAGTCAATGCAAAATATGTCTACCATCATTTTTCTTTACAAAACTCAAATGTGTCTTAAAGAGATGAATTAGGCAGAAAAAAATCTTTTTCTAATAACTCTGTAAGCTGTGTTTTTAATTATGCCATCTCTGATGGAACTATGTTATAAGAGGTCAATTGTTAAATTACCAAATTTATTTTTCAAATAAGATAGTTTTTCCAGTTTTGAAGATTCTTGTCAAAATTAAAGAGGGCTCAAAAACTAAAGCTGAACCGGTGGAAAGGAAAACTTCTTCCGTTATTTATTTTATTTGTTTGTCAGAGAAGGACATATCAACTTTGTGATCTTTTAGTGATTAATATGGATCCAGAAATCTAAACTAGGATTTTGTAATTTGGATTAGAAAAAAATTGATGGGCTATGTAACACCCGTCCCTTCGATCCCAAGTCAACGACTCTTTGACTCCACGAGTCATAGTCCACAAACGCGAACCAAGTCATAAACTAAGGACCAACACGTAAATAACTGAAAAGGTTTTACTTTATTGAAACGAAAAGCCGAGTCTTACAAGAAAACCGAACCAACTGAAATAGCTTAAACGCAAAACGGAAGAACTGCATAAGTCTTAGGAAAACGAAAGAACGAAAAAGAAAAGAAGAATCCCGCTTCCCCAAAACATAGCACCACACCGTCCGTCTACCCCTGCAACGCTCCAGGGTTACCTGCAAAACAAACATCGAAGGAGGCCTGAGTAATTGGTTTTCACCAATACCCAGTGAGGGCGGATTCTAGGAATTCCGCTATCTCTACTTTACACTAGCACAACATCAAGAAACGAGTCCAAGGTTAATAACACCTTGCACCCACGCCCGAAGGCACAAACAACACTACGCCCACTCGTGCATACGAGCTCCAAGCTCACACTCATGAACACCTACGGCTCCAAGCCCCACACATTGCGTCCAACGCACGGTACGTCCAACGCACCACCACGGGAGGGCTCGTCAGGACCCTCCTCCGACGATCAAGGACGTCCAACGCCCTACACACAACTCCTAAACCGTTCTACCACACAAGCCTTCACACACAAACAACATTTTCGGTTCAAATGATAACCTATTATCTAGGTGTTGTTTTCGGTTTAAGCGATAACCTATTTCTAGGTGCCTTTCAATCACATCAACGCAAATCATCCGCTAGATCTACACTACCTAGGAAAGGTACTATTAAACAGGGATTCGTGTCCCAACATTGCAGTAGGATAAAGAAAGAGATCACGTTCGGTCCTCACCTTAGTCTAGATCTGACGAACGGGAAGTAGATCTGGGATTCCTGCACACAGATCTAGGTTTAGAAGACAGATCTAGAGAAAAGAAGAACAGATCTAACGTTTTGTCCAACGGATCTGGACAAACGACGAAGATACGGTTCGGATCTACCACTTCTATCCATCAGAAGCATAGATCTGAAACAGATCTGGGAGAAAAAGAGAGAGATACGGTCCAGATCTACAACTTCTATCCATCAGAAGCATAGATCTGGAGCAGATCTGAGCGAGAGAGAGACGAAACGGAAGATACGGTTCAGATCTACGACTTCTACGGATCAGATCTGATCTAGAAGCATAGATCTGAAGCAGATTTGGGGTTTAGAAGAGGAAAACGGAGTAGATCTGAGATCTGGAGATTCTCACCTTAAGAACAGAAGCGAATCAGGAAATTCCGGCGAAGATTCCGGCGAAGGAAGGCGGCTCCGGGCGGTGGCTGGCCGGAGGTCCGGCGACGGCGCGGTGGTCCGGCGGTGGTCGGTGGTCTCCGGTCGGCGGTGGTCGGTGGCTGGGGTTGGTCGCTTGGCTAGCTCCGGTCACGAGCAGGGCTTCGCTGTTTTGGCTCTCTGTGACAAATGAGGGAGGCTACACCTCTTTTTATAGGAGAAATCCCTAGGGTTTCCAGAGTTAACGGGTTGGGCCTTGGGCTTTTGGCCCATTTCTCCTTTTCCTTTGGGCTCAAGTAAAGGGCCAGGGATTGGGCCCTTACAATTCTCCCCCACCAAAGATGAATTCGTCCCCGAATTCGGCTCGCTTCTAGGTTCCGCAAACAACTCTGGGTGACTTAACTTGAATGGCTGCTCGGGTTCCCAAACATCGTCCTGAATTCCGTCTCTCTCCCATCGAACCAAAACCATCTTGGTTTTCTTCCCATTGAGATCTGATTCTCGGCGATCCACCACTTGAACCGGCTTACTCGTCACTGACCAGTTACGGTTAATATCTGGCGGTTTGGGTAGGATTAGTTCCGGCTCACGAATAACCTTCCGCAAAACAGACACATGGAACACGTTGTGAAAATTCGACAGCTCATGAGGTAACTCTAACCTATACGCCACCACACCAACTCTCTCGACAATCACGAATGGTCCCATATATCTAGACCTCGACTTTTTCAACTTGCGGTTGGGATCGTAGCCCCGAAACGTCCTCCTCTTAAGATACACTGCCTCCCCCACTGCGAACTCCACATCCTTACGACACTTATCCGCATACTCTTCTGACGGTCGTGTGCCTGCTTTAATCTCTCCTTGAGTAACTCCACTTGCTCAACCGTTTCTTGGATCATCTCCGGCTCTAGATCACGCCTCTCCCCCACCTCGGTCCAACATAGGGGAGTCCTGCAAGGTCGACCATATAGAGCCTCATATGATGACATCCCTATGCCCTGGTGATAGCTGTTGTTGTAGGCAAACTCGACCAACGGCATGAATTCCACCCCATTTCCTTTCAAGGGTGATATTCGATCTCAAGGTCGAAATCCGCTAGTAGCTGCATCCATCAGCGCTACCTCAGATTCAGCTCTCCCTGAGTGAAGACATACTTCAAATTCTTATGGTCCGTGAATATTTGCACCTCCTCTTCGTACAGATAAGCACGCCATATCTTCAAGGCGAAGCCTACTGCCGCTAACTCCAAGTCGTGGGTGGGGTAGTTAACCTCGTGCTTCCTCAACTATCTTGATGCATAGGCGATCACCTTCCCCTCTTGCATCAAGACACACCCAACTCCAACTCCAGATGCGTCTGTGTAGACTACATACGGTATTTCCGGCCGTGGTAGTACTAACACTGGTGTTTGAGACAACCGTTCCTTTAGTTGCTCAAAGCTCCAGGCACACTTGTCCGTCCATTCGAACTTGACGTCCTTACAGGTTAGGACCGTCAGAGGTTTAACGATGCTGGCAAATCCTTCCACAACTTCCTGTAGTATCCAGCCAATCCCAGAAAACTACGAACGTCGGTTGCATTCTCCGGCCTTGACCAATTGGCGATCGAAGTAATCTTTTCCGGATCCACTGCTACATCGGACTCCGAGATCACGTGGCCAAGGAATCTAAACTCCTTTTGCCAAAAGCTACACTTGATGTGCTTTGCGAACAACTACTGCTCCTTCAACTCCGCCATCTCTGCGGGCGCTAAACGATAGGGAGCCCCCCGACACAGGTGCCGTTCAAGGCTCTAACTCTATCGTAAAGGCGTCATTCCGTTCTGGTGGTGGTCCCTTCAATGGCGCGAATACGTCCTCATATTCTGCAGCCGCCAGAATGGTTTCCAAGCTCGGAGCTCCCTCTACCTTGGTCACAGAGATGGTCGCCAAGTACGCCTCGTTCCCCTTGCTGATCAACGCTTCTGCTTGAATCATGGATATGACTGATATACCCGTCTGTGTTTTCATTCCTTTGAAAACAATCTTTCCCTCTTCACGAGAAAAAGTGACGGTCGCCTTGGCGCAATCCATTATGGCCCGGCGTTGTACCAACAATCCATTCCTGGGATGACCTCATAGCCACCTAGCTCCACTTGCGCTAGATCCGCAGATAAATCGACTTCGGCCGCCGTTACTGGCACTGCCTCGAAGATTTGCGTTCCTGATACTTTTCCCGCTCCGGCGGTCTCGACCTTCATGATCCCATCAATGAACATGTCCTTAAGGTCCAACAGTCCGAAAACCGTGGACTCACGAAGCTATGCGTAGCTCCCATGTCAAACAAAGTGTGGGCGGCTACTCCCCCAACCACAACCGATCCTACACGTTTACTAAGCTAGGCTACCATACCCTTAACTATCACGACTACACAACAATTCACGCAAGAGGGTAAGGGTTTACATACCCGCGATCGGCTCCACTCCCCCGGGGACTCCTGCAGCATACGCTTGAGGTCCTCCGGCCTGCCCTCCTGGTGGCGGTAGTGGCATCAAACCAGCTCCTCCTTGACCTCCTTGTTGCGGCGGCGGTAACGGTTGCACTCCAGCTCCTACCCTACCGGCTTGGTTTGGGCACTCCCTTACCATGTGTCCTGGTTGATTGCACTGAAAACAGACAACCGCTCCTGGGTTCGGACAATCTCGCTGGTAATGTCCCGGCTGCCTGCACCTGAAACAAACTCCCGGCGGTACCCGTTGAAATGGTCGCGCCTGCCATGGCTGCACCTGATGTGCCTGTACTACAGGAGCAGTGGCATTTGCAGTCTCCCAACTCCTCTTAGCGTTTCGATGCTGTGCGTTCTTTTGCTGCCTCTGCTCTTCCTCCCAGTCAGTCTCAGCATCCGCTGCCTTCTCAATCAGGTCGTTGATGTCGTAGTAGTCCCTCTGCTTGCAACGACACTTGAGCTCGATCTTCAATCCAGTAAGGAACTGACGGATCAGCTCTCGCTCGGTCAGGTGTCTCCCTGCAAACCTCCTCAAACGGTTGAACTCTTCTCCGTACTCCCGTACACTCCGGTTTCCCTGACGGAGGTTCCGAAATTCCCCTTCCAACCTGTCCATGGTCACTTCTGGGAAGAACTTCCGGTTGAATGCCTCGCGGAAATCCTCCCATGTCAGTTGACGTCCCTGAGCGCTCTCCTGCACTCCTTCCCACCAGACCAATGCATCAACCTTGAGATAGGAGGTCGCTATCTCCACACGGAACTCCATCGGGCACCTGGCAGTATCCAAACTCCGCTCTAACTTCCTTCTCCAGTTGTCTGCTGCAATGGCGCTGACACCTCCAGCGAAATGATCCATCTGCATCTCCCTCAGATGCTTCAACATACTCCAGTAAGTCACTCCTGGCACCGCTCCTAGCGCCTGCGGTGGCGGTGGGTACTGGTTCACCACTGGCTGTGGCTGAACGAATCCAAACCCCATTTGAGCGGCTCCTGCTCCTCCAGCAACAAAGCCAACTCCTCCTGGGGCGTTCATGGCTCCTCCCTGAGCGTTCAAAACTCCTTCAGGTGCTACTGGTGCCCCATTACCGTTCCCCGGTATCACTCCTGGAGCTCCTTCTCCTGCAACGCCTCCTGGAGCTCCCCCCGCCTGAGCGGCATTAGCAACTTGCGCTTGCTGAAGGGCGAGCAGCTCTTGCAGAAGGACGGCATCCACAACTACCTGTCCAGCTCCTACTGCTGCTCCAACTTGATTTCCCGCAACTGGTTCCTGGGGTCCGTGTACACTGGTGGCACTGTTTGTCGATGAAGCTGGCACTGGTGCATCAAGGTCACGACGAGCTAGCGCGGTTCTTCTCTTGGGCGGCATCTGTTGCAAAAGAAGGACGATTGAGTCAGCTGACGGTTGAATACTGAACTCACTTCCGGAGTGTATATAAGGAGGAGGTCGGAGTGGTGCCCCTAGTATCTAACTTTTAGAATCCCCATTTAAGAAGAGTCGGAAAACTTTGAAAACAGTTTTGAAAGATGGTTTGAAATCCGAATATAAATAAACTACCTAACCAGGCAGGACTGGTTAGGTTTTAACCTGGCTCTGATACCAAATTGTAACACCCGTCCCTTCGATCCCAAGTCAACGACTCTTTGACTCCACGAGTCATAGTCCACAAACGCGAACCAAGTCATAAACTAAGGACCAACACGTAAATAACTGAAAAGGTTTTACTTTATTGAAACGAAAAGCCGAGTCTTACAAGAAAACCGAACCAACTGAAATAGCTTAAACGCAAAACGGAAGAACCGCATAAGTCTTAGGAAAACGAAAGAACGAAAAAGAAAAGAAGAATCCCGCTTCCCCAAAACATAGCACCACACCGTCCGTCTACCCCTGCAACGCTCCAGGGTTACCTGCAAAACAAACATCGAAGGAGGCCTGAGTAATTGGTTTTCACCAATACCCAGTGAGGGCGGATTCTAGGAATTCCGCTATCTCTACTTTACACTAGCACAACATCAAGAAACGAGTCCAAGGTTAATAACACCTTGCACCCACGCCCGAAGGCACAAACAACACTACGCCCACTCGTGCATACGAGCTCCAAGCTCACACTCATGAACACCTACGGCTCCAAGCCCCACACATTGCGTCCAACGCACGGTACGTCCAACGCACCACCACGGGAGGGCTCGTCAGGACCCTCCTCCGACGATCAAGGACGTCCAACGCCCTACACACAACTCCTAAACCGTTCTACCACACAAGCCTTCACACACAAACAACATTTTCGGTTCAAATGATAACCTATTATCTAGGTGTTGTTTTCGGTTTAAGCGATAACCTATTTCTAGGTGCCTTTCAATCACATCAACGCAAATCATCCGCTAGATCTACACTACCTAGGAAAGGTACTATTAAACAGGGATTCGTGTCCCAACATTGCAGTAGGATAAAGAAAGAGATCACGTTCGGTCCTCACCTTAGTCTAGATCTGACGAACGGGAAGTAGATCTGGGATTCCTGCACACAGATCTAGGTTTAGAAGACAGATCTAGAGAAAAGAAGAACAGATCTAACGTTTTGTCCAACGGATCTGGACAAACGACGAAGATACGGTTCGGATCTACCACTTCTATCCATCAGAAGCATAGATCTGAAACAGATCTGGGAGAAAAAGAGAGATACGGTCCAGATCTACAACTTCTATCCATCAGAAGCATAGATCTGGAGCAGATCTGAGCGAGAGAGAGACGAAACGGAAGATACGGTTCAGATCTACGACTTCTACGGATCAGATCTGATCTAGAAGCATAGATCTGAAGCAGATTTGGGGTTTAGAAGAGGAAAACGGAGTAGATCTGAGATCTGGAGATTCTCACCTTAAGAACAGAAGCGAATCAGGAAATTCCGGCGAAGATTCCGGCGAAGGAAGGCGGCTCCGGGCGGTGGCTGGCCGGAGGTCCGGCGACGGCGCGGTGGTCCGGCGGTGGTCGGTGGTCTCCGGTCGGCGGTGGTCGGTGGCTGGGGTTGGTCGCTTGGCTAGCTCCGGTCACGAGCAGGGCTTCGCTGTTTTGGCTCTCTGTGACAAATGAGGGAGGCTACACCTCTTTTTATAGGAGAAATCCCTAGGGTTTCCAGAGTTAACGGGTTGGGCCTTGGGCTTTTGGCCCATTTCTCCTTTTCCTTTGGGCTCAAGTAAAGGGCCAGGGATTGGGCCCTTACAGGCTAACTCTTTAAATGTCACTTTTCGGTTGGAGGAAGCCTTATTGGTATGCCCCTTTTTCTTATGATGTTTGCAATATTTGTTCTCATCATAAGGTTTGTTCTTGGCGTCGGTCGAGCCTTCTATACCGAAGATATGTTGGCCTATACCTTTATCCTTGGAATCGTTTTTTGAAATTCTACTCGAGTTGTTCGCAGGTGCTCCAGATTTCTTGTAGCTTTCTTTAAGGGCTTTAGTTTTTTCTTCGTGAAGCGCCAAAGCCGAAGCTCGATGGAGCGTGTCATCAAGAGAAAGTACAGACCTGACTGGGGGTACCTCGCGGAATGTAGCAGTAAACCTGAGTCCGTTTTGAGTTATTTGAATGCTATTACCTAATTTAGGTTTGCTATTTTGGAATTGATCTCTTTGAATCTATCCATGTTGATTTGAAGATTTTTTTGGGCTTAGTGATATCGCCCCGAGGTCAGCCTCCAAAGCATGTTCTTGTATGTAGAGAGAGTATTGTTTCAGGAATGCTAATGCCAAAGCAAGCTGATTAAAGGTATTAAAGGAATTTCCTTCCAGGGCTGTGAACAATTCTAGGGCATGTCTAACGAGGTTTACAGAAAATAAACGGCAGTAGCCTACATCTTTCTCGTAATCGTTTAGTTTCATATGAACTATTACCAGTCTAAACGATCTGATGTAAGCTCGGGAGTCACCCTTTCCAGCATATTCTGGAAATTGATTTTTGATGCATTTGGATGCAGACGTTAGTGATCCTGTCCGTGAGGGAGTTCATCGATTTTCCTCGATTACCCTATCAATAGCATGAGCTTAACTCATCGCCAAATGGACTCGAGTGTTCATCTTCTGGAGCACAGTGTTGGTGTGATCGACATATGTTTGGAAAGATTTGCGGTCGATCGTACCTTGTAAGTCGATGGTGTGTTTGGTATGCATGTTTTTCTGATCATTCCCCAACTAAGTTGGTCTGAAGTCAAACTGGACTCCGGAGCTAGTCCAGGAAGAGAGCTCGAGAGGTTGCCTCGTTGTAGAAGCAACGCCAAACGACCTATGAAATTAGAACATGTATGGTTTGCATCCAGCCGGCATCAGAGGTGGAGGAGACTAACATGTGGTTTGGGAGATCTTTCGTTTCGATGATATTAGATATGTTCACAAAAGTAAGGAACGGTGGATACCCTACGGTTTGTACTGATGTGATGAAGTGTCTCGAGGTGTCAGAGCTGACGTGACCTCAGAGAAATTCAGACATATTCGCGGAGGGGAACTTCCTCCGGTAGGAAGAAGCTGCAAACTACTAGTAATATTAGAATGGGAGATCTGAACGATTCTTCTTACGATATCTCGTTCTTGTCGATCAATTCGAGCTGTTAGAGCTTGGGTTGACGTTTCGTGGCTTTGCGCCTTGTCAACCAACATTGATAGCATCTTGTGGATCTGACCTAGAACGATAGGGTTGAACTCCTAGGCCTGGTCACACGTGGAGAGAATGGCCTGAGATCGGTTATGGTCATTTCTCCAAGACCAGTCGGGTTTTCTTTGGAATTTTTCGGATTCGAGAATTTGTGCGATCAGAGGTGGGGGTATTTCCATCGGGGAGATTGGATCTACAACATTGTTTGAAGGCTTGGTTGTATTTCTAGAGCCTGTTGAATCAGTTTCGGTGGGAGTATAAACCTGTGGGGTCAATTGCTCAAAGTCTATTGATATTGGTTGTTTTGAGCCGGATCTAGTGAGTTTTGTTTGTTCATGACCCATTTCGCTTTTTGAGTTCTTTTATCGGACTTCTTTGATTTAGGATACTATGATCTCTCCTCATAGACGGCGCCAAAATGTGGATCCGAAAATCAACACTAGGAAATTGTAATTTGGGTTAGGGAAAGAATTAATGGCTTACCTCCTCAAAAGCTACATTGTCACGGCCCAAAAACCCACCCTATTTGTTTTTCAATTTCAAGCCCTTTAAGCTCAATCCTAAAATATAAGCCATCTACCCCATTAGTAAACCTAGGGGTCCCCTTAACTTTTCTCTATAATTAGATATAGCCAATTATGTAAGATCCTAAGGGTAAATCTCACAAGGCAAGCCGTGAACCTTGTGATCGGCTGAAAGGCACTCTTCACTTGGTTAGGAGATAGGACATGTGGGTCATGGAACATGAGAAGCTGAAGGTCACTCTCTACTGGTGTCAAGGGATGGTGTGATGATAGTGAACAAGTAACAAGGTGTTTCAAGAGCAAGCGGTAGCCTCTCACGCTCTTAGGAACTGACGAATGCTTTTTAGGACAAAAGAACCCTTTCTGAATTTCTTTGTATTACGGCTTAACTTTACAAGGAGCATACAAGATGGCATTAAAGCCTATGTATTTCAAAACTACTAATAATTAATTTAAGGAATACGGTTTATGAAACAAAAGAAAAGAAAGAATGGGCCATAAGACTCTTTTGGTGATGTTGTCCTTAAGAGGTACCTCATTAAAAACCTTAGTATGGAAAACCACTTGGGATAAAACCATACTAAGGCAAAACAAGTACAATACAGGCCCAAAGATCTTCCAAATAAGGCAAATATAGGGATTATACTTAAATAACTTAAGCATTCGAACTGGGATTGGCCTGATTCCAACTCTCCAAGATTCCCTAATGAATCAAGTTTCCACAACAAGTTACATTGTTATTTGATTCATCCTGGTCGGATCAAAGATCTCCAATAAGTGGCAGTTGGTCTACAGGGCGTTCCTTGGAAATCATTTGTATTGTAACTTTCATAACTTCTTCATGTGAAATGATTTTGAAACACTTCCTCTTCAAGATGATCCCTTGATTATTTAAGTTTCTTGAACAAGCTAATTCGATTCTTTACTCCTTCTAGTTAGGTAGAAATTCTCCAAAACATGCACATATGTCTCTGGTAGGATAAAGCTTCTTCTCTCTAAGCGCATGACCGACTGAATGCATTCTCCTCTTGGATGATTGGTTGATGATGACTTTATGTCCTCATCATAATATCGCTCATGAAAAGTTTTCAACCTCGAAAATATACATCCTGCACCAAGAGAAAGCAAGTTAGCTTTCATTCTATTTTGTGAGTCCAGGTTCTTACCTTGATGGATTTGTGTCTTGGTTTCATGTGGTGCATCAGGTTTCTCTCCTTTGAGCATGTAGGATAGTAACACTCCTCTGTTATTTCCTGGTGTATTTTTCTCGCTTCGAGATGATGAACACTTGTCTCTCCACGAAAAGATTCGGTAATTCTCGTGCTTGATGTCTTAGCTCCGTCTGTAAGTAGGATTCCATTGCCATATTCTTCCTTAGGACATGCAGTGTTCACAATAACTTGGGAAATAAACAAGTGTGTTATGCTCCTTTTGATGGTATAAACTGATTGAATCCTTTTCTCAAGCACTAACAACAACATTGTCTTGCTCAAATTGTGGTTTAAACAAGCTGATCCTTATTTTCTCGCAAGTTCACTAAATACTTTATGACAGTCGTTGAGTCATTGGAAACAAATGGGATCAGAGAGAGAATTACCTGTCCAACACTCTCGGTGTTCATGTTTGGGTCTGGTGGGTTGTCCTTGATTTTAACTTTATCTCTAGTCTTGGCATCCTTAGCCAGCTTGGTATTTCTTGAATCATCAGCTTTAGTCAATTTTGGTGTGTTGGGACTTTCTGGTCTTCAATTCTGTCCAACAATATCTTCTCCTCCTTTGAATCTGCTTGGGGATCCTTTGCTTATCTTTTGTACCTACATTAACTTCAAGCTCTTGGCAAGAAACAAGTGTGTTGTAGCAGTCATTGAATTATAAACAGGTAAACTTGTATGACATTGGTTGGCTCCTTTGGGATGGAATTTAATTCCTATAATAAACCCAGATGAATTTCAAACTCCTCTAGTCTTAACTAGTTAATTAGCTTATCCCTTGAATTATTAGAAACAATTTTAATCAAACGGATACTTAGCTGGTTAGGATGCATGGGTGACATGTTGTATTGGTCTTTCACTGGTTCCAGTTCATGGGTCGTGTTAGTGGAGCTTATTTCCTCAGATGGATTGTCCCTGGATCTAGACCTGCATCAAAAGCCATGGGAAAGATAAAGCATATGACACAAGAATTAGAAATGTAGAGACTTGATTGAGCTAGATGGTCTCCTAACTTTGGATTTATTTTATATCCTATTGGTATTTGTTTTACTACTAATCTATCAGGACATGTTGCAGCAAAGTATATTTTCTTATGGTGTCTATAGAATGCTGTTTTTTTTTTAATCCATAGAGTTAGAAAAATTACCTTGAAGTGTTCTGCCTGTAGAAGTGGGAAGACCGGATTTTGTTGGACCTCCCTGGTTCGTACAGATTGGTGAACCCTTGCTTGGCTTGTCAAAGTTCTGGAAAAGACTATTGGGTTGAGGACGTTGATCAGACTTGTGGTTACAAGCAGGCTGCAAGTTTGATGTGGGCTTCATTCTCGTTGGTGTTATGTGGTAAGTGGCATTGGTAGTGATGTGTTGGTTGGTTCTATGCTTTTTCACAAACTCTTTGTACATTCTTGCTTTCAGATCTCCCCAATCTAGTACATGCTTGTTGTAGAAGCTTGGAGTACACTCTCTTAGCCACCATTTGTATCCATCTCTAGTGAGTGCATCAACAACATATGATAGCTTCTGATCTTTGGGGATTTGGTTTGATCGCAGACATTGCTTCATATTGCTTTCCTACCTTGGATATACCTCAGGGTCCTTGATTGTACCTGAAAACACTAAGGTGTTAGATGTGTAAACATATCCCATCTTAGCTGGTTGCCATAGACCAGTTGGAGTTGAGTGATTTGGTACTCGGTTTGTGAATACTCCATAGCTGTTGGAAGTCTTGTCACACCTAGGATGGTGGTAATCTTTATAGGAGTCCTCATCTGTTTCTTCTCCATGATCATCCTCATGAAAGTTTGTATCAAGAAGGCTCCAAGTATTTGCTGCTTGAGGTAAGTTGGTGTATGGCTAAAATGGTATTGATTGGAGGGGTCTGGTGGCTCTGGCTCAAACACTTCCTCATTTGGTTCATCTCCATAATATGAGCCTGAATAATCAAATAACCTTCTGGGCAGGGTGGTGACTGGTAATCAGCCCGATCATCAAAAAGGCAAGACTTCCTCCTACTTGACTCCATGGGTCTTCTTCGGTTAGGTAAGGGTCTTCTTTTTCCATGAGGTCCTCCATTGTTTTTATTCTGATTTATATAAATATTCTTTACACAAAAAGAAGCAGAAAATGTTATCAAATTTTGTGTGTTTTAAAGGAAAGAAAAAATTTATAGAGAAACAAGAAAGAATGGAAAACACAAAGAACAAGCAATTTTCTAATTTGCTAAAACTGGCTGATTTCTACTAAGCCTATTTATTTTTTTACCTTTTAGAATGAAAAATAAATGGAAATATTCATGAACAACTAAAAACCTAACTAGAAACAAGAAAGACTCGAAACAAAAACAAGAAAACCAAACTGAAGCACTTAAACCCGAACTCGCGAATGTTATGCAACATATGATCTACATGCTCTTTCTTTTTGGTTTAAAAAAAAAAAAAACTTAGACAGTGACTAACAAAAACTACCTAAACATAACAAGGACCAGACGATATGAATGAAAGAAACAAGAAGGAACAACACGCAATCAAGCTTTCGATACAATCAGATGCAAGAAACCCTAATTCGCGGCCGTTATGCAAACTTAACCATATTTCTTTTATTTTGATTTTCTGATGCAAATGAATGAATGAACTAGAAACTCAATCTTTATAATGCAAAGAACAGGAAGTAAAATAAACAGAAACAAAACAGGAAACTTGCACAAGCAGTCACAACAATATGACTCGATAGAAGTCCTAATCGCGGCTGTTATTGCAACCTAAGCCTAACCTCTTTTGGTTTCAATTTTCTTATGCAATCTAAGCAACAAGCTAAAAACCTACGCCTCCTAGAATATAATCCACGCAATAAATCAATGCAAGAAAGGATTGAACAAAACAATACAAGCGATGATAACAAGTGGTCCGATATAAAACTAGAGAGAGATCATCAAGGTCGTGAGCTATCTATGAAAAACTAACAATTTTTTTTTTAATGAGAATGCAATAATATAAGCAAATAGCAGGAACTAATGAAAATATTTTTATGGTTTTCAAAATTTTTTGATGAGGAAACAAGACAAAACCTAAACTAGATGCAAACATAAACAAAGCAAACAACAAACGATTCTTATCAGTTTTTGGGTTTATAAAATGCAAAAAAAAAGACAGAAAGAAAAATAAAATGCAAGGGAACAAAGTAATGAATATAAATAACTTGAGGTATGAGCTTTCGAAGCTCAGGTATCAGATGATGTAAGATCCAAAGGATGAATCTTACAAGGCAGGCCGTGAACCTAGTGACTTGCCAAAAGGCCCTCTTCACTTGGTTAGGAGATAGGACAAGTGGGTCATGAAACACGAGCATTTGGACGAAGAGCACTGTCAATTGTTGTCAACGGATGGTATGATGACAGTGAACATGTAACAAGGTGATTCAAGAGCAAGGGGAAGCCCCCAAGCTCTTAAGAACCAATGAATGTTTTTTTGGGAAAATAACACTTTCTGAATTTCTTTGTATTACGGCTTTACTCTTTAAGGAGCATACAAGATGGCTTTATTACCTGGGTATTTCGAAACTACTAATAAAAATTAACGCAAAACATTTTATGAAAAAGAGTATAGTCCATGCCCAAAGAGTGTTGCAATGCCCCTCCTGGTCGCCCTGTATAAGTGTGAAGTGCATTAAATATGTGATCTTCCAAATAAGGCAAGTCCAGAAACCATTGGGTTAGAATTTGAATAATTTCTCCATCCGAATTGTGATTGGCCTGATTCAAACTCTCATGGATTCCCTGATGAAAAAGGATTCCATAACAAGTTACTTTGGTGCTTGATTCATCCTGGTATAATCTGAGCTCTCCAATAAGTGGCAGTTGGTCTCCATCGGGTTCCTTGGAAATCCTTTGTATTGTAACTGGCATAACTTCTTCATGTGAAAAGATTTTGAAACAATTCTACTTCTTGATGATCCCTTGATAAGTTAGTTTCTAGAATAGGTTGAGTCGTTTCTTAACTCTCCTAGTTAGGAAGAGATGCTTCAAAACATGCACATATGTCTCAGGTTTTATCAAGTTGCTCCTCTCCAAGGGCATGGACCTGCTGAATGCATTCTCCTCTAAGATGATTGGTTAATGATTACTTGATTGTCCACATCATCCACCAAGAGAAAGAGTCAAGAGAGATTAGTCTTGCCTTCTTTTTTGTTGTGTGAAATAGGTTGTCATATAGTTATTTAAGATAAATTATTTATATAAGATAAAGTATTTAAGAAGCATATCACTAATTGAAATGGAATGATTGATATTCATATCGATATAAGGAACTGGAACCGAGAAATTGGAATTGTGAATTGAAGTTAGGATGTTAGACGAATGGTAATTGGTGTGTGATTGGTTGATTGATTGAAAAACATAATTGGTAAATGAATTGTTAACTAGAAATGAGATTGTATGATTGATTGATATGATTGAGATTGTGTGGCATTGTTTGGTGATGATTGAAATATTGCATGGGAAAATAGATGGCATGTTAAAGACGGTTAGGTTGTGAACATGATATTGTAATTGAGTTAGAGTTAGGCGTGGAGTGCAAGGGTTGATAGTCCACTATGTGCATTGATTGTCAGGATGCTGCCCTCAAGTGGTATTTCCTTCCGCTGGGGTTTAGCGAGCCCGTAGTTTAGTGCCTGGAGTGACATTGTGCCTGCTATTGACATGGTGTCCGTTATTGGAAGGTTACCTATTATTGGCATAGACTACTGGGATTCCGGGCTGGAGGAGTGTTAGGGACACCAGTATTTGGATTCTCTTTTTTTTTTTTTGATTAACATTGAGACTATGTATATCCTTATACGTAGTTGGTGTTTGTAGCTGCTTAATTCTTATCTCGGATTCAAGTTGTATGTCGGATGTGTTGAGATGGATTGGTTCAGATTTTCTCATGGGGTAATCCACATTACTCACCATTTTTCTTTTCACTTTCATTTTCCTCTGAACTAATAGCAGAAGATCATTATTGGTTACATTAGTATATTTGAAAAGAAGGAAGCGTTCTTAAGTATCCATGGACCAATGGGAGCAAATGCTGGTTAGCTTTCGCGTCTAGACAGATGTCCTAACATGCCGTCATTTTCGGAAGCCGAGAGACGAATGTAATAATTTGGTATCAAATCCTGAGTAAAGGCCCTTCGGTCCTGCTCTGAGGGATCTGCTTATGCGTTTTCGAAAACCTTATTTATATTTCTAAAAGTGTTTGCGAAAGTTTAGTGGCCCAATTAAAACTGTGCGAAATCTGTTTTAAACCACCAACTAGAGTAGTATGTAGCTACTTCTATATGGTTCTAGTCTAGTTAGAACTTCTTTGCAGGTTGAGATTAGTGTCCATAGGCCTTAGTAGTAGTGGACGCCATTGAGATGTATGTTGAGGTGTATGATGAGACATGTGTTTATCCGGTGTGGGTGCCTAACCATGTGAAGAAAGGACACATGTATGTGGCGGTGTTCACCGAATAGTTCTCGGATACGCTCAAGTTTTTGTTTTCATGCCCCTATTGCTTGGGTTACCTCTTCCCTGATCACTATCATTCATCTTAATCATTCCTTAGTTCCCAAAAGACTTGTTTGTTGGGTAAAAGTTCTGGATTTTTTGTAAGTGCTTCCCGCTATCTTTCTAGGTGCTTTTTCTTGTTTCCTTCAGTAGTCTTCTTTCGGAGCTATTTCTAGTATTGCGTCCCTTTCTCTCCAAACCTTTGTTCTTATTTTCTTCGTGAAAGTAGAGTAAACCAAATAAGACTACCACGACCCCTATGCCCTAACCCGCGACCGAGAAATATGAAGTGTACGAGGGTGGACGCATAAGAGTTATACGGACCGCCTTGGAGGGTGTCGCAAAACTGTGGATCTTACATGGTATTCTTTTTTGTTTTGTATGTCAGAGTGATAAATTATTGTCAGTGTGCCAAAGCTCGAACTTGGAATTTTGTACAGAGGTCGAGGAAGACCGTTTGTGAATCTGATGTATATGGAAGAGGATTCCCCGCATCAAAGTTCCACGATTGTGTTGGGACAGGAACATAGGTGATCTCAAGTCCCCGCGTGGTTCCTTACCGGAGTAGAACCAATTTTTTTTTCTTTTCGTTTTCAGCTTTTAGTCTTTTCCTGTTATGCGGTTTCCGTAAGTCAAGCTTTTATACTTCAAGCCTTCGTATTGGATTTTAGAAGTTATATTCCTACCTTGTCATGCATCTCTTAGTTCCCTTATGCAGTTTTCTTCTGGAGCTAATTCTAGTTTTGTGCACTCCCTCTCAAAGTGTTATCCCTTTCTTGTTTTGATGATTCTGCAAGATCTTTCTACTAAGAAGAAATCAATTGTATTTTTCTTGTGCAACTTCTATGATCTTTATAGAGATGTCTCTGTTCAGTCGAGTTAGGGGATGTTTCTTCCTCTCCAAATTCATTCTTTTCTTGTTTTGGAGAGTCCGTAAGTGGAGTTTTCATTCCTTCTTTCTTCCTTTATGAATTATTGTGGTTCACCCCTAGATTCATTCTTCCATTTTTTCGCTTTCAAAATAAGTGGGTAAATCAAGAAAGTTCTCGCCCCTTCCTAAGTGCTTATGTGATCTTATCTCTTTCTTTATAGTCGTTTCTAGTTTCATTATTATTTTCCTCTTCAGGCTTGCATTCTTCTGAGGTTTTCTCCAGTTGAGTCTCCATTTATGATGTCTTTCTCCTTTGACTAGAGAATGGGAATAAGGAAGTTGAGGCTCCAATTTTTGGATGCCATTCTTTAACATCTCTGGGTCCGACTAAGGATTGTCGTTTGATTATATTATTGTTTGATTTTTTTCAAGCGATCGCCCAAAGTCAAAATGTTTTGGGATGCTACCATTTGGCAGTCAAACTTCTTACTCATTCCTTCTTCCATTTCTTGGGTTCCAAGGAGTGTGAAATTTCACAAGAGTTAGCTTCCGTGCTCTGTTTGGGATTTTGGATTTGGTTTCTGGGATCTTTCTTCTTGGAATTCAGGACAAATTCTCGTCAAGTGGGTGAGAATTTTCATGGCCCAAAATCTAGCGCAAAAAACCACCTTGTTTGTTTTGAAATTTCAAGCCCTTTAAACCTAATCCTTAAGCCCTCGAGCCAATTAGTAAATCTAGGGGTACCCTTTTCTTTTCCCTATAAATAGAGATACCCACAAAGAGAAAGAAGCAAGAGAGACTGGACAGCGAAACTCTGCCTGTTCTTATCGCCACCAGCCGCCAGCCTCTGATATAACCGAGATTTTACCCATTTTATCGCATGTTTTAGGACACTTTTATAAGTGATCTGATATAACCCATCTTTTACACCATTTAAGACTACATTTTATATATCTTTCATGGGTTTCTAACATGCTTCAAATGGTTTCTAGAATTTGTAGTTTTATTTGACTTTTCAGGAAAAGAAGGTAAAAGAGGCTAAAAATCCATATTTTGCCTCTCATACTTTTCGTTAAGAGTTTGAAATCAGATAGAGACCTTCCCACCAATATATATGCTCAAATTTTGAAATAAAATAAAGGGATATAACAGCTTTCATGTGGAAGTTATTTGAGGACGATCCAACGGTTAGATCTCAAGATACGTCCAAAGTAATATGGCTCGACGAGCAGCTGAACTATCACTTGGCCGCGACCTTGGAGGGTTCAGACCAAGGAAAAGCACTCCTCGCCGCGACTTTGAAGCTCGCGGTAATGGCCAGACACCCCTCTGAAGGCAAACCGACTTAAAACTTCATTTTTGGGCTATTTTGCAAACTTAAGCCCACTTAATGAAGTTAAGGAAGTCCCACAGACAGTTGAGAAGAAAACAAAGGTTTTCAGCCCTTATATAAGGAGAGATACCCCACTCCTCTCAAATCATCACCTTTCATATTCAATAACAAAATTTCTAAGTAGTTTTTAGTTTTCTCTTTAGTTTTAGATAGTTTATAGGGATTTTAGATTTCTAGCTCTGGGATTGTCTTAGTTAGAATCTGGAAACCCTAAACTACAAGTTTATTTTATTTATTTATTTTATAGAAGCTTTTATTATTATATCCATTTGGGGTCTTAGAGGTTATCTTCTTGGGTTTTAGGGTTTTTAGGGGAATTCATGGTTTGGTTTTTACGTTTTTAGATTAACATTTATCTTTAGAGTTCTTCATCTATATTTGTTAGGTTTTATTTACTCATCGAAAATGTTGCTAGATTACCTAGCCTATTTAGACGAGCAAATATCTTTAGAATGCGGAAGTTGTTCCAAGGGATTTTTGTAGAATTATAGAAATATGATGATTAGAAACTTAGAGAACAAAAGAGAGTTTGGTGGTCTAAGTTGCTGGATTTCGTGATTACTATGGGAGTAGACTAGTCTTGTTTCGAGTTCTAGAACATATTGATTTTCTCTGTTTCATTATCTTATTTAGATCCCCTGATAATTCCCTAATACCCAATGCTTTCCGTATTGATTTAATCTTGTTATTTACTCGCTTTTAATGTTATTATTTGCTATTTTCGTCACTATTCATAGCCCCCAAACAAACACCCATATTTCTAATCTTAGCTTAATTATAACCTCATAAATTCTTAACCAAGTTTGTTTGTTTCTAGTGAATCGACTCCTATGTATTACAACCCTGATATGCATTTGCAGATACCTAGGGTTAAAGTAAAACCTGAACACATCAAGTTTTTGGCGTTGTTGCCGAACTCTAACTTTTCCTGCGAATTTCAGTTCAGAGTTTAGTCTAGGTACGTTTTGTCTTTCTTTTCCTTCTTATTAAAAGGAATTCCTTCTTATTAAAAGGAAAAAAAAAATATATATATATATATATATATATATAACAATAAAAAATTCACAAAAACATATTTCTATTGCTTTTTCTATCTTTATGGTTTCAAGTTCTCTTGAATAAGAGATAAAGTTATTGTGCAAGAAATTTGGATCCATATCCATATGGATCGTCTAAACCGAACAATTGGAGAGTTTGATTCATTGGATGTCTTCTTTACGAATCAAAATTCAATACGCCCTTTACCACATCACAGAGAGTGTGAGATTAACTCAAACCTCATATCTTTAGTCAAGCAACTTCAATTTCATGGGTTTGAAGAGGAGAAACCCATTGATCATCTCGAGAAGGTCAAAGAAATCTGCACTACAAGGAGAAACAATGGAGCCTCTCAATACTACCTGAAGTGCACATTATTCTCATTCACATTAGTAGAGAAAGCCTATCGATGGATGAAGTCTCTTCCCGTTGGTTCCATCGCTACATGGAATGGTTACAAACGAACCTTTTTGATGCACTTTTACCCAAAGGAGAGATTGGATCAAATGAGAAGGAGAATCTCAAATTTACGACAAGAAGAAAATGGCTCATTCTATGAGGCTACTGCTCATTTCGAGGAGTACGAGATGGATTGTCCTCACAATGGTTTTAGCGATCTGAATTTGTTAAACATCTTCTATAGAGGAGTTAACGAGAATTCAAGATGGCACTAGACGTGGCAAGTCAGCGAGACTTCATGACTAACATTGTTGCTCAAGCTAATGTTATCATTGATAACTGGGCTGAGAGTGATAGGAATTCATGTCTAGGAAATGCAAAAGATGAGGGAGACCTCAAAAAAGATTCAACTTCAACGGAAATTTTGAATCTGAAAATTATGGTCACTAAGCTTCTCAAAATCCTAACAAGCGGTAAGAACCTATATAAAAATGTCGGAGATTCTAATGTTTAGGTTAACCAAGACTGTACCAGTGATCATTCTCATGACCAGAAATGGAGAGAAGTCATGTACATTGGTGAGAATTGAGATGTGTACCAAAACCGAAATAAAAACAGTTTAAACTTCTTACAATTTCAACCAGGTATTGAAACTCCTATTCTAGAAAAGGATCATATGGATATGATACCTAAAGAGAACGGTCTTAAATCTATGATGCATAACCTAATAGAAAACCAACAACATGTTTTAGAGGGGCAGAAGCAAAACGCCCAAGACATTAAAAATCTTAGTTTCAAAGTTGATAGCATGTATGATCACCTCAACAAGAACAATGAGGGGCTGTATTAGAAGTTCACTGACCTCTCTACTCATTTCAAGATGCTTTAAAAACAAAATTTTCAAGTGGGAGAAGGAGTGAGGAGACAAGCTGGTCATCTCCCAACAAAATCTTAGGATAATCCAAAAGGATGGTGCAATGTCATAGTAGCTGATAATAAGGAGGATGCAAAACCTATTTTATTCATAGAACACTTTGAAGAGGATCATACCGAATTTTTGAATTTTTATGCCGGGACACCCAAAGCACCACACTAAAGGAGACTTCATAAGATAGAAGATTCCGTGAAGTTTGTCTTCTATATGTGACACGGGATCTAATGTGAATGTCATGTCTAAAAACATTGCAAACGTGCTCCAAATAGATGGTGTCATGACTTCTAAATTTTATCTTAAGTTGGGAGATATCTCAAGCACAATTCCACATGGTTTCATAAAAGATCTCATGCTGGAAGTAGGAGGTTCTATTGTGCCTGTTTATTTTCAAATTATTGAGATGGTAAAAGAATCCTAACTCAATTAATACTTTCAAGTTCATTCCTTGAAAGCGTGGGAGTAATTCTAGATTTTCTTAACCGAAGGGTTTGTTTCTCGATAGTCAAAAGATAGTCTTCAATGACGCTATTCCTAGTGGTGAGCTCTTTTATTTTTCAAGCATATAAAATGATAGAATCTTATTATAGAACCTGGAGTTGATAAAGGATGGTCTCAACACATTTGTGTAAAAAAACCCTTAATCACACTCAAGGAAGTTGTCAAACCGACAAAATCAAAGCATAAAATTGTCCTAGGTGATACATGTCTGACCTTAAACTCTAAAGACCTTGGGGAGTACGTGGTGAAGGATGGGGATGCTAAGGAAGTACTCACTCTTGAGACACGTCCAAAGCACCATGTTCCAATAATCCTTGGTTGAGAGACATTGCAAATTACCTCCCAGCAGAGGTCGAACCACCAAATTTCTTTGGTTACATGAGGAAGAAGTTCTTGCGTGATGTTATAAGGTACATGTGGGATGAATCATATGTTTAAAAGAAATGTTCAAATAGTATGTGGAGAAGATGCATCCCATAAGAAAAAAATTTCGGGCGTTCTCTTTCCTTGTCACGGATCTGACAATGCAAGACACTATGGTACTAATAAAACTGTTGCTAGGATTGTACAATATGGATTTTAATGGCCTACCATGTTCAAGGATTCCCATACCTACATCACTAAGTGTGATGCCTGCCAAAGGCAAGGGAACATCAGCAAAAGGAACGAGATGCCTCAAAACTTCATTCAATAAGTTGAAGTTTTCGATGTTTGGGGAATTGACTTTGTGGGTCCTTTTCCTTCATCTTTTTGAAACAGATACAACCTTGTTGTTGTTGACTATGTGTGTAAGTGGCATAGCTAGCCCCAAAAACGATGCAAAACTAGTTATAAAGATGTTCGCTTTAATAAGATTCCAAGGATTTGGTTTTCCACGAGATGTGATCAGCGATGGTGGTTCTCATATCATCCACAAGGTGTATGAGAATCTTCTAAATAAAAATGGAGTGAGACATAAAGTTGCTACACCTTATCATTCTCAGACCAGTGGTCAGTTGAAGTATCCAACAGAGAAGTCAAATGGATATTAGAGAAGACAATAGGAAAGACAATAAAGGATAGGTCGGCGAGACTTGATGATACTCTCTAGGCATACAGAACTGCTTTCAAAACCCCTATACATACGACTAATCATATGCAGTCCAATGTATCTTGTCAATGGCTAATCATGTTATCTTCCAATAGAACTAGAGTATGCACTACAAGAAAACAACGCTTTGCGACTATACTAGTCGTAACATTTTGCGGCTATTTAATGACAATATTGCGACTGGTTTCTGATGGCAGGTATATGGTTGTCTATAGGTCGCTAATTTATGACGAAAAATGATAGTCCCAAATTTACGACAAATTAACGACTATAGTCGAGACCAGAAACAATAGTCGCAAATTTGTTGCTACGTGGGGGACTAATTTGCGACTCCTTGGCTAGTCGTAAAAATGTCGCAAATTTGTTGTTAGTTTTACGACTAATGTTCGACTCTTTAGTTAGGTCGCAAAATACTCGGGTATGGGTCATATCATATAGTATGTTTTTTATTTAGTAATAATAATATATGATAGTTTGGTTATATTTTCTAATTTTAAATGAATATCAAAGCTAATATTTTCTTAAACTAGATGTAAATTTTCAATTTTTTTTAATATAATTAATTATCCTTTACCAAATTTCTTTCTAAAGTATTGTATCTATGCATTATATGTTAATATAATTATAAACGTTTTTATTAATTAATTAATCAAATATCTAGAAATAACCTACACTAACATACCAAAAATAGTTTGCATTGAAACCAGAAAACAAACATATATTAGTTGCCTAAAAATCTGAAAGTAAAAGTATAAGATTGAAGGACCGGGGTCTGCCCAAGTTCATATATAGGATCACTTCATCCACAAAAAACAAAAAATAAATTTTTATTAGTTAATAGAACCATGGCATCAGATTTTCTTTCGGGTTTTATATTCCTCTGGTACTGGTTTGGAAAGCCTAAAAGAAAGAAATACAATGAGTTATAAGCAATATATATATATATATATATATATATATAAACATAATAAATTTATCAAATAATTTTAACAAATCTTGTTGACGAATTCAACCTAGTCGGAATTCTGATACTGGTCATACATGATCATACATTAAAAGCCTTTCTTGTTATTTTAGCCAAGTATAGCCTAATATATAAACAATCATGAACAAGTTTACGTTTAGGGAAGGAGACTAAAAGTCGCGACCTAAGAAACATTTCTACAATTTTTTGTTTTGTTTAATGCTAAAAAATAAATATGTTTGAGCGTCAATAAATATATTTATGTCATCATACATGCATACCCTAATAAGTAATCTCAAGCGCCGCATCAAAACAGATAGGGGAGAGAGAGAGAGAGAGAGAGAGAGAGAGAGAGAGAGAGAGAGAGAGAGAGAGAGAGAGAGAGAGAGAGAGAGAGAGAGAGAGAGAGAGAGGTACTACATGCCACGTGTCTTTATACAAATTTCTAAATAGTACACAAACTGATGGCACTTAAGGAGTGTTTCTCTTCAAAACCTACATCAAATCAAGACTAATCATGGTTAAATATCATGTAAATCAAGGGTTACAATGCTTGGTAAACTTACTCTGTTTTTCATTAAAGGTTGGCATAATTTATGACATAATGAAATAACCCCTCTGTCTCTAAGTACTTTAGGGTGTTCATTTTAAAAAAAAATTGGTATTTGAGATTTATATGTTTTTATTGGCATAAAATATGTAATTTTCCTTAATCAAAATTGTAAAAAAAAACTAACTTTACTAAATACTTGAAAAGAATATTGTATACAATAGTAGAAAACGAAAATATACCACAATCTACTACATATAACAAACCACGTATTAATTAAGGATATCTTCATGATGATAACCGGGCAAAATTCCGAAAATATCTCTCATGATTGTGAAGTAGAACACTGACTCGATGGTCGAAAAGCATTTGTCGCACATGTTTGTTCCTTTGAAACCATAGTCCCACCAAGCCATACATGTTTTTATCGGGGCAGATATACATCTATAATGACCGTTAATATCTAAATTTGCTCGCTTCTAAAAGAACATATCACACGATCTATCTGGTCATCCACGCCTATCTTTCCTAGTTATGTTAACACGTACTTGAGTGAAAAATTCGCGCTCGATGAAATACACACGGTTCAACTTTTTCATCTCCATAAAAAAAACCCGCAAGAACATGGAGTACACGTATATCCCCATCTGCCATCGAATATCTGCTGATCTCTTGATCATAGCCTCTCCTTTAACCATCTGGTCATTGTAGGTAATCCCACAAGAAAATCGAAATGTCTGGCCAACTTTGATTTAATAAAAGGAACTAGTTGACAAAAACAAAAGGACTATCTGTCCCAACAGTCACAATATACAAAAAGACACATACCTAGAAGGAGAAGGGCATAATGGTTTCCGGATTCAAGACATCTGTTGATGAAATTTAGTATAACCATATGTGGGCACCATATATTTAAGTTAATGTTCCCGAACTAAAGATCGATCGACTTATATAAATATGAGCTTTCTTCAACGTCTTGCCATTCCTTGCATGTTTCCTTCGCCCGAACAAAATAGTGTAACCCTTGATCATCATCAAGGACGCCAAGAAGGATTTTTGTAGGACATCACTGGAAAGGTAATCCGTTATGATTTTGGTAACGAAAAGATAGAAATAGGCAAGATGAATTTTAACAAATAATATTGTAGAATATTTTAGAGATCGATATCGTTACCTCATAAGTTTATTTATAGAGACGATGTTACCTTTGGTGTTTCCATAAATTTAAATAATATTTATGCTATTGTTATTTATTAACTAATATGTATATATTCGTGTGCATCTTCAGCTGGAGTAAGTATATACATGATGAATTTTTTCACTAGGTAATGATATATAATGCCGAGTCATTATTTATTGCAGTTCAGATATTATAAAAATAAACCTATAGTTACTGGCATCGATTGTTGAAAAATAATCTCCAACCATAATACCAAATATCACACTATAAAAAAAACATTATCTATTATTTTATTATTATATTTTAAACTATTTTATTTTTAATAATGAAAATTACGATCGATAAACTACAAATATTGAAAAATTACAGCATACTAATTATCAGAATTTGTATATTTGGACGTACAAATTTTTAATTAATAAATTTAAAAGTTCAATATGAGCTTCTCGGTCTTTGATGTACATATATTTCCCTAAGAATTCTTGAAATCAAGCATCATGAACAACCGCCATCTTAACTTGTACACTTGGAACTTTGACTCGTTCTTCAGTTATAGCATCAACGTCATGTTCATCTTCTATGATCATATTGTGCATTATGATCATATCTTAATCAAATTGCATATTTATAAAAAAAAAAATATCGAAAACCCTAGAGAAGTGACTAAAACCGAATCCGAATGAATATCAAATGCACAAGTCTATAAAAATAATTAACTAACATACAATAATTTAGTGATATTATTAAATGAAAAATAAAAATAATATTTTAATTGTTGCCAATAGTGTTACACCAAATATTGTCTGACACTATTCACAAAAATAAAAAATAAAATTTTGGTTTACGATAAATTACCAAAATATTTGGTTGAGACGCGATAAATATTTTTGGTTTGGTGGGTCTTTTAAGATTGATATTTTATTTTCATATGAAATGATGAAATTGTGTTTTATTCTCTTGTACATATACAAGGTATTAAACACTATCTTACTAAAATATGGCTATTACCGCATCTCCAATCATATTTCAAATTTGGTGCCAAATTCCATTTTTGAATAAAATTAGCTCCAACCCTATCTCATATTCAATTGAAATATGGTAAAATGCTATTTTGATTCAAATATAGAACTCTGATTATCAATTACTTTTTGCAATTAAAATTTATTATTTATAAAGCATTATAAATAGTAGGTTCTTAAGTAACATATATTAAATTAAACATGAGATTTATATAGGGACAACAACTCTGTTTCTGGCAACATTAGGGTCACGGGGCTCTAGCTGGAACGTGAGATCTTGAACCTCCTGCATTCGCGGATTGAACTTGTAGTCCGTAAGGCCTTCCACATTGTTAACCCATGTATCATCAGGATCACCAATATAAAATGAGTACATTAGCAATGTTTTATAAATTATTATTTTTTAAGCTAATGAAAATTATCAAAACAGTTAATTCCAGTCCGATAACTCCTCCACATCTTGAGCTCTACGATCACTTTTGGAGCCTTAGTCTTTAAAAACCCATCCCAAAAGTCATAAGTGCATTTACCATATGCCACACACTTTAACTTATTGTTCCTATTATGAAAAAAAATGTTAATGAGAATTATCCTAATTTGATTCTTGTCATGGTGTTAATTATTATATTAATTTTTCCTACTATGAATAAAAAGTTAATGATAAGTACCCTAATGTGATTATTGTCATGATGTTAACTACTATATTACCGAAAACACTTACATAACGTCTCTGAGGTGGAACACTTTCTTTGTCCTTGCAGGGTTAAGGCAATCGACTTCAAGGGGTTCGATGATCGAGACCACGCCCATGGTGTTTACACAAGATATATCTGCATATTTTGGTTATTAGAGTTTCACGGTATGATAAAATGAAAACTTTCAATAGTTTTTTCCTATAGGAACGTGTCTGTTGATTTTGAAGTCACATATTTGGAGGTAACTAAAATTTTTTATTAAGATCATTTGGAAATGCTATGTTTAGTTTTCTTTATGTTTTTCTTTTGTTATATACTCCATGCAAGTGTTTTTCGGTATGAAAGATATAATTACAAATGCTATAATCTCCAAAAGAAACCAGAAAACCTCTTAAGATATCTGAAAATTACGAGTTAAAAATTATTGATATCAAACATTTTCATGAGATATAAACTATTTAAGGGTTAAAACTAATAAAAATATAATTATAGGGGCTAGAATGTAAAAGAAAAGATGAAACCTCAAAATTTGAGGTTTGAAGGTTTCTTTTGGAGTGAACAAAACCTTAAATTTGAGGTTTTAAGGCTTCTTTTGGAGAGGGCATCTCCAACCCACCCTCAAATCCTCAAATTTTGAGGTTTTTTCCGTTCCAACCAACCCTCAAAACTTCTTTTTATTTTCTTTTTGGTCCCTATAATTATGTCTTCCACCAATAAATGTACTAAACTATATTTAGAATAACTTAAGTGCACGAAATAAAATAAAATATGATAAATATTACATAACATTAAAAAAGGTTCACACAATAGAAAATTACATTAAATAAAGCTCACACATAATAAAAACAAATTAAACAAACCTAACACAAATTAATGCAAATTACATAAACACATAAATATTACATATCCTCATGAACACACATGAGCACACATTAAGGATTTTATAGGGTTTATGGTTGGAGAAGTCCACCCTCAAATCCTTTTAAGGATTTATTAAATGCCCTGGCCCAGTTTTCCTACCCGAAAACTAAGTATTCTTAATCCGGTCACGTTATTTGTGAACCCCTTGAATTTTCAAAATCTTTTCTTTAAAATTTCTTCCGAGGTTCCAACCCTATCTATCCAGTCTAACCACCTAAGTCCTAACTTAGATAGTTCCATTCACCTAACCCGTTCCAAATCTTCCCATAGAACAATATTTGGCTATTTAACAAGTACGTTAGCCAAAGTGCAGACTCTGAATCCCTGCTAATCCTTGCACGGATTCATAATCCGATGCCATGTCTCAGTCACTCAATCTCAGCCTCCATAACCACATCATCTGTCAAACATCTCCTCGGTATTAAGACAATTAACCAACCAGCCTGTCCAAGTATCGAGGAGAGATGACACTAAGTTATCCATACCACCTCAACCTGTCAGTCTATTCCGCAGATCCAACCAGGCTGTGTTTCTGCGTCCTCCACATCACTCTTAGTGTATGAATCATTTTTCTGAATCAACTACCCAGCCGCTCCCGATCAGTTCATATATCCGCATCATAGTATAACCGTAGTCTTCCCTGCACTCTACTAATTTTGACCTTCATTTTGTCCCTGATTAGACCCGATTGTGAACACTCCACATATGATCATGACGACCCACTATTCCAAATGATTACTCAGATTTCCATACAGATCCAGTCGCTCAGTCATTACTCATCGTACCACTCAGCCAATATCCTTTAACTGTCCAAAAGACTCATCCAACACGATCACGATCCCGATCCAGCGGTTACCAGCCTGATCGCAAATCAGTATGCAGACCCATCTGTTACCCATAACCGCTACCGCTCGATCATCCCATAGCGCCACTCTGACACCGACAGTCCATCTGTACTGTCTCTCATTACCGATCCCATCCGTCAACTCCTTGCATCTCGATCCCAGAAGATCAGTATTTGCCCTGCGTTCCATTCAGTTTACTTCCATTAACCCATGCACACATATTCTATAAACGCTTGGTAGTTACCTAGATTAACTGTCTGTCCTGAAGGCAAACATCACACCTTGATCAGTCGCTCCATCAGTACGTACTATCGGATCTGTCGCACACTCCAGTCGATTGATCCATCAATATGTTCTTTTGTCTTGATCCCACCGATCGAGAACAAGCCAAGCACCCGCTCATCCATAACAACCCAGACAACACGCGATCGGTAGATAGTTCCAAAACACCCAGTTACCACTAAAAATATCCTGATCATCCTACTGCATGGTCTCCCAGAAGATCTCGATAGCATCAAAGTCAATCGTTTTGGCTGATAAATCCGATTAACTTCTAGTTGCTGCATTGCAACGCATGACAAACCGCTCGATCTCCACATTCTAATCTGATAATCCATAGCCTTTTTCTCCGCAGACTTCTCTCTCAATGTCTCTGTTCTTCTTCTCGTAAAACTATCCATCGGTCCGGAATGTGTGCGCGATCTCACATCATGTCCCTTTTAAAGAGTACGGGACGGTTTTCCTTTATTAACGGTCTGTCTAACCATTCTCGCGCCCTTTTCTTATTCTGAAACATTATGCGTATTCCTTCCCATGGAGCTGCCAATAACTGTCCCATAACGGCCCAGAAACTGTCCAACCTCTCATTAATTGATTCTGCCCATTTACTTAAATAATGAGCGCATCTAATTTAATCCCAGCTTCGTCTCGGCAGTTAACTAATTGCCCAGCATCATATCTAAGATCAGTACAACAGTCCAATAAATCCAATCAATTGGACTTAACCGTCAGTTCAACCTAAACAGTTAGAATAATCAGTTCTAACTCGGAATAACCCAAGTCAGTCTAGTTCATTCAGTTACTCAGTCCACTCAACTTATTTCCAGCATCCTTACTCATTCATTCTAACATTCCATTGATCATGTCTGATTTAATCGATCATTCAGATTCCTTTAACGAATCATGTTTGATTCGATCTTAATCTAGCACTTGTTGTATCAGAAAACAGAGTGAGTTCATACCAGTTCTAGTTGGAGAAGTCATTGCCCCTGTTGATTTCTACATCATAGACACGCCTAAAGAAGATCCGGGAACCCTCATTTTAGGATGTTCTTTGACAATATTGACAAAAGGAAGTATTATCAAGCAATACCATCACAAATGACTTCTCAAGCCAAAAAAGAAAACTCAAGGCAAGAATATCATGAAAGACTTTAAACAAACGCTTGTGGGAGGCAAACCACTAAGCTATCTTCTTATTTATCGTTCTTAGGATTTCTAATGTTCTTATTTTTTGTTTTAGTTTGTATTTATTTCAGGTATTTTATGTAAAAAAAATAAAGGATAAAAGAGGGCCGTCGCAGCTAACCGGCCATCGGCCGAAATACGTCTTGTCCATTCCAAGGACGAGCACCCCTCGAACTTGGGCAAATCGATCGCAGTCGCGGACCGCACACAACCTGCCGCAACCGGCAACCCTAAAACCAAGACCAACGGCCCATGGCCCATGCCTTCCATATTCGCATCCAAGGCCGATCCTGATTTGGCCCCGTCTCGACCATTCCGCACTTAAGACCAAGGTAAGTTCACTATTTAATTTTCGATCATCACTTTGATCATTTCCTATATCTTTTCGCACTGGGGAAAGTGTGATTTAAGTCGAGGGAAAGGATTTCATCCGTTACTAACCACATTTGCTTACCTGAGTCTTACCACATTCGCTTTCCTAAAAAAAATGGTTTTATTATGGTTTTAGTAAACACTAAATTTTAAAAATCTATGGGAGTAATGACAAAAATCTAGGATGATTTCAACCTGTGTGCATTCCCGCTATCTCTTTGATACATTTCTTTTGGCTAGTTACTAGACTAGGCGAGAGCTAGGCATTTTTACTTACGACATCATTTTGAAAAGATGGGAACAATAGAGATTCTTTTGGAAGGAACATACTAGCTCTATTTTATTTTACCATAATCAGACCTACAATTTTCTCATCAAAGTTTTAGGCAAGACAATGAACCATTACATTCAGGACATATTTTACCTATTTTTATACTCTTTGTTTTACCTGAATGCCCAACTCATCTTTAGTTGGTACCCAACCCGAACCATAACCATTGTTTCGAACCTTTTGGCCTTCTCTCTTATTTTTTATGTGCAAATATGTGCAAAACGCCGGAGAGAGAGGAAAAACACAGTCTTTAGTCACTCAAGACAAGGAAAACACCAACAAAGACTAGAGCTGAGCTTTACCCGAAAATCTTCAAAATTTTGTATAAAATTTGTGATCTCTAAAGACTCTATCATAAAAGACCTTTCTCCTTTCCAGAAAAAAAACAAAAAAACCTGGAAGAAGGAAAGAAAGGTAAACAAATGCCCAAAGATGTCTTAGAGAATCATGAATAGGTATAATCCAAGCTTTGGTTCACATCATAAGAGTTACATATTCTACTTCCAAAAACTATAGAAAACCTAAGTCTGGGAGTAGAAAATAGTGTAGGAAAGAAGAGCATTCATCACATGTGCAAGCAGCAAGTTACTGGAGGATGTGGACACCAACAGTTCCATTCTCTCTTGCGGTTTTGTGTGATATCTAGTACTCTCTTCACACTTATGGTAACCCGAAATACTCTTAGCCTCACTTTATATTAAAAAGCCTTCTTTAATTCCTAACATAGTTTGAACTTAATAATGCTTTTGACGAGAATCACATGAAAAAACTTATGAACTTTGAGATCTAGTTGACCAAAATTTAAATCTTGAAAGGTTTCGATATCTTGATTTGTGACTAGCATTTCAGTTGTTCTGGTGAGAATTTTCTAGGCTGATTTGTTAATGACGTAGTTCTGGTTATGGTTTGAAAGCATGGTCACTGATACTTTGAGTGCCCATTCGATTTTTACTGCTTATGACTTGTTTGTTGTTTTGTTTGAGGACAAACAAAGGTTTAAGTTTAGGGGAGTTTATATAACCGAGATTTTACCCGTTTTGTTTCATGTTTTAAGACACTTTAATGAGTGATCCAATTGTTTTTAAATGGTTTTTGGTATGTTTTCATCTATTTCTAGTGTCAAGACTCTTTTCAGGAAACTCGAGCTTAATTCAAGCCAAATAGAGGAAAAGTTCACTTTCGATAAAAAGTCATTCCATCAGAAGCTCATCATCATTTGAAGACTTTCTCACCGTTTCATCATCCACGAATTTGGAATGCGGATAAAGGAATATGCAAGCTCCATTCTCTACTTGACATCACGAAGATCCAATGGTGCAGACTCAAGGAAATGAAGACATAAAACAGGACCATGAACAGCTGAATCCAAGGGAACAAAGCCTTTTGACTCGACCCCGACCACTCCGGCCTCAACCAGCCCGTGTGCGGTAGCGGCCCACCACCACCATCTCACGGACACCTTCTTTACGGCCCATTTGGGTCATTTGTCAATCTTTAGCCGTTTTCTATGTTTTCACTTGTCTCACATCAAAAACCTAAGATTTTTCATGAGTTTTTGAGTACTAAACGTAGGGATACACCCCTCCCATTGTAATTCATTCAGAAAACACAAAATCTACTTTATAAATGCTTTTATTTTCATATTTAGTCCTTTTGTCTTTTAGTTTCTTAATTTTAGGGTTTAAAAGTTTTAGGGTGCTTGAGAGACACCCTAAACGGCTAACCCTAGACCTGATACATTTTAGATAGTCTAAGTAGTTAGTTTACGGCTATAATTCGTTATTCCATTGATGAGTAGTTTGATTATTGGGATTTTACAAGGTAGTTATCTAGGAGGAATGATATTGGTTTGATTAGGATTACTTGCTAGACTTATGCTTGATTTCTGGAAGTTCTTTCTTTTAGGTTTGTCCTTAATGCATGGTAATGGAGTCATGAAATAGAATCTGATCTTAGGATTGATAGAAAACTCCTGAATATATTGACATGAACTAGCTTAGGAGAGTAGTTGTGTTGTAGGCTGGGAGAGTTGACTTATAGGGCACTATGAACGTTATGCTGAACTTGATATTAATGTATGATCTTCCTCACGGCCAGCTACGAGAGTTAAATGGTCGATTTGAAGAGATTAGTGTGTAGTCCTATGAGAGTATGTTAGATATATTTCTGTGTTCGAGTTTGTGGAACTTAGTAGAAACATTTAGAAGATAAGATAGACTTGTATGAATCATTACGAACCTCCTTAAATTCCCTTGGACGACACAATCCCCTCCTTATTGTTGCACTTTCATTGCTTGAATATTCAGATAGGCATAGCTTTTCTGTCTAACATTGCTTGAATATTCAGATAGGCATAGCTTCTCTGTGGATCGATACCTCAAATATTATAACACACATTTTTTCACATGCAAACTCGGGGTTCTATGAATATAAGACTCGAAATCCCCGAACAAAAAGAAGCGCATCACCCTCCAATCTCCGACCTCTGACGAGCCGCCATCCGTCTTCGTCAAAGTCTACCCCTCCTTATATCCCTTCTCCATTCTTCTTTCGGTTTAAGGTGAACCATATCCTCATATATTCTTATATTCTTCTCTTATTCCCATATTTCTATTGATGTTTGATCCACTGTGGTGGTCGATCGGATCTCTAATGTAAGGATCCACATAACGGGTAATATGTCATTGGAAAGATCTGGGTCTCCTCCAAATTCCGAGGTACGAGTCAAATGTTATGATCCCTTTTCTAGAACGTGTTTGTCCATGATAGATTTGTGATTAGTCTAGCTATGTAGGTTTTTTTATTGGGCAAACGGATTTTGTTTGACCTGAATATTTGCAGGGACTTCTTAGACACATAGATCTAGCTCTCGGTCAAAGTAGGACCGATATATAGCTTTAGATCATGGATAGCCGTGTGCTTCTTATGTATCTCATCGCAGTCCAATTCTGGTTTGTTTGCAGTTCATCATCATCGTCATCCAAGGCCAAGGTGAGGTGATTCTCTCTAATGTGTTTCTTCTCTTTTGTAATATGTCTTGATGTCTTAATTGGGTGAAGTCTTGCTTCCTTGTTTGTTATGTGGTATAGGATGTCATATAGTTATTTAAGATAAAGTATTTATATCCATATCTATTTAAGAACCATATTTCTAATTGAAATTGGATGATCGATATCCATATCGATAAAAGGAATTGGGACCAAGAAACTGGAATTAAGAATTGAAGGTAGGATGTTTGATGAATTGAAATTGTTGCGTGATTGGTTGGTTCATTGATTGAAAAAATAGAATTGGTATATGAATTGTTAACCGGAAGAGAGATTGTGTGATTGATTGAGATGATTGAAATTGTGTGGTATTTTTTGGTGTTGATAAAATATTGCGTTAAAACATAGATGGCATGTTAAAGACGGTTAGGTTGTGAATTGGATATTGTCTTTGAGTTAGA
Source organism: Orychophragmus violaceus (assembly GCA_030180135.1). Classification (NCBI taxonomy): domain Eukaryota; kingdom Viridiplantae; phylum Streptophyta; class Magnoliopsida; order Brassicales; family Brassicaceae; genus Orychophragmus; species Orychophragmus violaceus. Next base: position 61,689,850 of record CM058235.1, read on the forward strand.
GATAGATGTGGAGTGTGCAGGTTTGAGAGTCCATTGTGTACATTATTTGTTAAGATGGTGCCCCGAGTGGTATATCCTTCCACTGGGGTTTAGGGAGCCCAATGTTTGGTGCCTGGAGTGGCGTGGTGCCTGTTATTGGCATGGTGTTTTTAATTGGCACGGTGCCTGTTGTTGGATGTGCATGTTATTGGCATGGACTATAGGGTAGTCCAGGATATGGGAGTGTTAGGGAATCTAGTAGTTGGATTCTCTTGATTGTTGTTTGATTAACATTGAGACTATGCATATCTTTATACGTATTTGGTGTTTGAAGCAGCTTAATTCTTCTCTTGGTGTCAAGTCGTATGTCGGATGTGTTGAAAGAATTGGTTTGGATTTTCTCACGGGGTAATCCCCATTACTCACCCCTCTTCTTTTCCCCACAGAACTAGTAGGAAAATTTCAATACATGTTACATTGGTGGATTTGAACAGAAGGAAGTATGCTCACGAATCATGGGGCCAATGGGAGTACATGCCCGTTAGACTTTGCTTCTAGACGGATGTCCTAACGAGTCGCCGTTCCTCAAGCCTTCTTATTGGAAAGTCATATTCCTCCCTTGTTTTCCAAAGGAGTAATGCATCTCCTAGTTCCCTTCCCCAGTTTTCTTTCGGAGCTAATTGTAGTTTGTGCCATCCCTCTCAAAGCTTCATCCCTTTCTTTTTTGGAGATTCTGCAACATCTTTCTAGTAAGAAGAAATCCATTGTACTTTTCTTGTGAAAACTTCTACGATCTCTATAGAGATGTCTCCGTTCTATTGAGTTTGGGGATGTTTCTTCCTCTCCATCTTCATTCTTTTCTCGTTGCGGAGATTCCATAAGTTGAGTTTTCATTCCTTCTTCTTTCCTTTATGAACTATTGTGGTTCACCCCTTGACTAATTCTTCATTCTTTGGATTTCGAAAGAAGTGGGTAAATCAAGAAAGTTTTAGCCCCTTCCTAAGTGCTTATGTGACCTTATCTCTTCCTTTGGAGTCGTTTCTAGTTTCATTAACCTTTTTCTCTTTTGGCTTGCATTCTTTCCTTGCTATGTGTTTTTTTTCCAGTTGATTCTCCATTCTTATTGTCTTTCTCCTTGGACCAGAGAATGGAAATATGGAAGTTGAGGCTCCAATTTTTGGATGCCATTCTTTAACATCTCTGTCCCCGACAAAGGATTGTCGTTTGATCATATTCTTGTCTTCTTATTTTTCAAGTGATCGCCCAAAGTCAAAATCTTATGGGGTGCTACCTTTTGGCAGTCCAACTTCTTACTCATTCCTTCTTCCATTCCTTGGGTACCAAGGACTGTGTAATTCCTTGGGTTCCAAGGGGTGTGCAACTTCAAAAGAGTTCGCTCATTCTTTCTAGGTACCTTCGGTGCTCCGTTTGGGTTTTAAGATTTAATTTCCGGGGATCTTTTCTCTTGGAATTCATGACAAATTCCCATCAAGTGGGGAGAATTGTTATGGCCCAAAAGCCTGCCCAAAAACCCACCTTGTTTGTTTTGCAATTTCTAGCCCTTTAAGCCTAATCCTAAAGTATAAGACCTCTTGTTCATTAGTAAACCTAGGGGTCCCTTTCTCTTTTCTCTATAAATAGAGATAGCCACCAAGAAAAAGAAGCAAGAAAGATTGTACAGTGAAGCCATGCCTGTTTTCGTCGCAAGGGGGCATCAGCCTACGATCTCAGACCTCTGACAAGCCTCCGTATGTCATTGTCCAAGTTCCTACTCCTTGTGTCTCTTCTTCATTCTTCTTTCAGTTTAAGGTGAACCATAACCTCATCTATTCTTATATTCTTCTCTTCTTCCCCTCTTTTTACGCTGTTCGGTCTCGTGTAATGGTAGATCGGATATGTAATCCCGTTTATTCCAATCTTTCATTATCTTGAGCGCAGATCTATGATCAGATCAATTCTGGCCGTCACATTTTCGAACGATTTCCAAGAGAAATATAAGGATCCATGGAACGGGTAATATGTCATTAGAAATATCTCGGTATAGTCTTTCTACATAGACCGGAATCGCCAAATCCAAGGTACGAGTGGAACGTTATGATCCCTTTTCCAAAATGTTTCTGTCCATGACGGATTTGTGATTAGTCTAGCTATGTCTGTATTGTAGTTAGGCAAATGGATTTTGTTTGACCCGAATATTTGCAGAGACTTCTTAGACACATATATCTAGTTCTTGGTTGAAATAGAACCAATGTAGGGCTCTAGATCATGGATAGCGTGTTCTTCTTTTGTGATCTCAATCGCAGTCCAATTCTGGTTTGTTTGCGGTTCATCGTCATCGTCATCCAAGGCCAAGGTTAGGCGGTTTGCTCTAATGTGTTTCTTCATTTTTCGTTATAAGTCGTGATGTTTGTGATTAGGTTATATCTTGCTTCCTTGTTTGTTGTGTGATATAGGATGCCATATAGTTATTTAAGCTAAAGTCTTTATATCCATATCTATTTTAAGAACCATATTGCTAATTGAAACTGAATGATCGATATCCATATCGATATAAGGAATTGGAACCGAGAAACTCGAATTGAGAATTGAAGTTAGGATGTTAGCTGAATGAAAATGTTGTGTGATTGGTAGATTGATTGAAAATGGAATTGGTAGATGAATTGTTAACCAGAAATGAGATTTTATGATTGATTGAGATGATTGAGATTGTGTGGCAATATTCGGTGTTGATTGAAATATTGTGTGAGAACATAGATGGCATTTTAAAGACAGTTGGGTTGTGAACCGGATATTGTCTTTGAGTTAGGGTTAGATGTTGGAGTGGACATGGTTGAGAGTCCACTGTGTACTTTTATTGTCAGGATGGAGCCCCTGAGTGGTACCTCCTTCTGCTGAGGTTTAGTGATCCTATTGTTTGGTGCCTGTGATTGGCATAGACTACTGGGGAGTCTAGGCTGGAGGAGAGTTAGGGACACCAGTAGTTGCACTCTCTTGCTTGTTGTTTGATTAACATTGAGACTATGTATATCCTTATACGTAGTTGGTGTTTGTAGCTGCTTAATTCTCTTCTCGGTATCAAGTCGTATGCCGGATGTTTTGAGATGGATTGGTTCGAATTATCTGAAGGAGTAATCCTCATTATTCACCTCTTCTTTTCCCCTGTTGTTTCCTCGCAGGACTAGTAGCAGAACTTCAAAACTGGTTACGTTGGTAGATTTGAACATAAGGAAGTGTGCTCAGGAATCCTGGAACCAATGGGAGGACGTACCAGTTTGCCTTCGGGTCTAGACGGATGTCCTAACACACCGTCATTTCGGGAAGCCGGTAGATGGGTGTTACACACATGATACCTCAAATAACTATCTAAAAAGAACTAGGTTTGATAATTATCTTGTATTGAATGAAAGAGTATTACAAAAAATATCTCGAATGAGAGTTTTACAATGAGCCCTTAGAGCTGTTTTGCGTACAAAAGTGTGTAAAAAAAAAATATCCTTGAATTAAAGCCCTTTAACTCTTTTTATAGCCTTCTTTTCAAGCTCTCCATCCCGTATATGTTGTAGCGCACTCGTTAGAATGACATCCATGATCTTCAGACAGTTGAGCTGATTTCGGAGTAAACTATTTTAAATAAATCAGCTCAACAGTTGACTTTGATATTCAGTGTGTACTCTTCAAAACGCGGTCGTTCTCCTATTATTATGGCTGATCAAATAGGTTTCATTTTGGGCCGAAATTAATGTAATTCAGATATTTCAAGTGATAAGGCTTTGGGTCTTATTGGGCCAAATCCAGGGATGGTTTTTGGTACAGACAATTAGTGATGACATTCATATTTTATATCCTTTGTTCTGTATCGAAATTTATCCACGATATAATTAATTTGAATCTGTTCTTTTACCCGAAAATTGAATTGTCGATACATCTTGTTAGTTATCGGTTTTTTACGCTTTTTTGCTTTTGGACCGTTATTGGATTTGGATTGTTATAGTTTCTCTCATGCCAAATTATTTTCTTTTCTCGGTCTTTTAACCAGTGTTCAAGAAAGCGCTAAGCGCTAGTCGGGCGACGACCCACCGCCTAGCGCCTAGAACGTTTAGTCGGGGCCTAGGAGATTTTAGGCGGTATATGCGTTTATATAAAAAAACGATATATATTAGATATATTATATAATATACATCATATAATTCAAATATTCTTAGTCTTAAAAATAGATTTAAAACTCAAAATACATTGAAATAACAAAAATATCAGTTAAATTTATCAGCACACGACATTTGCTATCAAATCTGTTAAATTTACAATATTTTTTTAATTGATAACCAATAATTTATGAAGTAAGAACTTATAAATTTAGTTATATGTAATAAAATTTTAAAATTACACCAAAACAACCATGCAACTTAAAAATCAAATGATAATTGGTTAAAGATTGTGTATAACCGTCTAGAACCGTTTAGGCCCGCCTAGGACCGCCTGGAACCGTTTAAATCCGCTTAATAACACAAACGCCTAATTCTAATGCCTAGGAAAAAGTCGCCACGGTTAAAGACATCCTAGCGCCTAGGCCTCACCTAGGCGGCCGCCTATACCGATTTTTAGAACACTGCTTTTAACCATCTAAGGAAGCTAGCCACATATAAGCTGTTTTCCTACATATATTATTTGCTCCATAAATTAAAATCTCAAACATTATCAGTATTTTTTGTTAAAATCAATTTTTTTATGGGTGAATTGCATAATTTTACCCTTTTCCACATAAATTAAAATAAATAGCAATTTTTTGTCAGTTCAATATATAACAAAATCAAAGCCTAACACACAATCATACATAAATTTTTGGTTCTTCTTATAGAATCAAACAAAATAGTCATCTGTCGACAAAAGCAAACAATTTTTTTTTACTTTTACAACTTTATTTTAGAAAATTTTGAGCTCTCTCAATAATAACTATATCTTTTTTGTTCTTACAAGATATATATATATATATATATATATATATATATATAAACATATTTTCTCATATTCTAATAGTATAAAATAGTCGTTTATTTAATGATGTAGACAAATAATTTAATATGTGAGTGTAATTAACTATGCATAACATACATTTTAGTATTTGTGCATATGGGACAATCTAGTAGTGTAGTTAGCTATGCATAAAATATATGTTAGTGTTGTCTAAATGTAGATGACTATAATGCCTTTCTAGATTGACCCTAATGTTTTGGAATCTTGTGCAGTTACTATGGTTTTGGTAGCACATATTGTCAACCACCAAACAAATATTTTGCATGAGAGAAGGACGAACTTGAAGATAATAGAGACGTCAAGAACGAACATGGTAAGTTATTCGAGTTGATATTTGATTATTTAATGCAATTATAATATGGTTTTAGTTGACTACATAGTAAGGTTAATGTTTTAAGTGGTAGTTGTCTACTACTTGTGTGTAGTTTTGTTGGTGTTTCGAAATGCAGAGGAGAAAGACAAACCAGAAGATAATGGAAATTTGGAGAAGGTAGACAGTGAGCTATTCGAGTAGATATTTGATTATTTTTTGTAACTATAATATGGTTGTAGTTGATTATATAATAAGGTTATTTTTCTAAGTGGTAGCTGTCTGCTACTTATTTGTAGCTTTGTTAATGTTTCAAAACAGGGAGGAAGACGAATGTGAAGATAATGACAATCTAGGGAAGGAAGATGGTAAGCTATTTGCGTATATATTTTATTATTTATTGAAACTAGACTATCGTTGCAGTTGACTATATAAAAAGATTACAATTTATTTCAACTATAATATGGAAGTAGTTGTCTATTAATTTTTTGTAGCTTTGGTGGTGTTTCAAAATGGGGAGGAAGAGGACATAGCAGTAGATAATGAAAACTTGGAGAAGGAAGTTGGTAATCTAATCAAGTAGACACTACAAGGAAAAAATCTTTTTTGCGACTGCGCTATTAGTCTCTAAATAGTCATTAAACGAGATTTTACGACTAAATAGCAACTAAATCTGGTAGATGTAAATCCTTAGTCTCTAAATTGCAGATTCGCAATTATAGCACATAGTCATGTAATAGTTATAGCATAGTTGCAATATACAATAAATAATTTGCGGCTATACTTGTGATAATTGAGCGACTAAAGACCGGTTCAGATGCAGTCGAACAAGTTTAGTTATCAAATAGTCGTAAAAATTTTGTGAATATTTAGTGACTATAAAAAATAAAAATAATAATTTGAAATAATTTAATGACAATACCTAAATAAAATAAAAAAATTACAATATCTATAAAAAAAAATTACAATTTTTTAATAAAAAATTACAAAACATGTTTGATAGCGTTAAGTCTAAGGTCATCTCTCATGTATCTTAAACTGATGACAATCAAAAAGCAGAACCAGAGTTATTGGATTTGCCAAGCATAACATCTTTGGCTTCATTGCAGTTTGGAAACCACCTTCATAAAACCTGAGCATTCTGATATCAAAGTTTCCACCTTCAAAACACAACAATCAAACATACCTCGCAACTGATGATTTCATTAACTAAATTTTTAGCATGTTCAATCTGATCGGTGGTCGCATCAATCTGCAAAGTTCTTACAGGTGTTGGATCTCCATGGATAAATGCAAAAGAATAACCTGCAAACAATTAAAACAGGTTTAAATAACATTTCACCATCATGAGACAACAAATGCTTGCTAATATGTTGTAGTTTCTATTGACGTAAGCTCGAAGTCAAAATAAGAAGATAAGGATTAATAGTATATTTAGGAGATATCTAAATATACATATCGATTTAGGAGATATCTAAATAGATTTAGGAGTTATTTAAACATATGTATTTCCTATTTAGATTAGGATTAATCTCCCAATATAAGAGTTGCCAAGATGTGGTAAACCTTAAGAGAATTGTGAAATTTAAGAACATAAGGTTTTGAGTGAGTTTCCTTAAGTTAATAAGAGAGATATTCTTATTGATCTTTGAGTTCTTAATATTGAGTAAAAATATTTGGTATCTGAGCAAAAGGAATCGATCCCTATAAGCAGGAAAGAATCCGATGACCAAGGACGAGAAGAGTAAGACTTCGATGGAAAAATCTAAGGAAGGAGGAGGATCCTTTTCCATCAAGTGCCCCATGTTGAACTCAAGCAATTATATTGTATGGGCAATCAGGATGAAGGTATTGCTAAAGGTACACAAAGCTTGGGGAGATGTGGAAACTGGAAAAGAGGATGGTGACAAGAATGATATGATCGTAGCCCTAATTTTCCAATCAATACTTGAACCCTTATTTTGCAAGTTGGAGATTCAGACACAACAAATGAGGTATGGGATGCTATCAAAGCTAGACATCTGGGAGCAGATAGAGTTAAAGAAGAAAGACTACAAACCTTGATGGCTGAATTCGGTCGTCTCAAGATGAAAAACACCGAAAAAATCGATGACTTCGTGGGCAAGTTATCAGAGATTTCTTCAAAATCCATGGCATTAGGGGAGGAAATTGATGAATAAAAATTAGTGAAGAAATTCTTATCAAGTCTTCCTCGGAAGAAGTACATACACATAGTGGCTTCCCTCGAATAGGTACTAGCTTTAAATAACACTAGCGTCGAAGAAATAGTAGGTCGCTTAAAGGCATACGAAGAACGTGTTGCTGATGATGAAGAGACCAAAGAAGAGCAAAGTAAACTTATGTATGCTAATATGGAGTCTCAATCATCTTAATACAATCGAACCTCTAATGGTTACCACCGAGGAAGAGGTCAAGGAGGACGATTCTTCAGTCGAGGAAGAGGTCGAGGGGACGTTCTTATGGCCCAAGAGATGCATCTCATGTTGTGTGCTTTCGCTGCGATAAACTTGGTCATTATGCCTCAAACTGTCTGGATTGTTTACTTAAGTTACATGAATCTCAAGAATCTCAAGAGGTTGAGAACGCTAATACACAAGAAGCCAATAAACTTCTGATGCATGAATTTGTGTGTATCAACAATGGGAAGATAAGGTCAAACAAAGTGGTTTATCTCAATGAAAGGAATGTAAAACCAAAGGAATTCGAGAGTTGTTATGATGAATCTAACGTGTGGCATTTGGACAACGGTGCAAGTAATCACATGACAGGAAATCCTGATTACTTCAAGGACTTTGATGAGTCTATCACGGGAAAAGTAAGGTTTGGAGACGATTTTCATATTGACATTGGAGGAAAAGGATCAATTCTTTTCATGAGAAAAGATGGAGCCAAAAAGGTTTTAGACGATATTTCTTACCTGCCGGAGTTAAAAAACAACATTATCAGCTTGGGTCAAGCAATGGTGTTGGGATGTGAAGTTAGAATGCGAGAAGATTATCTTACATTGCACGACAAGAAGGGGAACTTGATTTCACGAGCTAAACGATCTTCCCACCGTCTATACAAGGTGATTATGGATAAAGCTGATATAAAATGCTTACAGACTATAGCTCAAGACAACTCAGCTAAGTGGCATGAAAGCAATGGTGAACAAAGTTTTAGTTACTGGAATACCAAAATTCCAAGTAAATAAAGAAACATGCTCCTCGTGTTTACTTGGTAAACAAGCAAGATGATCCTTCCCTCAAGCAACTTCGTTTCGTGCAGATATATCTTTGTCCGCATTGATGATCATTCTCGATACATGTGGTCGATTCTTCTAAAAGAAAAGGGATAAGCCTTCGAAAAATTCAAGAAATTTAAGGTGATGGTCGAGCAAGAAACTGGAGTTGTCATGAAAACATTCTGAACCAATAGAGGTGGTGAATTCACATCATAAGAGTTGCAATTGTTCTGTTAAAAGACATGGGATTAAAAGGCATTTAACGGCTCCCTATTCTCCCCAACAAAACGGGGTTGTCGAAAGAAGAAATATGACTCTTATGGGGATGACTAGAAGTATTCTCAAACATAGGAATGTACCAAATTACATGTGGGGAGAGGCGGTAAGGCACTCTACCGATATCATAAATCGTGTTGCAACAAGGGTACTTGCCTCGATGACTCCCTATGAAGCATTCAAGGGGGAAATATCTAATATCCAGCACTTACGAGTATTTGGCTGTGTTGGTTATGCTAAAACAGAGTTTCCTCACCTCAAGAAGCTAGACGACAGGTCCCGTACATTGGTACATCGCGGAACCAAACCAGGATCAAAAGCCTATAGACTATTTGATCTATCTAGTCGGAAGATTGTGGTAATTAGAGATGTCGTATTTGACGAAAGAAAGAGCTGGGGATGGAGTAAATGAAGCTATGAAATTGAAGATGAACCGGAAAAACTAAGAATTGATTATGGAGAAACTGGAAACAATGGTATCAGGAAGAATGGTGAAGGAACTGATAAAAGAAGTAATGACGACAACAGTGAGAAATTTGTCACTGTCGATGAAGGCGCTGGTAACAGTGATATCACCAACGAGGACGATATAGACGATGAAGGAGAAAGTGAAAATGATGAGAATGATCATGACGAACATAGAGAAGAGCCGATCCAACCACTGCTTGGGAGATCGTCACGACCAAATAGTAAACAATGATACTTGGATGATTACATAATGATGGCGGAAATAGAGACTGAACGTCTTTTGGTCGTGTTTAATGAAGAACCATGGAGTTTTGAGGAAGCAAAGATATAAAAGGTTTGGAGAGATGCATGTTCAGAAGAATTAGCATCGATAGCCAAGAACAAAACCTTGGTCTTGGTCGATCCTCCACTTGGGATTAAACCGATTGGTTTAAAATGGATCTTCAAAATCAAACGTAACTCATACGGAAGCATTTATAAATATAAGGCAAGACTCGTGGCAAAGGGTTATGTACAGAAACATGGCATCGACTTTGAAGAAGTGTTGGCTCTAGTGGCTCGGATTGAAACCGTTAGGTGTCTTATTGCGTTAGCAGCTTCCGATGGATGGGAAGTACATCACTTGGATGTAAAAAACGGCCTTTCTTCATGGAGACTTAAAAGAAGTGGTCTATGTTACTCAACCGGAGGGATTTGTTATTCAAGGAAGTCAAAACAAAGTTTACAAACTTAATATAGCTCCTTATGGCTTAAGACAAGCACCAAGAGCTTGGAATGAGAAGTTAAACAAAGTTATTGGAGAAATGAAGTTTGTGAAGTGGTCAAAATAACCTTTTCTATATCGAAAACAAAAGGGAGAATGTCTTCTTCTCGTGGCTGTCTATGTAGATGATCTCCTCGTGATTGGTTCAAGGCTCGATGATATACTCAACAAGATTTAAGATGAGTGATCTTGGAAGCACTACCAGAAATGTGGGTATTAATAGTGTTTGATTAATGCTATGATTCAATTACCATAGCGTTTCCTAAAACGTTTTGACAGCCCCCGTCATTGTAGGTCGGGCACTTTAGATAGCGGACATAAAGTACGCTATAGTTAATTGAACAATGATAGCGTTCATCTCTTCGCAATAGTTAATATGTATAATAGCGTGTTATAATTGTTATTAAAATCATTAATCATAGAAGTTTGTTTTACAAAGATAGCATATAATTTGTGTTATTAATTTATTTTATAACTACCCTGAAAATTTATTTAAATAAATTACAAATTGATTTTTTATAGTAATATATTTATTGAATATTTGTAATAATAATTAAAAAATAATTAATTCATAATAATTTCACCATAAAACATTTTCATGTTTACAAAAACAAAAACCAATATCCTGACAAACATTAGTTAGACTCTATCAATCTACCACTAATAACCCTTCACAATCATCCCTAACAAAATCTCTATCATCATCAGAAACTTGACCATCCAGATCATCAACTTCTTGGACAAGCAAAGGTGCACCACCTAAATCCTCCTCTATTTCCGACTCATGATAGCCTCTAGGTGGTGCTCTCATAACAACATACCAATTTTAGGAATCATCTTCCGTAGAGTAGAAAACCTGTTTCGCTTGAGAAGGTAAAATGAATGGATCTTTCAAATATGTTGCTTGATTCATATGAAGGTTCACAAGAGTGAAGCCATCTTCTTCCTTCACACTGTTCCCTGTGTTGGCCTAATTGCATCTAAATTGTGGTACTTTGAACATGTGGTAGTCCATAAGTAGAATCTCCTTTATCACTCCATAATATGTAAGCATATCGACAACTTGTCTTGTATCTCGAGCACTTGATCTACACATGCTAAATGCTTCATAATTTACTCCACTATTTTGTGTCTTCGCTTAACCGCATCTGTGTGAAAATGCTGCCCATTAATGATAAATCCTCTATGTGCTAAAACAACATTTTTTGGTCCAAATGCCAACCACTTTATCTCCTTAGAATGATTTTTTGTTGAGTCTGAATGAATCTGATGTAGAGGTCGACCTTCAACCACCATTCTATCATCCTCAATATCTTCATTACGATTAACTGTTTCTTGAACTGGTACTGAGTGTTGAAGGAACTCGTAACAAAATGCAATGCATTCTTCAGATAAATACCCATCAGCCATACATTCTTCTGGCCTAGCATGATTCTTAACATAAGCCTTTAGTTTTTTCATGTACCTAAAACTCAGTCAAGATATATGTATATTGGTGAAACATATCATTGCAGGAAATACATCTACTGAAGCAAATGAGTACATCAAACCTTTCGAAGGGATACATCCAGCAGCAGTGTACTGGTCCTCCCAAATGTGCCTCTTTAGATAGATGTATTGGAAGGTGGAACATGATATCAAAAAGGAATGGAGAGAAGAACCGTTCCAGTTGACACATTTTTCCAAAAACTCTGTCTCCATTGATATGTTTCTCCGCGTCAATTATAGGCTGTCACAACCTGTTTAAGTAATTTCATAATCTGTTTAGGGCAATCCTAGGTCCTCTATGTAACAACCCTCTTAACGCAGCTGGTAACAAGTTCTGTACTAGCACATGATGATCATGCGACTTCAAGCTACCTATATTAGGAGGGTTAACTGAAACACTATTAGCAATATTACCACAATAACCATCAAGTCCTCTAAACTTAGATAACCTTTGGCAAAAAATGGTCTTCTTTTTCTTGGATAACCAATAGGCTGTTGGAGGTTAGTATGTTTTCTTTCCCCTAACCTCTCTGTGCAAGTGTTTTCTGATTCCAATATCTTCTAAGTTTTTTCTTGCTTTCAACTCATCTTTTGACTTGGCCCTTTGCATCAAGATAGATAATATAGCATCCGAGACATTCTTTTCCACGTGCATCATATCAATATTGTGACGAACATGCATATCCTAACACATGAAACAATAAATTGTTAGGCATATTCGTATACAACAATCTGTGAATAAAGTTAAGTTACTCCACTTTACCTTCCAGTAAGGTAGTTCAAAGAATATTGATCTCTTCTACCACCGCCATATATCATTTGAATCTTCACACTCTTCTTCTTGAAACATCTCATCATCTTCTAAATCTGTTATTTTTCTTTTACTTTCCTTATCTAGAGGTCTTCCAAAATCATTCCTAAACGTTTTTAGTGTCTCATAGATTTCAGCACCAGTTTTGTATCCTATTGGCATTCCCATCCTCAACAGTGTTGGCAAACCAACATTTTTTTATATCTGTAAGCATGGCCAGGCGGTAGTCTCTTTCTTGCTGATGAATTCATGAAATTAGTTGCTCCTTCTGAGTACTCCACACTAGTCCTACATGTTAAATCTGAAAATACATGTTAGTATAACAAGTTTAATCGGCGAATACAAGTTAGCTCAAAAGATTTGAGTTCATACCTTGGCAGCAAAATCCATGGCTTATCCATTTGAAAAACGATTGATCTCGAGATATTTTAGTTTGTGGTGATATTAAGAAGATAGAGATGGATGTTAGGTTTAGATTTGTGCTACGAAGAATTAGACGTGGTAGAAGGAATTTTTTGTCTAATCTGAAAATTTTGGAAATTTTCTTTTTCCCGGTTAATCTTGTCAATAAGAAAGAACGGCTTAGATCAGAGATGCAAAGCTGGCGAGACATATCAAGCAGTGTAGGATACACCACGTCTGCAATCTCGGTGTATACTGTTTATTGGCCTTTTTTTCTTTTTTACTGTATGAAATAGGTTTTAAATCAAAAAATATATAAGTATAATTTTTAGGGTTTAGGGATGAACATATACCCTAGTCCCTAAACTCCCAAACTTAAACCAATATGAAATTTTTAAAAAATAAAAACCTATACCCTAAGCCCTAAACTCCTAAACTTATACCCAAATGTAAAACTTTTAAAATAAAAACCTATACCCTAATCCCTAAACTCAAAAACTTAAACCAAAATGTAAATTTTTTAAAATAAAAACCTATACCCTAATCACTAAACTCCTAAACTTAAACCAAAATGTAATTTTTTTTATAAAATAAAAACATATACCCTAATCAATAAACTCCTAAACTTAAACCAAAAATGTAAAATTTCTAAAATAAAAACCTATACCCTAATCCCTAAACTCCAAAACCTTAAACCGATATGAATTTTTTTTATAAAATAAAAACCTATAATCTCTAAACTCCTAAACCTTAAACCGAAATGAATTTTTTTTATAAAATAAAAACATATACCCTAATCCCTAAACTCCTAAACTTAAACCAAAATGTAAAAATTTTAAAATAAAAACCTATACCCTAATCCCTAAACTCCTAACCTTAAACCAAACCAATATGAAATTTTCCATAAAATAAAAACCTATACCGTAAACCCTAATTCCATAACCCTAAACATCAATTTGTAAACTCTAAAAAATATATAAATATTGATAAGTATTATTATCCAGTTTTATAAATTTTTTGAAAATGTTTAAGGTACTAAATTTAATTTTACATAATTTATCGAATTTGTTTTAATGTCTAAACTTATGTTTTTTGTCAATTAAGATCAGAACTTATGTTTAATATCACATAATATTACATTAGTGCCAAAATACATAAAGTTTGATTTGAACATGAAGACCGAGATTTTTTCAATGATATACTGTGCGTTCTGTGGATCCTTACCGATCTACGGGAAAACGCTTTGAAAGATGACGGCCAGATTGATGACGGAAATCCGAGAAATTTTCTTCGGAAAGCTTCTTCTTTGTGTCTCCAACACGATGGGGCTTCTCTCCGACAGATCTACAGTTACAGGAGCTCGACGGCTGATGGCTCTTCATTTCCGCAGGGCTTCGCCGAAGATTTATTCTCATGCCTCTTTCTCTTGTGTCTGCTCCTTTTATAGAGAAAAGAGGTGGAAACCCTAGGGTTTTGGCAAGGCAGGTGGGCTTAGGCTGAACTTTTTGGGCTTTCCTTCTTCTTTTCTTAAAAAAAATTTTGGGCCGGGTTTTGGTATGTTACAGTTTGGTTGCTAATCTATGTCCCTTTCAAGCTCAAGGAAGGCATCTGTTTTTGTTCTTTTTAGATTTACATTGGTTGTGAGCTCGGTTGTACTGAGATATATGAGTCCTCTTAGGATGGGTGTTTATCCCTGGATGGGTCATATTGTGTTGCTTTGTTTCCAAATTAATAAAATGAGGCTTTTCTCTTATGGTCAAAGTATATGTGATACTTACAATTATGAAGTGTTATTGCTCAACGGAAAAATGCAGTTTATGCACTTTGTTATTCAGATACAGGTATCTTGGAATGATTTAAATAGCGATAACAGAGGTTTTAAGGATTTTGGAGATACAGGTGAGAGTTTTTTCTTTAAGTGCTATGTTTGTAGACTGTGGTTGAATCTGGGAGGGGGTCATGTTTGGTGGTTTCTGGATTTCTTAAATCTGTGGTATCATGGTTCACAGGAATTGGTTTGTTTTGAAGGTTTTAGAGAGGACTTCCTAATAGTTTTCCGCTGTATTGTGTTTAACAATTCAATGTTGGTTGAGTTGAGGAGTTTGGAGGGATTGGAATATGGCGTTCAGTGGGCAAGGATTGGATTTGAGAGACTGGATGATGAATCGAGAAAGCTTTCCACGTATTTGTTTGCAAGAACAGGAAATATGGGTCAAGTTATGGAGATTGTGGCAACAAGAAGGGCAGTCGGCTTTACGGATTAATCCTATCAGGTTTTTATTTTGGTCACGGCTATTGCTAGGCATATACTTTTTGATATTGAGTGATCAAAAGTATGCTTGGATTAATATAAAGTTATGTAAAGGAAAGGAAAGTATGTCGGATAATACCAACCTTTTATTAAATTGGGTGTTGTTCTCTTTAAAAGCTTGGCTAATGTTTCACAGAGTCTCTTTTTATCCTTTTATTGGTTACTATGTGGATTTTGGGGCTATGCGACAGATTTGGTGTTTTCTCAGGGCCAACAATAATAATTTAAGAGGATCATGTACTATAACGTATATGGTGAAATGGTTAGAGTATACAGTTGCTTTCTATACTAACTGGGGTTCTATGGATTTGTTTGATCATTATAGCTGCAGGTATATCATTCCAAGATCAGGCAGGCGGAGGCTGCGTTGTTTAAATAAAGTAAGAGCAGTCAGAGGGAGGAGGTCACAACGAAAGCTTTATGGACATATATATGGACAAATCACTGGAGTACGATGCGTTCAAGACAGGAGGTTTCGACTTAATGTATCGAGGTTGATAATATTATTATGGTTAAGAAAGAAATGTTGGAACAGAGTAATGAGGTGGGACGGACAAGTTCTCTTGTCGCTTTTGGAGAATTTGTGGCGTCGAAGCACTTCCATGGTTATGTACTATCAATGGTCTCAAGGACAAAAAAAATATTCCTCGTTGACAAAAGCAATGAGAAGATTTTGTGGTTTTCATATCTTGATGAGGAGGCAATTATAATATTATTTATGGGTCTTTACTTTGGATGGGAGCGGGAAATCATGATGAAAATTTTGTTATACATTTTGATCGGGAAAAAAGAAGAGCATCGAACTGATAATATAGGATTATCAAAATGTGAGATATTGAGAACACATGCTGGCATTATTATTTTGTTATTGGGATGGAAGACCATAGTTCCTTGGGTGAATGTTTTATCTGATACACGTTGGAGACACAATTTCGATAGAGATGTTTTAATCAAGTCATTAATCTGGCTGGTTGTACAGGGAAGTTGGCTTCCAGAATCAAAACTTAGGTTAACTTATTTGGTGATTCAAGTTGTTCGGATATTCTTGTTGGAAACAATTACATTTGTTGGCGAGTCATTCTATTTCTCGATACTGATTTTTTGGCAGCAAGAAAGACTCAAGGATGTATAACTCTCAAGCAACCAATAATGAGGGACATTCATTATTTATCTGCCTGGAGATGTGATTTTAAAGAATTACTCGGTTCAGCTCATCATGAATTTAGGAAAAGGATTATATTAGATCCGACGAAGTGTATGTTACGATTCTACAACGACATCTTATTACGAGGATTTTAAGTTGGAACTGTCAAGCAGTTGGTAGCAAATGGACAATCAGCTATTTAAGGGAAATATGGCATAAGCATAAACCAGAATTTCTTTTCTTATCAGAAACGAAACAGAAATTTACATTTACCGAACAATTCCAACGCCATTTCGGATATGATAAATTATATACGGTTGATCCGATAGGAGAAAGTGGTAGATTAGCTTTGTATTATAAAGATTCGTATAATGTGGACATTATTTATGCGAGTAACCGGATAATTGATATTGAAGCGGATATTCAAGGTGAAAGAGTAGTAATATCTTTTGTGTATAGAGAACCGGTGCAGAATCTAAGAGATGAAGTGTGGGAAAGATTGACTAGGATGAGTTTAAACCGGAATTGTCCTTGGTTTATTATTGGTGATCTTAATAATGAAATAAAAAAGGAATCATGATAAAGAGGGAGGACCCCAAAGACATGCATCTATTTTTATCTCTTTCAATAATATGATAAGAGATTGTGGTTTTCTGGAATTCCCGGCAAAAGGAAATACACTATCGTGGAGAGGAGTTAGGGGAAAACAGTTGATAAAATGCCGATTGGATAGAGCACTAGGAAATGAAGATTGGCACACTTTATTTACATATTCATACACTGGATATTTGGGATTGATAGGATCCGATCACAGACCTCTGGTCGCATGCGTAGAAGATAAAAAAACAAAGACGAGGAGGTCAATTTCGGTTTGACAAGCAGTGGATTGGTAAGGAGGGCATAATAGATACAATTCTTAAGGGCTGGGATGTACAAGAATAAAGGGATCAATTGGATGTTGTTTCCAGGATCCGGAATTGTGGGCACGAACTATCAGTATGGAGGAAAAATAACTTATCTTATGGAAAGGAGAAAATCAATGATTTACAGCGTGCTTTAGAGGAAGTCCAAATGATGATAGTATATCACAAGAGGAGGTATGGGAAATCACAAGGAAACTAAAAGGGGCTTATAAAGATGAAGAATCATATTGGCAACAAAAGAGTAGGAATTTATGGCATACTTCAGGGGATCGATGCACAAAATTCTTCTTCGCTGTGACAAGCAAAGAAGAGCACGGAATATGATGGCTGGTTTGCACAATGCAAATGGACAATAGGTCACAAAAGAAGTGGAAGTGGAAAACGTTGCGGTGGATTATTTTCAGGATATATTTCCATCGACTGACCCACAAGACTTTGATTAATTTCTTCAAGATGTCCCACAAACGATATCGGATCAGATGAGTGAACGGTTAACTGCGCAAGCAACATAATAGGAAGTGAGGACTGCGTTATTTATGATGCACCCAGAAAAGGCACCAGGACCAGATGGAATGACGGCACTATTTTCCCAACAATCATGGCCAATAGTAAAAAAGGATATCACTCAACTGGTAAATGATTTTTTGAGGACATGGAAATTTGGATGCAAGAATGAATTTGGCATATATCTGTCTAATACCAAAGACGGAAAGACCAAGTCGGATGACGGAATTAAGACCGATAAGTCTTTGCAATGTGGGCTACAAGATAATCTCTAAGGTTTTATGTCAAAGACTAAAAGACTTATTACCGGACCTTAACTCGGGAACACAATCGGCGTTCGTAAAGGGTCGTCTGATTTCAGACAACATTTTAATCGTTTAGGAGATGTTTCATGGGTTGAGAACTAATCCATCGTGTAAAGGAAAATGTATGGTCATTAAAACAGATATGAGTAAGGCGTACAATAGGCTGGAATGGCCTTTCATCGAAAGTGTCCTTAAGAATATGGGTTTTGCAACACACTGGTTTTTTTTATAATGAGTTGTATCACTACGGTCCAATATAAGATCTTATTAAATGGTCAAACACGAGGTCTAATAAAACCGGTTAGAGGTCTCCATCAGGGAGACCCTTTCTCACCATATATATTCATTATATGCACAAAAGCACTTATTACCAATATCCGTAATGCTGAAGCACATAAACTTTTGACTGGTTTGAAGGTAGCAAGAGCAAGCCCTCCGATATCGCATCTGCTATTTGCAGATGACAGCTTGTTCTTTTGTAAAGCTAATAAGGAGGAGTGTTTAACCATTCTTAAGATTCTTAAAGATTATGAAGGAGTCTCGGGACAACAAATTAACATTTCAAAGTAATAACTTCAATTCGGACACATGGTTAATGATACTATAAGAGGAGAGATGAAACAAATATTGGGAATCGATAACATTGGTGGTATGGGTACATATTTGGGTATTCCTGAAAGCTTGGGTGGTCCAAAGGTGCAGTTATTTAGTTTTCTTCAGGACAAGCTACACAACATGGTTAATGGCTGGACAACACTTCCAAATAATGTTATGTCATGTTTTCGGCTACCAATTTCAGTAACCAAAAAACTTACAAGTATCGGAGCTCGAATGGAAAAAATAAAGGCATGCATTGGATGTCTTGGGGGTAAATTATGTAAATCGAAGTGAGATGGAGGGATAGGATTTCGGGATTTCAGAGACACAAATACGGCGTTTCTGGCAAAACAGTTATGGCGTTTAATTGATCAACAAAATATATTATTTTCGAGGGTTTTTAAAGGTAGATATTTTCAAAAAACGGATCCAATGATACTCACCATCGTATGGATGGAGAAGCATTGTCTCAGTTAGATCTATGGTAAACAAAGGACTAATCAAAGGGTGGGAACATGATCATCCATTTCAGTAAATGATCCATGGATCCCTGCCTCTCGCCCGAGACCAGCAAATCCAATAACAATCAACTTTGATACTTCACTTACGGTAGATCAGTTGATTGACACGCATACTTGTATGTGTAATGTCCCACTGATTGAAAATTTGGTTACCCCGGAGGATGCGGCAAAGATTATTAGCATGTCATTTAGTAGATTACAAGGGCCAGATATTTTGGGATGGCATTTCACAAAATGCGGGAGATATACAGTAAAATCAGGATATCAAACGGAACGAGAGTTTCTGGACAATGTTAGAATAGATCAAAGCATAGGACCAGATCTCAAAAGGTTAAAAGCGAATGTATGGAAGATTAGGTGTTTGCCAAAATTAGAGTATTACGCTCAACACAAATTTGAGGTCAAGAGGAATTCAATGTCATACACAATGTGCTCGATGTTGTGTAGAGGAGGAAACAATAAACCATATGTTGTTTGAATGTCCGCCAGCAACACAAACATGGGCAATCTCAAGTATCCCTGAAAATCCGGATACATTTCCACTTACGTCGGTTTATGCTAATATGGATTATCTATTCTGGAGTATACCATCAGTTGTTGTGAGTATATCATTTCCATGGATTTTATGGTATATATGGAAAAGCAGGAATGATATGATTTATAAAAACATAAATCGAGATCCAAGAGAAATTTTAAGAATAGCGGAAACAGAATCAAATATGTGGGAGGAAGCACAATTAGAAATTACGGATATAAAATCTGGAAATGTGGAAGTTAATAACCAAAGAGAGGAGCATATATTCCAACAAGGGTATTGCTGTTTGATAGATGGTTCGTGGAAAGAGGGTGATAAGTATTCGGGACAAGGATGGTATTGCAGTAATGAAATGGGCATGGACAAGATGATGGGAACATAAACATTAGACACAGTCTTTCAACATTACATGCGGGATTTGAGGCGCTCATTTGGACAATGGAATGTATGAAGGATCTACAACATGCAGAAGTTACTTTTTCAACTGATTGTTCCAAGTTGGTGAAGATTTTGTCGGCACCGAAGGAATGCCCAGCTTTTTCAATCCATCTAAAACAGTACGAGAGCCGTAAGATGTTTTTCAAGACATTTTCACTCAAGCGTCTTCCACATACACAGCATACAAACGCGAACAAGTTAGCGAAGACAGCTCGTGTCCAGGCGTCTTTTGTTTTCCATATTGGATCAGAGCCACCAACTTGGACGACAGGGTAGAAACTAGGTTCTATATTTTGTTGACAAAAAAAATATTAGCTAAAATCTTTTCTTTATAAGATAGTTTATAAAAATAAATCTTTTCCACTATGTAAATTATATACCAATACAATAGATTCCCAAAATGTGTCTTTGTATTACGAATTTGTAATGAGTCTGTCGGTATGTGAGTTTTGGTTGGGAAAACATGGTCAATTTGACCCTAAATTTGCAGGAACCTTCTTGACTCATAGATCTAGGTCTCGGTTGAAGAAGAACCCATCTGGGTCTTGGGAGCATTGGGAGGAGTTTTGTCAAACCGGTAGTTGCAGTTCTGTCCAATAAGATGGTTGTTCTTCGTTGTGGCTAAGGTGAGGACTGGTCGTAATATTTACCTCTTTCTCTCGCAATGTCGGGACATGAGTCATTTGTTAATCGCACTTTCGTAGATAGATATGTTTAGATCTAATAGTTATTTGTGGTGATGCGATTTAAAGCACCTATAAATGTAGGTTTGCACCCAACATCTTAACTCATCAAGAAGTCATGGAGAAGTGGATTTGGCTCAACATCTTTATACATAGAATATATTCAAGTTACAACTTGGCAAACTTGGAAGGAAGCCACTGGAGACCAACGAAAACTTTTTTTATTAATTCAGATCAAATCAGGATAAACCAAGTTATAAACCAACTTGTTTTGGAAATAACCCATCACAGACGCACTGTGAATTCGATACTGTTCAAAATCATTTATGTTTTAAAAGTTAGTCAACTTATAAACCAGTGGATTCTCTGCTTGTCTGTCTCCCAAATTTAATAATTTTTGAATCCATATTTAGCGACCATGAAAGACACTACATCAAAGCTACAACTTTTTGGGATCAACATTAAGGCATCAAGACGACCCTATCTGCACAAGACCTCACCAGATCACACAGATCAATCAAAAGACATACTTGTCATATTTGGATCCAATCAACATTCAACCCCAACGGTTCTTTCCATCTAAATATTACAACTTTCTAAATAGTTTATTTTCCAACAAAGAAGTTCTAGAGATCTTCACTGATCCCCTTAAGCAATTCAGATGCAAAGTCAGCATCAAATCTCTTGATCTTTGCCACAAAATCCCAACAGCTAGTTTTTCCATTTATCCTACGTTTTGACTCTTGTCCATTCCTTAGGACATTGTATTCAGCCTATATAAACTGACCATTATAATAATTGTAAATACCTTTAAATCAACCAAGTAATATACATTTCGTTTATCTCTTCAATGTTATCTTTTGATTCATTTTTTCTTTAATACTCTTGAGTGATTCAACCGGTTCTATTGATTTAATCTTAATATTACTAAATTTTTAAAGCCTTAGTGGTATTTGGACAAAGGATTAAGGCTTGTTTATTTGATTCAAACATCCTTGATTCTCCACATATCGAGAGAATCAATCGACCCAATAGTTTGAGAGAGTCAATCGCCATTCATCACCACCATTTGTCTACCTTCCGCAAGCTTTCTTAGGAATCTCATGATCATCAAGTAATCTCGACATCATAGTGATTCCATTCCTACATCAGAAGATTCCAATATAAATTCCTTCATTCGTGTTCCTTTCTACACATCCTGCAGAAGTCAGATTTGATTCTCTAATGTAGCTAGAATCGATATTACATTTCAATATATCGGGTGATTGTTTTTCCGCTCCCTAGTTATTGGCTGAGTGAATACTTGAGCTTCATTGGATGATAAACTTTTGAACGAGATTCTAGTTTCATTCAACAATTCTTTAGATCACTCTATAGATTCTTGTACCACTCGCTTAGGATATATCCTTTGTTTCAAAAAAAAAAAAAATAGATGACATTTCGATTTGCATATCTTCCAAATGATCCAAATGGTTATTAACTTTTTATACTCATCCAATTGAGGATTACGTTGTAAATCTATAAGAGAAGGGACAAGTGCCTATTTTAACTCTTTTTAGCATGCATTTGATAAAATGGTTTATGTGTCTTTCGCATGTGTTATTGCAGTTTTTTTTAGGTTTTGTCCACTTTAGAACTAAAAAGTTTTATAATAGACTCTTGCATAATTTTGTAATGACTCCAACCCAACCCGTTTTAAAAATTTATTCTCAAATCTTCCTAAAACCAATTGCAACCCATCTATTTTTTTCTCTTTCTTTTGGCCCACGTTCCAGAAACCCTAGGGTCTCTTAATTCTCTTATAAAAAGGAGAGCCTTTTGTGTTGGATGTAAGATCGTAACTCGGTCTATCCAAAGATAGCAAGAGTTTTAGGTTTTGTAATTAGGGATTCTAAAAGAAGAATTAATGAACACGATGAGAGTTAGGAAAGTAGGGTTTGTATGCCGGCGTTTCCGAGGTGGAAGCCGGTGAAGATTTATTGAAAAGTCGCCGGAGAGATTTTAGGTTAAAGTCGCTCTAAAGTCTCTCAGGCTAAGAATATTAAGAAAAGCGTAAACTATTATTCATCAATGAGGTTCCTTTTATAAGGTTTACAAGTCGGTTCTAAGAATTAAGGAAAAGAGAAAATAAATACCGAGATTTCCTAATATCCGACTTTACCGAGATATGGAATATTTCCATATTATCGATAAGCGCCGCCTTAACCTTTCAAAACCCTAATGTAAGCCGGTTGCCCTAAATCCTGTTTAACCTAAGTTTTACCGTCTTGGGCCCTTTCACCGACTTTCCATTCTGGGCCGACCTATAATCATGAATAGGCCTTTTTAGGAAAGTGCTAAACTTGACTCCAACAATAAGCCCCCCCCCCCCCAGTGTGGCGACTTGAATTCAAATCGTCATTACGAGGAGTTAACCTATGGTTTAAGAGATGATTTATTGCAGGCCCGTTTTTGTCTTTTGGCGAGCTTCCTTTTCGTTCAGGCCCATATTCTTATTGGGTTGGTCTGGCTTAATGCTGACCGGTGGCGAATCTTCCAATTGATTCAGAACCGACGACGATTCACTGAGACCGGAATTGTTTCTTGGTTTAATTACCGGGTTTACACGAGACACGAAGCGTCGTGTAGGTAATGATGCGCTTCGATAACTGCGCCGTCATTTTCACTATAAGTAGTCTTTCCCTACCTCTTACTTCTTTACTTCGCTTGAGTGAGGAAATTCTGAAAGGTAACTTCTCTCTCTCTCACTATTTATTTTCCGATCATCCTTCCGCCGCTGCTCCATCTTGGGTTTTATAGATTTTTAGATCAAATCTTCATTTTTCTCTTGCGTTCTTCGCTTGTTCTTCGACTAGCAATGTCTTTGATCCGTTGTTCATCGAGTAAGGATAAGGAAGTTGTTTCTGTTTCATCTGCGGAGGATTCTTCAAGTCGTCAATCTGCCTCGAGTGCTTCTTCCGACTCGAAGGATCGTCCAGCTCGTTTTGAACTTAAAAATCTCCAATGTCGTGGTGAGACATCTCGTCAGACTGGTGCTACCGAGAATTCTGGCCGGGAAGAGTTAATCATACCTCAATTGCGAGATTCCGATGACGGTGAAGACGATATTGACGCGAATCAAGTCGGTTCTGAGGAAAACGTTCCTCCTTCATTACCGGTCGTTTCTTATGAAGATTTTAATAATATTTCAAGCACCAAGTCGACTGCATCTACAGTGAGATCCATGCTTCACGACTGCGGAGCAGATCCGAGGATTAAAGTAATTATCCCCTTTCCTCTTGACCGTCCTTGGAGTCCTCCTCCGGGATATATGACTCTTTACGAGTCATACTTCATCAATACCGATACTGGGGGTAGCCGTTGTTGGTTTCCCCTGCCCGACCTGCTGATTTCGTACTGCCATCGTCGCGAAATCGCCATTTCCCAACTTTCAGCCGTCGCGGTTCGCCATATGGTTGGCCTTCTAGTGTTGGGAGCCGAAGCCGGTATCACGATAACTGCGCAAATCTTTGAGGAAATGACGTCGGTCAATCGCATGAAAGCAACTAATCCGGGTTGCTTCGCGGTTCGGTTCAAGAGTGGAAATCGTGTTTTGACAGACGCGCCCAATAAGATAAATAATTGGCAGCGGTCTTATTTCTATGCCGAAATGTCCTCGTTGGTCATTCCTGATGAGCACAAGGAACTCGTCAGGACGTCTTGGAATACAGATTATGGTAGATGTCGTCCTAAATTTGCTATCTTCTGATCGTGATAATTTACTTAATTCTTTTTCGTCTTTGCAGTGCAACATCCTTTCCTGAAGCCGTACCCCGACAACTACTTTCCAATTCTCGAGCAGATCCAAGCTCTCGGTTTACGCAAGTGGTCGGATCTTACTCGTGAGCGTATCAAAAATTTTCTTCCGAAGATCTCCGAAGGTTCGTATATGGTTATTACGACATTCTCTTCTTTGTCTCATTCTGATCATTTGCATGTTAGTGCAGCCAAGTGGGATACCAAGACGAAAGTTACCGCTGAAGAACTTGTTAAGCCAAGAAGGATGGGTAAAGTCAAGAGAATCGATTCCGTGGACTACTCCAAGGAGATTTCCTCAAAGCCTTCTGCTTCCTCCAAGTCGTCAAAAGACAAGGACAAGGCTCCTTCTTCTCAGGGCGTCATTCGATCCGATGTTAATACGACGTCGACCGCCCCAGTGGTGAATCCTCCCAGTCTTCCTCCCAAAGTTCCATCAAGGAAGAGACCCGCTGATGACAAGTCGGTTCAGGATAAGCCATCTAAGTCATCCAAGACGGATAAATCGGTCGAGGATGCTTCTGCCGAGATAGCGGCTGTTGATGAGCCTGCTAAACTAAAGGATCCATGGCAGCGCTTCTATAAGTTCAAGGGGACTGTCCCTGACTCGTCTGGCGGCTTGAAACCCTTTGAATCTAACAAGGAGCTTGTTTTGGCGCGTCCCAGGCGTGCAGTGAAGGAGGGAGAGGTGCGCCCTTCGATCCATAACTTCGCTTATCAGTACGAGAGCGAGGTTCCTTTTATCAACAATCCCCGGGCATGCTTTGATATGCTGACGTGTGTGAGGGGGAACGAGTCGGACTGGCCGGTCTTGGAGGAGTTGCCTCACTCAGATGCCATCGTCCGGTTGAAGCACGCTGAAGCTACCGTAAGTTTTAAATCCCTCTTTTTTATTAATTTTTCTTACATTGCTTGCCGAGATAACACTCCTCTCGCTATTTTTCAGATGATCGCGGCCTCTAACCGTGTTGCCTTGGAGAGTTCCTGGGCCCAAAAGAAGCTGGCTGACGCGGTCACTAAGCGGGATGATCTTCTCAAAAAGATCAAAGGAGAGAAGAAAGTATTGGAGGAGAACAGGCTGGTCCTCGAGGGTAAGCTCAAGCAGGCTGAGGAGAAGTCGAAGGCCGACTTTCTCAAGTTCGAATCGGAGAAGAAGAAGCTGCAAAAATCTTGCCTTGACCTGGTCGGCAAGGAAAGGGAAAGAGTCGAAGCCGCGGTTAGGACGAAGGCGCAGACTCATTTTGACCTCGTTCGGCGTTACATCAGGGACCAGGAGGGTGCTGTTGCTCTTCAGGTTAAGCAGGCTCAGATTTCTGGGCTTAAGAAGTGTTTGATTACACTTAGCGAGCAGGGCGTGCCAATTCCTCAGGCCGTTTTGGACAAGGTCGCCGCAGACGAGATTGCGGCTGACGCGGAACTTGATGACATGGATGTCGTAACGAAGGAGGAGCTCACACTTGTTCTCTCTCCATTACGTCATCCTCTTCTCGATCGTTCCCATGACTCCCCTCCTCCTGTTCCGTCGGATGTCGACCAATTCGGAACAAACCATGGGATAATCCCAGAGGCGGTCCCTGCTGGTCTTGTCTCGTCCGTCCGTTCAGAGGTCGCGTCCTTGGCCCAGGATCAGAACGTTGAGAAGAGCGGAACCGATGAAGCTAAGAAGTCGTCGGCTGAAGCTACTTGAGGAGGCCTTATTATTTTAAAGTTTATTTTTTGGTTTTGCTTTTGTAAACCTTCGGTTGTATTCAAGCTTTTAACTTAATGAAATGGCTACTTTAGATTTGGATCAATCTTCACCATCACGTCGCGTTTTTGCATTAAAAATATTCTGGGTAACCAAGTAGTGATTTTTGAATCGAACTAATCTTGGTTTGTTGTTTAGTGAGTCTAAAACTTTTTGTATTTAGAAGCTCACCGCCAATTATGAACTAATCTCGTATTAACGATTTAGCCACTTCATATAGTCCGACTAATCTCGTATTAAGTTTGTCGTCAAATTTTAAACGATTTAGCGACTTTAGGTAGTCGGACTAATCTCGTTTCAAGTTTGTCGTCAAATTTATAAACGATTTAGGGACTTTTGCCGTAAGGCGGTTTGCGAGATTATAAATGCTCGGCTTTGTTCTAAGGGCGGGAGAATGCGCGAGTCTTTTACGCTCGACTAATTTGTTATCTCCTTCCGCGAAGAATTTGCGGGACGGATCCCGGCTTTTCTTTACCACGATGTGCACCTCGTGTGTAAGGAAGACCACGCCTCTGGCCAGGAGGCATGATGCTAATGATGCGAGTCGTTTTGCTCGTCTTTTTGCGAGTTGATACTCGGCTCTTTGCGAGTTGATACTCGGCTTTTTGCGAGTTGATACTCGGCTTTTTGCGAGTTGATACTCGGCTTTTTGCGAGTTGATACTCGGCTTTTTGCGAGTTGATACTCGGCTTTGTTAGTATCATCAAATATTTGAATACTAGAGAGAGATTTTACCTGATTTTGGGCTTTGCCTGTATTCCAAGACGGTAAATTATCTGAAAAAATAAGGATTTTATTAGATTTGTGACTGTGCCGGTAAAGGCTGCCTACGTATCTTCCGAGGAAGAATCAAGTCACTCGTAGTTCATAGTACCTAATCTTTTTTTTTTTTTTTTTTTTTTTTTTTTTGGCGTCTTGCCGTCTTAGTGGTACTCCTTCAGGCTTGCCGAGTTCCAGGATCGAGGTAAAGCCTTGCCTTTCATTGACTCAAGCTCGTAGACTCCTGGTTTAACGACTTTTGTGACTTTGTAGGGTCCTTCCCATTTCGCCCCAAGTTTCCATGCTCTCCACTCCTTGGTATTTTCGTATACTTTGCGGAGGACGAAGTCGCCGACTTGAAAATGGCGTTCCTTGACTTTCTGATTGTAGTACCGAGCTGCGAGCTGTTGGTAGTTTTGAATCCTGAGTAGGGCTCGATCCCGTTCTTCCTCTAAGGTGTCGAGAGCCTGGATTAGCATCTTTTCGTTGATTTTAGTATGGTGCGGCATGAGAGAGCGGCGGAGAGTGTAAATGTTAGCTTCTGCCGGTACCATTGCTTCCACGCCAAAGGCTAAGGAAAATGGGGTGGCTCCTGTTGCACTTCGGGGTGTCGTTCTATGCGACCAAAGGACTCCGTCTAACTCATCTGCCCAAACTCCTTTTTTGCTTTCAAGGCGTTTTTTGATGCCGGCAATGATGGTTTTATTTGTAGCTTCGGCTTGGCCATTCCCCTGAGGATACCTTGGTGTCGACTTGCTAAGGCGTATATCCCACTTCTTGCAGAACCCTTCGAATACTTTCGAGATGAATTGTGACCCGTTATCTGTGACGATCTCATAAGGTAGCCCAAAACGACATATTATATATTTCCAGACGAAATTTTGAACCTGGATATCGTGGATGGCGACGTAAGCCTTGGCCTCTACTCACTTTGTGAAGTAGTCGGTCATAATGAGCAGAAAACGTCTTTGATTGGATAACGGTAATGGTCCAACGATGTCCATTGCCCATCTCATGAATGGGTAAGCCGCAGTCGACGTTGTGAGTAGCTCTGTAGGTCGATGTATGAATGGCGCATGTCGCTGACACTTTTCACACTTGTTAGAATAGGTCTCGCAGTCGGTTATCATAGTAGGCCAATAGTGACCATTCAACTTGATTTTGAGGGCGAGAGACCTGCCTCCGGAGTGGTTTCCGCATGCTCCAGAGTGCGTTTCTTCGAGAACCCGACTTACTTCCTCTCCGTTTATGCATCTGAGGAGGATCTTGTTAGCTGAATACTTGTAGAGGATACCTTCATGTATAGTGTATCGCGCGCTTTTGACTTTAAGTCGTCGAGCTTCCCATTTATCTTCTGGGAGTTTCCCTTCTGTCAGGTATGCTCTTATCGGAAGTCGCCAGTCTTTATTGTCGCCGGTTAGGACAGCGATGAGGTCTATGCCCTTTGCTTGAATATTGTAGCACATGTCGTCCTCATCACTCGGGATCATTTCTTCAGTTTCTTCTTGATTGCTCTTAGGGGGCGGGATGCTTGGTTCGTGTATCGTTTCTACCGGGATCCGTCGACAGAGATTGGGATTAGATGCCAGCGACGCAAGCGCATCTGCTGGGGCATTCTGCTTTCTTGGTATATGGACAATGTCGAAGAATTCGAAAGAACTGGTGAGTTCCAACGCCGTCTTTCGGTAAGCCTCCATTCGTTCATTTTTATCTTCGTAGTCGCCGTTGATATGGTTGGCTACAAGCATGGAATCACAATGTGCCAAGAGATGTCGTACTCCGATTTCTCTGGCTAGTCTGAGACCGGCTAACAAAGCTTCGTACTCGGCTGTGTTGTTAGAAGCCGTGAAACCTAGTTTGAACGACTGCTCTAATATCTCGCCGGTTGGTGATATGAGACGTATCCCTATCCCGGCTCCTTTTTTAGATGAAGCCCCGTCAACGAACAGTTTCCAATTTTTGTCTTCTGTCTCGGTACCGACATCCAATTCAGGTGATAATTCGACAAGGAAATCAGCTATTACCTGCGATTTAGCGGTTGTCCTGTTCCTGTACTCGATGTCGTACTCACTTAACTCTATTGCCCACTTTGCTAGACGACCAGACTGTCCCGGGCTATGAAGTATCGTTCGAAGAGGTTGACTGCTTAATACGGCAATCGGATGTGACTGGAAATATGGTCGTAGCTTCCGTGCCGAGATGACGACTGCGAAAGCCAGTTTTTCCATTGCAGGATACCTGGTTTCGGCTCCGTTCATCGTTTTGCTGACGTAGAAGATCGGCTTTTGTTCTCCTCGGTCTTCCCGAACTAGTACGCCACTCACTGCTGTCGTTGAAACGGCGATGTAAAGCAACAATATCTCACCATTCTCGGGTTTAGACAGTATCGGTGGGTTCGATAGGTAGTCCTTGAGCTGGATGAAGGCTTCTTGACACTTCTCGTCCCACACGAATCTTTTGTTCCCTCGTAGGAGCTCGTAAAAAGGCAGACATTTATCCGTTGACCGGGATATAAACCTGTTCAAGGCGGCTATGCGGCCAGTGAGGCGTTGTACCTCTCGAGTGTTTTTGGGAGATGGTAAGTCGATTATGGCAGTGATCTGCTTTGGATTAGCTTCTATTCCTCTCTGAGTTACCATGTATCCTAGGAACTCTCCCGACGTCACCCCAAATGTACACTTAGTTGGATTAAGTTTCATGCCGTATCGGTTAAGGAAGTTGAAACATTCCTTTAGATGACCGACATGCTGAGAGGCAATCAGAGACTTGACTAGCATGTCGTCGATATAAACTTCCATTGTTGCACCAAGTTGCCCTGCAAACATCCGGTTTACCAACCGCTGGTAGGTGGCGCCGGCATTTTTGAGGCCGAAAGGCATGACTTTGTAGCAATACGTGCCTCGTTCAGTGATGAAGGCCGTCTTTTCTCTGTCGTCTGGGTTCATGAGGATTTGGTTATACCCTGAGAACGCATCCATGAATGATGGCAGTTCGTTCCCGGCCGTCGCCTCAACAAGTCGGTCGATGTGTGGCAGCGGGAAACTATCCTTGGGGCAAGCTTTGTTGAGATCCGTGAAGTCGACACATACTCTCCACTTCCCGTTTTTCTTCTTCACGACCACTGGATTGGCCAGCCAGTCAGGATATTTGACTTCTTGGATTGAACCGGCTTCGAGTAGCTTCTCTACTTCATCGTTGACTGCTTTAGCTCTTTCTGGGCCGAGTTTTCTCCTCTTTTGCTTGACTGGCTTGTAAGTCGGGTCGACATTCAACTCGTGAGTTGTGATGGTTGGGTTGATACCCTTCATATCCCTCGTTGTCCATGCAAACGTTGTAACGTTTTACTGTAGGAAGGTGATCAGTTCCTCTTTGATGTCGTCCGGTAATCCTGCGCCAATGCCTACACACTTGCTTGCATCTGATTCGTCAATGATGACTTGCTGGATTAGTTCTTTCTCCGGTCCTTTTCTTCCGTGTTCTGTGTTGATCATGCAGGAAGGCACCCTGATCTTATGTTCTCTCGCGAAACACGACCGACTTGCGCTCTGGCATCCTTTGACTGTCTGGATTCCTTTAGGTGTCGGGAATTTCAGACATTGATGGTATGTCGAGGATACCGCCTTCATGCTATATAGCCATGGAGTTCCAAGGATCACGTTATAGATGGTTGGCTTGTCAATGACGTGAAACCTCACCAATCTGTTAACTCCTCCTGCGAAGACAGGCAACTTGATCGTTCCAATTGTGTACGTTGTCTCACTTGTGAACCCGGTGAGCGGTTTGGCCTTCTGCTTGATATCCTCCTCCTTAATGTCCATCTTCTTGAGTGTATCTAGGAAAATTAAGTCTATCGAGCTCCCGGTGTCCACCAGTATTCGAGATACTTGGCAACTTCCGATCAGAAGCTCAACCACCAGCGGGTCGTTATGAGGGTAATGAGTTCCATAGAGGTCCTGGTCGGTAAAGATGACAGGCGGATCATCTGATAGGACTGGTTGAGGCGCCTTTTGCGCGGCCAATGCTAGGCGTTCATAGACCTTGATTGACCGGACCGAATCATTTACGGAGATTAGACCACCCATGATCATGTTGATTCTTCGGATGGTCTTGGGGGTTTCTTCTTCGTCCTCCTCTTCTTCTTCACGGTTACGTTTCAAAGCTATGCTTTTGATACGCCGTGGCGGTTTATCTTGCTTGGGAGCCTGCTCGTCGGCTTTGTCTTCCTTCTTCTGTCCCGATTCTTCCTTCTTCAACCTTTCGATGGCCGCCTTGATTTCTTCATTGGAAAGTCGGGAGTAGAGTGCGTTTCTGAGATTCCGACATTCAGCCGTGTCGTGCGACGTAGCTTGATGGTATTCACAGTACTTGTCCCCCGTAGCGGAGGCTGCTTGCGCCTTCTTCGCCTCTTTCCCTCTTTTATTCCACGGCTTTGATGACCGGGACTTGTCGGCGCCGTCCACAACCATTGTTTTGGCGCTTTTACCGTCGTAATGCTGCCTGGGTTCTCTTTCCTCCTTCTTATCTGCCTGTTTGCCAGAACCGAATCTCTTTGCCAATGCGACCTTCTTCTCTTCCAATTCCACGAATTTGTTTGCTCGATGGAGTGCGTCCTCAATGGTTAGTGGCGGGTTGATGACTAAATCTTGGTAAAATGGCGATTCGTGCCAGACGGCGTTTGTCAGGGCTGCGATAGTGAACTTATCTGGTGCCTCAGCTCGTGTCATCACCGCCCGGAACCTTTCTACGAAATCTTTCAAGGTTTCCTTCTTCTCTTGCGTCATCGACATCAATGCGCTTAGCGAAGTGTCTTTACGAATGTAGGCAAAGTGATGCCTTACGAATGCCCATGTGAGGTCCGAGAAGCTATCGATTGACTTGGATGGAAGTCGGGAGAACCAGTTTAGCGCGTCTCCTTCCAGGGTTTCGGTGAATAGTTGGCAGAAGCCGATGTCACGCTCCTCACTTGATTAGAACCGCGCCTTTGCCGCCATGATTTTGAATGTTGTGAGATGGGTCGCTGGATCTTTGGTGCCGTCGTACATCGGTAGCCTGAGCTTCTCTCTTTGCCTGATATATGTGTTCGTGATGCGCGAGGTGAAGGGAGTCCTACGAGTTTCCTCGATGATTCGGTCTATCTCGGGTGCGGACCCCTTCACGCCATGGACCTGAAGGAATGTTTAGATGATCCTGATTCAATTCCAGATTCAGATTATCCTAAACATGCTGATCTAGGTTCTTCTCGAACAGAAACAATTGATGATCTCACCTTATACCTGTTTATTGCAGCGGAAAGGGATGGTATGTCAGAGATCAAAGAGCCACCAAGAGATAACTCCTCCAGAGGTTCACACACGCACACCGAGCAGGAAGAGGCTGCTAGACCAGGAGGGAATCGGCGCAGAGAGAGAGAGGAGGCTCGCGGCTAGGGCTTATCTTCGACCTGAACTCGTCTTAAGATTATATAACTCGTTCAGTTCGTTTTGGGCCATTTGGCCCAAAGGCCAATTAACTCCGAGGCGTTCGCGCACTGTGTCGATCGACACTCCTTGTGTATCGATCGACACACAGTGGCCAAACCCATTTATTCTCTCTAAGTAAATGCCTAGCACTTTTACCGTACTTCTGCTACACCGTTCCTACACATTTTCCTGTTAGCTTAGGCGTGTGACCCATATGGGATCATATAATAGAGGCAATAAGTCCAAGACTTATAGATCATGAGCGGACTCTAGCAAGCCATCATGACCCCCAGTATTATATGACTTATGTCTGATCATTGACATACTCTTACTTTCTAGAGACAGTACCGAGATTTCTGGACACAATTCCAACAATCTCCCACTTGTACTGGAATCTCTGTATTCATAATCCTTTTGTCACAATATCTCGATTAGTCATAAGGCAAGATTGGTGTCATCCTTATAAAGCCTAATCTTGTTCATCGGACTCTGATTTGATACTGACAATCCAAACGACTCGGGACAGTCCGTTTGAGCATGGCCATGCATTTTCCAGTATTCAAATCTCCGATTGGCCTAGAGATATTCACTCCATTTATATTGGAGGGACAAATTCCGTCTTATTCCATCACTGTAAACTACTCATTTCACAATGTACCCAAACAAGGTCCTTATAACTATCGCAGAACGATAGCGTTAGACAATGATCAAAGTACATCAGTCCATGTGCAGTCACATGCATGCGAACTCAGGTACTCTATAGTCGTAGTAAGAATCTCTTATGACACAGATATAAATATCCTGAAGAGTTCTTATAAGCGGGTCTTGTCCGGTCGTATGTTCCCAAACATACACCTATGTACTGACTTTGATGCCGCGCATCTATGACACACTGAGACTTTTTCATAAGTCACGTAACAATCCAGTCTCACACGGTTGTTGGTGTTCCAATTTCAACAACCTTCGACTAGGGACAGGATGATATAAAACATTTATCAAATATAGGGTCTCATGATCAAGCTAAATGACTTCGATGACTCAAGATCAAGTCATTTACTTCGATGACCTATAAAATGGTTTATATCACTTTGGAACGATTATTTCATCACAGTTAAAATAATCTTGAAATAATAATTTCATTAAACATCTTAAATGTTGTTTCAAGAACATATCCAATAACTAAATAAAGCCCTTTAATAACTCCCACTGAAATTAAGACTACATCTTAATTTCACTTATCCTACAGCAACAGTCCGCGACTCGTGCTTAGGCCTAAGGAGTGGCTTCGTTAATAGATTAGCAACGTTCTCATTCGTTGAAACTTGCTGATCTACTTAACATCTCTGTCATTTATCTTACGGAATAGGTTATACCTATCCTCAAGGTGTTTGGACCTCTGATGTGCAGCTAGTCTCATCTATGCTGGGAATCACATCAAGTTCAGTGACGAACTCTTCTTTCCAAACAACCTCTTTCGCCACTTCCCAAGCTGCGAAATGTTCAGCTTAAGTCATTGAGTCAGCAACAGTGCCTTGCACCGCCAGATAGACACAAGCTATAACCGGACTGTGATCGGAAATCATCTTTGTCTATTGGAAACTTGCCTTTCAGACTCTATCGACTTATAGCACCTCACTTTCTCCGTAAATCAAGAACTTATCCTTAGTATTCCTCAAATACTTTAGGACATACTTTAGGAAACTTGATTCTTTGCTGGATTTGACTGGTCTTTATTTGTCTTGCTTAACATTAAAGCAACATCAAACAAGTATGTTTCATGGCATACATGATAGATCTAATTGCCGACGCATATGGAATCTCATCCATGCATTTAAGCTCAGCAGTTATCGTAGGATATTGTATCTTGCTTAACTTAATGCCATGTGACATTGGCATAAAACCCTTCTTGGATTGCTCAAAATGTGTAGGACTTTGTCAATTTAAGAATCTGACTTTGTCCTATCAGCTCTTTTGGATCTCTATCTTTAGATTCAAAATCCAAGAACTACGTGGCTTTACCCATGTCAATCATTAAACCAACTCCCAAGCTAGTCCTTTACCGACTACAGCGTTGGGACGTCATTTTCGAGAATCAGTATGTCATCGACATACACTTTGAGAAATGCAATATTGCTCCCACTAATCTATTAGTAAACACACAGTTCCGCTTCGTTCCTGTTCAAGTCAAAACCTTGACTACTCCAACAGAACGAAGATTCCAACTCCGATTGTTTGCTTCCATCCATGAATGGATCAATGAAGCTAACTTACATAAAATGTAATTTTTCGGAGTCCGGGCTCACTTTCGCTTCTTTGAATTTCGCAGATTCGTCGCTTTCAATGATCATCAGATCATGCGAACTTTCAATGATTATCAGGTTCAACTAATGACGAGAAATCACTCTCGGATTAGTAACTGATTCATTCATATCTGCGAACTTCAGGCTCCAGAGGTGCAGATTTCAATGATTATCAGGTTCAACTAATGACGAGAAATCACTCTCGGATTAGTAACTGATTCATTCATATCTGCGAACTTCAGGCTACAGAGGTGCATATTTCAATGATTATCAGGTTCAACTAATGACGAGAAATCACTCTCGGATTAGTAACTGATTCATTCATATCTGCAAACTCCAGGATCCACAGGTGTAGATTCTACAGAAATCTGTAAATCCTTCCGCTGCTCTCCCTCAACAGGTTAAGCAGCCTCCTGTATTTCTCGAATTTCTTCGAGTTATACTTTTACTCCCACTGTTCTTCTTGGAAAATAACTTCCCTTCTTAGAAAACAGATTGGACGTAAAAGTAACAAGCCTTAGTTTCTCTAGGACAACCAGCGAAGTAGCACAACTACAAATACTCAGTAAAGACAAATTTGGATCGATTCCAATCCACATTTACGTGGTGTCTTTCAACTGATATTGGTGGAACTATTTTAGCGTAAACTTAGATATTTGTAGAGCGTTATTATTAAAATATCATGGAAGATTCGTGTGATTCATCTTTAATCATTTCTAATAAGATTTGATTCTTTCTCACAGAAACACCTTCAGGTTTTCAGGAGAAATGAGCTGTGAAACGATTTCACACTCATTCTGATGATCACATAATCAATGACTTAAGTATTCTCACTCGTGATTTTAATCCAGAGTCTTAATACTTTTGTCATTTCAGATCCTATACTTCATTCTGGAACTCTTTCGACCATGTCAAAGAATTCCGACTTGTGTCTCATCAAATGAACACAGTCACACTCACCGAAGTAATCAGTAGAGACAATGAAGTACAGGAGATTTTCTCTGGCATTACTGCTCATTGGGCCACATACATGAGTATGTTCCAGGTCCAATAAGCCTTTGGGCTTTTCTCTAGCTCGGCTAAGATAGGCCCTTTACCTTTTGGTCTAGTAAACAGAATTCAAGTCTCATAAGATATTTTATCAAATGAGCCCAACAGTCCATGACTATAGGATTTCTGAATCCGACTTACTCTATGTGACCAAGACTTTATGCCAAGAAAAATTAGGTTTAATTCATCAGATTTAAACCAATTCAGTATTTATGTTACATTTAGGCACTCTTTGGTTTAAGATATAAAACCCATTCCATGAATAGGGTGCTACAATTAATATTTCATTAAGATCAAAAGAACAAAAACTTGTCTTTTATCAAAATGAAAAACATTCAAATTCTTACAAGAAAATGAAAGACAACTCTGCTTAAAGCAGGTATATTGTAGCAATTACTTAATACAAAACCAAGGCTCAAAGGGATCTATAAGCAGGTAACATTCAAACTCGGCTGAGGCAGCATCCCAAGCTCCTTCCAGACATGTAGTTTCACTTGCCCTTCCTTCAACGTTCTACTGTTGCTTAGGCTCTGCATATTATCACAAATATCAGTGCCAAAACCAGTATCCAATACCTTTAAGGTAGAACTTGAAGTAATAACATGAATACCTGAGGAAGTAGTCTCATACATCAACTTCAACTCCTCATCATCTTCCATGAATTTAATGCAATTTCTCTTCCAATGCCCTGTCTCCTTACAGTAGCAGCACTTACCAACGTAAGAGGCATCTGACTCGGGCTCAGAAGACACACGCTTGCCATGATTCAAAATCTGGACAACTTTGTCTTCACCCTTGTCAGCATTTGGTTTAGTAAACCTACCCTTCTCACTCATGAGATTGTACAGGGTACTCTTCACGTTTGGCTCAACTGTCTTGAGCATATCATGCAGTTCAGTCAGCGTCTTCGTTAAGCCTTTCTTGATATAGTTCTTTCTGAACTTATCATAGCTTGACGGCAGTGACTGCAGAATGATTTCAGTTGCCAACTCTTGGCTAACTGGATAATCCAGTTTCCTCAGGTTATCTATGTAACCCATCATTTTACTGACATGAGGACTCACTGGATTATCATTTGGTAGCTTGCAGCCAGTGAGAGACTTAACCAACTGGTATCTCTCCACCCTTATCTGCTCCTGAAATTTCAATTTCAGGCTGCTGATCATCTCTATTGGCGACTCCATGTTCTCATATTGCTTCCGCAAGTCTGAGTCCATGGTAGCCAATATCAGACCACGCACATCTACCGCATCATTATAATGCTTATTCCAAGCATCATATACTGCATGAGAAGCATTGGACCCGATCCTCACGGGGAGAGCTCTCTCAAGGACATAGTCCTTTCTCTCCTGTCTGAGAACTAGCCTCAGGTTCCGCGACCAAGTCAAGAAATTTGATCCGTTCAGCTTGTCCATCTCAAGGACAGACCGGATCGAGAAAGTGTTTTGATTATTTGTGCTAGTCATAACTGAAAATTAAGATAAAAGGATTTTAGTTAATATGTTCAATATGATTAATCTCGTATTAAATTTAATATGATTAATCATGCATTATATTCAATAACATCAGTTACCCTCAATAGAATATAATGATTCCAAGATCCACATATAACTAAGATTAAAGTGGGCCACTGGCCGTCACCCAATCTTAGCTTATATCGGTAAGCCCTATGTCGGCTAATTATATCCGTGATATAACTCTTGGTTGTGAATCTGGGCCCGAGGCCCAATTCACTCTGATGTCTCAAGGCCCGGGACTCCCGATGGCCCAGTCAAGAAAACCAGACTATACAGTCATGTAATCATTAATGTCTGGGACTCCCAATGACATTTATGAATCACAAACCGTCTTATCCACGCAAAAGCAGACACCCTCACACTGTAAGGCCATGAATACAATTGAATGGGCTTCGACAGCTGACATAGAATGGACAAGACATCCAACGCTTGATATTATTTGAGGTTCGTAGGTTTATTTAAAAATTCATTCCCAAAATAGAAGATTACTATTTCGGGAAACTTTCCATTTTTGGAAAACCTACTATTTTTGGAAACTTTCTAAAACCGGAAACTTTCTAACTTTAGAAATTTCTTAAAATCCGAATCATGCAAATCTAGAAACTTCTATAAAATAAGAAACTTTCTAATTTCAAAATATCGGAAACTTTAATTTAAAATCGATTTATAATTCTATAAAATAAATTTTAAATTATTCTGAAGAAAGACTCAAATAATTGGCCCAATTGTTTTAACTTCTTGGCCCGAGGCCCAAGAATTGGTCCATGTCCAAGACATGACCCAATTGTCCAATTAAATGACATAACCGGTCTGGTTCATTAAAATTGGTCTAACCAAATTTTAATTACTACGATGACCACAATTGTCAACCGGTTATTTACTAAACCGGATTTTCTCAATTTATTTGGTCCAACCAAATCAAA
Source organism: Orychophragmus violaceus (assembly GCA_030180135.1). Taxonomy (NCBI): domain Eukaryota; kingdom Viridiplantae; phylum Streptophyta; class Magnoliopsida; order Brassicales; family Brassicaceae; genus Orychophragmus; species Orychophragmus violaceus. Next base: position 61,728,133 of record CM058235.1, read on the forward strand.
TTAGAAAATCCTGGTTTAGGCACTAAATCCAATAATTCTTTCGACATTGGATTTCTTGTCCCGGTTTAACCAGACTTAATAAAATTATTAAATCTGTTTATTAAACCAGGACGAATTAATTTTAATCAAAATTAAACCGAGCCTTAAACCAACCATGTCGATCGATGAACCAACCGTGTCGATCGATCCATCAACCGCATCGGTCGATGCTCTTAGCATCGATCCTGCATCGATCGTGCATCGATCCTGTATCGATCGATGCTCTCACGCATGCACTGAACCGAGCCAAAACCCTAACCGTGTCGATCGATGTGCACCAACCGCATCGGTCGATGCACCAATATCGAACCTGCATCGATCCTGCATCGATCGATGCTTTCACGCGTTAACAGGGTTAGCCGATAGACTGTATCGACCGATCCATGCGATCGTATCGATCGATCCATGCGATCGCAGTCGATACTGACTTATGAAAATCGCATTCCACCAAATCATATAGCTTGGTTTCTGCGATTTAATGTGTGTTTAGGTTTCAATTCTTGTTACTTAAGTGGTTTCTCTTATCAATAGTTGATTCAAAACACTTTTAAACAAGAAAAACAATCCTAAACTTGAATCTAAACAAGAAAAACCAGAACTTGGCTCTGATACCACTGAAGGAATGTTTAGATTATCCTGATTCAATTCCAGATTCAGATTATCCTAAACATGCTGATCTAGGTTCTTCTCGAACAGAAACAATTGATGATCTCACCTTATACCTGTTTATTGCAGCGGAAAGGGATGGTATGTCAGAGATCAAAGAGCCACCGAGAGATAACTCCTCCAGAGGTTCACACACGCACACCGAGCAGGAAGAGGCTGCTAGACCAGGAGGGAATCGGCGCAGAGAGAGAGAGGAGGCTCGCGGCTAGGGCTTATCTTCGACCTGAACTCGTCTTAAGATTATATAACTCGTTCAGTTCGTTTTGGGCCATTTGGCCCAAAGGCCAATTAACTCCGAGGCGTTCGCGCACTGTGTCGATCGACACTCCTTGTGTATCGATCGACACACAGTGGCCAAACCCATTTATTCTCTCTAAGTACAGTAAATGCCTAGCACTTTTACCGTACTTCTGCTACACCGTTCCTACACATTTTCCTGTTAGCTTAGACGTGTGACCCATATGGGATCATATAATAGAGGCAATAAGTCCAAGACTTATAGATCATGAGCGGACTCTAGCAAGCCATCATGACCCCCAGTATTATATGACTTATGTCTGATCATTGACATACTCTTACTTTCTAGAGACAGTACCGAGATTTCTGGACACAATTCCAACAGGACCTCCCCTTTTAATTCTTTTAGGGTGTCTTTGAGCTCAATCAGTTGTTTCTCGACATGGTTGCGACTTGCTCCGCGAATAGACGCTCCGTGAGTTTTCTCGTATGACATACCTCGCTCGCGGCGATAGTTGTCTCGGTGCGAGCCATTCTCACGTCGCGAATTTCGTCTGTGGTGCACGTCCCGTGTCTGGTGACTGGTATGTTCCTCTCTGTCGGGTGAATACCTCTCATCACCTCGGTCGTTATGTCTACTTTCGCTCCGTTTGGGTCTTTCAGAACCCTCCTTTCGATGTGAGCTATGCTCGCGAGTATCCTTGTTGCTTTCTTTACGTGGGTTGCTCCTGGACTCGCTGCTACGGCTCTGTTCATGATGGCTTTCCTCAGATGTGCTATAGACCAGTCGTCTGGCGACTTTGTCTTTCACCTTTGACGGCACCTCTCTCCTGGGTTTTCTCGACCGTTGTCCTGAAAGGATCTTTGCTTGTTCTGTCTGCAGTAGGTCGATTCTTTCTGAGAATGTTTTGATCAAGTCGTTCTGCGATTCGATCTTGGCCATTAGGGTGGCTAAGGTCTCGTCTTGCTCGATTTGGGTCTTTTTCTCGCCGAGTGACGGGGCGTGTTTGCCGTCATCTCGAGCTTTGTTGGTTTTGGCGGCGTTTCGCGGTTGCTTGCCGCCTTTCGTCGCGTCGTCTTCGTGATCACTCTGATTGTAATCACTTCCCTCATGGTCGCTTAGGTCAACCTTAGGGTTTTCCGAATCTGTTTCGTTACCGTTTCCCGACATCTCGTTTCAGAAATTTCTCTTAGAAATCCCCACAGTCGGCGCCAATTGTAAGATCGTAACTCGGTCTATCCAAAGATAGCAAGAGTTTTAGGTTTTGTAATTAGGGATTCTAAAAGAAGAATTAATGAACACGATGAGAGTTAGGAAAGTAGGGTTTGTATGCCGGCGTTTCCGAGGTGGAAGCCGGTGAAGATTTATTGAAAAGTCGCCGGAGAGATTTTAGGTTAAAGTCGCTCTAAAGTCTCTCAGGCTAAGAATATTAAGAAAAGCGTAAACTATTATTCATCAATGAGGTTCCTTTTATAAGGTTTACAAGTCGGTTCTAAGAATTAAGGAAAAGAGAAAATAAATACCGAGATTTCCTAATATCCGACTTTACCGAGATATGGAATATTTCCATATTATCGATAAGCGCCGCCTTAACCTTTCAAAACCCTAATGTAAGCCGGTTGCCCTAAATCCAGTTTAACCTAAGTTTTACCGTCTTGGGCCCTTTCACCGACTTTCCATTCTGGGCCGACCTATAATCATGAATAGGCCTTTTTAGGAAAGTGCTAAACTTGACTCCAACATTGGAGTAAAAAAAAAAGAGAACTTCTCGGCGAATCCTTGTATGAATCTTGTCATACAATATGCCGTCAATTTATGAAGTGCTTTTCCGGAGGACCGTGTGAATCCAAAAGACGTATAACATACCAATATGTAAGTCCCGAGTCTCTTCTTTCCAAAAAGACCAAATTCATCCGAATTGGAGTTATGAGTCAAACGTTAAATCCATTTTTCTAGAATGTATATGTTCAGTGTGGATTTGTGGTCAGACCCATTTTGGCTGAAAAGGGAAACGAATGGGCAAATAGAATCATAACAGTCTAAAATTTTGTAAGAATGTTTGAGACTCTCATATCTAGATAGAGCCCCAGGCGGCTTTTATTTAGAATTTTAGTTTGAAAGTATCATTGTTTTTTCGAGGCGGATATGTGTAGGTCGAATCTGCGAGCAACCTACTTAGGGAGCATTTTTCCGGTGAACTAGAAGTAACTAGATAGCGATTTACATACCAATGCGAAGCTATTGAAACCATCTTCGAGATCTACTTTCCGATCTCCATTACGTTGTATGGTCAAATCCATCAACATCAGCCGAGAGCGTTCATCCGACCAGCTGCTCGTGTCTACCGCCCATTGTGCCCTCGGTCCAAACAAAGAGCGTCCGTCCGACCAGCTCTCTGTTCTACCTTTGGTCTGTGTGTGATCCTCTTCCAAGGAGCTTATATCTTCTGATATCAGAGCCAGGCTCTTGAGACCGACCAGTTACATCTTTACATTGCACTTTCAATTTTTTTCTCTTTGATTGTTTTGTTCTTCTAAATCAAAAAAAAAAAATTGCTACAGTTTGTTTCAGCTTGTTTAAATCATTTTTTTGTCACATATTCATGACTAAAAATATTAAAAAGTGGTAGTTTTAGCTTGTTTATCATCGACGGTTGCATCTCTTAGGTTTCTTGGTTGCGTTTAGTGTTTTGTTTGGTTCTGTTATCTGGCTTGCATCTTTTAGTTTAATTAATAGCTCAGCATCCTGTTTGCATAATAAAATAAAAAATAGTAGAGATTGTTAGGTTAAAAACAGCTGCATCTAGAACTATGCGGTTTGGCTAGTTGAATTGTGTCTTGCCTTGTTCCAGCCATGTTGTTTGCGGTTTACTTACTTCTGTGATTGGCTTTTGTTATAATTTAATTAGGTTTCTAGGTTTACTTGCATTGCATCATAAAAATTAAAAGAAAACGATCCTAGGATCTAGATTGCATTCACTGCTCATCTCGGTTAGATTGTTGGTGCGGCTGCAGTAAGGGTTCAAACCAAAGTATGTGGTTTGTGACCTTGCTTGTTCCTTATTGTTTATTTCTGCATTCATATCATTCGACTTAGCATATTGCATTTCTTCCTTTTAATTGCAGTCTATTACCGAAAAAAGTAAACCGGTCCATATCTTATTTGCATATTTTCTGTTTTTGTTGCATTTGCTTGTTCTTGTTCATGCAACTTGCCTTTTTATTGCATTTGTTTATTTTCTTTGTTTCTTTTGCATTTGATATTGTGTTCTAGTGCGTACAGGAACTAAGAAACATGGGCGACCAAAATGCAGTCGTGGACTTAGCTCAAATACTTGGAGCCATACAGACCATAGGAGAGCGCTTGAACCAGCTTGAACAGCAGCATCTGCCCACGCCTCAGCAACTGCCTATACCGCCACCGGACCCATCTTGAAAGGATAACACATCCAAGACAATCAGCTAGAGGATACAGACGAGGACATTCCTTAGCTCGAGGATGATCCGCCCAACCACAATCATCGACCGCTCAACCAATCGAGAGATCCGGTCCACCGAGGTCGAATGCGAGAACAAGTGGCATCACGACCCGTTCATAGTGATGTTAAACTCACCGCTCCTACATTTGTAGGAAAGGTAATCCCGAGGCGTATCTAGAATATATCTTCAACTACTATGTGTACAACGACAAAAAGGTGGCATTGGCAGCAGCCCAACTCTCGCACCATGCCTTATCTTGGTGGGACAGAGATGTCTCCGAGCGGAGAAGACATTGATATGAGCAGATCACAACATGGGCCGACATGAAATACAGCCTCAAACGAAGGTACGTACCACCACATTTCCATAGGGACATACATAAAGGTTTTAGAAGTTTGTGTAGGGAAGCAGATCCATAGAAGATTATTCGAGGAATTTTAGCAGCTACATAACCAATTCAAATTGGACGACTTGGATGAGACTCTTATGGCCCAGTTTATCGACAGCATGCATGATCGTATTGCGCGGAAAGTTGAGATCCAACTGTACCGTGACATGTACGAGCTTCTAAATATGAGTATTCAGGCCAAGCAGCACATAAAGCGGAAGGTAGACTCTACAAGCCGGGATAGGAACAACTCAACATGCACGCCACCAGCTCCTAAGGCTAAACACAAAGGAAACTCGAATTCACGAGGCCAAACACCAAGGCTCCTATCAACCGGACCGAGGCAGGTAAGTTCTTTAGTAATTTTAGAGCTGAAGATATTATGTGGTTTAAATGTAAGGGAAAAGAACACATGGCTCAAGAATTCCCTAACCGACAGGTCCTGATCGTCACTGCGACTGGAGAGTACGAGACTCAGGATCAAGAAGAAGAGGAATAGATGTATGAGCCGGGTACCCCCATTGAGTACACTGATGTTGGAGAGATGTTGGTGATCCGGAGAGCCCTCGGCACCCTAGTTGATCCTAAGACGATTCAATGGGAAATATTTTCCATACCCGGTGCACCGTGAACAACAAGGTATGTATCCTCCTTATAGATGGAGGTCATTTTATAATGTGGGTAGCAGATACATGTTTCATAATCTAGGTATAAAAGTCACAAAGCATCAGTGGCCATACCGACTTAGTTGGCTTAACGATGATACAAAGATATGGATAGCCGATCAAGTCACCGTACCGTTCAGTGTGGAAAAGTACAATGACCATGTAGTGTGTGATGTCGTGCCCATGCAAGTCAGTCAAATACTCTTGGGGAAGCCCTGGCAGTTAGACAAGGAGACTCTACACAACAGACGTATCAATCATTACTCGTTCAGCTATGACAAACGCAAGTACACAACAAACGTACCATGCCTTTGAAGATCCATGAAATACAACTGAAACTTTCCAAGATAGCAAGGCAAGTGCGAACAACTTGCTCTTTACGTCAAGTTCCATTTATAAAGCTATTTGTCAGAACACGCAGGTGCCACAAATGGTCATTAAGAAGGCTTTGCATTCTGGTCTTACTGAACTTGAACTGCCACTGAACTTGAACTGCCTCGAGAAGTGGTTTCTTTGTTGGAAAGGTTTAAAGACGTGTTCCCGGGCGAGGTTCTAGCCGGCCTACCCCCAATCTGATGCATTGAGAATCAGATCGATCTTGTGCCCGGTTCGGCTTTACCAAACCGGCCGGCCTATAGGATGAATCCGGCCTATAGGATGAATCCAACCAACTCCAAGGAGTTGGAGAAGCAAATTAAGGACCTCATGTCCAAACGATACATACGTGAGAGTCTCAGCCGGTGTGTCATTCAAGTTCTATTGGTGCCCAAGAAAGACGAAAACTGGAGGATGTGCGTAGACTGCCGAGCCATCAACAATATCACCATCAAGTACCAGCTTCCATATCGCGCCTAAACGACATGTTGGACGAGCTGCACGGAGCGTCCATCTTTTAAATGATTGATCTACGGAGTGGATATCATCAGGTGAGGATGATGGAAGGGGACGTGTAGAAGACGGCCTTAAAAACAAAACAGGACCTCTATGAGTGGCTCATCATGCCTTTCGGTCTTACCAACCCCCCCCCCCCCCCGCACATTCATGAATCAGGTCATATGGGCCTATATCAGTAAGTTCGTGGTCGTTTCTTTGATGATATTTTAATATTCAGTAAATGTTTTTTCGACCACATTGTGCACCTTGAGCAAGTAATATTGATCTTCGTCAAGAAGGACTTTATGATAACCTAAAGAAGTGCACATTATGCATTAATCAGCTTGTTTTCTAGGTTTTTTTGTGAGTTTGCAGGGATTATAGGTGGATCAAGAGAAGGTTAAGGCCATCTGTAATACCCTGTTTCCAAAAATATGGTCAACGGGCAGAAGAAAAGTCAACAGTTGCAAAATTGTAATTTTGCCAAAGTCCAGGGGCAAAATGGTAATTTTGCCAAAAGTTGAGACGGAAGCCGAGACGGGCCAAATGTTCTTTTTCAACATAAAGAACATTTACAAGACCAGAAGTGGAAGAAACGGAGCATAAACGGGTTTTTCGGCTTATCGGGAATGGAAACCGACTAAACCGAGAAAACTTGTAAAAATCATAACCGGAGCTACGGAACTCCAAATCGAGTGATTCAAGTTTCTAAATTCATATAAAATCATGGAGAATCAGTGTTTGGGAATTTGAAGATTTATGAGGGCAGTGAGGGGTTTTCTAAAATATTAACTCCGAAAACGGACAAACCAAGGTATCGGGACGAGATGGGTTTAAGAGCTGGTTAAGGTGGTTTAAGGGAAGGATTTTTGTCATAACAACACCGTTGAGGACAGATGTTCTCTTCCTGATGGCGCCACCACATTTTTCTCCATGCAAAGAATGAAGTTTTGGTTCATGAACAAGAGTTTGCATGGCATATTCTTTCACATTAAGATTCAATTCAGCATTTCACTCCCCTAAACCTCTCTCTAGCTCTCACCCACGATCACACCTCTCTCCTATCTCTCTACATTCATCAGAAATCCAGAAAACCCCCTTGAATCTTCAAAGGAACTCAAGAACATTCAAAGTGTTCTTGAGTGTTCTTCATAACTTGCTCCACAAGAAATCTTATAAATCTCCTATCATAAATCTAAATCACTTACTACTTGAACCATTGGATTCATATTGATCTCCTCTACAACCGCCGCCTCTCCCTTGCCGTCGCCGGAGAACCGCCGGAGAAGTGGTCATCGGCGAGGTTCTCCATGCTCTCTCTCTTTCCTTTGGTGTTTCAAGCTTCCTCTCGCCTCTCAGTAGCTTCCTGGTGTTTCTATAAGTGTTCTCACTCGTCGGAGCTCGCCTCCAGTCACCGAAGAAGAAAATTCCAGCCGGTCAACGCCAGAGCCGCCGCGGTCAACGCCGGAGAAGTCCACCGAAAAGTTCCATTGCTGTCAATATGTAGCCAATTGGTTTAGGGTTGGTTAAACCGTGGTCAACGCTTAGGTCAACCCGGTCAATGGTTGACCCTAAACCGGTTTAACTAAACCGGTCGGTTAGAAGTTGGTTTGGTGATTTCAGTCGGTTTCACTGGTTCGAGATTTGGGTCAACGGTCAAGCGTGGTCAATGGTCAACCGGGCAGTTGGTCAACACCGGTCAATGCCTCCGGTTAACGTGGTCAATGCTGGTCAACGCCTGAAACCGAGCCTATCAATGCTCGGTCAACGGCCGTTCAGTGATTCAGGAGTGTTCGGGTGTTAGGGATTCGTATCAGGGTGTTCGGGGTTTAGTTCGAGGTCTTGGGATTCATACTGCATCATATCCGCCATTCTGCGCCAATTCACCATGAGTCGGCTCAAAACCGTGGTGTAGTTAAACGCATATAGACCGGGAACCGAAGCCGTAGACATAGGATTTGCATACCCGTACGTTAATTGAGTGATGACTGATACTATTTGATTAATGATAAACCGGTGAGGGTTTGGAGATGCATGCTAGGACCTTAGGGTTTAAGGATTAAATTGTCATGTGCCGCTAGGTTGTTAGAGATTTGATTGATGCATTCATATAGACATTGCATGGTTAGGACCGTATATGCATATATATGTAATAAAGAACGATGTTGAAAGAATCTATATACGGGAATTAAAACGATATTAAATTACGGAAGTGAAACCTAAACAAATGTATAGAGTATGTAACGGGATTGGGATTAGGTTTAGTAACGAGTTAAGGGTTAAGGGTTATTAAATGAATGAATTAAGTTAATCATGAGCCGTCGGGAGTTTAGTAAGCTATTAACTCTAAACCGACGGATCGAGGAGTTATTAAAAGATACTTAGGAAAGGATAAGTAAAAGAAGTGGTGTGATTGATGGGCCGTCTACGGGTTAGCAATCCGCTAATCCAAGGTAGCGGACGAGAATGAGTTATGAGCTGTCTACGGGTTATCAATCCGCTAATCCAGGGTAGCGGACACGAATGAATTAAAAGATGTTAGAAACCCTAATAGGCTTGCTTGTGTGGTTGATTGTGTTGTTGTGTGTTGTTGTTGTTGAGCTTCCTGTGCAGGCCTGTTAGATCGTCTCGGTGTTGGGCCGAGCGATCGTTGTGGACACTTAATCCGGTCACGGGGCCGGTTAATTTCGTAGTTGCTGACTCGGTACGACACCGAGTCAGAGTGGAGGTGTTGGCGTGTGTGTGTTAGGCTTGCGGGATATTGTGTAGTTGTTGTTTCTGTTGTTGATTATTGTGATTGGTGATAGAGTCCCAGTGAGTCTGCGTGTTTAGATTTCTGCACTAGGACTCTAGGGTGCGTTAGATTCCGCAAGCCTATGTTTTCGAATACGTTCCGGTACTTCCGACCCGATTAGATCCTCGGGTAGATGCCTAATCGAATCGTGTGCCTTTGGGTGGTGATTCCGATTATGGCGTTAACCTACTGAGTGGCGTCGGTAGGTGTGTGTTTTGGAAAATACGGGGTCATGTCCTAGGGCCAAATCGCATGGAAACTTAGGTTACCGTGGGGTAGCCCGAGTCACTGCGTATCGATGGACTGAGAACAGTGTCCTAGGTCGTGAGACTTCGTGTTTACATCTAGGAGTTGGGGGTTAGTTACCTTGTCAGTAGCTATGTAGACCCACGGAAGATACCGAGATCGTGAAGGGCCCGTGTGCGTGTGTGTGTGCGTGTTTTCGTGTTACGCGATAGATAGATCGAGTTCCAATCAAAGCATGTGCCACAGTGCTTCGATTTCCTTAATCGCTTCTCTTTCTTTTGGCAAGTACTTGTATGTTGTGGGTTTTGTAGGAACTGTTTAGTTGATCCTGATGTAATTCACAGATTCATATCAACCTAAACATACAGATCTAGGTTCTCTTGAATAGAAACAATAGATGATCTCACCTTTTACCTGTTTGTTGCAGCGGAAGGAATAGAACAGGTCAGAGATCAGAGAGATACACCGAGGGATGAATCCTCAAAAGGTTCACACACGCGATCACAGAAAACGGCTGCTAGACCGAGCTGATGGGAGGCGCAGGGAGAGAGGATTTTCGGCGCAGGGGCTAGGGTTGGGGAAAGGAGATTTGGCTTTTAGTTTATTAAAAGCCTTCTCTTTCCCTTTTGGGCTTATGGGCCCAAAACACCAATCTGATTAAATCCCATTTAATCAGACCCATTAATCTTTCTCTCTTAGTACGACAAATGCCTGGCACTTTTGTCGTACTTCTGCTAAGCCGTTCCAACATATTTTCCTGTTAGCTTAGGCGTGTGACCCATATGGGATCATATAATAAAGGCAATAAGTCCAAGACTTATAGATCATGAGCGGACTCTAGCAAGCCATCATGACCCCCAGTATTATATGACTTATGTCTGATCATTGACATACTCTTACTTTCTAGAGACAGTACCGAGATTACTGGACACAATTCCAACAATCTCCCACTTGTACTGGAATCTCTCTGTATTCATAATCCTTTTGTCTCAATATCTCGATTAGTCATAAGGCAAGATTAGTGTCATCCTTATAAAGCCTAATCTTGTTCATCGGACTCTGATTTGATACTGACAATCCAAACGACTCGGGAAAGTCCGTTTGAGCATGGCCATGCGTTTTCCAGTATTCAAATCTCCGATTGGCCTAGAGATATTCACTCCATTTATATTGGAGGGACAAATCCCATCTTGTTCCATCACTGTAAACTACTCATTTCATGATGTACCCAAACAAGGTCCTTATAGCTATCGCAGAACGATAGCGTTAGACAATGATCAAAGTACACCAGTCCATGTGCAATCACATGCATGTGAACTCAGGTCTAAGGACTATACTCTATAGTCGTAGTAAGAATCTCTTATGACACAGATATAAATATCCTGAAGAGTTCTTATAAGCGGGTCTTGTCCGGTCGTATGTTCCCAACATGCACCTATGTACTGACTTTGATGCCGCGCACCTATGACACACTGAGACTTTGTCATAAGTCACGTACCAATCCAGTCTCACACGGTTGTTGGTGTTCCAGTTTCAACAACCTTCGACTAGGGACAGGATGATATAAAACATTTATCAAATATAGGGTCTCATGATCAAGCTAAATGACTTTGATGACTCAAGATCAAGTCACTTACTTCGATGACCTATAAAATGCTTCATATCATTTTGGAACGATTATTTCATCACAGTTAAAATAATCTTGAAATAATAATTTCATTAAACATAAAATAATGTTTTACAAGAACATATCAAATAACTAAAATAAAGCTCACAAAACTCCCACTCAAATTTAGATTACATTTCAATGTTTCTAATGCCTACAGCTTCAGTCAGGAACTCGAGCTTAGGCCTTGGGAGTGGCTTTGTCAACGGATCAGCGACATTATCATCTGTCGGGACTCGGCTGATCTTGACTTCCTTTCTATTAACGATGTCACGTATCAAGTGAAATCTTCTTTGAACATGCTTGGATTTCTGGTGTGATCTTGGTTCCTTTGCCTGAGCTATAGCACCATTGTTGTCACAAAACAGTGCCATAGGCTCAGCCGCATTTGGTATCACACCTAGTTCCATAATGAACTTTCGTATCCAAACAGCTTCCTTCGCTGCTTCTGAGGCGGCGATATATTCAGCTTCTGTAGTGGAATCAGCAACGGTGTCCTGCTTGGAGCTTCTCCAACTTACTGCACCGCCATTCAGACAAAAGATATAACCGGACTGTGACCGGAAATCATCTGTGTCTGTCTGGAAACTTGCGTCCGTGAATCCACTGACTTTAAGCACATCACTTCCACCGTACACCAAGAACTTATCCTTAGTATGTCTTAGATACTTCAAGATATTCTTTACGGCAATCCAATGGTTTTCACCTGGATTTGACTGGTATCTACTCGTCATGCTCAATGCATAAGCAACATCAGGACGAGTACAGATCATGGCATACATGACAGATCCTATTGCAGATGCATAAGGAATATTCTTCATGCGCTCAAACTCAGCAGCCGACGTAGGGCTCTGCTTCTTGCTTAGCGTTGTGCCATGCACCATTGGTGTGAAGCCCTTCTTGGAATCTTTCATGCTGAAACTTTGTAGGACTTTGTCAATGTATGAGTCTTGACACAAGCCTATCAGCCTCTTAGGTCTATCCCGATAGATCCTAATTCCAAGAACGTATGCGGCTTCACCCATGTCTTTCATGGAAAAACAACTTCCAAGCCAGTCTTTTACGGACTTTAGCATTGGAACGTCGTTTCCGAGAAGCAGTATGTCATCGACATACAGAATAAGAAATACAATCTTGCTCCCACTAGATTTCTTATACACGCATTGTTCTTCTTCGTTTCTAATGAAGTCAAATTGCTTGATCGCTTCATCAAAACGAAGATTCCAGCTCCTCGATGCTTGCTTCAATCCATAAATGGATTTATGAAGCTTGCATACTTTCCCAGCATTCTTTGGATCTATGTAACCGTCAGGTTGCGTCATATACACATCCTCTTCCAGAATACCATTCAGGAAGGCGGTTTTCACGTCCATCTGCCAAATTTCATAATCATGAAAAGCTGCAGTTGCTAGTAGAATCCGAATAGATTTCATCATAGCCACTGGTGAATAGGTTTCATCGTAATCCACTCCGTGAACTTGTCTGAAACCTTTTGCCACCAATCTGGCTTTATAAATCTGGACATTTCCATCCACGTCAATCTTCTTCTTGAAGATCCATTTGCACTCGATGGCTTTTACACCAGCAGGCAAGTCAACCAACGAAAATACTTGGTTGACCGACATGGAATCCATTTCGGAATCAGTGGCTTTACGCCATTTAGAGGAATCTGGGCCCATCATAGCTTGATTGAAGTTCGATGGTTCATCACCATCAATGATCAGAAGATCTTGACAGTCAGTCACGAGGAACCCTTGATATCTCTCGGGTTCGTGACGGATCCTCCCGGATCTTCGAACTTCAGGTACCACAGGTTCAGGCTCTACAATTTCTTGTAGGGCCTCCTCCTGCTCTTCCTCATTAGGTTGAGCAGTATCCTGTTCATCTTGAATTTCTTCAAGCAGTACCTTACTCCCACTGTCTTTCTTAGAGAGAAACTCCCTCTCAAGAAAGTTACAATCCCGGGCAACAAAGATCTTGTTCTCGGAATGTAGATAGAAGTAATAAGCCTTGGTTTCCTTCGGATAACCAATGAAGTAGCATTTATCAGACTTTGGTGTAAGCTTGTCTGAGATTAATCTCTTGACATAGGCTTCACAACCCCAAATTCTGAGATAAGACAGCACTGGAGCTTCTCCAGTCCATAATTCATATGGTGTCTTTGCTACTGCTTTTGATGGCGCTCTATTTAGAGTGAACACTGCTGTTAGCAGAGCATATCCCCAAAGGGATATTGGAAGGTCTGTGTGACTCATCATAGATCGAACCATATCCAATAAGGTCCGATTTCTCCTCTCAGACACACCATTCCATTGAGGTGTTCCAGGAGGAGTGAGTTGGGATACAATCCCACACTCTCTCAGATGATCACTGAATTCTTGGCTTAAGTATTCTCCTCCTCGGTCGGACCGAAGAGCCTTAATGCTTTTGCCAAGTTGGTTCTGTACTTCATTTTGGAATTCTCTGAACTTCTCAAAAGATTCAGACTTATGTTTCATTAAATAAACATATCCATACCTACTGAAATCATCAGTGAAGGTAATGAAGTACTGATAGTTTCCTCTTGCATTTGTGGACATTGGGCCACACACATCAGTGTGTATCAGGCCCAATAAGTCACTGGCCCTCTCGTTAGGTTTATTAAAGGGGGCCCGTGTCATTTTGCCCATCATGCAGGATTCGCATTTCTCACATGACTCAAAGTCAAATGAGCCAAGAAGTCCATTCGAATGGAGCCTCTTGATGCGTTTCTCGCTGATGTGCCCTAAACGACAATGCCATAGAAACGTTCGGTTTTCCTCATTAGGTTTAAACCGTTTTGTATTAATGTTATATATTGGCGCGGATTGATCGAGTATGTAAAGCCCATTCGAAAGAGGGGCAGAACCATAGAACAAATTGTTGCGATTGAAGGAACATAATTTATTCTTAACTGAAAAATCATAACCTTCCAAATCCAACAAAGAAATTGAAATAATATTTCTGCTTATAGCAGGTACAAAATAACAATTATTCAGTTCTAAAATCAATCCCGAAGGTAAAGACAACAAGTATGTGCCTACAGCTAGTGCTGAAACTTTCGCTCCATTCCCAACTCGTAGCTCCACTTGTCCTTGCTTCAGCCTTCTACTGTTGCTGAGTGCCTGCATATTAGTACAAATATGAGCCCCACAACCAGTATCCATGACCCATGAGGTATTATCAGAAGTAGTTGTATTAACTTCTATAACAAAAATACCTGATGAAGAAGTCTCGAAAGTCTTCTTCTTCAATTCCTTTAGACCTTCCTGGAATTTCTTACAATCTCTTCTCCAATGCCCCAGTTCTTTGCAGAACCTGCACATGTCAGTAGGCCCAGCCTTAGACTTGGGCTTGGGCTTTGGCGTGTCCTTGTCCGCGACTTGGACAGCCTTGGCCGCTCCCTTATCCTTAGCAGAGGATTTCTTAAACCCCTTGCCCTTCTGCACCATAAGCACATTGGGGTCCTTGGCGGTTTTCCTCAAGTTGGGCTCTGCAGTCTTGAGCATTCCGTGAAGCTCAGGTAGTGTCTTACTCAAGCCATGCATGTTAAAGTTCAGAATGAACTGATCATAGCTTGCAGGTAAAGACTGCAGAATGATGTCGCAGGCAAGTTCCTGGCTGATTGGGCAGTCGAGTTTCTGAAGATGATCGAGATAACCCATCATCTTCAAGACATGAGGACTCACTGCCGCATTCGCAGCCAACTTACAGTCCAAGAGGTTCTTAACTGTCTGGAACCTCTCAGTCCTAGCCTGCTCCTGAAAAAGCGATTTCAGGCTTGCCATTATCTCGATGGGAGACAATACACTTTCGAACTGTTTTTGCAGCTCAGGAGTCATTGTCACCAACATCAGGCAATAGACATCATTTTCATCTGACGAATGCTTTTCCCAAGCATTGTGCAGAGTCCTGGCAGCATTGGCAAGAGGCCTCTCGGGGAGGGGATCACGAAGGACATAATCCTTCTTCTCCTGCTTGAGGACCAGCCTCAAGTTCCTTGACCATGTCAGGAAGTTCGTTCCAGTCAGCTTCTCCTTCTCGAGAACAGACCGGATCGAGAATGTGTTTTGTGTGCTTGTAGTAGTCATATCTGAAATATATAAATAAAAAGGTTATTAGTTATTATGTTCAAAATGACTAATCTCGTATTAAAAATTTAATATGATTAATCACGCATTATATTCAATAACATCAGTTACCCTCAATAGAATATAATGATTCCAAGATCCACATATAACTAAGATTAAAGTGGGCCACTGGCCGTCACCCAACCTTAGCTTATATCGGTAAGCCCTATATCGGCTAATTATATCCGTGATATAACTCTTGGTTGTGAATCTGGGCCCGAGGCCCAATCCACTCTGATGTCTCAAGGCCCGGGACTCCCGATGGCCTAGTCAAGAAAACCAGACTATACAGTCATGTAATCATTAATGTCTGGGACTCCCAATGACATTTATGAATCACAAACCATCTTATCCACGCAAAAGTAGACACCCTCACACTGTAAGGCCATGAATACAATTGAATGGGCTTCGACAGCTGACATAGCCTGGACAAGACATCCAACGCTTGATATTATTTGAGGTTCGTAGGTTTATTAAAATTTCATTCCCAAAATAGAAGATTACTATTTCGGGAAACTTTCTATTTTTGGAAACCTACTATTTTTGGAAACTTTCTAAAATTGGAAACTTTCTAAAAACGGAAACTTTCTAACTTTAGAAATTTCTCAAAATCCAAAACCCGCAAATCCAGAAACTTCTATTTTAAGAAACTTTCTAATTTCAAAATTTCGGAAACTTTTAATTTAAAATCGACTTTATATTTTATAAAATAAATTTTAAATTGATCTGAAGAAAGACTCAAATAATTGGCCCAATTGTTTTAACTTCTTGGCCCGAGGCCCAAGAATTGGTCCATGTCCAAGACATGACCCAATTGTCCAATTATTTGACATAACCGGTCTGGTTCATTAAAATTGGTCTAACCAAATTTTAATTACTACGATGACCACAATTGTCAACCGGTTATTTACTAAACCGGAATTTCTCAATTTATTTGGTCCAACCAAATCAAATTAGAAATTCCTGGTTTAGGCACTAAATCCAATATTTCTTTCGACATTGGATTTCTTATCCCGGTTTAACCAGATTTAATAAAATTATTAAAATCTGTTTATTAAACCAGAACGAATCAATTTTAATTAAGTTTTCAACCGAACCAGCTAACCGAAAACGAACCGGCCCATTAGGGTTTTGAAACGATCGCGGCTACACCCGGGCAGCCGCATCGGACGATCGCAACGGAACGGGACGCGGGACGGTCGGGACGAGCTCGGGTCAGGCGGGACGATCGTGGGACGATGCAGGCGGGACGAGAGGCGATCCATGCGATCGGCCATTGCTCGATCCATGCGATCGTCGGCCTCTTCTCCAAGCGATCGTCCGGGACGATGCCGCGACCATCATGGGACGATCGTAGCTCGGTCCAACTGACGCGTTCGATCAATCCACATGATCGCTTGCTTATCCTCTCACGCATGCGATCGGCCATCGTTGCGCTCACGGTCGATCGGCTGATCATGCGATCGATCCATGATCGATCCATGCATTCAAGCCATCGGCCGATCACAACAACAAGTCATATAGCTTGTTTTGCGATTTATATGTTTGTTCAGGATTCAATTCAGTTTCTTAAGTGTTTTTCTTATCAGTAATTGATTCAAAACACTTCTAAACAGATTAAACAACCTAAACATGAATCTAAAACAAGAAATCCTAAGAACCTGGCTCTGATACCACTGTAGGAACTGTTTAGTTGATCCTGATGTAATTCACAGATTCATATCAACCTAAACATACAGATCTAGGTTCTCTTGAATAGAAACAATAGATGATCTCACCTTTTACCTGTTTGTTGCAGCGGAAGGAATAGAACAGGTCAGAGATCAGAGAGATACACCGAGGGATGAATCCTCCAAAGGTTCACACACGCGATCACAGAAAACGGCTGCTAGACCGAGCTGATGGGAGGCGCAGGGAGAGAGGATTTTCGGCGCAGGGGCTAGGGTTGGGGAAAGGAGATTTGGCTTTTAGTTTATTAAAAGCCTTCTCTTTCCCTTTTGGGCTTATGGGCCCAAAACACCAATCTGATTAAATCCCATTTAATCAGACCCATTAATCTTTCTCTCTTAGTACGACAAATGCCTGGCACTTTTGTCGTACTTCTGCTAAGCCGTTCCAACATATTTTCCTGTTAGCTTAGGCGTGTGACCCATATGGGATCATATAATAAAGGCAATAAGTCCAAGACTTATAGATCATGAGCGGACTCTAGCAAGCCATCATGACCCCCAGTATTATATGACTTATGTCTGATCATTGACATACTCTTACTTTCTAGAGACAGTACCGAGATTACTGGACACAATTCCAACAGGTTTATCACGTCGTGGTAACACGTTTGTTTTGTTGTTCGTTATTTTGGGGTTTTTGGGTGGGAAATTGTAGATATTAGATAGACTAGAAGCCGTAGTGGGGAGCCGTCTCGCTGGGTGATCTTAGATCGCTCATTAGACTCTTTTTGTGTTTTTCAGGTTTAGCAGCGACGGACGCGGGAGGTCCTCGGTGTAGTTTTGGGATCGCTTGTGGCGGAATTTTTGATTCGATATTTTGTGATTCTATCGGTTCGGTTTTGGCGCCAATATTTTATTGAGATTTGGTTGTTGTTTTCACTTATTGGCAAACTGTTTTGTAAAGATGTTAAAGGTTATGTAAAAGTTTGATTGCTCAGTAATGAACATGCTTCCCTGGTATATTGGTTTAGTCCGAACCGACACAACTCACAGAAGCGGTACAGATTGCGAGCTTTGTACTGTGGAAGTGAGGATAGCGGGGTCAAGGACGGGTCAGTACGAGCCTTTGTCTCAAACCGATATGTCTCTGGCTTCGTCTTGTGGTGAACTTTTCCTGTTTGACTTGCTCGGGTTCGACTTGGTCATGTTCTTGTTTGATTGTTAACCGGTCAGCTCGTCGGTCAGCGGATAATGGGAAAGGGGCGTTACACCATCCCTTAATGGCCAACACCGACCAACATTGGCCGTGCCAGGAGTATCCACGGCTTGGATAGTTTTGACATAAGGTTTTTCAAAGACTTTCGTACCGTGGCAGCACCACTAACGACCGGGATCAAGAAGGATGTGGCGTTCAAGTGGGGTGCAGCTCAAGAGGAGGCATTTCAGAGGCTCAAGGATCTTTTACCTACCACTTCTTTTTTTGGTTTTACCTAACTTTGACAAAACTTTCAAGATTGAATGTGATGGTTCGGGTTTAGGGATCAGAGCAGTGCTTACACAAGGAGGTCGACCTGTGGTCGATTTCAGCGAGAAACTCAGTGGCGCCACCCTCAACTATCCAACCTAAGACAAGGATATGAATGCCTTGGTGAGGTGTTTGGAGAAGTGGCAGCATTACCTTATGGCCAAGGAGTTTGTGATCCACACCGACCATGAAGCATTTTCGAGGATGTACGACCCTCAAGATGAGGCATGAGAAGTGGCTTGAGTTCATGGAGACGTTCCCGTACATCATCAAGTACAAGAAGGGCAAGGAAAACATCATGGCGGACGCCTTATCCCGGAGAAACACCCTAATCAGCATCATGTAGGCCAAATCCGTGGGGTTTGAACACATTAAAGAGCATTATGATGCTGATCATGATTTTGGTAAGATTTTCCATGAATGCAGTAAGGGAGCCTAGGGACTGTCCTACGTGCATGACAGATTCTTGTTTTGGGACAAGCGTTTGTGCCTCCCACAAGGCTTGATGAGAAATCTTATGATCTGTGAATCTCATGGAGGTGGCCTGAAGGGACACTTTGGCGTGGACAAGACCTTGAGCATTCTGGTTGACCATTTCTTTTGGCCGCACCTGAAACGTGACCTTGAAATGTTCTTCTCTAAGTGCATCACATCCCTATGACATTTTTATGCCATTACATATTCCTAACAAGCCTTGAGTGGATATTTCTATGGATTTTGTGTTAGAATTATCTAAGATCAGGCATAAAGACTCCATTTTCGTGGTGGTTGACTGATTCCTAAAGACGGCCCATTTCATACATACCATGTGCCACGAAAAATGACGCCACTCAGACGGCCGACATATTCTTCCGAAAAGTGGTGGGATTTCATGGACTGCCCCGGACCATTTCCTCAGACCGAGATACGAATTTCTTAAGTCACTTCCAGAGGACGCTCTAGAGGAAACTCGAAACCAAGCTACTATATTCCACAACCTATCATCCCCAAACCAACGGCCATACTGAGGTCGTTAACCAAACGCTATAAGCCCTTTTAAGGGCCACTGGCTTGGGCGTTCGGGTATCCGTTCGGGTTCGGTTCGGGTCTTTCGGGTTTTCGGGTTTTCGGGTCTAGACATATAAGACCCATTCGGGTATTTTAGAATTTCGGTTCGGATTCGGTTCGGTTCCGTTCGGGTTCGGGTACCCAAAAAACATAAAACAAAAATAAAAATTAATTATATTTAAATAAAAATTTGTCAAATTTGACAAATATAACATAATCCTTCATATATTTTTGTTTATTTTTGGTAATTTAGTTATTTTAGTCTAAAAATAATCAATATGTTTAAGTTTATAATTGTAAATTTGGATAATTTTGTTATATTAAGTCTAAATATAAATAATATTTTAGGTATATAATTGTAATTCGGATATTTCGGGTACCCATTCGGTTCTCGGTTCGGTTCGGGTTCGGGTTCGGTTCTTCGGATATAGGAGTTTAGGACCCGTTCGAGTATTTTGTCGGTTCGGGTTCGGTTCTACTTTTTCGGTTCGGGTTCGGTTCGGTATTTCGGATCCAGATATTTTGCCCAGGCCTAGGGCCACAGTTGGTAAAAACTTAAGTAATTGGTTAGATTGCATTCCATATGTTGAATTTTCTTATAATAATGCTAACCAATCTGCTACTAAGCTTTCACCATTTGAGATTGTGTATGGATTTAAGCCAGAGACGCCTATAGATCTAAAGCCATTACCTCCACTGGAGTTCACCAGTCAATACGGAGCCAGCAAGGCTGAGGTTATCAAGAAGCTGCATCGGAAGGTCAAGGACAACCTAGAGAAAAAGACTGCCCAATACAAAAGCCAGGCATACAAGAAGAGGAAGGAGATCACCTTCGAACCATGAAATTTGGTGTGATTACACATGCGGCCCGATAATTTTGCGAACCAAAGGAAGTCAAAGCTTGTACCACGAGGAGACGGCTCATTCAGAATCTTGGAGAAGATCAACGACAACGCCTTTAAGCTCGAACTCCTAGGTGAGCTGAACATTTCTCCTAGGTTTTTGTTACTGATTTATCTCCCTTTTGTGCAAATGATATTGTTTTGGTTACCTGTTAGGGAGGCTAGGATTGTTCTGAGGCCCGAACCTTCTCAAGAGGGTGGGGATGATGAGGAAACCAGCACGACCAAATCGGACCAGTCAGACCCGACCAAACCTCCCGTGTCATTCCCGGCTATGAGGACCACACCACGGACCCAGTCCTGCCAAAGGAAACTAAGAGAAGACTTCAACAAAGCCATGGAGAATTTGATCAACATGAGCAGCATCAAAGACATTACAGATCATTTGGACAAGCTGGCCCATGATCAGCCCGTACTAAATAAATTGGCTCGGAAGATGACTGTGATGAGACATACTGAAACTATTGAGCCATCCGATCCAGATCATGCCAATTTTCATCATGGAGAACACTCCGGAGCAGAAGACCACCAACGCCACACAACCACCTCAAGCCCTTCCATTTGGCTCAACCCCACAACCGAATTGCCCATTCTCAAGACCAACTGCCCACCTATGATCCTAACCACCACAGGTGTTGAGCCTTAGATCATCCTAACTCTTTGGGCTGACGGTTATACTCTTTTTCTCTTGCAAGATTTTGTCCCAAATGGATTTCTTTCCAAGGTTTTAATGAGGTAATCTTAGGCATGTTTTATAAGAAAGAGAAGCTGGTCCATTTTCTTCCTTCTTTATTTCCTTTCAATTTCGGCCAGGCTCATTTTTTCCTTGGTTTGCTTGTTATTTTGGACAATAAAATTATTAAAAACCTTGTAATGATTTGTTAAAAGTTAATTTATCATTACACAAAAATCTTGTGTTTTTCTTTGCCCTAACGGCTGCCGGTTCTTATGCTTTAGTGGTTGTCCCTTGCTTAAAGATCCTTTGTTACTTGTTGCTTGATCATTCCTCAAACCATCCATCAACATCAGAAGAGATCATCTGTCCGACCAGCTGATCGTGTCTACCACCCATCGTGTCCTCAGTCCAAAGAGAGAACGTCTATTCGAGCAGCTCTTTGTTCCACCACCGGTCTGCGTGTGAGCCCTTTCCAAGGAACTTACATTATGGTGTTACATTTTGGTATAAAAGCAGGTTGTCGTTCCGATTCTGACCCGAGAAGCTGGTAGTGGATAGTATAGTTATGATTCTGTTTTCAATGATTTTCAATGTTTTCTAGTGATTGGTCTATTAACCGTGAGCTCTTAGTTTCAGCTAAAGTCTAACCAACTTGTTTCTCTCATATGCCACAGAGAGTTATCCGTTCTTAGGGTGTCATGACTTTAAATAGGATCACTATTCATGTGGGATCAGCTTATGTCATTTTCCAAAATCTTATTTCCAAATATTCTAGTTTCCCTTCCGTAGTTTCTTATTCCTTAGTTGTTTCTATTTTTTTTTTTGTCAACAAGTTGTTTCTATCTTTTGATATTCGATAATGATTTTCCTTCGAGAATATAATATTATTTTCTTTTGGTCATCAACTAACAAAACTATACATTGTTGTAAAAAAACTCTATTTAGCTCTAGTGACTGACCATTCTCCTAGTTAGCATGAATTCCTCATCTACATTTTGATTGAACAAAAATATATTGTCACAATAACTTACTACACTCACAAATTTGCTTATTTTTGTTTAAGAAAATTGAAGTATGTGATCAACTCTCGTTGACCCAATTCAAAAGATTTTTATGGTTGGATTAATAAAAGTGCAAACATTGGTGGTACTTAGGGGTGTCAAAATGGGTAAACCAACACAAACCAATCCATATCCAAATGGATTTAGCTTTAATGGATCATGGATGAATCCAACTCATTAAGCAAATGGATTGGATCAACCATAACCTATTTAAATTAATGGGTTAATGATTTTAATGAGTTGACCCAATAAAAAATTATTATAATACATTTATATAATAAAAATATAATTCTTTTCAAGAGAACATATGTAACGAATGTGTTTTGTTTTAAAAACATTAGACAATATGAATCCAATTTATTAACCCAAAAAAACAGTATGAATACGGTTCCATTCAATTCCATATCATATCAAGAAAGAAGCACATCAACAGTGATTATCATGAATCAAAACATTTATTTGGCGATAAAGTTTCAGCGGAAACAAACACTGAAGATTGGCTTCCGAACAAAGTCAGAACCTATGCTCCAGCTTCTCATGTTCCTGAAAGTGCTGAGCATACCTACATTCATTTGTAAAATTTAAAGGATTAGCACGGAAGATTATGAGAAATTACAGATAGATAAACTAAACAAAGCTGAACATGCTACAATATACTCGTATATGTTCTGAGACGACTCAGACGAGAGACTTAACATACACACACTCTACTACTTAACATATGCACGCTCCTCTTCAAAGCTACTTGTCACTTAACAGTTCTCACAAATGATCATAAGGTATTTCTATAACAAAAAGCAGAACATATCAAAAACCCTTTGAACTTGTTATTGCATACATTATGTTGAGGAATACAAAAACCCTTTGCACATAACAAATCAACCACCAAAACCAAACTAAGTCTAGATGCTGAGGAAGAAATTACAAAGCGTTGATGTAAAGTCTCTTAGTTACTTTATATTCACAAGTAAAGTTATTGTTCATATGAAAACAATTTTCTAACTTTGACAAATCGAAAGTGTTGTGTCAAGTAATGTGTCTCCCATGGTAGACGCAACCTCTACAGTCTAGTGTTGTGTACATGTCGAAATTTACATACAGTACTAAGGTTCAGTTTTCTGATTCTTAATCACAAATTCCATTAGACACTCTTACAAAAGACCAATCAAATACAAGTTCTCACAAATGATCATAAGGTATTGCTATAACAAAAAGGAAAACATAACAAAAACCCTTTGACAGTATATAAATTACCTCTTCCATCGAGCCTTACTCCTTTGGTGAATTATTAATGATGGCTTTTTGGCTGCTTCCAGATTGTTCTTCCACATCATTTGGACCCGATCGAATAATAACCATCTCACCTTCGTTATTATCTGCAATTCACAATACGATCATGATGTGTTGTGTTTTTGAGTGTTTTTAGGCATGATTAAGAGTGTGATTTAGCTTTAGGAAAAGCATTTAGACAACATTATTGTGTCTTAGCTTTAGGTTAGTGCATTTAGGCATCATTAGGTTAGATTTGCTTTGTTTCTTCTTTTTGTAGGTGGTGGATGACCAAAAGGAGCACCAAAAGACAATGGACGAGGTAGGGACCAAAAGAGCACCTAAACAAGGTGGAAAAACAGCTAAGGATCGAAGAAGGAACTCACAGCGGGCTACCACAGCGGCCTCCCCAGGCCGCTATGAAGGAACAACGGAAGCACGATTTCTCCAGCGGCTAGCACAGCGGCATCCCCAGGCCGCTGGGACCTCACAGCGGGGTAGCACAGCGGCATCCCCAGGCCGCTATGAAGAACCAGCGGAAGACCATTTTCTCCAGCGGCCTGCGCAGCGACTCACCCAGGCCGCTGTGAACCTACTTTTTCACACATGCCACTTTTCCTTTTTGCTTTTGGCTTGTAGACCACCCCATGTGTTTGTGGTCGACCTGTGCACGTTTTTTAGATCTATTTAAGAGCTCTTGGTGTGTATGAAGAGCCATATCACCTCTTGTAAACAATTACTTGAAACAATTTAGTTTTCTTGATCTTTTATGCAATTTGAGTTGTGTTCTTAAGTTCTTCTTTGAGTTCTTCATACTTATTTCATTTCTGTTCATCTAATTCATGTCTTGTTTTATTTTTGCTAAGGCTAGTGAGTAGTTTCCTTTAAGTTTCTGGGTTTGAGCTGAGGTAAGGGTGATCTAGAAATGGTTTAGGTTGTTTAATAACTTGGGAATATTGGTTTCTTACTTGCTAGAAGATCTTAATGCTAGGATTGAAATGGCCAATCATCTCCTTGATCCTAAATGTTGCTAGCACCGAGAGGTGTAGTTTATGTTTGAATCTCTGTCAAGGGCTTTACATTCTTAGCCAACGAGAGTTGATGTTTAAGGTGTTTAGTGGTAGTAAGAACTTGATCTTATTGCATAGCTATCTTGAAATTGCCAACGAGAGTTGATGTTAATGCTTGATAGGTATAGGGTTACTATCACGAGAGTGGATTAACTAGAAATCGTTGTTCTTAGCCTAAGAAATCCCCCATTGTTTGTTGAATGCTTCTGAACTGAATAATGATCACCCGAACCGAAACTCAACCTAAGGAACTTAGCTTTTAATCAATTGTTTTTCAATCAACTTATTTCTCTGCTTATCGCTTTGTTTATGCTCTGTTATTGCTCTGTTTTAACCTCACCATTGTTACCAATATCAAGTTTAATCATGTTTGGAATTTGGCTCTATTGTTAGTTTTTAGATATAAAACCCACAAACTTATTTGGTTGCACTTAGATTAAGAGAACACCTGCATTCTTAGTGTGTTTAAATCACCCGAGTGGATTGACACCTCAAAACTGTAACGACTAGGTTGTATACTTGCAACTGAAGTAAGTGAAGAGGAACTGATTTATATCTTATCAAGTTTGGCGCCGAAAGCACCAGGATTTTGAACTTGAAGAAGATAAGGAAACCATTGGGAATGAAAGGCATGTTACAGAAGAGGTGAAAGATATCAAAGGGAAAGGCAAAATGTATAAGGAAACAAAGGAGAAAGCAAAAACCGGTTCAGCCTCTACATCCAAGGAGAAAGTCTTTGTGCCACCAGCTTATGAACCCAAACTTCCCTTTCTTGGAAGGTTTAAGAAGCAGCTCTTAGAGAAGTATAGAGCACTCTTTGACAAGCAAATGGAGAAGATTCAGCTCACCATGCCATTAATGGATGCATTCATGCTTGTGCCTCAATACAGCAAATTCCTTAAAGATGCAGTCAAGGAAAGAACAAAAGAGATGGAAGGAATGGTTGTCCTAACCCACGAGTGTAGTGCCATCATCCAGAGAAAAACCAGTCCAAGGAAGCTAGAAGATCCAGGAAGCTTCACTTTACCATGCGCTTTGGGACCACTCTCCTTTGAGAGATGTTTGTATGATCTTGGAGCAAGTGTGAGCTTGATGCGACTCTCAGTAGCAAAGAACCTTGGCTTCACACGCTACAAAGAGTGTAGAATCTCACTTGTGTTGGCTGATAGGTCAGTGAGACTTCCGATTGGTATGCTTGAAGATATTCCGGTCATGGTTGGTAATTTCGAAATACCGACAGATTTTGTGGTTCTGGAGATGGATGAGGAACCAAAAGACCCACTGATCTTTGGGAGACCTTTCTTGGCTACTGCTGGAGCCATCATTGATGTGAAGAAAGGGAAGATTGACTTGCACTTGGGAAAGAACCACATCCTGAAATTTGACATCAATGAAGTCATGAAGATACCAACAACTCAAGGGCAAGCTTTTTGGATTGAGACGCTGGATGCTCTAGCTGATGAGTACTTGGAAGAGCTTGCTATGGAGGACGCCCTGGAGACAGCATTGACCACCAAGGAGAGCATGATTGAGCTGGTAGACAAGGAAGTGCAGGAGTATGCAAAACTTCTTGACTCTCGCAAAGTGATGGAAGAGGACAACCAGCTTTTGGAGCTACCCCAATAAATCCACAGTATCAGGTCCGTGGAAGGAGAAGAAGCAACGAAACCAGCTAGCAATGGTGAGTCTAGTTTGGACAGTGATTGGTGTGAGCTGAAAGCACCTAAGGTAGAACTTAAACAACTCCCGGATGGGCTCAGGTACGCTTTCTTAGGACCTAACTCATCATACTCTGTCATTGTGAGTGAGAACCTTGATCAAAATGAACTGAATTTTCTCCTAAACGAACTGAGAAAATATAGGAGAGCCATAGGTTACTCACTAGATGATATAAAAGGACTGTCACCAACACTTTGCACCCATCGAATCCACTTAGAAGATGAAACTATGACCTCAATTGAACACCAAAGAAGACTAAACCCGAATTTGAAAGAAGTGGTTAAAAAAGAAATTCGGAAACTCTTGAATGCTGGCATAATCTTTCCTATTTCAGATAGCACATGGGTATCACCTGTTCATGTAGTTCCTAAGAAGGGTGGGATAACTGTTGTTAAAAACGAAAAAAACGAACTAATCCCTACAAGAACTATAACTGGGCATAGAATGTGCATTGACTATAGGAAGTTGAACTCAGCCACCAGAAAGGACCATTTTTCTCTCCCATTCATTGACCAAATGCTTGAAAGACTTGCAAACCATCCATTCTATTGCTTCCTTGATGGGTAAAGTGGATTTTTCCAGATACCCATTCATCCTAATGACCAGGAAAAGACGACATTTACATGTCCCTATGGCACCTTTGCATATCGAAAGATGCCATTCGGTTTATGTAATGCTCCAGCAACCTTCCAAAGATGCATGATGTCGATCTTTTCCGACCTGATTGAAGAAATGGTAGAAGTTTTTATGGATGATTTCTCTGTATATGGTTCTTCGTTTGCTGCTTGTTTGTCTAACTTGTGCAGGGTACTTCAACGTTGCGAGGAGACAAACTTAGTGCTGAATTGGGAGAAGTGTCACTTTATGGTGAAGGAAGGAATAGTTCTTGGGCACAAAATCTCAGAGAAAGGAATTGAAGTGGACAAGGCCAAGATAGATGTAATGATGGGGTTACAACCACCAAACTCAGTCAAGGGGATCAGAAGCTTCTTGGGCCACGCTGGTTTCTACCGACGGTTTATTAAGGATTTTTCAAAGATCGCAAGGCCTTTAACAAGGCTGCTGTGCAAGGAAACAGAGTTAATTTTCGATGAAGAGTGCCTAGAAGCTTTCAACAAGATCAAGAATGCACTTGTGAGTGCACCGATAGTACAAGCTCCAGACTGGGAACTCCCTTTTGAGATCATGTGCGACGCTAGTGACTATGCAGTTGGGGCAGTCTTGGGCCAGAGGAAAGACAAGAAGCTCCATGTGATATATTATGCAAGAAGAACTTTGGATGACGGTCAGGTCAGATATGCAACAACAGAGAAGGAGCTCTTGGCGGTAGTGTTTGCATTCGACAAATTCAGATCGTACCTGGTGGGATCAAAAGTGTTTGTATACACAGACCATGCAGCTTTGAGGCACTTGTTGGCTAAGAAGGATGCTAAACCAAGGTTGTTGAGATGGATACTTCTACTTCAGGAATTTGACCTTGAGATACAAGACAAGAAAGGCATTGAGAATGGAGTGGCTGATCATTTTTCAAGGCTGAGGATTGACGAGCAAGTACCAATAGATGATTCTTTACCGGAAGAACAACTTCTAATGATTGGGAGTTTGAGAGATGGGTACAACACAGTCTTGAAGATGGAGGAAGTGAAAAGCTTAAAAGACGAGCAGTTACCATGGTATGCAGATCTTGTCAACTACCTAGCATGTGGAAGAGAGCCACCCAACCTCAACAGCTACCACAGAAAAAAGTTCTACAGGGATGTTACTCGGTACTATTGGGATGAACCATACTTGTTCAAAAGATGTTCAGACGGACTCTACAGGAAATGCGTTCCAGAGGAGGAGATGGAAGGGATCTTGTATCACTGCCACGGCTCAGAGTATGGGGGACACAACGCTTCATTCAAAACCGCTACGAAAGTGCTACACTCAGGTTTTTGGTGGCCCAGCCTGTTCAAGGATGCTCACAGATATGTGACGAAATGCGATGTTTTGACAAAGGAAGGGCAACATTGGAAGAAGGAACGAGATGCCACAGAACCCGATACTAGAAGTTGAAGTATTTGATGTGTAGGGGATTGACTTCATGGGACCTTTCCCATCCTCTTATGGGAATCAATACATTCTAGTAGCAGTGGACTATGTGTCGAAATGGGTAGAGGCCATTGCAAGTCCTACAAATGATGCAAAGGTAGTTATCAAACTATTTAAATCAATCATATTTCCCAGGTTTGGCGTCCCAAGAGTTGTGATCAGTGATGGAGGAACTCACTTCATCAATAAGGTGTTTGAAAGTCTTCTTAGGAAGTATGGAGTGAAACACAAGGTAGCAACACCTTACCATCCTCAGACCAGCGGACAAGTAGAAGTCTCAAACCGGCAAATCAAGGCTATACTGGAGAAGACTGTTGGGAACTCAAGAAAAGACTGGGCAAAGAAACTTGATGATGCTCTTTGGGCATACAGGACTGCCTTCAAGACACCTATTGGCACAACACCTTTCAATCTTTTGTATGGGAAGTCATGTCATCTAGCAGTTGAGTTGGAATACAAGGAAATGTGGGCTATTAAGCTTCTGAATTTCGACATAAAGACTGCAGCAGAAAAACGCCTCATTCAACTCCATGAGCTTGACGAAATCCGACTTGATGCCTACGAGAGCTCAAAGATTTATAAAGAGAGAACTAAGGCATTTCATGACAAGAAGATAGTCAAAAAAGAGTTCAAAGCAGGAGACCAAGTTCTGCTGTACAACTCCCGGCTGAGACTATTCCCTGGGAAGCTCAGATCAAGATGGTCAGGCCCATTCTCCATCAAGGAGGTAAGACCATACGGAGCCATTGTTCTTCTCAACAAGAATGGAAGTGAGTTCAATGTAAACGGACAAAGGCTCAAGATCTACTCAGCATCAAACCCCGTGGAAGAGGAGGTAACGATTCTTCTAACGGAACCAATCCCAACCTGAGAGAGTAAGACAGTCAAGCTCGAGACTTAAAACAAGCGCGCTTGGGAGGCATTCCCATGTTATCCTTTGTATATACTGTGTGAATTTTCTTTGATTTGTGTATTCTTGTGTGATTTTTATGTGTGTTTTAGTTTTGTGTTTAAGTTTTCAGGCATGTGGAAATAAGCAGAGACAAGGATGACCTTAAAGAAAAGCCGGATCAAGGAAAAGAACTCACAGCGGCTACCCACAGCGGGGTACCCAGGCCGCTGTGAGGTACATGCGGAACACCAATTTCCGTAGCGGCATGCACAGCGAGGACGGCTAGCCGCTACGGTCTAAAAACACTCACAGCGGCCAGTCGCAGCGGGGTACCTAGGCCGCTGTGGGAAATTCATGCGAAAAACGGATTAGCAGCGGCATGGACAGCGGGGTCATCCAGCCGCTACAGGTAAGAAAAATCCATAGCGGCCAGGCGCAGCGGGGTACCCAGGCCGCTATGGAGAAAATTTGCGGAACGTGTTTTTACACAGCGGCCCATACAGCGAGGGAGCCATGCCGCTACAGGTAAAAGAACCTCACAGCGGCATCCGGCAGCGAGGTACCCGGGCCGCTGCGAGGTTGTTTCTCGCGCATATCCATCGCGGCCCAGCCACTCTCTCTCACTCTTCTTCTCAAAACTCCATTTTTGTTTAGAACCTTAAAAACTCGATTTCTCTCTCGGTTTTAGAGCAAATTTAATGATTTCTTGTGCTTTAACTCACGATTTTTCATCATCTTC
The DNA here is from genome assembly GCA_030180135.1 of Orychophragmus violaceus. Taxonomy (NCBI): domain Eukaryota; kingdom Viridiplantae; phylum Streptophyta; class Magnoliopsida; order Brassicales; family Brassicaceae; genus Orychophragmus; species Orychophragmus violaceus. The sequence goes on from CM058235.1 coordinate 61,757,996, forward strand.
CTGTCTAGTATCATAATCCATCGTCAAATCGAACCAAGGTATGAAATTTCGGATCCATTGTTCTTCATGGCAAAATTTTGGTTTCGATTTTTATGGTGTTTGATGCTCTGAACTTGCTCACTGAATGATTCTAGACACACCCATGCTGTCAATTCGAAAAACTATCGGTTAAATTGCTTGAAATTCGAATTTTTCAGATTCTAGGGTTCTTGGTGAAAAAGTTGAAATTTGGGGAAAATATGATTTGATTGTTCCTAAAGCTTTGTTAGGATGTCTTGATCATACTTTGCAAAAGGAACCATGTCAAATTCATAACACATTGAGATTTGTAAGGAAAAAGAAAGAACCTAATGAAGAACATGATGAAAAACTTGAAATAATGCTGGAATTTGAGTGAAAATGATTTCTAGATGATGTTTGGAGTTAGTAATTGCCTATATGTGGATTGTTTGAGGAATTATTGGTTGAAAACTAAAATGCTCAGACTTTAGGCATTACTTTTGTGTTGTTGTTTATGTGGATTGATCACTTTGAATTTGCATCTATGCAGATGACAAAAACCACAAGGCGAGCTGGCCAGGAGGAGGAAAGCACACAAACTCATCGCTCGGGTAAGGCACCCGTTGTCGAGCATGAGGAGGAAGAGGTGCTTGAAGTCTCAACCAGTAGTGACGAAGAGATAGGGAAACAGAAAAGGAAGAAAGTGGCAAAGAAACCCGCACAGAAACCAGCCAAGAAACCAGAAAGGAAGAAGAAAAAGGTCCCTAAGAGTTACACTTTTGGGCAGATACGGACCAAGCTGGAACCATACACGTGGACTGAGACAAAGTTCGGGGATCCAGAAATCTGTAAGAAGCTGGGAATCTATGACGACGTGATGACTATGCTGCGAGCCATGAGCTTGGAGAGCTTGATGCTGGGAGAAGTCTATCCGGTGTATGGAACGCCATGCTATCAGTTTATGTGTACCTTTAAGGTAGTGGAATACACGGATGGACCTTCCGAGGAGAATGGATTTGGACACGTAACCTTCATCTGCAATGGGAAAAGGCACCAAATAAGTTTCAAGCAGATATCCCAACTTCTTGGATTCCGAGACATGTGGAACAACCAGCTGCCAGAGATTGGACTTCTCCCCACCGTGATGTGGAGCACGATCTCCCGGACTCCCTATGAGACCGGAAACATGAAGAATTCAGATATTGCACACCCAGCCATCCGATATGTAGAGAAGCTGCTGGCTTATACCTTGTTTGCAAGGAGGGAGAACAACAAGGTGTTAGAAGAAGGGCTGAGGTTTTTGGCAGTGGGTCTACAGCCGGTAATGACAGAGTTAGATGTCCCGGAGATTAACTACGGGAACTACCATGAGCTGGGTATGGTAGGATACTTCATGAAACAATTATCGGCTATGAGAAAGAAGGCATTGAGGTCACATGACAGGACACCGGTGTTCAGATTTGGATGACTATTGACACCGATCTTCAGGGCATTGGGAATCACGCTGGTCAATGGGAAAGCATCATCAAGGTTGGACGAGAGCCACCTAAACATGACTTACTTCCTTGCTGGGAAGATACAGGACCGAATCGCTTACACCTTCAAGGCCGGTCCGCAGCAAACCGCAAATGTGCTTCTCCCAAACCTGGCCATTACTTCTCTACAGGACAAGAACAACATCATGTTCTCACCTGACCCACGCTACTTCCACAGCACGGTTGTAGAACCGCTTGAGTCACTGAACAAAAGGAAGAAAAGGAAAGCAGCTGAGACCTCTTCACAGGGTATGGAAGCAGGTGCAAGCAGTGGAGCAGGTCAAGCTACTGAGCCGACAGAGGATGCTGAGCAGATTAGGCCACCGAGTCCGGTCTACGGGACTGCCCGTTATCGTCTCCATGCTTCCGACGAAGTAATTCAGGGAGCACAGTTGAGGAGGGCTCATAGCCACATCCGGAAATTGGAACGCTGGAACAAGCTTCAGGATAGGACCATTGGGAAGCTGGTGGAGTTGGGACGCAAGACAAAGAAGGTATACAAGCAGAAGACGAAGGCACTGAAGCGTCAGGTTAAGTACATGGCTTATATGCTGACAGGAAAGAAGGGGAAGGTGCAAAAGCCCGAAGGATACTCGTCAAGCGAGGAAGAAGCAAGCTCAGAGGATTTCCCGAGGCAGCAGTACCAAGGAGAAGGTACCAGCTCGTCTAGCAGAGCACCTGGTCGCCCTCCCCTTGATGAGCGACGCCGCAGAGCCAGACGCCACATCCCACCACCATCACCCGGCTCAAGCAACGAGTTCTATCCTTAGGAGAGGACGAGGATGACACCGCACCTCCTTAGTACTGAGGTAACCACCACCACTTTGTATATAGTTTTCATTTTCTTTTCTTTTACCATCTTTAGCTCTCCTAGACTTGCTTTCACACCGAGACGGTGTGAAGTAAGTTTGGGGGGGTGATCACCTAACCACATTTTATTTCTCTTGAGTCTTTTATTTTGTGTGATGCATTGTGAATAACTATGTTTTTGAAAGAAAAAAAAACCAAAAAATTTGAAAAATTTGAAAGAAAAAAAAAGAGCATTTAGTTTCATATTTGTCGCCTTCTTAGGATCGAGTCTAGTAGCGTTCTAGGAAGCATTTGCATAGGAGACAATGATATAAATGCCTTGCAAGAAATCTAGATTTTAGAACTCAATATGATGCCCTTGCTAATCATACCATGTTGCTTAAACAACCCTTAAAACACTTGTAAATTTCGAGCTTTGATCACACCACTCCAATCTGTTTGTCAAGTAGGATACCCTCAACTTTGAAACCAACTCACTTATTGGACTTAAATTAATTTAACCTTCTCGCTTATGGGTTTTAAATGCTTGATCATGGTCACCACATACACACTTGGATTATATTTACCTCATTTTACCACTCTTTGTTAATCCAAGTGGCCATTCTCACTCTTAGAATGGTTTCCAAACCTTAATACCCTACCCTTTTCCTTCAAGCCTTCATTGAATTGATTGAGTGAGGCCTCTTTTTGATAATGCTAACATGTGCAAAAGGTTAAAAGTATGAGAACGACAATGATTAGCTCTCATAGGCTAGTCTAGGAGTTTACATATTGGTTTAGCATTTGGGGTATAAGCACTTGAATTGGGATTGGGAATGAGAAAAAGAAAAGAGTGAGATGGGAGTAAAAGAAACAAAAGACCAAAGGCTTGTAAAAAGAAAGGGGAAACACTTGGGAAAAGAAAATGTAATGGGAAAACTCTTAAGTGTAAAATGAAAATTAAATCCAAAAAAAAAAAAAAGAGTTTTGGAAATTAAAAGAGTTGCTTCTCAAGACCCAAAAATCAAAATCTCATGGATTATATTCGCCCGCTTCCACTCTTGACTAGATAGACAATGCTTGTAGCTTTTATCAACCACTTTAAACCTATTCAAAGCAAGCTTATACTTTAAAGCTTTCTCAAGCATCAAGTAAGTTGAATTCCATCTATGTTGAACATCCAAAGATAGAACAACTTCATCATCACCTTCTATACAATCTGAGAGAGCAATCCTTCTAGATGTGAAGCCTTGAAATACTTCACCGTGTCTCGGATCTTAGATAATGCACCACTTATAACATCTAAACCAACGTTTACTATGAGATTTCAGATGTGTGCACATCATCGCACATGAAAGAACTCTCCTTTGCAAAGAAAATAATCATCTAAATTCAGCCGATCCTTCAATATTTTTTGCATACAGTCACTAGCGTTAGCATTATCTAAGGTCAATGTTAACACTTTTTCTCAATTCCCCACTCTTTCAAACATTCATAAATTTTACTAGCTAGAGCAACGCCAGTGTGTGGAGGAAGCATGTCACAGAATGACAAAATCTTGCTTTGCAATACCCAGTTTGCATCAACGTAATGAGCAGGCAAAACTATATATCCATCTCCAAAAATTGAAGCAGTCCAACAATCAGAAGTTAGACATATCCTACTCGGAATATTTTCTAACTCGGACTTCAGTTTCTTCTTTTCCATCTCCCAAGTTTTAACCACATCAGGTGCAGCCGTGTTTCTAGTGTAACACTTATAATCCGGGTTTAAATAACTAAGGTAATCCCTAAGTTCCTCATACTCAGCTGAAAGGAAAGGAAGATTATGTCGATCAATCACCCTACTATATTTTTTTCTAGCAACTTTATCATCAAACTTCCTTTCTTTTATTTCACCAGCCAATCCATGTGAGCATTTCTCAGAATGACGTTTCAGATTAGATGTGCCACTATTTGGAAACCACAAATAGCTGTTTTGGCATTTCTTACAACAAGCTCTATCAAGACCATTCTCATCTTTTTCTATTGTAAAGAAATCCCATGCACTTGATCTCTTAGTTCTTTATGAATGATACAAACTTACAAGAATAGATTGTGATGCATTTGTTGATGATTCCCTGCCATTAGGTACACCACCACTACTTGGAGGATATTCTTCTTCACTGTCCATCATTAACTGTTTCATTGTTGGATAGAATTATATTCCGTTTAACACGATAAATTGAAACAGAGCAAAGGAGTATGTTTCAAACATCTGAAAAGGATCTCAGCTCACCAAGTAGAGGAGGCATCTGAAACGTGACTCATTAGATTTCTAGAGAACAAGAGATGATTCCCAATTTCAGAATTTTCTGCAATCACCGTAGTTACAGATTAAACAAAGACTTCAAGTGATCAAATCAATCCCAAAGAAAGATATACTGCGAATGAATGAGCTAAAGAACCGGTTAGATGCAGAGTTTCCTGGTGTTTTTCGTAGGTTTCAATCTACATAAGTTCTCTTATTTTAATCACATAATGTTTTAAGTATCTGTACAAGGTCAACTAAGGCTTGTGTTTTTGGTATTTCAGTGAGAAGTATCAGTTCAGTGGCATACCTAAGCAGATTTGTTAAGTTGAAGGAGTGTGCAGAATTTTGGCATATGAACTCAGATAGAGCTGCTGTTGATGGGTTGACTTAGTTGTAGAGCTTCTCCTAAAATCTTGATGTATTTGCAAATTTCCTTCTTCTGTACATTGGCTTCAATGGAGATTTCCTGTTGTTCAAAGAAAGGAAAAGGCATTAGACAGAAACCAAGTCACGGTAAGAATTAAAAGAAGTGCTGCTTATACATTTTATAGCGTTAATTTCCCCAATATTTGTTAAGAATATTATATGGCCACGTTTTTAGTTTCAATCACGGTATTTCTGAACAATGTTGATATAACTCATAACTTGGTTTAACAATAGGTCTGTAGATGGATAAGCTCATGATCTATAAATATAGTTTTGCAAAGAATTTTTTAATGCTGATCGTACAGAACTGTGAAATAAACATCTCACATGGTACAGAAAACGTAAGACCTGGTTTCTTATTGTACAATTCAAACCCTCCAGCTAGCTCTATCAAGGCATACTAGAGTGTTGAATATTGTTAGGCGGGTGTCGGGGAAGACAGTCCAAGGCCCCGTATACCTGAATTGTGTGTTTTGAACAATGTTAAACCGCTAGCAGAACAGAAGAGCGTTACAGAAAATGTTTCATGGGTGTTATTTAGCTCACTATGAGTTTACAACAATTCTCATGAACCTATAGATATAAATTAACGCTATAAAATGTGAAAGACGGGTCCACATTTGATGGTAAATAGTAACAAGAGTAAAATATCGTTTGCATCTAAAAGCTAATACGTGAGCATAACAAATGATAAGAACAATTACTAATTGAGGATCAAAGCTCAGATAAACAAAATAGTACATCATCACGGTAACTAGATTCCTTGCTGCAAAACAAGCCTTAGAAACATACCATAAACATAGAATACAGAGCATCGAAAACTCACTAACTGTGAAATCCAGTTGAATCGGAGAGAACTCCCCGGAAATAATTCACTATTCCATTTCCCTGCAGAACCCACAAATCAAACTCCCAAACTAACCAATTATCTGCATAACCCACAAATCAGAATCGAATCCCAAATCAGATTGACATAGCTAACCTCCAAATATGGATCGACAAATCAGATGAGAAACCACAAAATACAAGAGAAATCAAAGAAAAATCCGAAAATAAGGAGTAGAGTTACCTGAAGTATGAAGAGTTGAATCGAAAACGCATGAGGCGAAGGTGATTAGAGCAGAGCACCAAAGCAGTGAAAGAAGACGATGATATTCGGAAAGCTAGAGAAGAGATGAGCCACACTATAGAGTAACTTTTTAATTTTATTGGTTTGGTTTATCTATTAAACTATTTTAACCCAAACCATTTTAATCCAAACAACTAAATCTAATAATTCATTAAATCCATTTATACCTAATTTTTATATCCATTTGGATTTATGGTTTGATTTTGTTTGGATTGATCACTAAATTTTATCCATTTTGACACCTTTACTGGTTCTAAAGATTTTTTTTTACAACACTAAAGATTCTTTCAAATTAATCTTGGGTGAATCAAATAATTAACTAATTTTAGTCATTTAAATTTACTTTCTATCTTCATATCTACTTTTATTTAAATTAGTTGATTTACCATCCTCGCGTACGCGCGGAGGTCTTCTCGCGGTATTGTTTGTCGTATGTTGATGTATTGTGTAATTTTGGAGTCCGTTTTTTTATTTTTTATTTCATGACGCCTTTCCCCTGATCGATTGTAATTTTTTTTTTAAATTCCCTTCATAACTATTGAGTATAGACGTCTGTATGGGTTAAAGAGGGAAAAAGACAAAAAAATACTAGTGCAACATTTGAATCCGCTAGTAATTGTTCTTCTAAAGTTCACGTTTGTAAACATTTTTACCATATAATGTTTTAGATTTTTGATAGAAAATACATTTACATCACATATTTGCATATTTTCTCTCATAATTTTGCCTTTCTTTTAGTTTTGTTGATACACCTAGTTTTTTGCTTGATAAAATACAATTTGGTGATTCTAAATAGCATTTCTTCAAATATATATGTGGAGGTAGTGTTTAAATGGGGTTATTCTCAGAAAGATTTATTGCTCTTTGTGATTGTATTACTCATTTTGACTTTCCTGTTTTCAAATTTTTATTTTCGGAAAGAATTAAATAAGATAATTACAAGAATTGGTAAACCCTTACGCTTTTACAACAACAAAACAAATTTCTGTTAATATCTATTTCTTATATGAAGGGTCAATTATATTATCTTCTCTCCGTTAAATCTTTTTTTTTTTATAACCTCAATTATTTACATACGATGTGTATAGAATACTCTCATCTAATATATCACTTAAATATTGCAAATATGATTTTACTATTACATATTTACAATTCTTATTATTATCCTTTTCTATTGAATGACATTGTAACTTTATTATATTTCTATCAAAATTATCATTGTTTCTATGAATATTTAATTTTTTTATTTTCATGATAAATATTTCTGATATCTTTTAATCATTGGAATTTAATGTATAATTTTTTACTAACAACAGCCCACATAATGGCTTGTCCTGGAGGAGTCCTCATTAGCCTCAATAATCCTCTCCATGGAGCCAACAATCCTTCCTCTGCATAAGTAGTCCTAATGGCATGAACTATCCCTTTATATTTCAGTCCACCTTCAGAAAGGACATGCGTTTCTAGCTAAGAACCCTGAGATCATTGCCGTCGCCTTCTTGTTTGTTCCACAAGAGGACGTCAAAGGCTTTTTAGCACTAAACATTACTGATTGGTTGGTGCCGCACCTGACCACGACCCCAATATGCTTTCTTCTCTAACGATGCTTCGTGCACAATGTATGGGTCCTTTGTACTTGAAGAGCTCAGTACTTTATCCTTTTTGTTGTTGCAGTCTAATCATCACCACATTGACATTTACAGGAGTAAAACATAGAACTCACTACAGTGTTTTTGTCGAATCAAAATGGATCTTTTGAGATGGCAAAAAACTCTTCAATCTATGGCATGAAGACAATGAAGAGAATCTAAGCGTATTTATATAACCACACAAAAACAGAATCTTCTTTTTTACTCATATAAAAAAGCTAGTTACAATGGAGAAGCATACCTACATGAACAATTGGATCAGAAGCAAAACTGCCCATCTGCATAGCAAAGAGTTTCGACTGCATTTACCGAAATCAAACAGATTTGAACAATTAATTTTCATTTCCCAACTAAATTTGTATTGTTAAACTATTTGTTTAACTCGAATTACGGGATCAAATAAAATAATTTGATGATTTCGTTTGAGTTTTGACCGTAAAGTAAGTGAAAGGCACGATATGGAAGTTACCTCGAAGGTGTAACAAAGGCGAGAGCTTCGAGAGCACCAATGCCGAATGAATATTTATCTTTGTTCAAGGTCGTTCCTTTCGGCCTCAAGCGCTTGGTTTTTCTCTTCGAGCTTTTGGTAATACTAAGCCACACAAACCCCACAAAGAAAAAGATCAATATGGTAACATAACAAAGTAGACTTTATATGAATGAGTTCCCATGTTTATTGCAGATTATATAACTGATTATGAGTTTAGTTGATGCAGCATTGCTAGATAACTACCGTCTCATCTTATTTGATTCCTAAACAGAGATGTGAAGCCAGAAAGGTGGACGGTTTACTAACCTCTTTGCGTTTCTCAGCACACTGGGCACTCCTAAACGTTGGAGCACTTCCATGAGTCACTTCGGACTTACCCATCCTCAAAGAAGTTGCCACGCTGTAAGTTAATATCGTTAAGGAACATTATCGGTTTTGGCAAGTATCAAGTACGTACATACATACATAAGCAACATAAGATAGAGGCAGGTAAAGGATACGAAGAAGCAGTGGAGCAATTATAATCCTCATCTATATGCTTCTTGTTGTCGGGTTGCAATGGCTTCCTCACCGCGAGAAGATGAACATCAAGCTGCAAAAAAAACAAAAACAAACAGGTAAAGGGATTTGAGGCCTCCATCATTTACACCTCTCAAACTATTTACAAAACATAACGTTCCCAGTATACCTTTGAAACTTAAGGTGAGTTTTGAGCTCCAGTTCTCCGAATCCTTAAACGCGGCTTGGAACATGTGGTTGGATCCATCCAAAGCGTGTATTTGAGCATGCGGTGACTCGCGAACGGCGTCAAACCCTTCCAGAGAACGCATACGCCATGGTATGAACCACCGTAGAACCACAGTGCGCGATTCCCTTGTATGCGCTCCAGCGATCTAGCTGGAGACAGGTCTTGATGACAACGATCGGTTGAATACAACACGCCTAGACGATTCCACCAACTGACCCCGATATTGCCTTCATGTTCAGCGGAATCGACGCCTGGATACTGGACTCCGTCCTCTCCGCCGCCTCCATCTCCGGTTCCTCGAAGCAGTGAGAAAGAGGGTGGGGGTGATTGCGTTAGGCTTATATCTTTTGCTTCTTCTTCCTTATAAAATCTTCTATTATCTCTCGTCACAGACTGCTTTTTATTATAGTAAGGGTGTTCAATCGATTTGAGAATTTATGAAGATACGTTACAGAGGAGTTGGGTGAAGAAAAAGGAATTGGAAGGGTAAGGAAGAAGATGGGAGAAATCTTGGGCAATGGATAAGTTTATTGTATTAAATCTGGTCTTGGACCTAAGTTTCAATTTAGGGAATGATTTAGTAGTAGTGCAGGCCCAAAATTTTTTTAAAGAAGAAGGACACGTGTGAAAGAATTAGTTTCTTATTATATATAAGATTAATCTATAGGGAAATTATTAATTTATTATATATCTATTATGTATCAATAAAATTTAGTACTTCTCCTTTTTGTTTTTGTGTGGGACATCTATACCTTTAAATGAGAAGTAATTTTGGGCGATTGCTGACGTGGCGTCACGAGAGGACTCTAGAGGCCGATAATGATGACGTGGAAGTGTGACATGGCAAGGCCAAAAATAAACAATTGGCCTCGGGGTTCGACTTATTCACAAGAATGCCATCGAGGTCGATTTAAAGCCAATTAATTAATTCATTTCCTTAAAAAAACCATAATATCTTTGTGAATATCCCACTATTCCGAGTTTCAAATAAGATATTATAGGGCATATTTCAAGCTTTCGAGATAAGTTTTGAAATCCTATATAAGGGGAGCTTGGGGTGGCTTCTCTAACACAATCGTTTGCATCGTCCAAAATTTTATTAAGAACATTTATGTCTTATTTGTTTTATTTTTCATTGGCCGTGGAACTTTTCTTCCGGATCATCAAGATTTTGGTCAAATGATCCGTTTTCATTTCTATTGTTTTCTTCTTCTTCTACTCGGTTTTGAAATGATTTCTATGTTTTTGGTTTTTTTATTCTGTTTTGTCGGTTTGGTCTCATGAAAGAAGAAGAAGTTCGGTTATAACAAAGCTAAGATCTAATGATGTGATGTGAACTAACAAACGGTTGAGGTTGTATCTAGAAAGGATTTGTGAGATCTAAAAGTCCGATTGTATGTTGTTAGCAAGACGTTGTTAGTTCACATCACATGACTCATTTGTCCCGGTGAGCCTATGGTCCGAGTAAGCTTTTTCTCATGAATTAAAATGGCAAAGTGTAAGGATGTGAGATGAACTAACAATCTTACAAGCTACTCTTTTCCATGGCAAATACCAAAACATTTTTATACTTTTGGGTTTAAACCATGGCTATTGTTATGGTTTGGTATTATGCTAATGTTTGTTTTAGATATATTAAAAACACAACTTTTTGTCTAGCTTACGAAAATATTCTTGATGATCATTTTATTCAATTTCCATCAATTTCGGATTTATTAGATAGGAGAGTTGCTGATCAATATCCCAAAGGTAACGTTAATATATTCAGATTTGGTATATTTTTTTTATCATAATAATCCTTCTGGTTACAATAAACAGAATTGAAGAACTAATTTGACTTATTATAGTGTGTATTAAGTTCTGATGGTCTATATTACTTTATTATTTTGTCTAGATGTTCTTGGTGTTGTTATTAATACATTGTTTATGTTATTAATATCTTAAGTATTTAATAATACATTGTTTATGTTATGAAGCTTTCCAAATCCATTTCATGCTCAGTATCCTGAAGAAATCGACCTCCCATATTTCATATTTTAAATGATGTATCTTGGGTCTATAAACATTTTTTTGTGTTAAAGGGTGATCGTGGTCCTCTACATTTTTGTTTTAAAACTTAGGTGTTTCATTTTTTTAATTGTAAGATTTTGATGTTAAACTTTATATAAAACATTTTATTAACGATTATCACATTGTACCAGTTATACTAGATGATCCCATTTGTCTAAGGTTTTGTAAATGTTTTTTGAAATATTTGTCTACGACAATATGGGCATGATAATATTCGAAACATTAATGTATAATTACTTAACCTAATTAGACATTAAAAACGGAGTTGATATAATCTCAAATTTTAAAAATATAGTTGTATAATAATAAAACGGTTTACCGAATCGTAAATATTTCCACTAAATCTTAACAAATGCAAGTTTTCATTTTTTTGTCTAAATCAAGTAAATATCTTTACAATATTAATTTGGAAGAGTATAGAAAGTTTGATTATTAAAAATCTGTTAAGCCTATTGCAAGTTACCCCAAAAAATTCGCAATCTCTTATTAAAAATATGTAGAGTTAGATTTTAAACAATGTATGGAAAAAAAAAATTTTATATACGAATATTCCGACAGAAGATTGCGGCTAAATACCTAATACCTTAACTGGTGAGATCCTTATAAATCGAGACTGTACCACGTTCGAAAACACACATAATTGAAATAGTAATCATTTATATTCTTTCAAAATAGAATGGTGCTCAGTTTATATTGTGGGATGCGTGAATTTACAGAATTGTTTCATACAAAGCATTACAATAAGGTAATGATTTCTTATTCCTAACATGTTTAAATAATATATTTTTAAATTTTGAACCTCCATGATCATTCAAATTATGCTTAGAAGGTAGAATCTCAGGACTTCCACCACGTACTAGACAAGATTACACTCTCAAACAATGGAGAATGGAATCTACTTACTGTAAGTAATAGTGTTTAGTATATTGAAAAGACATATATTTTCCATGTTAATTCTAGCATCAATTTATATGTTCATTATTATTAAATTTATAGTCTCCGAATTCGAAGTTAAGTGATGGAGAATATTCCTGTTGGTCAAATAATTTCATTAAGCGTTTAGGAAACAAGCTTATATGGAAGATGGATAGTCCAAAGTGGAAAATCTTTAATGCAAGCACTCATACATGTTATTTAACTTAGCAAATTAATGGTTTTACGAAATAATTCTAACATGACTGGTTTATTTTTATATTTTATAAATTTGTAGTCACCAAAGACAAAGTCATCGCATGGAGTTTGTTGCTTTCGGTCATACAATATTTTGTATCCTCAAAGTGATACGATTGAGTGGAAGATGGAAAACAAGAAGAAAAATGAACGCAAGCGCAAACGAGGAGCATAAACATAAACAAATTTGATTATAAATGAAATTTTATTTTTATCAATACTGCCTTTGCATTTTTTTTTAGAGATAAAGTTTTTTGTTTGGCATTTTTACTCTAAATACTATGGGTAGACCAAGATATGAAGCTCATATATTATTGTATTTTTATTTTATTTAGTATAGATTTACGAGTATCGATATAACTACTCCTTTATTATAGTAGGGTTAATGATCATTCGGTCTAAATGATCAATTTCTTATCATAATTCAGGAAACAATATTAATGACCAAAATACCTTACAAATAAACTCATTTATTAAATGCCTATAACGTTAAACTAAGTTTATTGAAGGCGGATTTTTCTAGGCAGTTTGTTTTAAAGAAGTGTCTTTAAAGATATAGACAGTCTCTTGGGGTTTTCTTTATTCATAGACAAAAACTCATTTCTCTTCTCTTAAAGATCCAAAACCGTTTTTACAATTTACAAATTTAACAAAAGAAACAAATGGAGAGATACAATCTTCTTTCAGAGGTTACCCGATCAACAGAAGATTGGTTTTTTTAGGTAAAAATGCTAAGGGCATATGAGTATCACGTTCATGGGCAAGGGTTATACAAGAATTTTGTTATCTCTGATGAAATGGTAAGTGGAAACATAAGTTTTTTTCTAATAATTATAAGTATTGTATATTAACTTTTTATATTTATACATTTAGATATATATATATATAATAATATAAACTAATTTCAATTATTGCTGGTTTAAGGTACAAAGATGGAATTGGTTCTTTCTACATACTATTCTTCCGACTTTTAAGGTTTACAGGGAAAAGAAGGGAAGTGGATTGGCATACGACATGTCAAGGTTGTTTACGATGCTTCCACATTTCGGGCAACGAAGTCTGAATACATTCTCTGTATATGTACTGGATCTGGCATCGGGAGAATAAAAGATGGCATTAATGATAAACATTACTTTGATTTTTAACTATCAAAGAAGTCTAAGATTACTCAACTCCTACTAATGTTGTTGTTGGTATGTATGTCAGATTTCCGTTTGTATAATTTTTTTTATTTTATTATTAACTGTTTCAACATATTCATGAATTTTGCAGATGTTATGGGTCTGCTTTGCAGTTCATGACCCATGGTTGTAGACGTTGACAACCCAGCAGCATCAAAAAGAATATTTCATATCAAAGACTCACGGTAATATCAACTATTAGGTTATAGAGTAATTGTTCTTTGTCTAACATGCAAATAATATTTGTAATTAATTTTTTGCTTTCTTTTTTAGGGGTAACCAGTTAAGATGTATAGCTTTAGGTACTCACGCCCATGACTTCACAAAGATATTAGATGCTTCTAAACTTGATGTTGTTATTTGTGTTTTGAGATTCTGGAAGATCAACCGTTTTGGAGGTAATATTCATTGTTTTAAATGTATCATTTTCTTTTTACTAGAAGCGTTAGATTTTTACTAAACATCAGTTTTTTCCAGGTGATACTTCAGATGTTGAAGTAGAGACACAAGATGAATTGTCTGATATTCTTATCAACCCTCCTTTACCTGAAGTTGAAGATATGTTGGATGAGTTTGAGCCCATTGAAGCTTTCTTTGCGAAACAGATAGATGTCCCTGGAAGATAGTGACCATTTATTATTTTACTCTGCTTCTTCAAATATTTATTTTTAGGAAAATGGTGGTTTTGGTGTTTATAAACTGTACAAATAGAGAATGGAGTAGTACCATTAAACAATCTAATTTTTTTACTATATATTATAAGTAAACATTATATAATAAATAACCTTTTCAACTGTCAAAAACAGAAAATATCTTTTAATTCTTTTTGGTTATTAAAGATTTTTTAGAATTTGCTTTTCTGTTTATTGTTTTAATTTTTATATTAATTTCCAGTAAAACTTCCATATATGATATTACAAACAGTTATAGCAAAAAATCCAAGAAATATATTCTAAAGCATGAATTTCTCTTTTTATGATCTTATGTAGATCTTTTGGATTTCCAACTTCTTCTGTACACTTATTATGACTTGGTTTGAAAACATAGGTCATCATGACCCCATTCTTAGACTCCAATTCTAATTAATGTTTAGGTTCAGTTTTGCACACGGTTTAAGAAAATATTAAAGTGTTGTGTCGGTTTATTGTATATTTTTTTTGGTAGGCATTATTAAAAACAAAAAACATCTATTCATTTAATCGAACTTTATAATACAAAAATCCTTTAAAAAAAATAGACCTACATATGAGCTCAATATACAATAATGGTTATTAGTAAACTTATATATCTAGAATCCTAATTAATTTCTACAACCTTTACTATACAGAATCATGAGTTTTTTTTTAATTTCGATATATTTGTATATTACAAAACCTTACGGTTGCTCCGCTATTAATGATTTCCAAATATAACCTTTTCTTTGAAACAAACAATAAAAAAACCTTTTCTCTACTCTTTATGTGTAGATGCCCTTTTGGCAAAATCCATATCATCTCTCTCCTTAAACTTCTACCATATTCGCAGACCTTAGAAAAATGGAAGCTTTTTCATTGTTATGGCATGTTGATGATTCAACATCTAACTGGCGCGTTCGTGTAAAAAATGTAAGAAGATGGTTCACAAATTCTTCTCTTCATGGCGAAACATGCCATGTGATCTTATGTGATGAACTGGTAATATTATTGTATCAGAATATCACTCTTTTGTTGTTTTAAAATAGTAACAAGAAATTTATATCCATATCTTCTCATATGTAGAGTTATCAGATCCAATCAGACATCCCAAACAGATTGTTTGGAACCCTAGATTTGTGGCATTTTCAAGTCGGCGACTGGAAATATATAGAAAATTTCGAAGTTTTTTCAAATGTACGGCTTAAGTGATGTTAGAAACACAATCAGTAAGAAAAAGATTGTCATGAGCCAGAACACGCTCATTACAAATTGCGAAACAATAAGTCCGAATCATTTTTATCATTTTGTTGGCATGTGCAGTATTAGGAACTACTTATATTCTCCTGCGTACACCATTGGTAATATGATTTCATATGGATTTTCAGATTTTGATTTATTATTTAAACTATTTTCGCTGCTCAAATTTTATTTTTTGGCTTTTTTATAGATTTGATTGGAGTAATATGTCATATTCGGAAAATTCAGAGTACAAGGCATGACCGAAACAATTACGACAAACAAATTGTCTTCCGTATAAAAGAGATGGAGTAAGTTGAAAATGTCTTTTGATACCATGTTTCATTATTAATATTAATATGTATAGATTCCTATTGAAATACGTATCTTATAATTCTATTTTTCTTTAGTGGGACGTCAATCGAATGCATAGCATCATGAAAATTAGCAGTAGAATTTCATGCTTACTGGCATTCAATTGGAGACTATGAAACCATCGCCGTGCTTAGGTTTTGGCGTGTAAACTATAATGACGGTATGTAAAGCTTGGTTTTGTAATAAATCTAAATTCTTAGTTATAATTTTAGAGCATAATTGCTATATTTACTAAATTTACTAATTTGTAATATTTGTTTCTAAATTTTGTGCTCTATATGTTCATGATTCTGGGGCGATTTCAGAACTTTTATTTGATCCAGATATTGAAGAAGTAAATGACTATAAGCAGTGGTATGTTAGCAAACATTATGTTAGTTTTTAACAAACTGTTGTTATTTACTAACTTATGGGGTATATATTTTGTTGTAGAGCTCCGTTTACCAAAGCTATTGAATCACATTTTTGACCCTGAATATCTATTTCAATGTACTTGGTTTCGAAAAATAGACTGTTCATCTCTAATATATAAATGTTTGGAGTTGATGAATTTTTTTTGTGTACAGTTGTTTTCTTTCACTTATTTTTGGTAATTGTTCTTATGATATGTATAGATCTTGGGGGAAAAAAACTACAGGAAGCCAAAAACACATATTACAATACTATGTGTTAGACTAAATTTGTGAATTAATAGACATCTACAACTATCTAATTAAATTGTTGGTGACCGACAGAAATGTTCATTAATAAAAAATCATTGGATCAGACGACAAGATCAGGAGATCTAACTAGAATCTACAAAGATTACACAATATATACTAAATCTACGAAAACGGGTCTTTTAACATAAAAAAAAATATACAAAAGGAAAACCCTAACTATTTTCCATACGCATACTATATTCCAAGTCTTTTTTTAGGTCACATAAAAATATATCGCCGTTTCTGCGTGATTTGGTGTTTTCTAATGAATTTGTTATATTTCATATTATGAAGTTTTGCTTTCTTTGAAACCAGGTTATTTAGTTCTATGTGAAACGGTAACATCGATGTTTTAATCATATATTTACGGTATGGTTTATCGAACTTAGGTTTCAAGCTTTGATGATACGACTTATTAATTGTTTCTCTAACACCGTATGAATGTAGTGTTTTCTGTTACAGTCTTTTTTATATTTTTATACGCCGAGATTAGCAATGAAGCGCAAGAAGCCATTACTTTATGGGTTGGAGAAAGAACAGATTCCTCCTCCACCCGCATTACGGAAACGTAAATTTTGTTGAATAATGAATCTTTATAACGGTTAGTTCGATTTCATCTTTGATAACCTCATAATATAGTTTAATCTCTTATATTTCTTAGTTGGAAGGCCAATTACACAAAGAAATAACAAAACTGAAAGTCCTTCAAGTAGTTGTTTGATTGCATCTCAAAATAGGGTTCCATTCATGAATATTACAAACACTCCTACACCACCTCCATTAGAGAAATGTAAGTTATGTTATTTTATAATGTGTTTATATGTTCATATATTTACTTTATCACATTTTCGTATCTATCAAGTGGAAGGCCAGTCCAAAAAACTCGATTCATTAATGTCACAAATTTAACGAGTCCTCGGATTTCTAGGATGAACATTATAAGACAGAAGTGACTTGATCGTGATATCTCTCAGGATTCAGGTTCATTTATAAATTGTTAGTTTGGATTTTGTTTTAAAGTTATTTTAATTTATGCAAAAATTGATACATTGAATTTTCGCTTTCTTATCTATAGAGTCAAGCACAGTACATAATACAAGGGTTACTCTTACACAAAATTTCGTAAATATGAACACTAGACCATATGTAATGAAAACACAGAAAAAACCTGAAAAAGGAGGTTCGTAATCGTTTTTAAAGTTTGTTGTTTAAAGGTATATATTATTTCTTTGTCGATTCAACCCTATATTAGTTTACCGAATTATAGTAATATATTTTGTTTACTATAATTTCTATACCCTTTATTGATAGAATCAAAATAAATTTTATACAACCCAATGTTGGATATAATTTTTTACAGATACTCTTATCTCCTATGCACATGAAGATGATTTCGTTGCATTTGTAGCGACCGATTCAGAATACGAAGAAGAATCAGACAATGAAGGTAATAATTATGAATATATAGAATTAGTTTGATGTGCTGATTATATGTATATGAATAAAAAAAATTATATATACTCTTTATATGTATAGATCTCGACGATCAGTTTGATCCCAGTACCACGACTTCCAATCATAATTACACGGATGGAAATTATCACGCAACGGATCATATCCTACAAGAAAGGAAAATGAGTTCTATTAATAAGAAAGATTTAGAAAGGTTTAATAAGATGCATATTGCATCAGGAAGTGTTAAGCCCGGAATTGCGGAAAATGGTATTATTTTATTGTTTCAACTTATTTATTAACATGTCTTTTCAATCTAACCATAGTTTGAGTAAGTTTTGAAGTATATGACATTAGGATACAAGGACCATGGAGATCCTTCGTACACGTGTACCCATTGCGGTGCTTATATGTGGTTTGATGAGCGTATAAACAAAAGAGGATCTAAAGCACAATCGGTTTTCTCGATGTGTTGTAAACATGGAAAAGTAGAGATTCCTCTTCTTAAGACACCTCCGTCTACATTGCTTGTATTGTTGTATAATGGTGATGATGATAGCAAGAATTTTCGAGAGATTATTAGGGCATATAATATGATGTTTTCATTCACGTCGCTTGGTGGGAAAGTGAACCACAAATTGAACAGTGGGAAAGGACATTATCTGTTTCAGCTACAAGGTGAAAACTACCATAGAATAGGAGATATGTTACCAGATCCTGATCAAGATCCAGCTTTTTTGCAACTCTATATTCACGATTGCCACAATGAGACCAATAATCGGATAAAGGCTTACGGGTAACATAATCACTTATTTTTAAATCTATTATTTTATTTTGTTTATGTTGGATAAACATAATCCTCACGTTGGTGCTTTAAGATCAGCAAGAGATCGAATGGACTTGACAAAGAATATGGAAAGTATAAAACTTAGAATTCCAAGCAGAAGAGACATGGATGGTTATAATTTACCTACGACAAACGAGGTGGCTGGATTAATACCCGGGGATTTTCGAATGGACATGGAACCGCGTGATGTTATTATTCAGAGTAAAGCAGGGAAAATGCAGAGAATAAGTGAATTGCATCCGGCATATTTGCCATTGCAATATCCTTTGCTATTTCCATACGGTGAGGACGGTTTCAGGTTAGTAATGTGGCTCAGTTGTATGTACAAATGATATGATTATTCATTGTTTATTCTTTGCTTTATTAATTTATTTTTTTATAAAAAAATTCAGGCTAGGTATAGACATTGGATATATTGACACAAACGGAAGAACGAGAAAAAGATCACCATGCGAGAATTTTTTGCATTTCGAATTCTCGAAAGGCATAATGAATCTCCTACTATTCTCATGTCTGGAAAATTGTTTCAGCAGTTTTTGTTTGATGTTTACACCATGATTGAGACAAATCGATTGAATTTTTTTACGGCAGAATCAGAATAAGCTCAGAGTTGAAAGTTATGATAAATTAAAAGATTTTTCCTCGAAAGGAGATGCTAATCTGTCTAACCAAGGAACAAAAGTTCTTTTGCCATCTTCGTTTGTTGGTGGTCCAAGGTATATGATGCAAAATTATCTAGATGCAATGGCTACATGCAAGTATTTTGGTTTTCCAGATCTTTTAATAACGATTACATGCAACCCCAAGTGGCCTGAAATTACAAGATTACTTGAGAAGAATGGTTTAAAACCAGAAGATAGACCTGAAGCATGTTGCAGAGTATTCAAATTTAAACTCGACAATTTAGTTGAAGATTTGACAAAGAATAAGACGTTTGGTAACGTCAATTCAGGTAAAAAAAAGCCTTTGCTTCGATATGGATTAGATAATATTTTTTCTATTAGTATCTTTATATTTTACAAAAATAATTTAGATCTAAATCAAATTATTATTCTGAAAGTTTAAATCAAATATATATTTATTTTGCAGCTATGTACACAATAGAGTGGCAAAAGAGAGGACTTCCACATGCGCATCTGATTGTTTTTTTGCATCCTGATTCTAAGCTACCAACTGGTGATGATATAGATAAGTTCATCAGTGCGCAAATTCCTGATAAAGAGGACGATCCTCATGTGTACGAGGTTGTTGCGGACATGATGATGCATGGTCCATGTGGCCCTCACAATAAAGATAGTCCATGCATGCAAGATGGGAAGTGTACAAAGTACTTTCCAAAACTTTATAGTGAAACATCTCATGTTGATGTAAGAGGGTTTCCTATTTATAGACGTAGAGAAGACATTACAAGGTTTGTTACAAAAAATGGTTTAATTTTGACAATTCATACGTGATACCTTACAACAGAACTCTATCCAAACGTTATCGAGCTCATATCAATGTTGAGTGGTGTTGCCAAACACGAGCTGTCAAATACCTCTTCAAATATATCCACAAGGGTCCTGACTATGTAAGAGCATCTTTAGGAAACGAAGCTGGTGATGGTAACATTGCAGATAAGGATCAAGTCAAAGATGAAATTAAAGAGTATACCAGCTGTCGGTATGTCAACCCAATATAACTATTGTTATTTGTTTTGTTAATGTGATTGGGTCATATTGAAATAATTATAGTTATACAGGTATATATCTTTCTACGAGTCTACATGGAGAACTCTTGCGTTCAATACTAATTTCCGAACTACGGCAGTAGAGAAACTTTCGTTTCATCTAGAAGGTGAACAGCCATTTCTCTACGAGGAAGATGACGATGTGGATGCCGTTTTTAATCGACCATCGGTTGGTAAATCTAAGTTTCTGGCTTTCATGGATTATTATAAAAAGAATCCCAAAGCGAAGAAGATGACTTACGCTGATTTTCTAACTGAACATGTTTGGGTTTTAAAGACTAGAGAATGGAAAGATCGACAAAAAGGTTTTGCAATTGGAAGGCTAACATACGTCCCCCCGAGTAAAAGAAGATGCATACTATCTGATAACATCGTACCAGGTCCATCATGTTATGATGATAACAAAACGGTTGATGGTGTTGTTTATCCTGAGTATAAATTGGCTTGCGAAGCATTGGGTTTGCTTGATGATGATATTATATATGTTGAAACTATAAAAGAAGCAGCTCAATGGGGCAGCGGTATGTATGTGCGAGAATCGTTTGTTCTGATGATTCTAACCAACACTGTTCAGAATGTACCAGAACTTTGGAACAAAACATGGGAATACTTATCTGACGACATATTAATCAGACAAAGAGCCATAAGAAAAGATCCATGTAAGTAAAACTATATTAAGGAACACTGTCGAATATAGTTTCTCATTTAAATGTATTTAATGTCTTATACTTTATTTTTTTGTAAATTTTAGATTACACCATGACCGAACATCAGATCAAGAATCATGCATTATTGGAGATAGAACTGCTAATGCGTAGAAGTGGGAGTTCACTGTTTCAGATTGATAAAATGCCCAAACCCGATATGAGCGCTGTGGCTAAGGATAAGAACACGTTGATTACAGAAGAGTTATCGTACGATCGTGATGCTCTGAAATCTGACTTCGTACGATCGTGATGCTCTGAAATCTGACTTGGACAGAGATCTGCCCAAACTTATGGAAGAACAAAGGGGTGTTTATAATGAGATAATGACCGCAGTTGACGATGGACTGGTGGTATGTTTTTCGTTTATGGATTTGGAGGGACATGGAAAACGTTTTTGTGGAGAGTTCTTGAAGCAACTATTCGATCTAAGAGTGATATATTATTAAATGTTGCATCCAGTGGTATTGCTGCTTTGTTACTAAAAGGTGGTCGAACGGCTCATTTCTAGATTTGGGATTCTTATTCAAGTAAACGAAGGGACGATGTGTTCTACTATAAAACCTGGAACAAATCAAACAGAGTTGGTCAAGTTAGCTAAACTTATTATATGGGACGAAGCACCAATGATGAGTAAACACTGTTTTGAGACTCTTGATCGGAGCATGCGCGATATTTTGGGAAAAGATGTTCCATTTAGAGGTAAGCTTATTATTTTTGGTGGTGATTTTAGACAGATTTTGCCGGTTATAACTGATGGTGGAAGAGAGCAGACTGTAATGGCTGCTCTGAATTCGTCGGTATTGTGGAACTAATGCAAAGTAATGAAGCTAACCAAAAACATGCAGCTTCTAGCTGATGGCCTGAGTATTGAACAAGCTTGTGCTCTAAAGGAGTTCTCCAACTGGATTTTGGATATATGAGACGAAAAGATCAACGGTGGAGATGATGAAGATTTTGAGATAGATATTCCTGAAGATTTACTCATATCAGATTCTTCCGAACCTATCAAAGCAATTGTTAAAGAAGTATATGGAGATACTTATACGGTTCAGTCGGATCCAAAGTTTTTTCAGGGAAGAGCAATTTTGAGTCCAACCAACCAAGATGTTGGTAATGTTAATGACTATATGCTCGAATCATTACAAGGTATTTTTATATTCTAATGTTTTATCCAATCTATACATATTTTATAATGTTATTACTGTAATATCTTGACATTGACATATATGTTTGTTTTAACAGGTGAAGAAAAACGTACCTCAGTTTTGACACCATTGATACTTCCGATAAAGGGAAAAACGATGATATGGTTTACTCACAGGAATTTCTCAATAGCATCAAACTATATGGACTGCCGAATCATGATCTGAAATTAAAGGTTGGTGCTCCCATTATGTTACTTAGGAATATTGATCAGAGAAATAGTTTGTGCAATGGAACTAGGTTACAAGTTACTCAGTTGGGCAATCAAGCAATGGAAGCTAGAATAATAATTGGATCTAATATTGGTCGTAAAGTTGCGCTCCATAAGATGTTTGTCACCCCGCCTGAGGCAAGATTTCCTTTTTGAATGCGGCGTAGGCAGTTTTCCGTTGCTCTTGCCTTTGCAATGACTATAAACAAAAGTCAAGGACAAACACTGGACAAAGTTGGTTTGTATCTTCCAAGACCCGTTTTTACTCATGGCCAGTTGTATGTTGCCGTTTCAAGAGTAACCTCCAGAACCGGTCTAAAGATACTGATCACAGATAAAGAAGAAAAACCATTGAAAAGGACAAAGAATGTTGTTTTCAGCGAAGTGTTCAATAACATTAAGTAGTTATTTTATACTGGAATAATATTTTATTCTTCCATACATTTGAACAAAACAATTATGCTTGGTTCTGCTGATTTTTTACAAGGTCGTTTATGCTCTTTTATAAAAATAAATTAAAACACCGCAATTAATGTCCTAAAATATATTATCCATGTTCTTTTTTATTACATGCGTTCTGTATTAAACTGTCATTGATTTTATCAAAATGCTTATTTCTAATTTTTATCAATACTATTAAAACAGGAAGGTTTGCCATGGTACATAAATGTTGTTCCCGAAATTTGCCCTTGATATTATTAGGATTTGTAACCTTCATTAAGGGTAAAACTGTAAAACAATTTATATTTGATTTATTATCTCTACAATCCATGTTTCCAAACAAGACAATTATTAAACATGTAGCCAAACAACCAAAATCTAATGGGTCCCACTTTCCTAATTAATTAAAATCAAAACAAATTAATTGATAAATATAATTAATAATTTATACATCAACTATTATATATAAATTAAGATTCTCTAATTTATGATTTAATTCAAAATTTTATGATTTAATTCAAAATATATTTATAATATATTTTAATATCTCTTTATTTTGTTTTAAATATATATATATATACACATATTACGATTGATGTTTTTACGATTGTACTTTTTAGCAGGTTTTTCCATCAAACTGAAAAATATTTAATTAATTAAACGGGTTGAAAAATTAATTAGCCAATCTCGATTATAAATTTTCTATAAAAAAATTCGCATATAGTAAATAATTTCAGTTGATATATTTTAAAATTAATAAAATATTAAAATGATTTCATACTTATATTATTCAAATATTTGAAGCGTCAAATTATGTTTTATGTTTGAATGAAGTTTTTAACAGATAGTTCCATCAAATTTGCAAATTATATATACGACTACAACATGTATTTTATAAAATAATATTTTAGATAAATAAAATAACAATTAAACATATACCACATAACTTTTACAATAGTTGTTTTCACATATATATTTTTCCAAACTATGATCTTACGATACAACACAGATTAAAATATATAATGCGAAATCGTTATTTTAATCTCTTAATCCTTACGATATATCTCCTCCAAATAACACATAATTCATTTTAAAAAACTAAATTGATAACTCACTGTTTATAATGTTGGTTAAACAATTATAATCAAAATTATATTACATAATTAAAAATCTAAACTACTATTAACAAAATGAATAAAAAGTAAAATTTGTAAAGAAAATTATACCCGCACTTAGAAGTGCGGGTCAAAATCTAGTTTACATTTAGTGCTATAAGTTGTTTCGATACTACATATAATTAATATTATATACATCCGAATGTATGCACGTGCATATAAAACGATTACATAAATTTATAACCAATCCCGACCTAAAAAAACTAAAATCACGTTTTATCTTAACACTAATCTAGAAATATTCTTAAATTATCTAACAACAAAAAAATGCCTGCACGCATGTGCGGGGTCGATCACCTAGTAAATACAAAAATGCAAAAAAACTACTTTTATAAGATTTTGTTGATATAATTTGATAAGAGTCCGACGGGTGCATAGCATCCACCAAATCCAACGGAGTGCACTGTTATGGAAACGTCCTTTAGATCTGACAGTGTTTACTATATTACACGAGATGCACCGTCCACTTACGATGTTCCACGTGTAAACTATGTTCGATTGCTCGACTCCAATTCGTTGTTTTGTTCATTGAGCTGACGCCACGTCATTTCATTGACACCAAGATTTTTCGTGTATGTCATTCATTGGTCAACGAGTCTGGAAATTTGCAACATCAGCAAGCCATGAGATCGTCTACATCACTTCCAGCTTCTCTGGCTATATATAATTCTAGCTCTTCTTTAGGCTTGTAGCATCTTACTGTTTTCAGGGAAGCTACGATCTGAGTTTTTAGCGATGGCGAAACTAAACCCTAACTTCATCCCTCTGATTCTCATCGGTCTCATCGCGATCGCATCTGCTGAAGTTATCTTCGAGGAAAAATTCGACGGTAGCTACATTTCTCTCTTCTTTTTTTGTTTACTTTTAAGTGCCAATGGATGTTTTGCGATCTAGCGATCGCGACGTCTATTCCTTTCGATCAGATGATTCCATATTGATCTATTTTAGCTCCATCACCGATATCCTCGTTTTGAATGATTTAAAATTTTGGAAATGTTTGGTAGATCTATAAATTTTGTGGATTCTGATTTAACTTGATTTCAAAATTTTGATAGGTGATTTTATGATTGTTTCGGAATTCGCTGGAAGACGAATTTCGATGATAGTAAAGGTTAAAATTATAGCTTGCGATTGCTTACGTCCTCGAAGCTAGTATGATTGCTTATCCTGTTAGGTGTTTTGCTTAGATTGAAATATTATTTATGATCAAGTCCTTAGATAGCTTGAGAACTTTTATTTAGGAGGTAGACTAATGATTACATGAAGCTGCTCTTTTAATTTGTGCCTTTGTTGTCTCTGTTTCTAAAGATGGATGGGAGAACAGATGGGTGAAATCTGACTGGAAGAAAGATGAGAACACTGCTGGAAAATGGAGCCACACAGCTGGCAATTGGTCTGGTGACGTCAACGACAAAGGTATCCTTCAGTACTAGTGAATAGTGATGGTGATACATTGGTTCTCGTCTTATTCATAACCTCATGTTAAGCGTTGTTGTGATGATCACTCTCTTTCAGGTATCCAGACTAGCGAGGACTACAGATTCTACGCCATATCTGCTGAGTTCCCCGAGTTCAGCAACAAGGACCAGACCCTAGTGTTCCAATTCTCTGTCAAGCACGAGCAGAAGCTTGACTGTGGTGGTGGATACATGAAGCTTCTCAGTGGTGATGTTGACCAGAAGACCTTCGGAGGAGACACTCCTTACAGGTGCATTATCAGTTCCATCTGTCACTTTCTTTCACCATCGGTATGTATACATCATGCTTATCTTCTTTTATTCGCAGCATTATGTTTGGCCCCGATATCTGTGGCTACAGCACTAAGAAAGTGCATGCTATTCTTACCTACAATGGAACAAACCATCTAATCAAGAAGGAGGTCCCATGTGAGACTGACCAGCTAACCCATGTGTACACATTCGTCCTCCGCCCAGATGCTACTTACAGTATTCTTATTGACAATGTTGAGAAGCAAACTGGTAGTCTCTACTCTGACTGGGATCTCCTCCCAGCAAAGAAGATTAAGGATCCAAGCGCCAAGAAGGTAACTAGTATCTTTCATATATATCTCTCCAATGCGTGTGATACAAGTTCTTATAAAATTGAGTCTCTGTTTTACAGCCTGAGGACTGGGATGACAAAGAGTACATTTCTGATCCGGAAGACAAAAAGCCAGCGGGATACGATGACATCCCAAAGGAGATCCCAGACACTGATGCAAAGAAGGTTTGAACCTTTTTCTAGCATTGAAGTAAAACTATTCTAAATCACTTTCTCGTTTTGATTTTGGATCCTTCGTTTTTAGCCTGAGGACTGGGATGATGAAGAAGATGGTGAGTGGACTGCCCCTACCATTCCTAACCCCGAGTACAACGGTGAATGGAAGCCCAAGGTTTGTTAGTTTTGCAATCGAAGAGAGTATTTAAGATTGGTACACAATATTTACTCTCTTCTCACGGTTGTCATTTTGTTCTGTAGAAAATCAAGAATTCTAACTACAAGGGAAAATGGAAGGCTCCAATGATTGACAATCCTGGTAATATTCTCTCTGCAACTTTGCAATCACAATGTCCATAGTATTCATGTAATAATAAAATGCATTCGTAGTCTCATAGCCCTGAGATCGTTGTTCAAGTCTTTAATGAATTACAATCTCACACGATCTTGACTCATTTAGGAATCCATAATTTATATTCAACTGAAGATACATATAAGTATATCTATTTCATTCAGACTTCAAGGATGACCCAGAACTCTATGTCTTCCCCAAACTGAAGTATGTTGGAGTGGAACTGTGGCAGGTAATAGCAATATCTTGTCACGGAAACATTTTTTGTTTTCTCTTTAGTGATCGTATATGTTAGTGCCCAAACACATCCTTTATTCTTAGGTGAAATCTGGATCATTGTTCGACAATGTCTTGGTCTGCGATGACCCAGAATACGCTAAGAAGTTGGCTGAGGAAACCTGGGGAAAGCTCAAGGATGTAAGTTAATCCTTACTCTTTTGTTTTGTGTTGTGTGGTTGATGGTCATAGAGCTTAATCCAGTCTGGTGTTACAGGCTGAGAAAGCAGCATTCGACGAAGCTGAGAAGAAGAGAGAGGAAGAGGTAACTTTCTCCACCCAAAATAGCTTGTCTAATTCCAAATAAGTAGTCGTAATAATAACATTGAGAGTAATCAACAACTTGTATGTTTCTTTGTTTTACCAGGAATCAAAGGATGCTCCGACTGCTGATTCTGATGTAAGAATCTCTCGAGTTTCACAATATTATTAACCTTAACTTGTCTGTTTCTGTCATGGTTATGATATAAATTCGTTATTCCTGCAGGCTGAGGAAGAACAAGAGGATGGTGACCATGAAGTAGATGACTCCGACACCGATTCAAAATCTGAGAAAACCAAGGAAGAAATCTCAGACAAGGATGATGCCGCCCATGTATGTGCCTCTAACTAAAAATATTTAAACAAGGATCTGAAGCTGTATGACTAACTTTGTTATTATGATTTTACTTACTACAGGACGAGCTTTAAGCTGAACAATGAAAGGATCTCAAAAGATTTCAGAGTCTTGTTTGTTTTTTTTAAGGAATTATTTTAGCTTTAGTTTCTTTGGGATGGTAGAACTTTTTAGCTAAAAAATGGTAAAATGGACGTGGCAGCTCTTGATAAATTCTTGACATATAGACAGTACTTACCAAAAAAGCGGTAAGCAAAAACGGTAAGCGTTAGAGAATAGTGCAAAGAGGTAATGACAGTCAGTCTCCAACAGGTCTTTAAAAGTCTATCTATTTTGCAACTTGCATAACTTCCTCATGTGAAAGGCTATTCAAGATCCTTCTGTCTCTTGTCTGCATAACTTTTCTGGCCGTCTTGAGCCTCCATCTTAGCTTTTAGGAATGGGATCCGATCGGTGGTCTCCTCAATGATGTCTGGTTCAACTATGTTTGACCCTCCTACTTACGTCCAACATAATGGAGTTCTACATGGCCGTCCATATAGAGCTTCTTAGGGTGCCATTCCTATGCTCCTATGGTAGCTATTATTGTAAACAAACTCGGTTAGAGGTAGGTACCTCTCCCAAGAATCACCCCAATCCAAGACACATGCATGTAGCATGTCTTCTAGTGTCTGGATTGTCCTTTCTGATTGCCCTTCCGTTTGTGGATGGTAAGTTGTGCTCATGTTCACTCTAGTTCTTAGTGCTTTTTGAAAAGCTTTCCAGAAATAAAATGTTAACATACCATCTCGGTCTGAAACTATACTTACTGGAGTTTCGTGCAACCGCACTATCTCATCAATGTACTTCTCAGCAAGTTTTCCCACTCATTCAGTCTTCTTAATGGCCAGGAAGTCTGCAGGCTTAGTCAGCCTGTCTACCACAACCCAGATCGTGCCTTCCTTATTCTGGTCGTGGACAGTCCGATTACAAAATCTATGATGATGTGATCCCATTTCCACTCTGGAATAAGTAGACTTTGTAATAGGCTGCTAGGGAACTAGTGTTCTACTTTAACCAGCTGACAAGTTTGGAACTTGGCCACCCATTCAACAATGTCTCGTATCATCCCGACCCAATGATAATACCGTTTGAGGTATTGGTACATCTTGGTTTGTCCAGAAAGAATGGAGAACTTATACCGATGAGTCTCTTTTAGGATCTCTTCCTTTAGCTCCCACACGTTGGGTACACTGACCCTACCATTCACCACAATTGTTCTATTGTTGGAAAACTAGTACTCCGTGTTGTTGTCGACTGCCTTGTTTAACTCCTAATCACCTTGCTAGGCCAGTTGAATCCTTGTTAGCAAATATGCTTGGTTTGCTGCTCCTAGACCCAAAGGTTAATTGCCCACGGCTATGGCATTGAGACGCAAATACTTTACCAACCCGACCAATGTCTATGCAACCTGTTCCACAGCCACTTCGGTCCTCTTCCGGCTCAATGCATATGCTACCAAGTTTGCCTTTCCAGGATGGTAAGTGATGTCTAGATCATAATCCGCCACCAGTTCCATCCACCTCCTCTGTCTCAAGTTCTGTTCTGGCTGAGCAAAAACATATTTCAGACTCTTGTGGTCGGTAAATAGTTGCACTTTGGCTCCGTAAAGGTATGATCTCCAGATCTTAAGTGCAAATACCACCGCAGCCATTTCAAGATCATGAGTAGGGTAATTACCCTCATGTTTCCTCAGTTGCCTTGATGCATAAGCAATCACCTTTCCTTCCTGCATCAAGACACATCCCAAACCGTTTATGGATGCATATGTGTATACCACATATGGTACATTATCCATTGGCAGGGTTAGGACGGGTGCTTTGGTTAGCATATCCTTCAACTCCAAGAAACTCTTTTCAGCCGCATCCGTCCATTCGAACTTAACCTTCTTTCCGGTCAGTCGAGTCATAGCCTTAGCCATAGTCGCAAACCCTGGGATGAACCGCCTATACTAACCGGATAGTTTGAGGAAGCTTCTAACCTCTGTTGCATTCCTCGGCCTTGGACACTTCTTGATCGACCAGATCTTTTCAGGGTCAACCGACACTCCCTCGTCCGACACAATATGTCCAAGGAAGCCGATCCTCTTTTTCCAAAAAATACATTTAATTAGTTTGGCATAGAGCATCTGCTCTCTTAATTTCTCCATCTCCATCCTTAGATGTTTCCGGTGTTCTCTCCGGTCCTTGGAGTAAACAAGGATGTCATCAATGAATATGATCACAAACTTGTATAACCATTCCCAGAAGATCCCATTCATCATCTTCATGAACACAACTCATAGTGTCCATACCTTGTTCGAAACTCTGTTTTCCTCACATCCTCTGGTGCAATTTGGATCTGATGGTACCCCGATGATATATCGATATTGGAAAACACGGTCGCCCCCTTTAGTTGATCCCACAACTCGTCCTTCTGAGGCAAAGGGTACTTGTTCTTCACTGTGACCCGGTTTATGCCTCGGTAGTCTATGCATAACCTAAGGCTTCCGTCCTCTTCTTCTCAAATAAGACCGGCTCCCCCCATGGAGAACTGCTCGACCTAATGAATCCCTTATCCAACATCTCTTCCAGCTGCTTCTTCAGCTCAGCCATCTCGGCTGGTGCCATTTGTATGGCGCTTTAGATAGAGGTCTGGTCCCTGGTTCAAGTTCAATGATGAACAGGTTAGACCGGTCAGGCGGTAAGCCTTGTAAGGCCTGGAACACGTTCTCAAACTCCTTTACCGCTGGGATTTCCCCCAATCTTTGTCTCCGTTCCAACCTCCTTGGTTGCAATGGTGGCTAGGTATGCCTCGCATCCTTTTTCCAACATCACTTCTCCTTGGATTTCAGCGACAATCAAACTTCCTGAAGTCAGTCTCAGTCCTTGAAACTCCACTATTCCTTCAGGTCTCTCGAACCTCACCCTTCCTCGGTGACATTCAATTGTGGCTCGGTTCTGACCGAGCCAATACATACCTAAGACCACTTCGTGATGCATTAGTTCAACAACAACCAGGTTGGTCGGCATACTCACGCCTCATATACGTCCCATATCCAAGCTCCTTCGTTATGCCACTTCTCATATCAAGCTCCTTCTTTTTGTGACCATTTCCACCGACGTCCTTTGTCTTCAATCAATTTAAACTTTGCAATCGCTCGCAATAAACTTTCTCACCCGTCAAAGCCTCAGGTGGATGCTCTTTCGAGGCGTCTTTTCCCTTAAAGAAGTCTTTTTATTCTTCCTCGGTGGAAGACCATATAGAAGAAATATTTTGTGACAATCAAACCAACACGTCTTCATTCTCTTAGGCAGATAAAAAGATTTTGTATCTTCCATGCAAATAGGACAAGACAATCCACCACTGGTTGTCCATCCTGATAATATCCCATATGTCAGGAATTCGCCTATCGTCCACAACAGCAATGCTTTTATTTTAAAATTTCATTCAACGACACATTTTATGCATTGACTCCTGAAGACCACAATTCCTTTATCTCCTCAATAAGAGGCCGGAAGAAGGTATCAAGACTAACGCACAGATGATTTGGCCCAAAATTCAGAATTGTAAGAAACAAGTATTGTGTATTCATGTACATATTAGGGGGTAAATTATTTGGAGTCAAGATCACGGGCAACAACGAATGATTACGAGACATGCCAAATGGATTGAACCCATCTGTACATAATCCAACATAAACGTTATGGGGTTCTTGGGAAAACATAGGATGTTGAGCTTGAAATGATTTCCACTCCACCGCATCAAACGGATGACACATTTCTCCCTCATTTGTTTGGTGCTTGGCATGCCATCTTATTGTCGATGCAATCTTCTTGCTTTGATATCTCTTCTGTCTGTAAGCAATTGGTAGATACCATATACGACTGTTAGGTACTTTGGTTCTACTTTGTCTCTCATTCGGCTTCCATCTTGGTGTAGCACAAAACAGACACTTATCTTCCCTTTCATCTTCTTTTCAGAAGATCATACATTTGTTCATGCAAACATCAATTGTATAATAAGGGAGGCCTAAATTGCACATCAGTTTCTCTATCTCATATTGCGAACCTGTTGCCTGGTTTCCTTCTCGTAAATACTCTGTCATCATTTCACATATCGAATCCACTAATCTTTCACTCATAATATGGTCTGCATTTTTTTGCAAGACCCGATCAGCCAAAGATAATTGAGAGTGACCTTCACGACAACCATCATATAAAGGATTGTTGGCTCCTTCTAACAGGTCATAAAACTTTTTGAATGATTACGTACAAGTTCTTCATCACTACTACTCGTGTAATAACGAAATGCATCACTCACCATATCCACATATCTATCTTTTACTACATTACGAACATGACAATTCAGATCAACATAACACGTTCCTATATCCAAACCGCTTTCTTGTCCATGCTTATACCAAACATAATAATCAGGCATAAATCCTCTACTAAATAGATGACTCCAAATTCCTTTTTTCCGAGGTTTCCGGTTTTTTGTTCTTGCAAACACTACAAGGGCAGTGAAACTTACCGCCATTTCTCAGCGCTAAAGGCTGATTTTTGGCAAATTCCATGAATTGTGCCACCCCCGTTTTGAAGGCTGCCGAGAAATTGTATGTGGCTTCATTGAACCTACTATACATCCACTCCCGATAGTAGCTATAATTATTGTAGCCTCCTTTGTAACTATATTTCCAAATTATTTGTGTTTCTAAAAATGAAAACGAAGATAGGGCTGAATTTCAGCTATGTAGACATAATTGGGCACTACCATTAATGGTCATAAATGCATGTCGAATGAAACCGGTACACCTACTACAAATAGGTAAAATCACCAAACTATATTATATTATTATTACTAAATCAAAAACATACTATATGATACAACCCATAACTGACTACTTTGCGACACGAATAATGAGTTGCATATTGGTCGTAACAATTGCGACAAATTAACGACTTTGTTACTACTATACCCGAAGTAGCAATTTAGTCGCCCATATAGTGGGTAATTTGCGATTTTTCTATGACCGTTCACATCAGCCGCATACAAGTCGCCAAATTACCAACTACGCTACGACTATTGTTTCCGGTCTCGACTAAATTGGCAACAATCATTTTTGGTCGTATATTAGCGACGAATATACGACCATATATCTGTAGTCGCAAAATAGTCGCAATAGTTTCTCCAAATAGTAGCAAAATGTTACGACTACAAGTATAGTCGCAAGTTCCAAACGCTAAAACTCTGTTTTCTTATAGTGTGGGGAATCCAGGAAGAATATATGTCATGATCGATCAAGTGCCTTTCGAGGCTATTGTTTACAAGGTATTATTAGCTTTGGACTTATTCTTGCTATTGCATTAGACTGAGATGAGTTTGTGGGTCCCTTGGATCTGCACACAGTGGGTAATCCAAATTACTCATCCCTCTTTGTTTTGCAGGTCATCCCGAAGAACTGCATGAGTAGAAGATCGGGTGCGGATTCCTATTTTACTTTGTTGTTTAAGACTAAGTTATCTCTTTTTCGTTTAATTTAAAGTATTTAAGATGGTTGTAAGCCATTTATGATTTGGGATTTAATAAACTGGATCGTTTGTGGGGTTAAAGTTGTGTTTGTGGATGTGGACCGTGTGTTGTGGAAGTTAAATCGGTACTAATCATGATCCTCGGGGACGGGTGTGATAGTTTGGTATCAAAGCGGGTCTAGCTAATTATATCCGGGTAGACGAGTAGGATAGTGGGAGTATTTATATTTGGATTTTAAAGAGCTTTCAAACTTTTCAAATGGGGTTTTCTAAAAGTTAAAATCTAGAGCACCGCCCATATAAAACCTCCTTATATACTCGTCGTAAGTTAGTTCAATTTTAATACAGTCTCACTTAGTCTTCTCTCTTTTGCAATAGGATGCTGCCAAAGAGGAATGGAACCGCTCCAACAGTCTGTCGTGTCACCAGGGCCGCAACTTGAACGACATCAGCAGCCAATGCCACCAGTGGGAATGGGACTCAAACGAGTCATAAGCAAGAAGAAGGAAACCAAACATGAGTATTCTTGGGTAATGGTAAAGTAGTTGTGTATGCCGCTCTTCCAGATGAGGTATTAGCCTTTGGAGAGACCATTGCAAGAGATACATGATGTGTTGCAGGAGCTTCAGGAGGTGCTGCAGGAGCTGTAAGAGGTTCTGCATTAGCAGCATGAGGTGCCACAGAATCTGCATGAGGTGTTTCCGAAGCTGTAAGAGTTGTGTTAGGCATCACATGTGGAACGGAGAATGTTTCAGGAGGAGCAGATAATGTTAAAGAGGAGAAAAATGTGCCGCAAGAGGAGCGTGATACGCTCCAGGTGGGTATGGAATAACACAACCATACCGGTAGTGGTTCAGCCACCACTTCCACTAAGGGGTCAAGCAGGAGGACCTCAGGTCTATGTCGCCGAAGATCATTAAGGAGCCAAACTGATTGCGGTAGCTTAGTTTTAAAAAACCACGTAGGATTGGTTATTGTTGGTGGAGTGGCTCCCCACACCTTGCTCGACACGGGAGCTATGCATAGATTTGTGAGCCCGAAGCTATCGAATTGATGAACCTTCGGAGCACGTTCGTAGTAGAAGTCACCGATGTGGAGAAATCCGGATCAGAGCGAATGGCGACCTTAGTATTCTACAAAGAGGTTCTAATAATATTATCCGGGGTGGACTTCACTCGGAAACCTGATGAAGATGGTCTTGGGCTTTTATGAAGTCATATTGGGAATGGTTTGACTGATCCAGAAGCGGGTTGTAATGGATTGCGCCAAGGAAACCGTCTTGATTCTTCAAGAGGAGTAGAAGATCTTTTTCAAGCGAATGAACACTCTGACGGGAATTTCAATCATATCCATGTTGCAAGAAGAAGAGATGATCAGAAAGGGAAATGAAGCATTCTTAGCCACCATCTCCTTGTCGGAGGAAGCATAAGCTCCAAGCCTGGATACCATTCCAGTAGCTGCGGAATATGAGAACGTATTCGCGCCATCGCAAGACCACCACCGGTGAGGAAGGATTGCTTCATGTTAGAGATGGAACCCGGGACGGTGCCCATGTCAAAGGCACCCTATCTTTTGGCACTAGCAGAGATGGCCATGTTAAAGAAGCAGCTGGAAGATCTAGTAGTGAATGGATTCATTCGACTAAGCAGTTCGCCGTGGGGAGAACATGGTACTTTTAGACCTGAACAAGGTAACTATCAAGAATATGTACCCGCTACCAAGGATCGATGAGTGCTGGAGACAAAATCCCCTCGATGAAATCAATAGTAAAAAATGGTCTAAGTGTTGTGTTTGAGCTTAAATATGGAAACAATACGTTTCGCATAAACTGCATTGCATATCAATTGTGCTTCATATAAATAATATGTTTCGTATAAACTATACATTTCATATAAACTATATTTCATATAAATCACATTTCGTATAAAATGCGCTTCGTTTAAATCGCATTTCGTACAAACTATTTGTTTCGCAAAAAATAAGAAACTTCTCGAAAGATTTTTCCCTCGGCATAAACATGCTCGGGTGCATACGCACTGCACGGAGAAAACTGAACCGACACATCTTCCGATCAGTCCATGTCCAAGCAGACTTGCTCGACATACCAATCCATCCCATGCACGACATGCCTGCTCGGTGAACCCGACTGCCCGGCAACATCTTCTCGGTGTCGTGCTCAACTGATACTCTGCATCAAAACGCTCTTGGAGGGATCAATCGGATGGTGTGATCGGCACTTTCGCCTACTCGACATTTTGCTACGTACAATCCGATTAATCATACTCGGTATACAATCCCATTCGGCATCGCAGTCAGACTGCGTGATGTTCTGTTCTGTTCGAAAATCCTCTGCGACGCCCAACTCGGCGATTCGTCCTATTCGGACAATTTCTGCTTTGCACGCTGTGCTGCTTGGCACAATCGGACCGCGACGAGCTGCTCCGCACATTTTCATGCTCTTCATGATCGGTTCTGCTCGTCGTCATCCGTTATCATCTGCTCGTCGTCCGCACGTTCGGATCTTCTTGTCGAGCAGACTCTCTCGGCATTTCCAATCAGTTCATCTTGCTCGGCACCGAGAAGTGATGGACTCATTGGCAAAATGTTATGCTCTATACTGAGAAAATTGCCGAGCAGACTCTCTCGGTGTATCGATATTTAACTTTCAAAACACGATCGTGCAATAAGCACTTTCGTATGAGTATTTTCTACATGCTTGTATATTCCGACATAGTTCAAACTTATTATTCGTTAATAAAACAAGTCAAATTAGTTATACGAAATACGAATTTGTTCCAAAATCACAAGGATCATATTTTTTAGACTTGGGCAATCCTTTCGACCTATTTAGAAGATAATGATAAGGATAACTACAAGACGAGAAGGTAAATCTGAGCATAAAAGAAAGATAAAAATGAGAAGGAAAATACGATAAGAGTAAAATCTCCGAGAATCTCGTGGACGTGTTTCTCAAAACCGACTTGCCGCAACTACCGCAAAACCTCATTATGAGGTTTCACAGTACAAAACCTCAAATTTGAGGTTTCATCTTCTCTTTTACATTCTAGTCATTTTAATTATACACCTAATTAGTTTTAGTCCTTAATTTTACATCCTAGGAAAATGTCTAATTTCAACATAAACATTCATTTATTACTTTGAACTGCATTGATTAATCATATTTGAGAACATAACGCATATAAAGAAATTCAAACCTGATAATCCGGTAAACCAGAATATGAACCTCCAAGATCATCAAATTATTGTCGATAAAATCAATTACATGGTGCTAAGGCTCGGGAAATATGTGTGTTGTTTTGATGTTTAACGTTACAGTAGATATATATATATATATATATATATATATATATATATATATATATATATACATCAATTAGAATCCATTGGATATATATTTCATAAAGGATTATCCTAGGATATTCTCCATCTACCGTAACAAGAGAATATACATAATCCTACAAAATCTATTGAACATAGCATTTAAGAATGATCTTAATCAAACATATATAGCGAGATGAAGTGGTTGGTGTGAAATGTTAGTACTGGTTTTTTGATGGTTTGAACAATTAAATTCTGATTTTGTGAATCTTTATACATATCTATTTTGTTTTGTTTTCGTATATATGTATCATGTTGAGGAAATTAAATAATATTGGTTGAGAGAAACATTGAATATTCTTCTTGTTTTTGATTTATTGCATGTGTAAATAATAAGCACAAGCCTACCAAATGAAACGCAAAACAAGACTAGGGTGGCTGCAGCATAAATGTCCCGCCAAAACAGAGGAACTCTGCAAAAAAAATGCAAGAGAACAAAAGACAAAACCAGGATATAGTTCACGGGATCCGAGGCTACACCAGAACAAAAGACAAAACCACTATACGGTTCAAGGGCTCAGAGGCTAAAAGGATAAAACCAGCATACGGTTTGCATGATATTTTGATATATAACCATGATTAATTGATTCGATTGGGGTCTAAAACAGACACACTCCAGGAAACAATACGTCTCTCTCTCTCTCTCTCTCTCTCTCTCTCTCTCTC
Source organism: Orychophragmus violaceus (assembly GCA_030180135.1). Lineage (NCBI taxonomy): Eukaryota > Viridiplantae > Streptophyta > Magnoliopsida > Brassicales > Brassicaceae > Orychophragmus > Orychophragmus violaceus. The sequence goes on from CM058235.1 coordinate 61,795,304, forward strand.
TCTCTCTCTCTCTCTCTCTCTCTCTCTCTCTCTCTCTCTCTCTCTCTCTCTCTCTCTCTCTCTCTCTGTTTTGAAGCGGCGCTCGAGGCAAATTATTAAAACCCTCATTTCTTGTAACCTTCTTTAATTTAAGTTCATTGTTTGGTGAGGAGAAGTTAGTTCTTCGTACTAATCATCCCTCTCACATAATTTTCTCCCACTTTCATTATCTCTGAAACAGAACAAAAACACAATGGTTTATTACAACTCCATAGCAAAAACACAACCTAACAGAGACGAAACCGGATGGATGACACATTTCTCCCTCCTTCGTTTGAAGCCACCGAAGACACTGATATCAAATTTATCGAGCCTTTGGACACCAAGCATTACATGGAATTTGTTAGTTTCCTCCAAATATGTGACATAAAAACAAACAGATACGTTCATATAGGTAAAAACTATCGAAAATTTTCATTTTTTCAATGTTTTTTTAGCTTTTTTGCCATGGAACCAATTTATTAGGTTTAACATTTTGCTCAGTCAATTTGTAATTATGGGTCTTTAATTTTTATAATGATATTTACATTCTTAGCAAAATAAGTTTTAATCTTTTCTAAATGTGAAACTCTAAATAACTAAAATATGCAAAATTATCTTGTTTAGACACCATGGGCGTGGTCTCGATCATCTACCCCCTTGAAATCGATTTCATAAACTCTGCAAGGACAAAGAAAGATTTCCACCTCAGACACGCCATGTAAGTGCATGTTTTTGGTAATGTAGTAGTTAACAAAATGACAAAACAAATGATTAAAGCGTGTGGAAATTCGATAATAAGAACAATTGTTTAAGATAGTTCTCATTAACTTCTCTTATTCATAATATGAACAATAAGTTAAAGTATTTGGCTTTTGACAAATACGTGGTTGACTGCTGGCCTGAACTTTTAAAGACTAAGCCTCCAGAAAGGATCGTGGTGCTCAAGATGTGGAGGATCTTTCGGATCGGAAGTAACTGTTTTAATATTTTGCATTAGTTTATATATAATAATTTAGGATAGTTCACTAAAGTTCATATTTTATATAGATGATCCTGATGAGATATGGGTTGAGATTATGGAAGGCTTATCGGACTACATGTTCAATCCACGAATTCAGGAGGTTCAAGATCTCAGGTTCCAGCTAGAGGCCCGTGACACTGATGTTGCCGGAAGCAGTGATGTTGTCCCTATCTAAATCTCATGTATAATTTAGTGTCTGTTACTTAAGAACCTTAACTTTTTATTATGCTTTCATTTTTAATATGCTTAATGAACCTTACTTAAGAACCTTTCTTTTTATTATGATTTCATGTTTCATATTTCCATTTAATAACGGTAATTGATGGTCATATTTTAGTAAGAAGTGATTAACATATAGAAACATATCTTGTAGATATCATTTTTTCCAAAATACATATCTAATATATGATTAGAAAATAACCGTATATAAAATATTATTGAAACAAAGTTACATATTTTAGTAATTGATTTTGTAATTCGATTAAAATCTTATAAGACCCACCAAACGAAAAAACATTATCGTGCGTAAACCAAATATTTTGGTAAATTATCTTAAACATATAGACCCTAACCATCATAATCTCTATCGAATTTAGACAGTCTTCTCCTTTCCGCCGTCGTGTTATTCATCCGCCGCGACAAGGAATCTGACTGAGGTATTTCTTCTCATTTTATACCCGATTTCCGTCTATAATTGAGTTCATGTCGGTGTTATCAAGTTTGACTGATTTTATGGTCATTTTTCTGAAGTTTCCATTATTATTTAAAAACATTTCTGACTTTTGGGTGATTCATGTTGTTAGATTAACTTCAAACTACTAAAGGCTTCACTAATGGGAAACCCTCATTTCTTCAAGCCTCCCCTTCCCGAATTTCTTTCGGGTGTGGTATGTAATTAGTGATTCCTCTCTCTCTTTATCTCTATATGTACTGCTTATATACTTCTTCTTAGTTGGGTTCTTTTGAGCATTGCAAAGTATCCCAAAAAGGTTCTACAAACACCACATAGATGGAAAAACTAATATTACATCCGGTTGCTCACTTTAGATGCATGTAATTGTAAATTTCCTGTCAAACGTGTTGGAACAGAATAACTGAAGGCTGAAAAGAGTTCGTCGAGGGACACGATTTCCGAGTCGGAGAAATTTTAATATTCGAGTGCTTTGAAGATTTAAATTTCCATGTACATGTATTTGGACCCAGTTGCTGTGAACTCCATTTGGTAAAAACTCGAACGGAAAATACGGAAGGAGGACATGAGTATGTTATCATATATTGTATTCCAAGACTAATAGTTTATTTATTTATTTGGTGTTAGTACTATCTAATGTTTGTATGATTTATTGTAGGAAATGAAGACAACTTTGTAACACTAAATGTCACAACAAAGAGTATCAAGAGTAGCAGAATTGTAATAAACTTTATTTCCCTTATGGTTTCTGATTTTCGTATTGTGTAACACTATATTTTGTTTGTGCAGTTTCTTCTCTAGTGATTCAGAAATGCCAATGAATTAGAAAAGGCGGCATGCAAGACCATATATATGGTGAATGAGGGTGGAGTGAAATGGTATGTCAAACTGGTGATGACTCTTGATAGTAGGATGCGGCGATTGTGTTTCACTGGTGGCTTGAGAGCATTCCTCAAGGCAAACAAAATCAAGGCTAACAACACTGTTGTGTTGAAGCTACTTTGGGAAAACGCCACAACTCCAATCTTCAAACTCTTCTCCAATAAATCTTGATTTTCTTTTGCTACTTTTGTTCATACTCTGCCTTCTAAAAAAACCTGAATGTTTGAAATGTAACATTTTACCTAAGAAAAAACCTGAATGTTTGAAATTTAATATAAATATTTGCGGCTATAAAAATGTATAATGTTGGGTTTGGCGGGTGTAATTGGTGAAATATAAAATTCATTACAGTTTCGCAATTGAGAAGACGATAAATTACACCCAAAATATAATAAGCATATTATTAGGGTTCTTCATCATATTCTTCATCGTCATCTTCATCCTTATCATCAGAAGAAGATAAATTACACCGGAATTCATCTTCTGGTTCTGCATCCCCAACCTCGTAATCATGATGTGTTGGGTTTCCTCCTTGTACCAAGTTCTCGATAACAAGATCTTCGATTCTATTCATCATCATAGGATCATCATTTTATTGTTGAAGAATAATCGGTTACAGGTAAGGAACATACGTACATATAAATCTTCTTGATGAAAGAACGTCTACAATGCCAACATTACTCCTTCGAGTGCCTCTACCAATCAGAGGGTCGTACCAGCTACACTAAAAAGTGTGATTCTAAAATTCACAATTTCCTCATACTCGAACTATATGATATCAGTTAAGATCCCGTGGAAATCAGCCTCATCTGATGCATTAACATAATTCTCTCCTTTAACACGTACACCATACTTACATGTCTTCCGTCTCTCGCCGTAATTCTCCGTATGAAACAAATATCCTCTTGTAAAATAGATGGCTCATGTTTTAGCCTTATGCAAGGGTCCATGCACTATCTCTAGCACCCAAGGAGGAAAAGGATATGTTTTTTCCAATAATTAACCTGTATATAGAAAAGTAAATATCAAATATAGAGCAATGCAGATAAATTCATATAAATATAAAATATGTATATATGTAAGACTGAATTTTACACATACATAATCTTCCACCCGTATAGGATATTCTTTGGGTCTTTTTGCGGAGACTTCTTTTTCGGAGAGTTCTGGATATTTTATAGACATATAATCTTCGAACATTCTTTAATTTCGACCAAACTTATATGAGAAATCATATATAGTGGAATATATTAAACCGTAAGATAAGACATGCCGAATTATATATATATATATATATATATATATATATATATATATATACCTCTCTGGTGACTAAAAAAATCCACAGTTTTCCAGAACATATACAAGTGCACACCTATAATATTTCTCTGAAAGCCAGATTTCTTGCATTCTTCCACTTTGACGACCTACTTGAGTAAATATATCAGGAACATCAAGATGATATACGAGGTTTTCACCTTCACTGAATCTAGTTAACTTGACCAAATTAATTAGTTTATAAATATTATAATTAGTTAATAGCTGCCATGTGTGTCTCACAAATGGCAAAGTGAACATCTGATTGGCCATAGCGCATTTACCTTGATTTCGTAATTATATTCACATTAAAGTAGTGATCTAAGAAATAAGCTACCACTTCATTGATATACGATTGAATAATTGATCCTGCCGCATATCTTTTGTTCTTTGCTTTCTCTTTCAACTTTTTGAAAAACCTTATAAAAGGATACATCCACCTATGTTGCACCGTTTTTCTGATTCAACTTCATAGGGGAGATGTATCGACAAGTGATCCATCATGTCGAAAATTATGGTAGTAAGAACTTTTCCAAATTGCATATGATTAAAACTAAGTTTTCTTTGAGAATTTGTACGCGACTTTTTTTTAAAGTTCTCGAGTATAAGTCACGGAAAAAACCTCCAACCACTACAATATATATATATATATTATTTTTATTTTTGAAACTGTGAGTAATATAAAATACTATTTTACTTATCAAATATTCGTATTATATACAATAAGTAAAATTAATTAGCACCTAATAACAAAAGGTGGACGTTCCGTCTAAGTGGTCGGCAAAGATAAATGGAAGTAGCTGCTCCATAAAATGTTGCAGTCATGACTCTTCATCCCTGAAAACTTATTGTACTCCATATCAGCACAACAAGCTAATTCGATGTATAGCCATCTGGGAATTTGACCGCATGTTTCACACATTCCTGTAATCTTGTTCTGGTGGCATCGTTTGTCAATCTGTACGAGGGGAAATGAGCTTTATACTTACTATTAATATTTAATTGTGGCTGAGAACAGAATCGTTCTATATCAAATCTTGACATGATGGTGTCTTTAGATTTACACTTCACACTCATAAGAGTATTAATGATGTTGTCAAAAAAATTATTTTCTACTTGCATCAAATAAAGATTATGTCGGAGATTGAGGTCCCTCCAGTACAAAAGTTCCTAGAATATGCTTTCCTTGCGCCAGGTATGCCACTTCCCATAGCCAATCTCCTTCTTTTCGTGACCGTTTCCACCGACGTCCTTTGGTTTCGGTGGATTTATACCTTACAATCACTCAATATAAACTTGCTCACCAATCAAAGCCTCAGGTGGATGCTCTTTTGAGGCGTATTTTCCCTTCAATAAGTCTTTTGGATTCTTCCTTAGTGGATGACCTTGTGGAATAAATCTCCGGTGACAATCAAACCAATACGTCTTCCTTCCCTTAGGCAGATTATTATTATTATTATTTTTTTTGTATTTTCCATGCAAATAGGACAAGATAATCCACCATGGGTCGTCCATCCTGAAAACATCACATATGCCGGGACGTCGTTTATTGTCCACAGCAACAGTGATTTTAGATTAAAAATTTAATTCAATGACACATCGTATGCATCGACTCCAGAAAACCACAATTCTTTTAACTCCTCAATAAGTGGCCAGAGTAAGATATCGAGGCTAGCGCGTGGATGATTTGGTCTGGAATTTAGAATTATAAGAAACAAGTATTGTATATTCATGCACATGTCAGGGGGTAAATTATATGGAGTCAAGATCACGGGCCACAACGAATGATTACGAGACATACCAAATGGATTTAACCCATATGTACATAATCCAAGATATACATTACTGGGTGCTTGGGCAAACATAGGATATTGAGCTTGAAATGATTTCCACTAGCCGCATCACCCTGATGACTCAATTCTCCCTCCTTCGTATGGTGCTCGGCATGCCATCTCATTGCCGATGCAGTATTCTCGCTTTGATACATTCTCTCCAGTCTGTCAGCAACTAGTAGATACAACATACAATTGTAAGGTACTTTGGTTCTAATTTGTCTCTCGTTCGGCTTCCATCTTGGTGAAGCACAAAACCGACACTTATCTTCTTTTTCGTCTTCTTTCTAGAAGATCATACAAATGTTTATGCAATAACCATTTGTATAATAGGGGAGGCCTAAATAGTGCATCAGTTTCTATGTCTCGTAATGTGAGCTTGTTGCCTGGTTTCCTTCTGGTAAATACTCTGCCAAAATTTAATATATCGAATCAACTAACCTTTCTCTCATATTATGTTCTGCCTTTTTTTGCAAGACCCGAGAAGCCTAGGATAACTGGGAGTGACCATCACGACAACCATCATATAAATGATTTTTGGCTCCTTGTAACAGGTCATAAAACTTTTTTAATAATCACGTACATGTTCTTCATCACTATTACTCGCGTAATCACGAAATACATCATTCACCATACCCACATATCTATCTTTTACTACACTACGAACATGACCATTTGGATCAACATAACACATTCCTATATCCAAACCGATTTCTTCTCCATGATTATACCAAACATTATAATCATGCATAAATCCTCTGTTATACAGATGACTACAAATTCTTTTTTATGAGGTTACCGATTTTTTGTTCTTGCAAACACTACAAAGGCAGTGAAACTTACCACTCTGTGCTAAAGGCTGGTTTTTGGAAACTTCTATGAATTGTGCCACTCCCATTTTGAAGGCTGTCGAGAATTTTTTTGTAGCTTCAACGAACCTACTATACATCCACTCCCGATGGTAGCTTCCCGCCATATAACTAGACATAATTGGCCACTACCATTAATGGTCATAAATGCATGTCGCATGAAACCGGTACTCCTACCACAAACAAGTAAGATACGACTGATATCCGATTACTTTGTAACGCGACGAAGGAGTCGCAACGCAGACGCTGGCTTTGCGACTAATTTTTTGAGTCCGAAAACATAGTCACAAATTAGTGGCTAAATGTGTGACTAAGTTGTGACTAATGTTTCCGGAAAATGTTATTGTTTCCGGTCTCTAAATATTCACAAAATGTTACGACTACAAGTATAGTCCTAAGTAGCAGTCGCAAAACATTGTTTTCTTGTAATGAGAGCTGTTTGTTTACTCTTGTGAATCGCTTGGTAACAGAAGGAATTCGGGGACAAAATTTCATTTGGTGGGGGAGAATTTTTACTACTCACTCTTGTGCCCAATGGGGAGGAGTTAAAGGGGCCCAAGGTCCATGGCCTACTCCAAAAACCCTAAGACTCAACCTCTTTCTCCCAATAAATTAGAGTGCACCCCCTTATATATGCACCTTTGGAGAGAAGAGAAAAGCTATGCCGAAATCCCAAGCCACCTTTGACCACTAGAGATCAGCCACCGACCACCGCCCAACCACTGCCAGAGATGACCACCGACCGTTGGGGATCACCGAAGCCTCCCTGCACCGCCGTTGTTCCACCACCGCCAATCTTTAATGAAGCCGCCGCGGTCGTTGTTTGCCGCCGATCTTTTCTTTTGATCCCTCTCGTCATGTTTCTACACCGAGCTGTCGCCTGCTTGCCTCGTTAGAGTGTTGTTTTCTCCTATCTTCTCAAAACTAAGGTTAGATCTTGAGATCCTGTATCTATCTTCTCCTTTTTACTTCTCCTCTCTCTCGATGAGATTTCTTCAGTATCGGATCCGATCTAACTTGATCTCCCATATATCTTTCACATCTTACGGGTTTAGATATGAGATAGAGAATCTCTACTTGTAGATCCGAGTCTCTCTCTCTCTCTCTCTCTCTCTCTCTCTCGCTCGTTAGATCTATTGTCGATCTCCGTCGTTCTAGTCTAAGGTGAGGATTGTACCTGATCTCTACCTTGTTCTTTCTCAATATCGGGACACGGTTCCTTTGTTAATCACGTCTTTCCTAGATCGATATGTTTAGATCTAGTTGATGATTTGTTGTGATGCGATTGAAAGTACCTAGAAATGTAGGTTACCACTTAACCAAAATTGTTTATTGTGAGTGAAGGATGTGTGTTATAGTTTCGCTAGGATTTCTCATAAGGGATACTGCTTGTAGGGCATGAGACGAGGGAGTTTTGAGGTTTTCCTTAACGTTGGAAAAGGGTGTGATGAGCCCTCCAATGGTGCCACGAGTTGCATCGATTTGGGGCAGTGAGGCCTGGCCGATGGGTCACTATAACATCCACTCACTGGGTAATCCAAATTACTTATCCCAAAGAATTGTAGGAGTAGAATATTAGATGCGGTGCTACGTTTTGGGGATATTGGTTCCTCTTTTATTTTGTTGTTTAAGACTAAGTTTTGTCTTCCATTTTCGATTTAAGATGGTTGTAAGACTTTTCAGATGTGGGATTTAATAAAGTTGATCGTTTATGGGGTTAAGGTTGTGGTTGTGGATGTGGATTGTGTTGTGGAAGTTGAATCGGTGTTGTTCACGATCCTCGGGGACATGTATGAGAATTTGGTATCAGAGCGGGGGTTAAGTCAAGCCGGTTCTTTCCGGATAAACATGTAGGATAATGGGATTATTTATATTCGGATTTCCAAGAGTTTTCAAACTTTTCAAATGGGGTTTTCTAAAAGTTACAATCTAGAGCACCACCCAGATCGAAACTCCTTAGATCCGAGATTAGTAAATCTGCATTTGTAGATCTGAGTACATGAATCCATATCCGTCTCTCTCTCTCTTTTCATATCTACCATTGATCTTCGTCGTTCTAGTCTAAGGTAAGGACTGGTCGTGATCTCTACCTCGTTCTTTCTCAACATCGGGATATGAGTCCTTTGTTAATCGCGTCCTTCCTAGATAGACATGTTTAGATCTAGTTGTTAATTCATGGTGATGCGATTGAAAGCACCTATAAACGTAGGGTATCACTAAACTGAAAATGTTGATTGTGATTCAAAGATGTGTGTTATAGTTGTGCTAGGATTTCCCATAAGGGATATTGATTGTAGAGTATGAGATGAGGGAGTTTCGAGCGTGTCCTTATCCTAGGACCTATACTCACTAGGTAATCCAAATTACTCATCCCTCTCGTTTTGTAGGTAATCTCGAAGAGTTGCAGGAGTAGAAGATCAGATGCGATGCTACCTTTTGGGAATATTGGGTTCCTCTTTTTGTTGTTGTTTAAGACTAAGTTATCTCTTTCATTTTCTTTAAAGGATTTAAGATGGTTGTGAGACTCTAATATTTTGTATTTAATAAAGTGGTTCGTTTATGGGTTAAGGTTGTGGTTGTGGATGTGGATTGTGTGTTGTGGATGTGTGTTGTGGAAGTTGAATCAGTATTTTTTTCAGGATCCTCGATAACAGATCCGACATCTTGTCTCATACAAGGTATACTAGAATTTGATGTGTGCTTAGCGCAAATAATTTTTTACTTAGATTTAAAAAAATCTTTTTTCAAATAAAATTTTACTATTTTATCAACTTGATTATATTATAAATTCATTAACTATGGTTGTTTTGATTTAAATTTTTTAATTCTATGGTTTCGATATTTGGTTTGTTTTTCATTTTTTTTTTTTGCTTTGGATTTCATTGTTCTTTTATTCGAGTATTTTTAAAATATTATAAGTTTAGATTTTAGTAAATTGGGTTTCATATATTACTTTATAATTAAGATTAATCAAAATTATTTTACAAAATTATAATATCAAATTTTGTTTATTTATTGTATTGTTAATCTTCGTAAGGCGATTTTTATGTGTAATTATTTTGTTTTTAAATAATTTGTATTTATAAATTTGAAACTTTAAGATAGAAAAAGTTGTATTCGTCTTTTTAACACATTTTTCGATTGTCTAAATATTTTATATATTTTGATGGAACAAACGGTAAAACACGTAGTTGTAAAGACATCAAATTATCTCACTATACGTTTGAATAATATATAGATATATATTTATTTATTTAAAATATTTTAATTTTCTCAAATTAAAAATATATCGACATAATTTAATGTTTATTTTTTAAAATAAAGTGTAATTATAAATTTGAAAACGATTAAGATATGAAACTAATTTTATTTTTGTATAAATATATTATATGGTTTTAATATTTTTCTGAGATCATATGATATTTTTTAATTCTTTTATGTTTTACATTTTCTACTTTATATGAAAATTATATTTGTGGAACTTATAATTTGAGATGTGTTGATAGTTTTTTTTTTGTTTGACAACAAGTAGTAAATAGAACCATCTCTCAATAATCCATGTTGGTGGCTCCATATCAATATGAACACTGCTTGATTGTCTGATGCAAACAGTACATGCTAGTTTATCCACCGTCATGTTGTTTGTGTGAGGTACATGCTTGAGGTCAAATGTCATGAAGATATCCTCCCTTCGATCAAATTACTCCAAATGAATTGAGAAAGCCGGTCAGTCCTCTGGATCAGACACTATTTACACCAACTCCGAACAGTCTCTTGCAAAAATTATGTGCGTTTGTTTGAAGAAGTTCATGCACTTCATGGTCCAAATCAATGCTTCGAACTCTGCATGAAGAGGGGACAAACTTGTCCTAATGTTCATCTAATACATCACAACATTTACACCTCCCTCATAACAGTTATACCATCCTTGTCCCAAAATTGCATCTCCTTCTTTCAAATATCCATCAACAAAAAACCACTGCCCTTTTTGAACCATGTTGTTTCCAATTCTGCAGGACTCCTAATTGATAAGAATTATCTTGCATTCCCAGAAGTTGTGCATCTCCCAAGTTATTGACTCCGTTTCTGCCAACCACAATGTTTTCTGAGGATCTCAATCAATCTGACTTTATACCATATCATTCCTGCTCTTCCATATGTACCATAAAATCCAAGAAAATTGATTATTTGCATCATGAGGTGGTAATCTACAGAATAAATAATTCATGTTTGTATAGACTAATTCTTTGGAGAAAAGTGGTGGATTCGTTGGAATTGGTGCTAATGCCCATGTCTGTAATGCCGGAGGACATTCAAATAATACATGATTAATGGTTTTTTCCGCTCCTCATCATACAAAACATGTGTCACAACTAATCCCTCTTACCTTCAAGTTTTCTGTAACCGGTAAACATCAGGGGATGACTTGCCAAATAAAATACCTTAATTTGGGGGGGGGGGGCATTTTTTTCCATGAGAAATATTTTAGACATTTGACATATAGGCCTAGTATAGGTGAGTCATAGCCTTCTTCCGGGAATTTTCTTATCCTGATTTGACCAAGTGTTTTCCAATCTTTGTGAAATGCCATCCATTTGCATATGGTCGGTTAAAAACAAGAAAAACATGAAAAACATGTGCCATCATTAAAATGTTTTTTTAACAAAGAGTTGTACCAAGTTTCTAATTGTATCAGATTAATTTTTTTAAGAAGAGTTGTACTTTCATAGTTTTAATTTGTAATTAGTAATACCATGCTCTATATTAAAATTTTCTAGTTGTATTTATGAAATTAAGTAAATAATATAAATTGATAATATTTCATATCATAACTTGTGAAAAATACTTTGTTTATTATTTTTCATATTAGTGTTGCTAGGATTTCAATACTAACCTTAAAAAGTATAAGGTAGATTATGTACAAATGTGATGCTCATGCAACAAATACCCAAAATTTGAATTTGCTTAATTAATAAAAATGTGGAAATATATTTATAAATGTTTTAATGATGTTTTAAAACTAACATAGAGATTGTATTTACCCAAAAATAAAGTTTTACATTTTTGTACCAACAAAGAGTCAAACCAGTTGTACTAGTCGTACCTAAAAGAAACATTATGCATTCAAACTCTAGTCATAAGAAGTCTTACATAAACACAAATAATTTCCACAACACAAAAAGTTACACAATCAACTTTTAAAGTTTTCACCATAAAAAATTGTTGAAATGGCAATGGATTCTTTATCTTTCTTCGCGATCCTCCAACTGATGGGAATCTAGTAAGTTGGTTTCTTTTTTTTTCTTATAAGCCGGATATAAACCACACAAAGTTAGTATTTCCCAGGAACATCTCAAGTAGAATTAGTGTCATCTTCCCAAGTTCCTCCCATCACAAAACTGGAAATATGACGATTTTTCCGATTCCATCGTACTTCATCTCCCTCATATGAATAATATCCCCCATAATAAAAATGTATGACTGTGTTATGAATATTATTCATTATCTTCTGAAAAAGAATAATAAACAACATTAGAACATATGAGTCGTACCAGTTGTACCAATTATATGAATAGTCCAGTCATGCTAGTCGTACCAGTTACACGAGTTGTCCTATTTATACATGTTATATAAGTGGTACCAATTGTACCAATTGTATAATTTGTGTAAGTTTAAAAAAATTAGAGATTTGATTAATGTCAATTTCGGAATTTCATATAAATGAGGGCTACACAAATTAAAGAAGACCATGATAGAATAAATTTTGACCTTGAAGGCCAAGAGAGATTATGGTCCCAATGGATGCTCCAGTACCCACCCTCGTATTAAGTCCTTTTTTATCAGAGATCTATCTGAGATGATACTCTTCCATCCATACAATGGTGAATATGATCTGATTGGATCTAAAGGATCCATGTTCCAAAAATATCTACCCTTAAAGACTTTAGAAAAAGAATAACTTGTTTATCAATCAACCTGCACAACTGTTTGGCCAAAAAGTTGTGTTTATGTCCATGAATGCCCGAAAACAGATACCTCCAATTTCTTTATCTTGACAAAGTTTTCCCAGGACATTCAATGCATACATTTATTCGTTACTCCCGAGCTCCACCAAAATGAGACACCAAACTCGTCATGTTTGTAGTCATTGTTTTTGGGAACCAACAGCACGCCACCACATGGGTTGGTAGGGCCATTGCTACTGATTTTATCAAAACCTCTTTTCCACCTCTCGTAAGATATTTCGTAGTCCATCCGTTCACTGTTCCATAAAGTCTGTCTTGCAAGAAGCTAAAGATTTGTGTCTTTTCTCCACCAAAACTTTCTGGAATTCCTAAATAAGATCTCATTCCACCAAAAGTCGTTATAACAAGTATATGTTTCATTTCTCTTTGTACGTCATGAAGGCATTCATTCTCCTGTGGTTGACAAATTGAACGAAGATACATCAAAAAGTCAGCTTATAAAGAATGAACACCTAAGACTAAAAGAGTGGACCCTTGGAAAGAAAGGAAAATAAGAAAACCGACTTGCATATGCTTGATAAAGCCACCCCCAAGGTAATGCTTCAAAATGAAAAAAAGAGAGACTAACATCAGAATGATTGAGAGAAACCTGTATCATTTGACACCACGTTGACGTCTGTAAATAGTCCCCTCCAACCTTTGTAGAGGTTTCAGATTCGTATCCACCCTAAACAACATAATTCAAACAAATTATATATAAAAAATCCAACCAGAAAAATCAAACATAAACCTCACCAAGAGCAATATATCATAGAAAAGGTAAAGGCATACCTCAAGAAATTCAACATGATCTTTGAACAAATTTCGTCGTGATCTTTCTTAGCAGAACCTTTACCACCTGCCTATGCAGAGAGGTCTCTAATTTGATTAGGAACTTTTGATTTAAGGCCATGCATGTGAATCAATGCCTCCTGATACACTTCCTTTAACTGATACATGAGTAGACTATTTGGCTTTGGCAGAAAACTTCTCTAGAGTTCCCAACTAAAACATAAGAGCAAGCGCATCACCATCAGCTATACGAACAGATCGGTCATCCTTTTCCAATAGTGAGGAGAGATAAGTTATGACCCTGCAGTGGCATCAAATATCTAATCAGATTAAAAATCCATAAATAAGTAACACAAGGTCAAATACATTCCCAAAGCCCCTCTTACACTACAAGAAAACATAGTTTTTTCGATTGCACGTTTGGTCGCATAATAGTCGTTAAACGCGGTTTTACGACTAAATTATGACTAAATATAGTAGTTTTAAATCCATAGTCGCTAAATTGCAGAGTCGTAAAAATAGTCTGCAAGTTAAGACTACTTTTACAACTAACAGTGGTAGTCATAAACTAGACGTAGCATGGTCGCAATATACAGGGACTAATTTGTGACTATGGTAGCGACAATTGTGCGACTAATGAGTGAGTCCATGTCTGAGAAATGTTGTCATCAAATAGTCATTAAACTAGGTGACCACTGGGCGACTAATATGTGACTGTATAATATAGTCAGAGAGTAGTAAATATTAGCCACAATTTAGGGACCGAGTATCGACCATTTTAACTACTATCCATGGACTAATCGGAACATCCATTACGGTTATGGTAATGATGTTGCCACAATGTGGAAACTGTTATGTGACTGACTAGTATAGGCACGAATTAGTCATAAGTTATGGTGACGATTTGGCGACTGTTCAGTGATAATTTTATCGACTATTTAGCGGCCAAGAGGAACATCAAGGCAATACCTAGCGACTATTATATGACTGTCCTATATAGTCACAACGTAGTCATAATATATCTGTAAAAAAATTAATGACTAATCTAACGACTATGCAGCGACTACGCGGGACATCCATATACGATTATAGTATTGAATGTGCCACTACTTTCTGACCGTTAGAGCGATAAATGGAAGAATGTTACATATGCATGAAAATATGATATTTTGTATTTTACAATTTGATAAATTTACGATTTGGTAATTGGTGATACTGCAATTTGAATGATACAAGAAATATAAAAGACATTTGCTTCAAGATAACATAGATAACCTATATGATTTGTGTAGCATATATACACACACGATTATCTACATATGCAAACTCCAATATTAAGGAGTTTTGAAATCATGCACAAAATATTAGTTTGGTAGAGATAGTGATAAGTAACCTACGCAGCAGATGGAGTTAAGTTGTACCTGTTGGGGGACGACAGTTTGTGTTGGCTGCAGTCTTATGAGTCTGTAGGAAGTCAATATACTGCGAATCATTTAGCCGCATATACTCTTCCACCAAGAAAAGGTTCTCGATCTTTTCCTTCTTCTCATTCACAAATCGGGCGTGATCTGCTTCATGGGCAGCCTGCTCTTTGATTTTACGTTGAGCTTCCTTCAGTTGTTCTTGCAGGGCCACAAACCCTGAAGAGTCTCCTATCTGCTTGCGCTTGCCCCTCAATAGAGACTCTTTGAGGCTTCCAACTCTATAAGGATTTCCTCGTCCATCCATCTCAGTGGCCTGTTATAATTAAAGACAGTCCCAAAAACACAATTAAATAAAGAACAAGACATGACTTTATAAATATGAATTGTGAAAATATTACTTTACCTGAAGAATGATGTTGTTATATTAATCTATTGAGAGTTCTCGAGGTCTCGAAGCAGCACCTTTTGAAACTTCTATGTTTCTATATCGAGCTCTAACAACATCTCGTCCACAATCTTCTTCAAATTTGTAGCGATTTTCTCTGCCTTTAGATCAACATACGTACCATCTTCCTTTGTATGTGTATTAATGAATACCTCACCAATATTAACCGGTCTTCCCATTTCCTCGTCCTGCTGTGACATAAAATAAACAAGGATTCTTACTGAAATTTCTAGTTGCAATGTTGTAACAAAAATAATTAACTGATATAATAAAAGTTACTTGCCATTTCAAGCTGGATTTGTAGGTACGACTTGGGCCCTGAGAAGTGGACATGATGACCGAAACCTTCACAGTCAGACATACGAAAATTGGAATAGGTCGCAGTCTTATCCTTTGCTTCTTTTTTATTTCCAAATAGTCGGTGATCGTTTTCCAGAGAGTATCGTGATCCACATTGGTCACTCTCCAGTAGTCTTCCTGGTGGTAACCATGTCTTTCAACCGTCGTTGACAGATCTCCTCGAAATACTGTTGAATTGTCCCTATTATCAAGGGATCCCAATGGTGGGTTTTCTAGAATACAAATAGAATTAGCATAACATTAGTGAAAAAACACATGAAAGGTATATTAGAAGGGTATAGAAGAGAAAATTGTACCGCTAACTTGAGGACGTATCTTTCTGCTCTATCAGGAGGCACACATGACCAGCTATAGTAATGTTTATCGAATTGGTTTGTAATAATTTTTGTAATCTACCGAACCAATTTCGATCCTCTATCACAAGTAAACCTGAAATATTAAGCTTGATAACTACAAGATTACCATCCTAACCATCAGAACCTCAAACTCATCAGACAATCATAACTCATAAGCAAACCAACAATCAGATTCGAACGTAAACTAGACGGTTTAAAAAGATAACATTCCAATACGCATAAGACAAGAACAAAAAACCCATACAGAGAATATCAACAGCTGAAGAAAAATTATATGAAAATAGCCATAGGAAGTCGAGTTTGGTGTCGGTGTGATAGAGAGGACGGCGGTAAAAATTTCCTTGTATGGCACCCGCAGCAGAGCATTCAGAGCTCGCAGCGTTTCCTCCTGGAGATCCGACAAAACTAGAAAATATTCGTCGAGAAAGTTGTGACCTTCATAAGATGGATGACGCTGAGCCTGTGATTGGTTAATTGGCAAAGGTACGTCCTCAACAGGATTCTGGTTGTTTTGGACTTCTTCTGACACCGGTGACGGATCGATTTCAGGATGATTAGTAGCCGAGTTCTGGAAAAGATGTATTGGCAGTTGATAGTTCCGTACATGGAGTGCTCCCATTGAATTTTGGGGATAACAGGGTCTTTTTCTCGTCGTTGAGTCGACTGAGTTGGAGGCACTATGGGCGCCGACATGAAGGTGTTTTGTCTGGGTAGAGAGCTCGGTATTTTTCTCAAAGTGCTAGCTGCTCTCAAAGTAACGTTTGGAGTGGTTGTTTGGCTGTTACGTCCTAATCCATTCTTATGTGGAGGCATCATATCACTGAGAGTTTCAAAGAAAAACTTGAGAGGGTCAATAGGGTTTTTGAAAAAATTGGGGATGAAATTGAAAGCCTCGCATATATAAGATTCAAATAAGATGTGTCAGTTAGAGATGGGTCGGCATAGAGGAGAATTTGGAGAAAATGCGAGATGTTTCGAAAGAGATTTTGAAGAAGGGGAAGAACAAAATAAAATCAGGGTTTGTTTGTGGTAAATGGGGATTTCTCGACACTTAGTCAAAATTTGTTGGGTTAAGACGGAATTAAAAATGCTTTGGGCTAAAAAATTATGTTTGTTTTCCCGAATTAATTACGCCAAATTTTTTGAATTTTTTCCCACGAGTAGTCGTAACCTAGTCATTAAATCGCAAATAACCATGATTTTAAATATTAGTTGTAACTAATTTAATATGGAACATAAAGTACTTGTTTCATTATAAATATATAGTAGGATTGAAAAAAAACTTATGGCTTGAAATGAGATCCATTGGCTTCTCTAAAGGAACACCTACACATATAAATTAAAAGTTGTTTGTAATAAACTATTATGTTTTTTTTTTCAAGTCCACAGTAGAAACATTATATGCTTTACCTAAATCTTAGACAAACGGAGTACAACTACGATCAGAATAACTAGTTCTCCTGTCAATCCTATCGTGTTAATATATGTATGATTCCATTTCACCCATCAATTTGATGCATCCAATAACATCTACAATATGTATATATAAGATCCGTATAATAATTAAACAAGGTTAATATAAATAGAAATGTCCAACAAAATAAAAAAACTCATCATGAACAAAATCATAAACCTCATCATCAACAAAAACAAGGAACTGTTTGGTATAACTGCCTCATAAAATTGTCAAAAAACATTAAGAAATTTATAATTGTGCTTTCATATTTTACAGTTGTAAATCAAGCATACATATTCATCACCGAGGATAACATGACATTGAAGACCATGTGGAGAAATATCGTTAATCCATTGCCAAATAATCTTAACCCTACATGCCCACTCCGTGTTAGAATTATCGACATACCACAACAAAGATAAATTTTCATTATAGATTTTGTGTGTGTGCGTATTTTGCTTACAAATGAGTCGAACGATACAAACAGAACAAAAATAATATGAAGTGGTTGGTGTGAAATATTATGACCATTGATGGTATTAAAAATTAAATTCTAGTTTACCTAATTTATTTATTGTAATTATATCTACTTACCATGTTATATGTACCAAAACCATTGAAACACCTTTTTGGTTCTTTAAAAATGTCCATATCTAACTACACTCAGCTTCAATTTTTTTTTTGTCTAGGATTGCGTGAGGAACAGATAAACCCTTCAGATTGGTTTTGTCTCTTCCTCATGCAAAAAAGTTTTATTGAAGTATCGTTTTTCGTATTGGTACGACGAAGATGACCCTTCACTTTGTGTTAAACAGCCGTTTTATATAGATATTTTCCAGGAATTTATATAAAATGATTTATTTAAAATTTTTTTTTCAATAACTGTAAGCGTCGTTCCATCTGAAAACTGTCATTCTCCCATGTTTCTAAAATAGACATGTGACTAGGTATAATTATTGTATATATATATATATATATATATATGATTAAGTTGAACTACTAAATAACATATACAGTTTAAGCCATTACAAAATAGATAAATCTCAAATACCCCAAAAAAATTAAAATCAAAAACAGAAAAGGAAAATTACTTAGTTTTAGCCACTAACACCATGATCATGTGTTGTTAGTTGGGAGTTAGTGATAAGACATATACATACTTACGATAGCTTAGACAACCCAAAGGTTGCATTATCTCCATAAAAAAACTCTGGTGGTTGCTTCGAACTATCAAATATTGAAACTTATATTATTTGTCAAAATTATTTTTGCCTTCCATCTATTCAATACCAAATATGTTAATGGATTACTTTCCAAGTGATGTTCTTTTAAAAATTCTTCTTGACTTCATTGACGGTGAACAAGTTTTATGCTATTTTATAAGGTTGAAGAAAACATGCAAGGCGCTTCAAAGCGTCAGACAAAGTCAAGATTTTTACAAGTCGATTGATTTATACTATGGGTTTATTAACTTAAATCTTTTTGTTTTCCCACCTCATTATAAACAAGATTTCGTCGAGAGGTGTCTACAATCCAGGAACCCTTCAGCCCTTCTCCTTCAAGGTATGTGTTGTTTTATCTACAGCAACCAGATTGTTGAAGGAGAGGAAATGATCAAGAGATCGGCAGATAGTCAATGGGAGACAGGGATATATGCGTACTCCATGCTCTTGCGTGTTTTTATGGCGATAGATAAGTGTTGAACCGTGGATATGTCATCGACCTTGAACTTGCCACTCGAATACGTATGAAACTAACTAGGAGGGATATGTGTGTATGGCCAGAAACGCCTTATGCTATGTTCTTTAAGAAAGAAGCAGTGTATATATCAACGGGCTTTATAGATGCATGTGTGCTTTGATACCAACTTGGAAAGGTTAGTGGGACTTTTGTTTCAAGGATTCAAACATGTGTGATATATGCTTTTGGACCATAAAGTCACTATTTTAGTTCAGACTCCTTCTGAACAATTTCGGAATTTGGCCCGGTTTAGGTTCTTGAATATCCTTCATATTCTAACTATTGTTTAGCGTTGGTTAGATTTTGTTAAACTACTATAAATATTATATGATTTCTTAATTTGTGTGCAAATTTTAAACAAAAGGAGTACATATATGCATCATCTTTGGGTACACTACGACTGCTTTGTTACTATTTTATGACTGAATAAATGACTTATTGAAAACCGGCGAGATGATTTAACAGAAAGACCATTTACCAAATTTATTTTTCAACAATCCATGCAAATAACAACGCGTTTTTGTAATAAATCTTGAACTACAATAAATAATGACTCGAGATTATATTACATTACCTAGCGAAATAGATTCATCATGTACATATACTTACTTTAGCCTAAGGTGCACGCCAACATATGCATATTAATTAATAAATAACAATAACATAAATACTATTTAAATTTATGGAAAACCCAAAGGTTGGTCCTCTCTATAAATAAACTTCTGCAGTTGCCTTCGAAACAATATTTATCTCGAATACTCTACAATATTATATGTTAAAATTCTCCTTTGCACTTTTACATCGTTTCTTACCAAAATCATAATGGATTTCCTTCCTAGTGATTGACAAGGCCCAAGGTATACACTATTTGGACTGGCTGAAGGCAACATGCATGGCGCTGCAAAACGTTGAAGAAAGCTCAGATTTATATAAGACGGTCGATCTATACTTCTCCAACATTAATGAAATTATATGGTTCCCACCTAGGGTTATAGCTAAATTCTACAAATTTCTAGAATCTAAAAACCCTCATGCTCTTGTCCTTATAGGTATTTCTTTTTGTATACTGCGACTGTTGGGTCGACGGATCGTCAACCTCCAGCGACCGGATGGTTAAAGGAGAGGCAATGATCAAGAGATCGGCAGAAAGTCGATGAGAGACTGTGATATACGCGTACTCCATATACTTGCGGGTTTTTTATGGAGATTGAGAAGTTTTGAACCGTGGGTACAACATCGAGCACAATTTACAACTCGAATACGTATTAAGATAACTTTGAGACAACAATATGGAAGGTAAGAGAGATGGTGTGCACTGTTTTATGAGAAACGAGGAAGTTTAGATATTAACGGGCTTTATAGATGTACTTGTGCTGCGATAAAGACTTGGTTGGCTTTGTGGGACTATGGTTTCAAAGGTACAAACATGTGCGATACATGCTTTTGGACCCTTGAGTAACTATCCTTCTTCACAATCATGAGAGATAATTTCAGAATTTGGCCCTCTTATCTTTACGAAGATCCTTAATTAATATATGTGGTTTGTTATATGTAGTAGATTACGTAACGCTTGACTTAATGCAATTAGTTATATTTTCAAAGCGACAGTGGGATTATTAATCTAATCAAAACGTTCATTACAAGAAAACATCGTTTTTACGACTCGAACTTGCGACTAACTTGTAGTCATAATATTGGTGATTATTTGGAGACACTATTGCGACTATTTTGCGACTGCAGATATATGGACGTGTATTAGTCTCTAATATACGACCATAAATGATTGTCTCCAATTTAGTCGCCGATTCACGACTGATGAATGACCATTGTCGAGACCGGAAACAATAGCCGCAGCGCAGTCTGTAATATGACGACTAGTTTGCGTTTAATGTGAAGAGTCGTAGAAAAGTCGCAAATTGGTGACTATATGGGTGACTAATTTGCTACTTCGTGTATAGTAGTAACAAAGTTGTTTATTTGTCGCTATTGTTACGACTAATATCCAACTCATTATTCATGTCGCAAAGTAGTTGGGTATGGATCGTATCATATATTATTATTTAGTAATATTAATATAATCTAGTTTGGTTATATTATACCTGTTTGTGGTAGGTGTACAGGTTTCATGCGACATGCATTTATGATAATTAATGGTAGTGGCCAATTATGTATACATAGTCAAAATTCAGCCCTATCTCCGTTTTCATTTGTAGAAACACAAAGAATTTGGAAATCTAGCTACATGGAGGGAGGATACAATAATTATAGCTACCATCAGGAGTGGATGTATAATTGGTTCGATGATGCCACATAAAATTTCTCGACAGCCTTCAAAACGGGGGTGGCACAATTAATGGAACTTTCCAAAAACCAGCCTTTAGCGCTGAGAAATGGCGGTAAATTTCTTTGCCCTTGTAATGTTTGCAAGAACGAAAAAACTGGAAACCTAAGAAAAATAAATTTGGAGTCATCCTTAGAGTAGAGGATTTATGTCTGATTATTATGTTTGGTATAAGCATGGAGAAGAAATTGGTTTGGATATAGGAACAAGTAATGTTGATCCGAATGGTCATGTTCGTAATGTAGTAGAAGATAGATATGTCGATATGGTGAATGATGCATTTCATGATTACGCGAGTAATAGTGAATAACATGTACGTAATCATTGAAAAACATTTTATGACCTGTTAGAAGGAGCCAACAATCCTTTATATGATGGTTGTCGTGAAGGTAACTCCCAGTTATCCTTTGTTGCTCGGGTCTTACGTAACAAGGCAGAACATAATATGAGGGAAAGGTTAGTGGATTGAATATGTGAAATGATGATAGAGTATTTACCAGATGGAAACCAGGCAACAGGTTCACATTTCAAGATAGAGAAACTGATGCGCAATCTAGGCCTCCCCTATCATACAATTGATATTTTCATGAACAATTGTATGATCATCTGGAAAGAAGACGAAAAGGAAGAAAAGTGTCACGGTTTTGTGCTAAACCAATATGGAAGCCGAACAAGAGACAAAGTAGAACCAGAGTACCCTACAGTCATATGTGGTATCTACCAATTGCCAACAGACTGAATAGAATGTATTAAAGCGAGATGACTGCAGCGACAATGAGATGGAATGCCGAGCACCAAGTGAAGGTGGGAGAAATGTGTCATTCGTCTGATGCAGCGGCGTGGAAATCATTTTAACCTCAACATCCTTTGTTTGCCCAAGAACCCTGTAACGTTTATCTTGGATTATGAACAGATGGGTTCAATCCATTTGGCATGTCTCGTAACCATTCGTTGTGACCCGTTATCTTGACTCCATATAATTTACCCCCTGATATATGCTTGAATACACAATACTTGTTTCTTACAATTCTGAATTTTGGGCCAAATCATCCACGCAGTAGTCTTGATATCTTCCTCCGACCTATTATTGAAGAGTTAAAAGAATTGTTTATTTCTGGAGTCGATGCATACAATGTGTCGTTGAATGAAAACTTTAAATTAAAAGCGTTACTGCTCTGGACGATAAGCGACTTCCCGACATATGGGATATCATCAGGATGGACGACCCATGGTGGATAGTCTTGTTCTATTTGCATGGAAGATACAAAATATTTTTATCTATTTGAGAGAAGGAAGACGTGTTGGTTTGATTGTCACATAACCTTTTTTTCAATTTGGTCATCCATTGAGGAAAGATAAAAAACACTTCTTGAAGGAAAAAGATGTCTTGAAAAAGCGTCCAACTGATGCTTTGAGTGGTGAGCAAATTTATAGCAAGCTATGGCAAGGTACCACCAAAAACAAATGACGTCGGTGGAAGCGGTCACGAAAAGAAGGATCTTGGATATGGGAAGTGGCGTAACTAGCACAAGAAAAGCATATTCTGGGAGCTTCCCTACTGGAGGGACCTCAGTGTCCAACATAATTTTGATTTGTTGCATGTAGAGAAGAATATTTTTGGCAACATCATGAATCCTCTTTTTAGTGTGCAGGGTAAATCCAAAGACACCATCATGTCAAGAATTGATATAGAACAATTTTGTTCTCGGCCACATCTACATATTGATGGTGAGGGTAAAGCTCCTTTCCCCACGTGCAGATTGACAGACGATGCATAAACAAAATTACTAGAATGTGTGAAACATGCAGTCAAATTCCTAGATGGCTATGCGGCCGAAATAGCTAGTTGTGCTGATATGAAGAACAATAAGTTATCTTGTTCCCACCTAGGGTTATAGCTAAATTCGTCAACAAATTTCTAGAATCCAAAACCTCTCCGGCTCTTCTCCTTTATAGGTATGTGTCTTTTTGTATACTGCGACTGTTGGGTCGACGGATCGTCCCCAGTGACGAGAAGGTTATAGGAGAGACTATGATCAAGAGATTGGCAGAAAGTCGATGAGAGACAGGGATATAAGGGTACTCCATGTTCTTGTGAGTTTTATATGGAGATTGAGAAGTTATGAACCGTGGGTACATCATCGAGCGCAAATTTTGCAACTCGAAGAGATAACGGTATGAATGTCAGACAGGTGGTGTGCATTGTTTTATGAGAAGCGAGGAAGTTTAGATATTAACCGGCTTTATAGATGTACATGTGCTCCGATAAAGACTTGGTTGGTTTAATGGGACTATGGTTTCAAAGGTACAAACATGTGCGATACATGGTTTTGGACCCTTTAGTCACTATTCTTCTTCACCCTTGAGTCACTATTCTTCTTCACAATCATGAGAGATAATTTCGTAATTTGGTTCTCTTATCGTTATGAAGATCCTTAATTATTATATGTGGTTTGTTATATGTAGTAGATTACGTAACGCTCGACTTTCTAAGTATTATATAGTATTGTTTTTAAGTACTTAATGCAATAGTTATATTTTCAAAGCGACAGTGGGATTATTAATCTAATCAAAACGGTCATTACAAGAAAACAACGTTTTTACGACTCGAACTTGCGACTATACTTGTAGTCGTAACATTGGAAATTATTTGGAGACACTATTGCCACTATTTTGCGACTGCAGATATATGGATGTGTATTAGTCGCTAATATACGACGATAAATGATTGTCTCCAATTTAGTCGCAGATTTACGACTTATGAACGACCATTGTCGAGACCGGAAAATTTTTTCGC
Organism: Orychophragmus violaceus; assembly: GCA_030180135.1. Taxonomy (NCBI): domain Eukaryota; kingdom Viridiplantae; phylum Streptophyta; class Magnoliopsida; order Brassicales; family Brassicaceae; genus Orychophragmus; species Orychophragmus violaceus. Next base: position 61,819,653 of record CM058235.1, read on the forward strand.
AGCGCAGTCTGTAATATGGCGATTAGTTTGCATCTGATGTGAAGAGTCGTAGAAAAGTCACAAATTGGTGACTATATAGGTGACTAATGTGCTACTTCGTGTATAGTAGTAACAAAGTCATTTATTTATCGCTATTGTTACGACTAATATCCAACTCATTATTCATGTCGCAAAGTAGTTGGGTATGGATCCTATCATATATTATTATTTAGTAATATTAATATAATCTAGTTTGGTTATATTTTACCTGTTTGTGGTAGGTGTACAGGTTTCATGTGACATGCATTTATGATAATTAATGGTAGTGGCCAATTATGTCTACATAGTCGAAACCCCTATCTCCGTTTTAATTTGTAGAAACACAAAGAATTTGGAAATGTAGCTACATTGAGGGAGGATACAATAATTATAGCTACCATCAGGAGTGGATGTATAATTGGTTCGATGATGCCACAGACAATTTCTCGACAGCCTTCAACACGAGGGATCCACAATTCAGGGAAATTTCCAAAAACTATCCTTTAGCGCTGATCAATGGCGGTAAATTTCTTGCCCTTGTAATGTTTGCAAGAACGAAAAACCGGAAACCTCAGAAAAAGAAATTTGGAGTCATCTTTAGAGTAGATGATTTATGTCTGATTATTATGTTTGTTATAAGCATGGAGAAGAAATAGGTTTGGATGTAGGAACGAGTAATGTTGATCCGAATGGTCATGTTCGTAATGTAGTAGAAGAGAGATATGTCGATATGGTGAATGATGCATTTCGTGATTACGCGAGTAAAAGTGAATAACATCTATGTTATCATTCAAAAACGTTTTATGATCCGTTAGAAGGAGCCAACAATCCTTTATATGATGGTTGTCGTGAAGGTCACTCCCAGTTATCCTTGGCTACTCGGGTCTTGCAAAACAAGGCAGAACATAATATGAGTGAAAGTATAGTGGATCGAATATGTGAAATGATGATAGAGTATTTACCATAAGGAAACTAGGCAACACGTTCACATTACGAGATTGAAAAACTGATGCGCAATCTTGGCCTCCCCTATCATACAATTGATATTTGCATGAACAATTTTATGATCTTCTGGAAAGAAGACGAAAAGGAAGAAAAGTATCGGTTTTGTGCTAAACCAGGATGGATGCCGAACGAGAGACAAAGTAGAACCAGATTACCCTACCGTCGTATGTGATATCTACCAATTGCTAACAGACTGAAGAGAATGTATCAAAGCGAGAAGACTGCAGCGGGAATGAGATGGAATGCCGAGCACCATGCAGTAGTCTCGATATCTTCCTCCGACCTATTATTGAAGAGTTAAAAGAATTGTTCTTTTCTGGAGTCGATGCATACAATGTGTTGTTGAATGATAATTTTAAATTAAAAGCATTGTTTCTATGGATGATAAGCGACTTCGCGGCATATGGGATTTTATCAGGATGGACGATCCATGGTGGATTTTCTTGTCCTATTTGCATGGAAGATACAAAATCTTTTTATCTACCTAGGGGAAGGAAGACGTGTTGGATTTATTGTCACATAACATTTTTTCAATTTGGTCATCCATTGAGGAAGAATAAAAAAGACTTCTTGAAGGCAAAATATGTCTTGAAAAAGCATCCACCTAATGCTTTGAGTGGTGAACAAATTTATAGCGAGCGATTGCAAGGTGTAAATCCACCGAAAAAAGGACGTCGGTGGAAGCGGTCACGAAAAGAAGGATCTTGGTTATGGGAAGTGGCGTAAATAGCAGAAGAAAAACATATTCTGGGAGCTTCCCTACTGGATGGACCTCAGTCTCCAACATAATCTTGATTTGATGCATGTAGAGAAGAATATTTTTGAGAACGTCATGAATACTCTTTTGAGTGTACAAGGTATATCCAAAGAAACCATCATGTCAAGAATTGATATAGAATGATTATGTTCTCGGCCACACCTACATATTGATGGTGAGGGTAAAGCTTCTTTCCCCTCGTACAGATTGACAGATGATGCCAAAACAAAATTACTAGAATATGTGAAACATGCAGTCAGATTCCCAGATGGCTATGCGGCCGGCTTAGCTAGTTGTGCTGATATGGAGAACGATAAATTTCATGTTTGAAGAGTCATGACTATCAATTTTTTATGGAGCGGCTACTTCCATTTATCTTTGTCGAACTCTTAGACCGAAACGTCCACCTTGCGTTAGCAGGTTCTATTTAATTTTACTTATAGTATATATAATACGAGTATTTGATAATTAAATATGAGTATAGTATTTTTATATTTACCATGAATTTCAAAAAATAATTGTAGGGGTTAGAAGTTTTTTCCATGACATGCTCGAGAACTTTACAAAAAAGTCGCATCCAAATTCTAAAAAAAAAATATAGTTTTAATCATATGCAAATTGGAAAAGATTTTTCCACCATCATTTTTGATATGATGGAGCACTTACCGATACATCTCCCCTACGAAGTTGAATTAGGAGGTCCGGTGCAATATAGGAGGATGTACTATTTTGAATGGTATTTCAAAAAGTTGAAAGGGAAAACAAAGAACAAAATATATGCGGCAGGATCATTTATACAATCATATATCAATAGTGAGGTAGCTTTTTTTTTCTAAGAGCACTACTTTGATGTGAATATGAAAATGAAATCAAGGTAGACGCGCTATGGCCAATCACATGTTCGCTTTGCCATTTGTAAGACACACACATAGTAGCTATTAATTAATTATAAAATTTTCTAAACCAATTAATTCGGTCAGGTTAACCAGATTCACTAAAGGTAAAATCCTTGTATATCATGTCGATGTTTCTGATATATTTACTCAAGTAGGTCGTTCAAGTGGAAGAATGCAAGAAATCTGTCTCTCATAGAAAGACTATAGATGCGCACATATATATGTTCTGCGAAACTATGAATATTTTGAACCATTAGAGAGGTATATATATATATATATATAACTTGGCATGTCTTATCTTTTGGTTTAATATATTCCACTATATTATGATTTTTCATATAAGTTTTGGTTGAAATTAAAGTATGTTCGGAGACTTCTCCGCAAAAAGACCTGAATAATATCCTATATGGGTGGAAGATTATGTATGTGTAAAATTCAGTCGTACCTATATATTTATATGAATTTATCTTTTCCAAACTCTATATTTGATATTTTATTTTCTATATACAAGTTACTTATTGGAAAAACACATATCCTATTCCTTCTTGGGTGTAGTGCAAATTGCCGTGCATAAGGCTAAAACCTGGCTCATCTATTTTAGAAGAGAATATTTGTTTCATATGGAGAATCACGGCGTGGGACGGAAGACATGTAACTGTGGTGTACATGTTAAAGGAGGGAATTATGCTGATGCATCTGATGAGGCTGATTTCCACGGGATCTTAAGTAATATCATACAGCTCGAGTATGAGATGATTGTGAATTTGAGAATCACACTTTTTAAGTGTAATTGGTACAACCCTGTGATCGGTAGAGGCACTCGGAGGAGTAATGATGGCATTGAAGAAGTTCTTTCATCAAGAAGATACAATAAATACGAACCATTTGTTCTAGGTACGTATGTTCCATACCTGTAAATCTTAATGCATTTAAATATATGTATGTATATAACTTCATTCAGTACATAAAAATTTCATAGCCTCACAAGCAGATCAAGTTTGTTATATCTCGTATCCATACACGAAGAAACCAAAGCGAGAGCGGCAAAATGGTGACATGGACAGATTCTTTTGCGACAAGAAAATTGTAGGATTATGTGTGTTCATGGTGTAATTGTCAGGTTACATCCTAGCACATAATCATCTAGGATCTAGGTGATTTGCAGTTGAATCATAAACAGATCAGATTCATTACCTTATGATTGCAGCGGATTGATCAAAGGAATGAAGAGATCAGTTAGAGCTGATTATCACCGGCTCCTCCTAGGTATCCACACGCTTACAAGCTACGGATCAGGCTGCTAGACCAAGCTGGAAAATCACAGAGAGAGAGAGGACGGCTCAGGTGAAAAATCGCAGAAGCAGAAGCATTAGGGCTTCCTGCGCTTTTCCTCTTCCTTATATGGGCCCAAGTAATTAAACTAATGGCTCATTAGGCTTTTGGGTCCAAGGCCCAAATCAGACAAAAGACTGTCTTTTGTCTGGCCCAATTCTCTGTACAAATACAGTAAATGCCTTGCATCTTACCGTATTAATTCCATTTAACTTTCCCGTTAGCTATGGTGTGTGACCCTTTGGGATCATACAATACTGGTAATAAGTCCTAAACTTATAGATCATGAGCGGGCTCTAGCAAGTCATCATGATCACCCAGTATTTATGACTTATGTCTGATCTCGACACTTATCATACTTTCTAGAGATAGTACGGTAGATTTCATGACATTCCCAACAATCTCCCACTTGTACTGGAATCCTACATTCCCTAATCCTTTTGTCTCAATATCTCGATCTGGCATAAGGCAAGATGCGTGTCATCCTTATATAGCCAGACCATGTTCATCGGACCAGATTTGATACTGACAATGCAAACGACTTGGGCAAGTCCGTTTGGGAGTGGCCACTCTCTTACCAGCTATCAAGTCTCCGATTGGCCTAGAGATATTACCTCCGTTAAACGGCAGGGACAAATCCCATCTTGTTCCATCACTATGAACTACACACTTTATAATACACCCAACCAAGGTCCTTATAGCTCCCAGTTACGAAACAGCGTTAGACAATGATCAAAGCGCATCACTCCATGTGCAGCCACATGCATGCGAACTCAGGTCTAAGGACTATACTCTATAGTCGTATATGAGAACCTCTTATGACACAGATATTAATATCTTGTAGAGTTCTCATCAGCGGGCCATGTCCGGTCATATGCTCCCCTACATATACCTATGTGTCGACTTTGATGCCGCGCATCTATGACCCCTCGAAACTTGGTCATAAGTCTCAACACAATCTAGTCTCAAGTGGTTGTTGGTGTTCCAATTTCAACAACCTTCGACTATGGACACTATGATTTATGTCATTTCGTTAAATATGGGGTTTCAGGATCAAGTCTACTCATGTACTTCGATGGCCCATATATAATGACATGAATCATTTTGGAACGATTATTTATATCACAGTTAAAATAATCCAGAAATCATAGATTTCATAAACATAAAATATTATGTTTACATGAACCTTTCAAAACAACTAAATAAAGCCCTTTACAAACTCCCACTGAAATTAAGACTACATCTTAATTTCACTTATCCTACAGCTACAGTCCGCGACACGTGCTTAGGCCTAAGGAGTGGCTTCGTTAATAGATTAGCAACGTTCTCATTCGTTGAAACTTGCTGATCTACTTAACACCTCTGTCATTTATCTCACGGAATAGGTTATACCTACTCTCAAGGTGTTTGGACCTCTGATGTGCAGCTAGCCTCATCTATGCTGGGAATCACATCAAGTTCAGTGATGAACTCTTCTTTCCAAACAACCTCTTTCGCCGCTTCCCAAGCTGCGAAATGTTCAGCTCAAGTCATGGAGTCAGCAACAGTGCCTTGCACCGCCAGACAGACACAAGATATAACCGGACTGTGACCGGAAATCATCTTTGTCTGTTGGAAACTTGCCTTTCAGACTCTACCGACTTGTAGCACCTCACTTTCTCCGTAAATCAAGAACTTATCCTAAGTATTTTCCAAATACTTGAGGATATTCATTACGTCTATCCAGTGATTCTTTGCTGGATTTGACTGGTCTTTACTTGTCTTGCTTAACATTAAAGCAACATCAAAACAAGTACGTGTCATGGCATACATGATAGATCCAATTGCCGACGCATATGGAATCTCATCCATGCATTCAAGCTCAGCAGATATCGTAGGATACTGTTTCTTGCTTAACGTAATGCCATGTGACATTGGCATAAAACCCTTCTTGGAATGCTGAAAACGTGTGGGACTTTGTCAATATAAGAATCCTGACTTTGTCCTACCAGCTCTTTTGGATCTCTATCTTTAGATCCAAAATCCAAGAACATACGTGGCTTTACCCATGTCAATCATACAACAACTCCCAAGCCAGTCCTTTACCGACTGCAGCATTGGAACGTTATTTCCGAGAATCAGTATGTCATCGACATACACTATGAGAAATGCAACATCGCTCCCACTTATCTATTAGTAAACGCACAGTTCCACTTCGTTCCTGTTCAAGTCAAAACCTTGACTACTTTAACAGAACGAAGATTCCAACTCCGATATTTTTGCTTCCATCCATGAATGGATCGATGAAGCTAACTTACACACAATATAATTTTCGGAGTCCGGGCTCACTTTCGCTTCTGTGAATTTCGCAGCTTCGTCACTTTCAATGATCATCAGATCATGGCCATTAATCACGAGAAATCACTCTCGGATTAGTGACGGATTAATTCAGATCTGCGAACTTCAGGCTCTACAGGTGTAGATTCTACAGAAATCTGTAAATCCATCCGCTGCTCTCCCTCAACAGGTTGAGCAGCCTCCTGTAGTTCTCGAATTTCTTCGAGTTATACTTTTACTCCCACTGTTCTTCTTGGAAAGCAACTTCCCTCTTAGAAAACAGAATTCCGAACAAACTAACTTCGTTTTCGGAATGGACGTAAAAGTAACAAGCCTTGGTTTCCCTAGGACAACCAGCGAAGTAGCACAACTACAAATACTCAGTAAAGACGAATTTGGATCATTTCCAGTCCACATTTAAGTGGTGTCTTTCAACTGATATTGGTAGAACTATTTCAGCGTAAACTTAGATATTTCTAGAGCGTTATTCTTAAAGAATATCATGGAAGATTTGTGTGACTCATCTTTAATCATTTCTAATAAGATCTGATTCATTCTCACAGAATATGTTTTCAGGAGAAATGAGCTGTGAAACGAATTCACACTCATTCAGATGATCACACCATCAATGACTTAAGTATTCTCACTCGTGATCTAATCCAGAGTCTCAATACTTCTGTCACTCAGATTCTATACCTCATTCTGGAACTCTTTCGACCATTTCAAAGAATTCCGACTCGTGTCTCATCAAATGAACATAGTCACACTCACTGAAGTAATCAGTAAAGATAATGAAGTACAGGAATTTTCTCTGGCATTGCTGCTCATCTGGCCACATACATGAGTATGTTCAAGGTCCAATAAGCCTTTGGGCTTTTCTCTAGCTCGGCTAAGATGAGCCCTTTGTCTTTTGGTCCAGTAAGCAGAATTCAAGTCTCATAAGATATCCGATCAAATGAGCCCAAAAGTCCATAACTATGGGATTTCTGAATCCGACTCACTCTAAGTGACCAAAACATTTATGCCAAGAAAAATCAGGTTTAATTCATCAGATTTAAACCAATTCGGTATTTATGTTACTTTTAGGCACTCTTTGGTTTAAGATATAAAACCCATTCCTTGAATAGGGTGCTACAATCAATATTTTATTGAGATCAAAAGAACAAAACTTGTCTTTTATCAAAATGAAAAACATTCAAATTCTTACAAGAAAATGAAAGACAACTCTGCTTAAAGCAGTTTCATTGTAGCAATTACTTAATAGAAAACCAAGCCTCAAAGGCATCTACAAGTGAAAACCCTACGGCTGAGGCAGCATCCATAGCTCCTTCCAGACATGCAGTTCCACTTGTCCTTCCTTCAACGTTCTACTGTTGCTCAGGCTCTGCATATTATAACAAATATCAGTGCCACAACCAGTATCCTATACCTCTAAGGTAGAACTTGAAGTAATAACATGAATACCTGAGGAAGTAGTCTCATACATCAACTTCAACTCCTCATAATCTTCCATGAATTTAATGCAATCTCTCTTCCAATGCCCAGTCTCTTTACAGTAGCAGCACTTACCAACGTAAGAGGTATCTGACTCGGGCTCAGAAGACACACGCTTGCCATGATTCAAAATCTGGACAACTTTGTCTTCACCCTTGTCAGCACTAGGTTTAATAAACCTACCCTTCTCCATTATGAGATTATACAGGGTACTCTTCACGTTTGGCTCAACTGTCTTGAGCATATCATGCAGTTCAGTCAGCGTCTTCGTTAAGCCTTTCTTGATATAGTTCTTTTTGAACTTATCATAGCTTGACGGCAGTGACTGCAGAATGATCTCAGTTGCCAATTCTTGGCTAACTGGATAATCCAGTTTCCTCAGGTTATCAATGTAACCCATCATTTTACTGACATGAGGACTCACTGGATGATCATTTGGTAGCTTGCAGCTAGTGAGAGACTTAACCAACTGGTATCTCTCCACTCTTACCTGCTCCTAAAATTTCAATTTCAGGCTGCTGATCAACTCTATTGGCGACTCCATGTTCTCATATTGCTTCAGCAAATCTGAGTCCATGGTAGCCAATATCAGACCACGCACATCTACCGCATCATTATAATGCTTATTCCAAGCATCATATACTGCATGAGAGGCATTGGACCCGATCCTCACGGGGAGAGCTCTTTCAAGGACATAATCCTTTCTCTCCTGCCTGAGGACTAGCCTCAGGTTCCGCGACCAAGTGTTTGATCCGTTCAGTTTGTCCATCTCAAGGACAGACCGGATCGAGAAAGTGTTTTGATTGTTTGTGCTAGTCATAACTGAAATTTAGAGATAAATAGAGTTTTAGTTATTTAGTTCATAAAAGAGTAATCTTAATAACTTATAAGAAAACTCGCATTGCATTCAAAATTTCTTTGTTTAACCTCATAAGAATGCAATGATTCCGAGACCCATGTTCAGCCAAATCCAAAGTGGGCCACTGGCCGTCACCCAGAATTAGCTTTACTTGGTAAGCATACACACATCTAGTTATAACCATATAACTCTCGGTTGTGGATTGGGCCCAAGGCCCAATTCACCAGATGTCTCAAGGCCCGGGACTCCCGATGGCCCAGTCAAGGAAACCAATCTCTTACAGCCAAATAATCACTAAAGTCTGGGACTCCCAATGAAATTAGTGACTATATACTACTTTACTTACGCAAAAACAGACACCTCACACTGTAAGCCATATCTGTAATTGAATAAGCGTTAAGTAGCTGACAAGATTGGGCAAGACATCCAAGCTTGATATTGTTTTTGAGGATTTTAGGTTTTCTTTCCAAAAATAGAAGATTACTATTTTGGGAAACTTTCTTATTTTAGAAACTTTCTAAATTTAGAAACATGCTAAAAATAGAAATTTCTAATTTAATATTTTATTAAAGTTTTCGGTTGGGTCACAAATTATAGGCCCAATTCTTGGCCCAAGACCACAGAATTCCAATTGGCCCAATAATTTGACATAACCGAGTCGGTTCATTAATTCTGGTCCAAGACCAAATTAACTACTAAATCCAACTGGTTATTTACTAAACCAGACCAGCTCTAAATTATTTGGTCCAACCAAATCAAACTTAGACCAGCCTTCGGTTTAGGTTAAAATTCAATTTTTGAATTTAAATCCGGTTTAACCAGAAATTAAATAATACCAATTGTATTAAATAATTTCCAGCAAACCGCGATTTGGGTTAACCGCTTGAACCATAATTATTCAAAATTTTGAAAAATCAACAAAAACAAAATCGTTTGTTATGATTCTACAAAACGTTTGTTATCAGATTATCACAATCACTAACAAATACAAACCTGCGATTATCACAATCACTAAAGGACAAAACAGATTATCACATTAGCAAAGTCCAAAACAAAATCGATCATTCATTTAAACAAACCTAATCGATTCTTTTCATACACATAAAGCAAAGTCAAACACGATTGATCATACAACAAGGTTAACATGTGATTGTCATTCACATAAGACAAAAATCGATTGAACATTAATAATCAATGATCAAGACTTTTTTTCATTCACGTTTCATGCTCTTTTAACAAAACAAAACAAAATCACCATGTGCGATTAAGACATTCATATAGGACAAAAACGTGATCCTTAACAACTCGTTTGATAATTATTGAAACCTTGTAATCATACACAAAAGTCAACAGCTTATGACTACAAAATTAAACGATTATAATCATGACTTTTTCAATTAGTTTATGAACAAAAAACGATTCATATCCAGTAATCAACTTTGACTTTCGATTCATGCTATTAACAAACAATATCAAATCGATTCATTCAAAGATCCAAAAGCAAAAACCTAACGACCTAGGCTCTGATACCACTGTAGGATTATGTGTGTTCATGGTGTAATTGTCAGGTTACATCCTAGCACATAATCATCTAGGATCTAGGTGATTTGCAGTTGAATCATAAACAGATCAGATTCATTACCTTATGATTGCAGCGGATTGATCAAAGGAATGAAGAGATCAGTTAGAGCTGATTATCACCGGCTCCTCCTAGGTATCCACACGCTTACAAGCTACGGATCAGGCTGCTAGACCAAGCTGGAAAATCACAGAGAGAGAGAGGACGGCTCAGGTGAAAAATCGCAGAAGCAGAAGCATTAGGGCTTCCTGCGCTTTTCCTCTTCCTTATATGGGCCCAAGTAATTAAACTAATGGCTCATTAGGCTTTTGGGCCCAAGGCCCAAATCAGACAAAAGACTGTCTTTTGTCTGGCCCAATTCTCTGTACAAATACAGTAAATGCCTTGCATCTTACCGTATTAATTCCATTTAACTTTCCCGTTAGCTATGGTGTGTGACCCTTTGGGATCATACAATACTGGTAATAAGTCCTAAACTTATAGATCATGAGCGGGCTCTAGCAAGTCATCATGATCACCCAGTATTTATGACTTATGTCTGATCTCGACACTTATCATACTTGAGATAGTACAGTAGATTTCAGGACATTCCCAACAAAAATGATGATTTTTGATGATGACTAGAATAGATGATCTCGTTATTGAGAACTTGGTACAAGGAAGAAACCCAATACATCTTGATTACGAGGTCGGGGATGCAGAACTAGAAGATGAATTCTGTTGTAATTTATCCTCTTCTGATGATGAGGTGGAAGATGACGATGAAGAACATGTTGAAGAGCCCTAGTAATATACCTATTAACTTTGTCGATGTATTTTATTGTCTTTATATATTTCTTCAATTAAACCAGCCAAACCCAACATTAGACCTTTATGTAGCTGCAAACATTTATATATCATTTTAAACTTTCAGGGATTTTTTAGGTAAAATGTTAAATTTAAAGCGCTCAGGTAATTTAATTGGCAGAGTATTAGCCAAAGTAGCAAAAGAAAATCAAGGTTGTTGGGAGCAGAGCTTGAAGACTGGAGTTGTGGCGTTTTCCCAAAGTAGCTTCAACACAATAGTGTTGTTAGCCTTGATTTATTTCGCCTTTAGGAATGCTCTCAAGCCACCAGTTAAACGCAATAGCTGCATCCTACTTTCAACAGTAATCACCAGTTTGACAGATCATTTCACTCCATCCTCCTTCACCATATTTATGGTCTTGCCTACAGCCTTTTGTAATTCATTGACATTGCTGAATGACTGGGGAAGAAACTGCACTAACAAAATATGGTGTTACACAATACAAAAATCAGAAAAGATAAGCGAAATAAATTTTATTGCAATTCTGCTACTCTTGATAGTCTCTGCTGTGACATTTAGTGCTACGAAGTTCTCTTCAATTCCTGCAACAAATCATACAAACGTTAGATAGTACTAACACCAAAACAAAACAAAAAACTATTAGTCTTGGAATAAAGTATATGATAACTTACTCAAGTCAACCTGCCGATTTTCCGTTGGAGTTTTTACCCATTGGAGTTCACAGTCTCTTGGTCCACATGCTTGTACATGGAAATTTAAATCTCCAAAGTACTTGAATATTAAAACATCTCCGTCTCTGAAATCGTGTCCCTGGGCGAACTATTTCTAGACTTCTTTTATTCTGTCACCAACACGTTTCACATGAAATTTCATGTTACACGCATCGAAGTGAGCTCACTAGCTGTAATATTAGTTTTTCCATCTATGTGGTCTTTGAAGAACTTTATTGGGATACTCTGCAACGCCCAAAACAACCCAACTAAGAAGACGTAAGAATTACATATAGAGAGAAAGAGAGAGGAATCACTAATTACATACCACACCCAGAAGGAATCTGGGAAGGAAAGGCTTGAAGAAATGAGGGTTTCCCATTAGTGAAGCCTTTAGTAGTGTGAAGTTACTCTACCAACATGAATCACCCAAAAATCTGAAACACAATCTTAAATAATAAAGGAAACTTTAGTAAAATGACCATGAAATCAGTCAGACTTGATAACACCGCATGCATTTAATTGTAAATCCAATAAAACCGTGAATCTAACTATTGAAGACTTAAAGACAAAAATCAGGTATAAAATGAGAAGAAATATGTCATGCAGATTCCTTGTCGCAGCAGATGAATAACACGACGGCGAAAAGGAGTACAATGTCCGATTTTGAGATAGGTTATGATGGTTAAAGTATTTCTATCGGTTTATGATAATTTACCAAAATATTTTGGCTTAGGCGCAATGATTTATTTTTGTTTTGGCGGGTCTTATGTAATTAATATTTTTATTTTCATATGAAATTACGAATTTTTGTTTTATTCTCATGTATATACATGGTATTTTGAAATACAGTGTAGGTATGGATGTTGTTTCAAATTTTTTGGATATACAATATGTTTTTTCAAAGCTAAGTGTAATGAGTAAATTTCGACAAAAATTGTAACTAGTAAAAATGTAGAGTTCTTTATATGTCCCAATATAACATAAGATCATAAAAGAATTACAAATCTTTGTAAAACGAATTAAAAATATTTGTAACGTAAGATTTCAATCTCCATAACTCTGGTTTATATATTTTCCGACATTTGTGCATAGGCTAGTACACATGTGAACAAGCTAAAATAATATTACAAGTACACACGAATCATAAATCGTTTTAATTATCCTTAAAAACTGATATTACAAGTCGAACTAAGAAAAATAAAAAAGCTAAACTACTTTCATGAAAGAGAAGTTTGTCCAAAGCCAAATTTGAGTTGTGATATCGGTTTCTTTCCGCCAGAAACCGAACCGCTTTCTCGACTGACGATTGCTTTGTCTTCACACAGAAAGTCCGTCGATGAGATAGGAAATGTTATGAAATCAACACCAGAACCCATGTTCTCTTCAAGATAAAGGAACCCAAAGGAATCGATCTCAAACAATCATCTCGCCGACGAGTTGCCTCTCGTGAAAGAAAAGTTCGTCGTTTGACCTCGCAAGACTCATTGGTTACGTTATCTTGAGGAGAATATTGGTTCTGGTGTTGTTCGTGCATGCCTTCGGACATCGACACAGATCCGAACACAGGAAAACAAAAGAACATGTCAGCATATTTAAGGAAGAAATGAAGATTAAAGATAGAAAATGAAGCGAGGGTTTGTTAGAAGAAAAGGAGAGGGAAGAAGTGAGGATGGGGAAGAATGATAAAAAGAGAGGATATATATTTTTAGGGGAAGAAAGAACGGTTAGCGAACAAATCCTGATTTAAAGCGACACAACACCAGTAACGCCGAGAACATTCATTGGTGGAAGAAGAGGCGCCTTAAATGTCACGAAAAAACTCTTAATATACAAATATGAAACCAAAAATAAGTCCAAAAATTTTACTATTGTTTATCTATGGCTGTTAATTTTTCCATTCATACAATGTTATAATTATTACTCGTATATGTATATAATTATTATTTAATGCATCCGAATGTAGCAATTCAGATGTGCATATAAAATGAGTAATTAAATCTTATACCATCTCGACTTCTTGCCACTAAGCGAGAAATACACACAAGAAGTATACATAAACTAACTAACAAACAAATCAATGGCCTCACATGCGTGCGAGTCGACCACCTAGTAATATTATATATGTGGTTATGTTCCAATCCTATATTAGATACGTTTTACTGAAAAAATGATAAACATGATATGTTACTATTAATCACTTCTTATTAAAATATGGCTATTAATTACCGTGACTAAATGGAAATATTAAACGTGAAAGCTTAAGGTTCAATAAGCATATTAAAAGTGAAAGCATAATAAAAAGCTAAGATTTTCAAGTAACATACACTAAATTATACATGAGATTTAGATAGGGACAACAACTTTCCTTCCGGCAACATCAGTGTCAGGGGCCTCTCGTTGGAACCTGATATCTTGAACCTCCCAAAGTCGTGGACTGAACCTATAGTCCGAGAAGCCTTCCACAATATCAACCCATGCCCCAACAGGTTCACCTATATAAAACAATAACTTTAGCAAACTATCCTAGATTATTATATATAAACTAATGCCAAATGTAAAACAGTTACTTCTAGTCCGAACACTCCTCCACATCATCAGCTCCACGATCTTTTCTGGACCCGTATTCTTTAAATATTCAGGCCAGAGGTCAACCGCGTATTTTCCATAAGCCACACACTAACTTATTGTTCCTATTATGAATAAGAAATGTTAATGAGAACTATCCTAATCAATTGTTCTTACTATCGAATGCCACACACTTTAATCAATTGTTTTTGTCATTTTTTTTACTGCTACATTACTAAAACATGCACTTACTTGGTGTCTCTGAGGTGGAACACTTTCCTTGTCCTTGCAAGGTTAAGATAATCGACTTCAAGGGGGCAGATGATCAATACCACGCCCATGGTGTCTACACAAGATATTTGTTATTATTTAGAGTTTCACGATTAGAAGATATTAAAACTTGTTTTCTATGAATGTAAATATCTTTATAAAAATGAAAGATTCGGCATTACGAATTGACTGAGCGTTAGTTCCAACCTAAGAAATTGGTTAAATGGCAAAAAAAAAACTAAAACACATTGAAAAGATGGGAAATTTCGATAGGTTTTACCTATAGGATCGTCTCTGTCTGTTTTTATGTAACAGACATGAAGGAAACTAAAAAATTCCATGTAGTACTTGGTGTCCAAAGAGTGGAGAATTTCAATCGGAGTGTCTTCCGTGACATTAAGTCGGTGGCGAGACTTTGTTGGACAGAAACCTGGATCCACTCGGACTACCCTAACACCATATATCTCCATCCACTTGCCTTTCATTTTTCTCAAGTACATAGTAGTTATTTACTTCACCTGGATAAATGAACATTTCAATCTTGCTTCGTTGCGCATAAGTGAAAGCATGAAGATCATATAGTCAGAAGCAGTGCAGTCTTGCATGCCGAAAACTATGTTCAATATTTTTCACTTACTCTCTGGTCGGGCAAGATGTAACTCCAATATGGTCCATCTGCAAACAAATAGTATGGTAGACGCGGAAAATCTTAACTTTGAAGCTTCAACAGGTTTCGACTTTGTAAGGTCGTGTTTCTGCTATTTAGTTGTAGTGGACCATTGTGTTTTGGTTCTGTTTTAGAGAGAATGATAGTGGGAGAAAATTTAGTGAGGAAGATGATTATTATGACAAAATAAATTCCCCTCACTAAACAATGGACTTGAATTAAAGGAGCTTACCAAAAATGAGGGTTTTAGAAATTTGCCTCGAGCGCCGCATCAAAAAATAGAGAGAGAGAGAGAGACGTGTTACGTGGAGTGTGTCTCTTTGCGATCCCAATCAAATCAGTTAATCATGGTTAAATGTCATGGTTAAATATCATGGTTAAATACTATGCAAACCGTACACTGGTTTTGTCTTCTGTGTTGTTGTAGCCTCGACGCCCTTGAACCATATACTGGTTTTGTCGTTTGCTTTGGTGTAGCCTCGGAGCCCTAGAACCGTATACTGGTTTTGTCTTTTGTTCTCTTACGGGCTTTTGCAAGGTTCCACTTCTTCGGCCGTTAATGATGACATCTAATTATTCTACTCTTGCATTGTTTTTGAACTCATGGATACCTTGAAAATATTTGAGAAGTCTTATCCTTTTTACCACTCTTGCTTTCTCAAATAGACTTCCATGCCTTTCACCACCCTTCTTTCAATCCATAAACACTCTATTGAGAGTTAGGCCTTTTGGAATGAGCTTAGCAAAAAATGTTGAGTTGGAGGCGACTAGGAGAAATTTCCATATAGATGCAAGCTTAACATCTTTTAGCTTTGCAATAGGCTAGGATTGAAGTTTGGGGGAGGAATTGGGAAAGGAAAAAAGTGAAAGAAAGGAAAGAAAAGAAAATGGAATGAAATGGGATCAAAATATGTTGGTAAAAGAAAAGAAAAAGATAGCTCTAAGGGATTGAAAAGAAAGAGTCTCAAGAAATGAAATGAAAAGAAGTTAAAGGCTCACCATAAGAAAAATGAGAATGAGACTAAAGCTAAAGAAAAAGAATGAAAAAATGAGCTAAATTGAAAGAAAAGAATTACCATTGTGTTGAAGTGTTTGTATGATCCTTTGGGTATTTCATGGAAAAGTGTTTGATCATTGTAAGAGGAAAAGGTAAAAATAGCCTTGGAAAAGGGGTAGACATCAATTAGGTGGGCTAGACTAGGAGTGGAAGTTATTGGGACATGGGTAGATGGAAATCAACCTAGTATGCATCCATTGCTTCTAAAATCTTAGCATTTTGCCAAAGCTCATTCATTCTTCGTGAGAGAACCTTTATGCATTTGGAGAAACCCCTCTTTTGATTGAGATCACTTTCATCTCAAAACCGAAACCCTTTGCCAAATGAGTTTGATCACTTTGTATTGAGTAGGATTAACTTGAAAAGCTTAATAAATGTTAAAGAGCTAGTAGATAGGAATGCTTGTGTAGGTTGAGACTTGAGCTAAAGGTATTGTCATGATGAGTATGGCTAAAGTTTTGGAGTAGGCTTGCCTTGATTGCATCCTAGAAACATTGACTTGAAATGGAACTTGTTGATCTTGGTTTTGTCTTTGGATATGAGCTCCCACCTTTAAACCTTTCTTCCTAACTTGCCTTTGATTGCTTGATGCTTTCTTGTGGACAAGGTTTAAGTTTGGGGGAGTTGATATTCTTGAATTTGATGCATTTAGGTTAGTATTAAGTTATTGTTTTGGATTCTTTTTGCATTCATTCATGTTCTTTTCTCCATCTTTGTTGCATTTAGCCATTAAGTGCATTTAGAGTCAGGATCTTGCATGTTTAGGTGTATATACTTGCATTTAGCCATGTTTAGGAGCATTTTGCATTTGCATAGATCCGTTTTAGGTGCTGGATGGCTCATTAGATGACTTGAGAGCATTTGGAACTAGTTGGAGTGGAGAAGCATGAAGAACAAGCGATTTTTGGACTTGTTGCGGTCTGTGTTGCGGTCAGGAAGAGACAGCAACCGAAGGAGCAGATTTGCGGCTTGGTTAAGGTTCATGTCGCGGACAGAAGACAACCGCGAGCAATGCCAAGCTCACATTTCCGGCTTACCTGCGGTTCATGTTGCGGCCACATCTACAACCGCGGGCGACTCAGAGCCTTTATGCGGATTGATAGCGGTTCGGTGTTGCGGGCATTTTTGAAACTGCGGAGGCTCTTGCGGTTCGTCCAGCGGTTAGTTTGAAACCGCTGGAGAGCCTGATTTCTGCTGACTTTTTCTTTGACCAGACTTTTCACCTCTTATTTTCTGGGTTGACCAAGGTTTGTTGGGCCGACCCAGTGATAGGTCAAGAATTATCCCTATTCTAACTGCAAGTGCACAGTGATGTGAATGTAGTACTTTATGGTATCGAATCCACAAGGACTCTAGGCAACGATAGATTAAGAACAGTCAAGTTAAACTAGGAGAAAGCAATGTAATGAGAAACTAAAATCAATGCAAGAAAGTAAATCAGTAGCAAGATTGGTTTGTAGGCAATTAACTAAAAGCGCTAAGTCTAGGGAGTTCTCAGGAAATCAGACAAGCAGATAAATTATTCAGTCATGATCAAATTAAGTACGGTTCTAGAACTCAAACATGGAAATAGAATTGATCAACTTTCGTTGTGAGAATTCTCTAAGCTTAATTGCTGAAATCCAAATTTCTTTGTAATTCCTAACAGATTAAACTAGCTTTAAGATTAAGTTCGATATGTTCACAATTCAATTAAACCAAATTTCTTTGCGAGTAATTCAATTGCTCAACCTAAATAGTTCAGATTCTAAACCACACTTTCGTGTCAATTTAACAACCTAAGATCTAGATTCTAAGTGATCAAGTTAGAAACTAGTGTTCAAGCACAATTTAGATCGAAGAACAATTATTGATATGAATCCTTAACTGAAATAAATAAATCTAGCAAGTCATAAAATCCTTAATGAGAATCCCTAAACCTGACTATGAATCTACTCAGACATAGATAATGAAAACATAATCAATGAATTATTAGATTGCATAAAAGAGAATAAAGAAGTAAAGGGGTTCGAAATCTTCTCCAAAAAGCAGAAAGCAGTACATGATTAGATCAGCCCCAAGCTCTAAAAACTCTCAGCTCTAAGTATGAAAGCGTATAGGAAAATTGATGTAAAAACCTAATTATATAAGCTAATCACGTCTTGGGGCTTCTTTTTAATTTTCAGGAACTTCTGGGCAAAACTGTGAATTCTTCATTCTTCATTAAAACCGCCGAGGAAGGCCCATCTCGCTAGTGTGTCGATCGATGCACGATGTGTGTTGATAGGTCTCGAGTTTTACCCTATACTAACTGCAAGTGCACAGTATATCAATGTAGTACTTAGGGATCGAATCCACGAGGACTCTAAGCAATAATAGGATTAAGAACTTAAAGAGATTAAACTAGGAGAAAACAAAAAGCAAATTGTATTGATTTAATTAAAAAGCAAGCGAGAAAGTAAACAGGTAGCAGGTTGTTGTTTGTAAGCAATAAACTAAGGGCGCTAAGTCTACGGAGTTCTCAGAAAATCAGACAAGCAGATAAATCATTCAGTCAGGATCTAATTAAACACAGTTCTAGAACTCAAACACGGATATAGAATTAACCAACTGTCGTTGCGAGAATTCTCTAAGTCTAAGTGCAGCAATCCAAATTCCTTTGCAATTACTAACAGTTTAAACCAGCTTTAATTCCAAGTTCGATATGTTCACAATCTAATTAAACCAAATTCCTTTGCGAGTAATTAAATTGCTCAACCTAAATAGTTCAGATTCTAAACCACACTGTCGTGTCGTATTTAGCAACCTAAGATCTAGATTCTAATTGATCAGGTTAGAACTAGCATTAAACACAATTTAGTTTGAAGAACATCTATTGATGTGAAACCCTTAACTGAATTAATTATATCTAGCAAGTCATGAAATCCCTATGAGAAACCCTAAACCTAACTATGAAGCTACTCAGACATAGATGATGTAAACATAATCAATGAATTAATAGAAATCATAAAAGAGATTAGAATAATAAAGGGGTTCAAAAACTTCTCCAAAACAAATATAGTACATGATCAGATTAGCCCCAAAAGCTCTAAAAACTCTCTGCTCTAAGTTATGATAGCGTATGTAAAACTGAAGCTAAAAACCTAATTGAATAGCTAAAACACGACTTGGGGCTTCTGTGTAAATATCTGGAACTTCTGGGCATCTTTGAAAAATTAGAAATCTTCATTAAACCGCCGAGAGTCTGGCCCAACTCTCTGTGCATCGATCGATGCAGGTGTGCAACGATCGACACAGTACTCTATTTCGGACAGTGAACACAACCTCTCGGGTCAAATCTCCAACGTGCTCCAATTAGCTCCATAATCTCCACTTTTGCTCCAAACGTACGTGTACCTAATAAAACCTGCAAAAGACTCTAAAGGAACACCAAAAGACACTAAAACAGACTTATATCATGGCATAAAACCGGTAAAAACCATGATATATCAACTCCCCCACACTTAGCCTTTGCTTGCCCTCAAGCAAAACAGAGAACTAAAACATGGTGAATAGGTTTGAAAACTTTCAGAAACTCTTTTTGTCCTAGAAGTAACAACACTCAGATTCCCCTTAGTAAACCACTGAAAGAATCACCTGCAAGATATTAAGACCAACATATACTTCCCCCACACTTAGCAACTGTCCTAAGTAAACTCCACAATCACATTCACGCATTCAAATTCACCCTACTGACTTCTGCAAGTACTTAAGTGCGGTCTCACCTAAGGAGTATCAATCAAAGGGCACATGGACTCTTACCTTGCCAGCTCTAGACCACCATACTATCTTTCTCTAGTCCCTTTCTTCTCTTTTCCCTTCCTTAGCATTGTGATTTTTCCCCATTGGGTATGATTTTATTTTTTTATCAGTGCTCTTCCCGTTAAGGGGTGTACTTTGGACACATTCCATGGATGCACAGGATATGATAGTTGTAGCTACCACTCCCAGAGACCACTTCGGAGTTACTAACTCATCCTCAGTTTATTATTCTTTTTTTTTATGGAAGGGGAGAAGGGAACCAAATAGGACAGGTTTACAGGCTGTGTCAGAACTAACAAATGAATCCGACACAAGGTATACCAAGCCCTTAGGTGAGAAAATTAAGTCAGTATTAAGGTGAAGTCAGTAAAAGGATCCTCTGATACCTGAAGTGATGTGGGTGTCCCCAGTAGGTTGATCTGTGTCTGGGTTTTCTAATAGTCATAGATAGATCCTGCAACTTCATCCCAATGGTTACTTAAGTTCCTGCAAGATATTGTTAACTCCTCCAAAATTCATTGTTTCCTACTTAAACTGGTTTTGACTCAATAAAACAATTTTTTTTGAAAAACTGGACTGACTCTAAGAAAACAGAAAGATAAAGTCAGTAGCACCTCCCCCACACTTAAGACACACTGTCCCCAGTAGTGTCAAACTAAGGGTTGGCAAAAAGAAAACAAAAATGTTAATGGATGTGTTGAGTTCTGTCTGATTTTTACCTCTGTCGCACATGCATCGACCGTTGCTAGGCGATTTTTCGTCGTGTGTCGATCGTTGCTTAGGACCGCAACGATCGCTGCAATGCGATTTCTTTCGTGTTGTGACGATCGACACAAGTTGTGTCGATCGACGTACTACGATTTTCGCCGAGACCTGCAGACAAAAACTCACCAAAACCAGAACGTAAAATCCTACAAAAACTGTTGGAATTGTGTCCAGTAATCTCGGTACTGTCTCTAGAAAGTAAGAGTATGTCAATGATCAGACATAAGTCATATAATACTGGGGGTCATGATGGCTTGCTAGAGTCCGCTCATGATCTATAAGTCTTGGACTTATTGCCTTTATTATATGATCCCATATGGGTCACACGCCTAAGCTAACAGGAAAATGTGTTGGAACGGCTTAGCAGAAGTACGACAAAAGTGCCAGGCATTTGTCGTACTAAGAGAGAAAGATTAATGGGTCTGATTAAATGGGATTTAATCAGATTGGTGTTTTGGGCCCATAAGCCCAAAAGGGAAAGAGAAGGCTTTTAATAAACTAAAAGCCAAATCTCTTTCTCCTAACCCTAGCCCCTAGCGCCGAAAATCCTCTCTCCCTGCGCCTCCCATCAGCTCGGTCTAGCAGCCGTTTTCTGTGATCGCGTGTGTGAGCCTTTGGAGGATTCATCCCTCGGTGTATCTCTCTGATCTCTGACCTGTTCTATTCCTTCCGCTGCAACAAACAGGTAAAAGGTGAGATCATCTAATGTTTCTATACAAGAGAACCTAGATCTGTATGTTTAGGTTGATATGAATCTGTGAATTACATCAGGATCAACTAAACAGTTCTTACAGTGGTATCAGAGCCATTGGTTCTTAGGATTTCTTGTTTTAGATTCATGTTTAGGTTGTTTATTCTGTTTAGAAGTGTTTTTGAATCAATTACTGATAAGAGAAGACACTTAAGAAACTGAATTGAATCCTGAACAAACAATTAAAATCGCAAAACCGAGCTATATGACTCGTTTTCTTGCGATCGACCGGCTTGGCCGGTTGGTTATCACGGTCGAGAGTTGGCCGTTTGGGTCGGGATCGGCTCATCCCGAACGTCGGACGGACAGAGCACGGGCGACTAAGGCGGACGGTCGATCGATCGACCGGATCGGACACGACGCACGGACGGATCACGGATCGCGTCGCGTGGTCGATCCGATCAGCCGAGGATCATCGCGTCGCGCATCGTCCCGTCTGCGATCATACCGTCCCGCGTCACGACCGTCCCATCCGCGTCCCGAGCTCGTCCGATCATCGTCCCGTCCAGCTTGCATCCCGATCGCGTGAGGCTCGGCCGTCCGTGGATCGTGGATTGAACGCGGCTGGTCGGTTGTGATCGTGTGAATTAGGTCACGGCCGTGGATGGTCCGTGACCGGTTCGGTTTAAGATTTTAATTAAAATTAATCATCCTGGTTTAATAAACAGATTTTAATAATTTTATTAAATCTGGTTAAACCGGGATAAGAAATCCAATGTCGAAAGAAATATTGGATTTAGTGCCTAAACCAGGAATTTCTAATTTGATTTGGTTGGACCAAATAAATTGAGAAATTCCGGTTTAGTAAATAACCGGTTGACAATTGTGGTCATCGTAGTAATTAAAATTTGGTTAGACCAATTTTAATGAACCAGACCGGTTATGTCATTTAATTGGACAATTGGGTCATGTCTTGGACATGGACCAATTCTTGGGCCTCGGGCCAAGAAGTTAAAACAATTGGGCCAATTATTTGAGTCTTTCTTCAGATTAATTTAAAATTTATTTTATGAAATTATAAAGTCGATTTTAAATTAAAGTTTCCGAAATTTTGAAATTAGAAAGTTTCTTAAAATAGAAGTTTCTGGATTTGCGGGTTTTGGATTTTAAGAAATTTCTAAAGTTAGAAAGTTTCCGGTTTTAGAAAGTTTCCAATTTTAGAAAGTTTCCAAAAATAGTAGGTTTCCAAAAATAGAAAGTTTCCCGAAATAGTAATCTTCTATTTTGGGAATGAAATTTTAATAAACCTACGAACCTCAAATAATATCAAGCGTTGGATGTCTTGTCCAGGCTATGTCAGCTGTCGAAGCCCATTCAATTGTATTCATGGCCTTACAGTGTGAGGGTGTCTACTTTTGCGTGGATAAGATGGTTTGTGATTCATAAATGTCATTGGGAGTCCCAGACATTAATGATTACATGACTGTATAGTCTGGTTTTCTTGACTAGGCCATCGGGAGTCCCGGGCCTTGAGACATCAGAGTGGATTGGGCCTCGGGCCCAGATTCACAACCAAGAGTTATATCACGGATATAATTAGCCGATATAGGGCTTACCGATATAAGCTAAGGTTGGGTGACGGCCAGTGGCCCACTTTAATCTTAGTTATATGTGGATCTTGGAATCATTATATTCTATTGAGGGTAACGGATGTTATTGAATATAATGCATGATTAATCATATTAAATTTTTTAATACGAGATTAGTCATTTTGAACATAATAACTAATAACCTTTTTATTTATATATTTCAGATATGACTACTACAAGCACACAAAACACATTCTCGATCCGGTCTGTTCTCGAGAAGGAGAAGCTGACTGGAACGAACTTCCTGACATGGTCAAGGAACTTGAGGCTGGTCCTCAAGCAGGAGAAGAAGGATTATGTCCTTCGTGATCCCCTCCCCGAGAGGCCTCTTGCCAATGCTGCCAGGACTCTGCACAATGCTTGGGAAAAGCATTCGTCAGATGAAAATGATGTCTATTGCCTGATGTTGGTGACAATGACTCCTGAGCTGCAAAAACAGTTCGAAAGTGTATTGTCTCCCATCGAGATAATGGCAAGCCTGAAATCGCTTTTTCAGGAGCAGGCTAGGACTGAGAGGTTCCAGACAGTTAAGAACCTCTTGGACTGTAAGTTGGCTGCGAATGCGGCAGTGAGTCCTCATGTCTTGAAGATGATGGGTTATCTCGATCATCTTCAGAAACTCGACTGCCCAATCAGCCAGGAACTTGCCTGCGACATCATTCTGCAGTCCTTACCTGCAAGCTATGATCAGTTCATTCTGAACTTTAACATGCATGGCTTGAGTAAGACACTACCTGAGCTTCACGGAATGCTCAAGACTGCAGAGCCCAACTTGAGGAAAACCGCCAAGGACCCCAATGTGCTTATGGTGCAAAAGGGCAAGGGGTTTAAGAAATCCTCTGCTAAGGATAAGGGAGCGGCCAAGGCTGTCCAAGTCGCGGACAAGGACACGCCAAAGCCCAAGCCCAAGTCCAAGGCTGGGCCTACTGACATGTGCAGGTTCTGCAAAGAACTGGGGCATTGGAGAAGAGATTGTAAGAAATTCCAGGAAGGTCTAAAGGAATTGAAGAAGAAGACTTTCGAGACTTCTTCATCAGGTATTTTTGTTATAGAAGTTAATACAACTACTTCTGATAATACCTCATGGGTCATGGATACTGGTTGTGGGGCTCATATTTGTACTAATATGCAGGCACTCAGCAACAGTAGAAGGCTGAAGCAAGGACAAGTGGAGCTACGAGTTGGGAATGGAGCGAAAGTTTCAGCACTAGCTGTAGGCACATACTTGTTGTCTTTACCTTCGGGATTGATTTTAGAACTGAATAATTGTTATTTTGTACCTGCTATAAGCAGAAATATTATTTCAATTTCTTTGTTGGATTTGGAAGGTTATGATTTTTCAGTTAAGAATAAATTATGTTCCTTCAATCGCAACAATTTGTTCTATGGTTCTGCCCCTCTTTCGAATGGGCTTTACATACTCGATCAATCCGCGCCAATATATAACATTAATACAAAACGGTTTAAACCTAATGAGGAAAACCGAACATTTCTATGGCATTGTCGTTTAGGGCACATCAGCGAGAAACGCATCAAGAGGCTCCATTCGAATGGACTTCTTGGCTCATTTGACTTTGAGTCATGTGAGAAATGCGAATCCTGCATGATGGGCAAAATGACACGGGCCCCCTTTAATAAACCTAACGAGAGGGCCAGTGACTTATTGGGCCTGATACACACTGATGTGTGTGGCCCAATGTCCACAAATGCAAGAGGAAACTATCAGTACTTCATTACCTTCACTGATGATTTCAGTAGGTATGGATATGTTTATTTAATGAAACATAAGTCTGAATCTTTTGAGAAGTTCAGAGAATTCCAAAATGAAGTACAGAACCAACTTGGCAAAAGCATTAAGGCTCTTCGGTCCGACCGAGGAGGAGAATACTTAAGCCAAGAATTCAGTGATCATCTGAGAGAGTGTGGGATTGTATCCCAACTCACTCCTCCTGGAACACCTCAATGGAATGGTGTGTCTGAGAGGAGAAATCGGACCTTATTGGATATGGTTCGATCTATGATGAGTCACACAGACCTTCCAATATCCCTTTGGGGATATGCTCTGCTAACAGCAGTGTTCACTCTAAATAGAGCGCCATCAAAAGCAGTAGCAAAGACACCATATGAATTATGGACTGGAGAAGCTCCAGTGCTGTCTTATCTCAGAATTTGGGGTTGTGAGGCCTACGTCAAGAGATTGATCTCAGACAAGCTTACACCAAAATCTGACAAATGCTACTTCATTGGTTATCCACGGGAAACCAAGGCTTATTACTTCTATCTACGTTCCGAGAACAAGATTTTTGTTGCCCGGGATTGTAACTTTCTTGAGAGGGAGTTTCTCTCTAAGAAAGACAGTGGGAGTAAGGTACTGCTTGAAGAAATTCAAGATGAACAGGATACTGCTCAACCTAATGAGGAAGAGCAGGAGGAGGCCCTACAAGAAATTGTAGAGCCTGAACCTGTGGTACCTGAAGTTCGAAGATCCAGGAGGATCCGTCACGAACCCGAGAGATATCAAGGGTTCCTCGTGACTGACTGTCATGATCTTCTGATCATTGATGGTGATGAACCATCGAACTTCAATCAAGCTATGATGGGCCCAGATTCCTCTAAGTGGCGTAAGGCCACTGATTCCGAAATGGATTCCATGTCGGTCAACCAAGTATTTTCGTTGGTTGACTTGCCTGTTGGTGTAAAAGCCATCGAGTGCAAATGGATCTTCAAGAAGAAGATTGACGTGGATGGAAATGTCCAGATTTATAAAGCCAGGTTGGTGGCAAAAGGTTTCAGACAAGTTCACGGAGTGGATTACGATGAAACCTATTCACCAGTGGCTATGATGAAATCTATTCGGATTCTACTAGCAACTGCAGCTTTTCATGATTATGAAATTTGGCAGATGGACGTGAAAACCGCCTTCCTGAATGGTATTCTGGAAGAGGATGTGTATATGACGCAACCTGACGGTTACATAGATCCAAAGAATGCTGGGAAAGTATGCAAGCTTCATAAATCCATTTATGGATTGAAGCAAGCATCGAGGAGCTGGAATCTTCGTTTTGATGAAGCGATCAAGCAATTTGACTTCATTAGAAACGAAGAAGAACAATGCGTGTATAAGAAATCTAGTGGGAGCAAGATTGTATTTCTTATTCTGTATGTCGATGACATACTGCTTCTCGGAAACGACGTTCCAATGCTAAAGTCCGTAAAAGACTGGCTTGGAAGTTGTTTTTCCATGAAAGACATGGGTGAAGCCGCATACGTTCTTGGAATTAGGATCTATCGGGATAGACCTAAGAGGCTGATAGGCTTGTGTCAAGACTCATACATTGACAAAGTCCTACAAAGATTCAGCATGAAAGATTCCAAGAAGGGCTTCACACCAATGGTGCATGGCACAACGATAAGCAAGAAGCAGAGCCCTACGTCGGCTGCTGAGTTTGAGCGCATGAAGAATATTCCTTATGCATCTGCAATAGGATCTGTCATGTATGCCATGATCTGTACTCGTCCTGATGTTGCTTATGCATTGAGCATGACGAGTAGATACCAGTCAAATCCAGGTGAAAACCATTGGATTGCCGTAAAGAATATCTTGAAGTATCTAAGACATACTAAGGATAAGTTCTTGGTGTACGGTGGAAGTGATGTGCTTAAAGTCAGTGGATTCACGGACGCAAGTTTCCAGACAGACACAGATGATTTCCAGTCACAGTCCGGTTATATCTTTTGTCTGAATGGCGGTGCAGTAAGTTGGAGAAGCTCCAAGCAGGACACCGTTGCTGATTCCACTACAGAAGCTGAATATATCGCCGCCTCAGAAGCAGCGAAGGAAGCTGTTTGGATACGAAAGTTCATTATGGAACTAGGTGTGATACCAAATGCGGCTGAGCCTATGGCACTGTTTTGTGACAACAATGGTGCTATAGCTCAGGCAAAGGAACCAAGATCACACCAGAAATCCAAGCATGTTCAAAGAAGATTTCACTTGATACGTGACATCGTTAATAGAAAGGAAGTCAAGATCAGCCGAGTCCCGACAGATGATAATGTCGCTGATCCGTTGACAAAGCCACTCCCAAGGCCTAAGCTCGAGTTCCTGACTGAAGCTGTAGGCATTAGAAACATTGAAATGTAATCTAAATTTGAGTGGGAGTTTTGTGAGCTTTATTTTAGTTATTTGATATGTTCTTGTAAAACATTATTTTATGTTTAATGAAATTATTATTTCAAGATTATTTTAACTGTGATGAAATAATCGTTCCAAAATGATATGAAGCATTTTATAGGTCATCGAAGTAAGTGACTTGATCTTGAGTTATCAAAGTCATTTAGCTTGATCATGAGACCCTATATTTGATAAATGTTTTATATCATCCTGTCCCTAGTCGAAGGTTGTTGAAACTGGAACACCAACAACCGTGTGAGACTGGATTGGTACGTGACTTATGACAAAGTCTCAGTGTGTCATAGATGCGCGGCATCAAAGTCAGTACATAGGTGCATGTTGGGAACATACGACCGGACAAGACCCGCTTATAAGAACTCTTCAGGATATTTATATCTGTGTCATAAGAGATTCTTACTACGACTATAGAGTATAGTCCTTAGACCTGAGTTCACATGCATGTGACTGCACATGGACTGGTGTACTTTGATCATTGTCTAACGCTATCGTTCTGCGATAGCTATAAGGACCTTGTTTGGGTACATCATGAAATGAGTAGTTTACAGTGATGGAACAAGATGGGATTTGTCCCTCCAATATAAATGGAGTGAATATCTCTAGGCCAATCGGAGATTTGAATACTGGAAAACGCATGGCCATGCTCAAACGGACTTTCCCGAGTCGTTTGGATTGTCAGTATCAAATCAGAGTCCGATGAACAAGATTAGGCTTTATAAGGATGACACTAATCTTGCCTTATGACTAATCGAGATATTGAGACAAAAGGATTATGAATACAGAGAGATTCCAGTACAAGTGGGAGATTGTTGGAATTGTGTCCAGTAATCTCGGTACTGTCTCTAGAAAGTAAGAGTATGTCAATGATCAGACATAAGTCATATAATACTGGAGGTCATGATGGCTTGCTAGAGTCCGCTCATGATCTATAAGTCTTGGACTTATTGCCTTTATTATATGATCCCATATGGGTCACACGCCTAAGCTAACAGGAAAATGTGTTGGAACGGCTTAGCAGAAGTACGACAAAAGTGCCAGGCATTTGTCGTACTAAGAGAGAAAGATTAATGGGTCTGATTAAATGGGATTTAATCAGATTGGTGTTTTGGGCCCATAAGCCCAAAAGGGAAAGAGAAGGCTTTTAATAAACTAAAAGCCAAATCTCTTTCTCCTAACCCTAGCCCCTAGCGCCGAAAATCCTCTCTCCCTGCGCCTCCCATCAGCTCGGTCTAGCAGCCGTTTTCTGTGATCGCGTGTGTGAGCCTTTGGAGGATTCATCCCTCGGTGTATCTCTCTGATCTCTGACCTGTTCTATTCCTTCCGCTGCAACAAACAGGTAAAAGGTGAGATCATCTAATGTTTCTATACAAGAGAACCTAGATCTGTATGTTTAGGTTGATATGAATCTGTGAATTACATCAGGATCAACTAAACAGTTCTTACAAAAACACCAAAAATCAAAATGCAAAAATGAAACAGTGGGTTGCCTCCCACTCAGCGCTCTTTTAACGTCAATAGCTTGACGTTTCAGCTGATCTAGGCAGAGGGTGCATCATCCAGAGGCAGAATCTGACCTACTGGAATCTCGGCTTTAGCCCAATAGTGTTTCACCCTCTGTCCATTCACAGTGAATTCATTACCTTCCTTACTGATTAGAACAATAGCTCCGTAGGGACGCACCTCTTTGATCTTGAAAGGACCCGACCACCTTGATTTCAGCTTACCTGGAAACAAATGCAAACGTGAGTTATAAAAAAGTACCTGATCGTTGGGTGAAAATTGTCTAGAGACAATCTTTTTGTCATGATAGGCCTTAGTCCTCTCTTTGTACAGCTTTGAGTTCTCATAGGCAAGATGTCTAATCTCATCTAACTCATTAAGCAGCACCAATCTCCTCTCTGCAGCATACTTAAGATCAAAGTTCATCTGTTTTACAGCCCATGCTGCTTTGTGCTCAAGCTCCACTGGCAGATGACATGCTTTTCCATATATAAGATGGAACGGAGTAGTCCCAAGAGGTGTCTTAAATGCAGTCCGGTAAGCCCATAGTGCATCATCTAGCTTTGCTGCCCAATCCTTCCTTGTCTTCCAAACTGTCTTTTCTAAGATCTCCTTGATCTGTCTATTAGAGACCTCAACTTGTCCACTGGTCTGAGGGTGATGAGGAGTAGCAACTCGGTGATGAACTCCATGCTTTCTTAGGAGCTTCTCGAAGACCTTATTAATAAAGTGGGATCCTCCATCACTAATCACAATCCGAGGTACTCCAAATCTAGGGAATATGATGGTCTTAAACAGCTTAATGACCACCGAAGAATCATTGGTTGGACTAGCTATTGCTTCTACCCACTTAGACACATAGTCCACAGCAACCAAGATAAACTTATTCCCATAGGATGAGGGAAAAGGACCCATAAAGTCTATGCCCCAGCAATCAAAAACCTCAACCTCAAGAATGAAATTCTGAGGCATCTCATGCCGCTTACTGATTTTCCCTCTCCTTTGACAGACATCACATTGGGAGACAAAAGAATGTGTGTCTTTAAACATCGTAGGCCACCAGAAACCTGCTTCAGAACCTTAGACACAGTCTTGAAAGTAGCAAAATGTCCAGCATAATCTGATCCATGACAGTGGAATAGGATGTCTGGAACCACTGATTCAGCAACGCATCTCCTGTAAAGACCTTCTGAACAGTGTTTGTAGAGATAAGGTTCATCCCAGTAGTATCGTCTGAGCTCCCTAAAGAACTTCTTCTTTGCATATCCCTTTAAATCATCCGGTTCAGTCTCTGCGGCCAGGTAATTAGCTATATCCGCATACCAGGGCCGATCAGTGGTTGCGACAGCACCTACCTCGAAGACATAGTCTCCAATTTGAACCGTGAAAGGTTCTGGTTCTGTTTCCGCATTGCAACGGTCGTCGCATAAGGTTGCTTCGATCGTCGCATCGACGACACCTGCATCGATCGACGCAGTGCGATTTATCCGACAGTTTTGCAGATTTTTGCCCAAATCCGTCTGAAACACTGTCCCGACCATATTGACGTTTTCCTCAGGCAAGTAATCATTAATAGGCACATCTTCCTCAACCAGCATCCTTGAAAGATAATCAGCAACTCCATTCTCAACCCCCTTCTTGTCCCTCACTTCAATGTCAAACTCCTGAAGCAACAGAATCCATCTCAACAATCTTGGTTTAGCATCCTTCTTCTGCATCAGATACTTCAAGGCTGAATGATCAGTGTGCACAATCACCTTGGAGCCAACAAGATAGGGGCAGAACTTCTCAAATTCAAAGACAACAGCCAACAGCTCCTTCTCTGTAGTGGCATAGTTTCTCTGTGCATCATCTAGTGTCCAACTAGCATAGTAGATAGCATGAAGCTTTCTATCCTTCTTCTGCCCCAGAACAGCTCCTACAGCATAGTCACTTGCATCACACATAACCTCAAAAGGTAGATCCCAATCCGGTGGCTGAACTATTGGAGCGCTCACTAATGCTTGCTTAATCTGCTCAAATGCAGTCTGACAATCTGCATTGAACTCAAATTTGGTATCCTTACACAGCAAAGCAGTTAGTGGCCTAGCAATCTTACTAAAGTCTTTGATGAACCGCCTATAGAACCCAACATGTCCAAGAAAGCTTCTTATAGACTTGACAGAATCAGGCGCTTGAAGGCTGGTCATTACTTCAATCTTAGCGCGGTCTACTTCAATCCCTGCTTCAGACACTTTATGTCCAAGTACAATGCCATCTCTGACCATGAAATGGCATTTTTCCCAATTAAGAACTAAGTGCTTCTCATCGCATCTAGTCAGTACCTTGCACAGATTATCTAAGCACTCATTATAAGATGATCCATAGACCGAGAAGTCATCCATAAATACCTCCATAAAGTCCTCAATCATATCAGTGAATATGGACATCATGCATCTCTGAAAAGTAGCTGGTGCATTGCAGAGTCCAAAAGGCATCCTACGGTAAGCAAATGTGCCATATGGACAAGTGAAGGTGGTCTTTCCCTGATCCTCTGGGTGGATAGGAATCTGAAAGAAACCTGAGTATCCATCAAGGAAGCAATAGTAAGGGTGATTTGCTAACCTCTCCAGCATATGATCAATGAAGGGTAAAGGGA
The DNA here is from genome assembly GCA_030180135.1 of Orychophragmus violaceus. Classification (NCBI taxonomy): domain Eukaryota; kingdom Viridiplantae; phylum Streptophyta; class Magnoliopsida; order Brassicales; family Brassicaceae; genus Orychophragmus; species Orychophragmus violaceus. Next base: position 61,851,204 of record CM058235.1, read on the forward strand.
AATGATCCTTCCTTGTTGCAGCATTGAGTTTCCTGTAATCTATGCACATACTGTGTCCAGTCACAGTCCTAGTAGGGATCAGCTCATTCTTCTCATTCTTCACAACTATAACTCTGCCTTTCTTAGGCACCACATGGACTGGACTCACCCAATCACTGTCTGAAATAGGATAGATGTGAAGGATTATGTGTGTTCATGGTGTAATTGTCAGGTTACATCCTAGTGTTGGAATTGTGTCCAGTAATCTCGGTACTGTCTCTAGAAAGTAAGAGTATGTCAATGATCAGACATAAGTCATATAATACTGGGGGTCATGATGGCTTGCTAGAGTCCGCTCATGATCTATAAGTCTTGGACTTATTGCCTTTATTATATGATCCCATATGGGTCACACGCCTAAGCTAACAGGAAAATGTGTAGGAACGGTTTAGCAGAAGTACGGTAAAAGTGCTAGGCATTTACTGTACTAAGAGAGACTAAAGGGCCTGATTAAATCCAAGGGATTTAATCAGAATGGGAATTGGGCCCAAAAGGCCCAACAAGACTGGACAAGGGTTTTAATTAAAATCTTGCCCTAGCTCTTTTTCCCCCAGCCACTTTTGCGCCGCCAACTCTCTCTCTCTGCGCCTCCTTCTTGCTCGGTCTAGCAGCCACTTTCCTGTGCGTGCGTGTGTGAGCCTTTGGAGGATCCATCTCTTGGTGGTTCTGCTGATCTCTGACCCGTACCTTCCATTCCGCTGCATAAACAAGGTAACAGGTGAGATCTATTATGTTTCTAATCAAGAGAACCTAGATCTGCATGTTTAGTAGGATGAATCAATCTGAGAATTGAATCAGGAGACACTAAACGATCCAACAGTGGTATCAGAGCCATTGGTTCTGTGGTTTTTCTTGTTTAGAATCATGTTTAGGATTGTTTAAAGAGGTGTTTTTGAATCAATCTACTGATAAGAGAAAACACTTAAGAAACAAAGAATTAAAACCTAAACAAACAAGAAATCGCATGATCCAATCTATATGAATTGGTTGCGTCGGAGTGTGGTCGAACCGCACGTCCGGATCGTGAGACGCACGGACCGATCGTTGGATCGCGTCGCGTGGTCGAGCCGATCACAAGCGCTGGACCGATCGATCGTGTGGATCGGATCGAATGGTCGGACGATCGCGTGAGGCACTCGGCCATCCCGATCGCGAGCCTGCTCCGTCCCGATCGCGTCTCGGCCAGCATCGTCCCGCTCTCGTCCCGGGCTGTCCCGATCGCTCGGCGATCGCGTGAAGCCACACGACCCGAGCTCGACGATCACGCTCCCGTCCCGATCACACAACCGAGCTCGTCCCGATCGTGAGGCTTACGGCCGTCCCGATCGCGTGTGTTGCTCGCGGCCATCCCAACACATGACCTAATTGGTCGGTTCGGTTTGGCTCGAGCTTGGTTCGGTTTGGTTTGTGGTGGTTCGGTTTAAGACAATTTAAAAATTTTAATCGTCACGGTTTAATAAACAGACTTAATAAATTTATTAAGTTCTGGTTAAACCGGGATAAGAAATCCAAAGTCGAAAAATTGGATTTTGTGCCTAAACCAGTGATTTTCTAATTTGATTTGGTTGGACCAAATAAATTGAGAAAATCCGGTTTAGTAAATAACCGGTTGACAATTGTGGTCATCGTAGTAATTAATTTTGGTTAAGACCAATTTTAATGAACCAGACCGGTTATGTCATTTAATTGGGCAATTGGGTTATGTCTTGGACATGGACCAATTCTTGGGTCTCGGGCCAAGAAGTTAAAACAATTGGGCCAATTATTTGAGTCTTTTCTTCAGAATTAATTTAAAATTTATTTATATAAAATTAAAATCGATTTTAAATTAATCTGTTTCCAAAAAATCTGAAATTAGAAAGTTTCTTAAATTAGAAGTTTCTAGATTTGCATGTTTTGGATTTTAGGAAATTTCTATATTTAGAAAGTTTCCAATTTTAGGAAGTTTCCAATTTTAGAAAGTTTCCAAAATTAGTAGGTTTCCCAAAAAGGAAAGTTTCCCAAAATAGTAATCTTCTATTTTGGGATGAAATTTTAATAAACCTACAAACCTCAAATAATATCAAGCGTTGGATGTCTTGTCCAGGCTATGTCAGCTGTCGAAGCCCATTCAATTGTACTCATGGCCTTACAGTGTGAGGGTGTCTACTTTTGCGTGGGTAAGACGGTTTGTGATTCATAAATGTCACTGGGAGTCCCAGACATTAGTGATTGCATGACTGTATAGTCTGGTTTTCTTGACTAGGCCATCGGGAGTCCCGGGCCTTGAGACATCAGAGTGGATTGGGCCTCGGGCCCAGATTCACAACCAAGAGTTATATCACGGATATAATTAGCCGATATAGGGCTTACCGATATAAGCTAAGGTTGGGTGACGGCCAGTGGCCCACTTTAATCTTAGTTATATGTGGATCTTGGAATCATTATATTCTATTGAGGGTAACTGATGTTATTGAATATAATGCGTGATTAATCATATTAAATTTAATACGAGATTAATCATATTGAACATATTAACTAAAATCCTTTTTTATCTTATATATTTCAGCTATGACTACTACAAGCACACAAAACACATTCTCAATCCGGTCTGTTCTCGAGAAGGAGAAGCTGACTGGAACGAACTTCCTGACGTGGTCAAGGAACTTGAGGCTGGTCCTCAAGCAGGAGAAGAAGGATTATGTCCTTCGTGATCCCCTCCCCGAGAGGCCTCCTGCCAATGCCGCCAGGACTCTGCATAATGCTTGGGAAAAGCATTCGTCAGATGAAAATGATGTCTATTGCCTGATGTTGGCGACAATGACTGCTGAGCTGCAAATGCAGTTCGAGAGTGTGTTGTCACCCATCGAGATAATGGCAAGCCTGAAATCACTTTTTCAGGAGCAAGCAAGGACTGAGAGGTTTCAGACAGTTAAGAACCTCTTAGACTGTAAGTTGGCTGCAAATGCGGCAGTGAGTCCTCATGTCTTGAAGATGATGGGTTATCTCGATCATCTTCAGAAACTCGACTATCCTATCAGCCAGGAACTTGCCTGCGACATCGTTCTGCAGTCTTTACCTGCAAGCTATGATCAGTTCATCCTGAACTTCAATATGCATGGCTTGAGTAAGACATTTCCTGAGCTTCACGGAATGCTCAAGACTGCAGAGCCCAACTTGAGGAAAACCGCCAAGGACCCCAATGTGCTTATGGTGCAAAAGGGCAAGGGCTTTAAGAAATCCTCTGCTAAGGATAAGGGAAAGGCTAAGGCTGTCCAAGTCTCGGACAAGGACACGCCAAAGCCCAAGCCCAAGTCTAAGGATGGGCCTACTGACATCTGCAGGTTCTGTAAAGAACCAGGGCATTGGAGGAGAGAATGTAAGAAATTCCTGGAAGGTCTAAAGGAATTGAAGAAGAAGACTCTCGAGACTTCTTCATCAGGTATTTTTGTTATAGAAGTTAATACAACTACTTCTGATAATACCTCATGGGTTATGGATACTGGTTGTGGGGCTCATATTTGCACTAATATGCAGGCACTCAGCAACAGTAGGAGGCTGAAGCAAGGACAAGTGGAGCTACGAGTTGGGAATGGAGCGAAAGTTCCTGCACTAGCTGTAGGCACATACTTGTTGTCTTTACCTTTGGGATTGGTTTTAGAACTCAATAATTGTTATTTTGTACCTGCTATAAGCAGAAATATTATTTCAATTTCTTTGTTGGATTTGGAAGGTTATGATTTTTCAGTTAAGAATAAATTATGTTCCTTCAATCGCAACAATTTGTTCTATGGTTGTGCCCCTCTTACGAATGGGCTTTACATACTCGATCAATCCGCGCCAATTTATAACATTAATACCAAACGGTTCAAACCTAATGAGGAGAACCAAACGTTTCTATGGCATTGTCATTTAGGGCACATCAGCGAGAAACGCATTAAGAGGCTCCATACGAATGGACTTCTTGGCTCTTTTGACTTTGAGTCATGTGAGAAATGCGAATCCTGCATGATGGGCAAAATGACGCGGGCCCCCTTTAATAAACCTAACGAGAGGGCCAGTGACTTATTGGGCCTGATACACACTGACGTGTGTGGCCCAATGTCCACAAATGCAAGAGGAAACTATCAGTACTTCATTACCTTCACTGATGATTTCAGTAGGTATGGATATGTTTATTTAATGAAACATAAGTCTGAATCTTTTGAGAAGTTCAGAGAATTCCAAAATGAAGTACAGAACCAACTTGGCAAAAGCATTAAGGCTCTTCGGTCCGACCGAGGAGGAGAATACTTAAGCCAAGAATTCAGTGATCATCTAAGAGAATGTGGGATCGTGTCCCAACTCACTCCTCCTGGAACACCTCAATGGAATGGTGTGTCTGAGAGGAGAAATCGGACCTTATTGGATATGGTTCGATCTATGATGAGTCACACAGACCTTCCAATATCCCTTTGGGGATATGCTCTGCTAACAGCAGTGTTCACTCTAAATAGAGCGCCATCGAAAGCAGTAGCAAAGACACCATATGAATTATGGACTGGAGTGGCTCCAGTGCTGTCTTATCTAAGAATTTGGGGTTGTGAAGCCTATGTCAAGAGATTAATCTCAGACAAGCTTACACCAAAGTCTGATAAATGCTACTTCATTGGTTATCCGAAGGAAACCAAGGCTTATTACTTCTATCTACGTTCCGAGAACAAGATCTTTGTTGCCCGGGATTGTAACTTTCTTGAGAGGGAGTTTCTCTCTAAGAAAGACAGTGGGAGTAAGGTACTGCTTGAAGAAATTCAAGATGAACAGGATACTGCTCAACCTAATGAGGAAGAGCAGCAGGAGGACCTACAAGAAATTGCCTGAACCTGTGGTACCTGAAGTTCGAAGATCCGGGAGGATCCGTCACGAACCCGAGAGATATCAAGGATTCCTCGTGACTAACTGTCATGATCTTCTGATCATTGATGGTGATGAACCATCGAACTTCAATCAAGCCATGATGGGCCCAGATTCCTCTAAGTGGCGTAAGGCCACAGATTCCGAAATGGACTCCATGTCGATCAACCAAGTACTTTCGTTGGTTGATTTACCCGCTGGTGTAAAAGCCATCGAGTGCAAATGGATCTTCAAGAAGAAGATTGACGTGGATGGAAATGTCCAGATTTATAAAGCCAGGTTGGTGGCAAAAGGTTTCAGACAAGTTCACGGTGTGGATTACGATGAAACCTATTCACCAGTGGCTATGATGAAATCTATTCGGATTCTACTAGCAACTGCAGCTTTTCATGATTATGAAATTTGGCAGATGGACGTGAAAACCGCCTTCCTGAATGGAATTCTGGAAGAGGATGTGTATATGACACAACCTGACGGTTACATAGATCCAAAGAATGCTGGGAAAGTATGCAAGCTTCATAAATCCATTTATGGATTGAAGCAAGCATCGAGGAGCTGGAATCTCCGTTTTGATGAAGCAATCAAGCAATTTGACTTCATCAGAAACGAAGAAGAACAATGCGTGTATAAGAAAACTAGTGGGAGCAAGATAGTATTTCTTATTCTGTATGTCGATGACATACTGCTTCTCGGAAACGACGTTCCAATGCTGAAGTCGGTAAAGGACTGGCTTGGAAGTTGTTTTTCCATGAAAGACATGGGTGAAGCCGCATACGTTCTTGGAATTAGGATCTACCGGGATAGATCTAAAAGGCTGATAGGCTTGTGTCAAGATTCATACATTGACAAAGTCCTGCAAAGATTCAGCATGAAAGATTCCAAGAAGGGCTTCACGCCAATGGTACATGGCACAACGCTAAGCAAGAAGCAGAGCCCTACGACGGCTGCTGAGCTTGAGCGCATGAAGAACATTCTTTATGCATCTGCAATAGGATCTATCATGTATGCCATGATCTGTACTCGTCCTGATGCTGCTTATGCATTGAGCATGACGAGTAGATACCAGTCAAATCCAGGTGAAAGCCACTGGATTGCCGTAAAGAATATCTTGAAGTATCTAAGACATACTAAGGATAAGTTCTTGGTGTACGGTGGAAGTGATGTGCTTGAAGTCAGTGGATTCACGGACGCAAGTTTCCAGACAGACACAGATGATTTCCGGTCACAGTCCGGTTATATCTTTTGTCTGAATGGCGGTGCAGTAAGTTGGAGAAGCTCCAAGCAGGACACCGTTGCTGATTCCACTACAGAAGCTGAATATGTCGCCGCCTCAGAAGCAGCGAAGGAAGCTGTTTGGATACGAAAGTTCATGATTGAACTAGGTGTGATACCAAATGCGGCTGAGCCTCTGGCACTGTTTTGTGATAACAATGGTGCTATTGCTCAGGCAAAGGAACCAAGATCACATCAGAAATCCAAGCATGTTCTAAGAAGATTTCACTTGATACGTGACATCATTAATAGAAAGGAAGTCAAGATCAGCCGAGTTCAGACAGATGATAACGTCGCTGATCCATTGACAAAGCCACTCCCAAGACCTAAGCTCGAGTTCCTAACTGAAGCTGTAGGCATTAGAGACATTGAAATGTAATCTAAATTTGAGTGGGAGTTTGAGGGCTTTATTTAGTTATTCGAAATGTTCTTGTAAAACATTTTCTTATGTTTAATGAAATTATTATTTCAAGATTATTTTAACTGTGATGAAATAATCGTTCCAAAGTGATATGAACCATTTTATAGGTCATCGAAGTAAGTGACTTGATCTTGAGTTATCAAAGTCATTTAGCTTGATCATGAGACCCTATATTTGATAGATGGCTTATATCATAATGTCCCTAGTCGAAGGTTGTTGAAATTGGAACACCAACAACCGTGTGAGACTAGATTGGTATGTGACTTATGACAAAGTCTCAGTGTGTCATAGATGCGCGGCATCAAAGTCAGTACATAGGTGTATGTTGGGTACATACGACCGGACATGACCCGATTATAAGAACTCTTCAGGATATTTATATCTGTGTCATAAGAGATTCTTACTACGACTATAGAGTATAGTCCTTAGACCTGAGTTCGCATGCATGTGACTGCACATGAACTAATGCGCTTTGATCATTGTCTAATGCTGTCGTTAAGCGATAGTTATAAGGACCTTGTTTGGGTGTATTATGAAATTAGTAGTTTACAGTGATGGAACAAGACGGGATTTGTCCCTTCAAATATAAATGGAGTGAATATCTCTAGGCCAATCGGAGATTTGAATACTGGAAAATGCATGGCCATGCTCAAACGGACTTTCCCGAGTCGTTTGGATTGTCAGTATCAAATCAGAGTCCGATGAACAAGATTAGGCTTTATAAGGATGACACTAATCTTGCCTTATGACTAATCGAGATATTGAGACAAAAGGATTATGAATACAGAGATTCCAGTACAAGTGGGAGATTGTTGGAATTGTGTCCAGTAATCTCGGTACTGTCTCTAGAAAGTAAGAGTATGTCAATGATCAGACATAAGTCATATAATACTGGGGGTCATGATGGCTTGCTAGAGTCCGCTCATGATCTATAAGTCTTGGACTTATTGCCTTTATTATATGATCCCATATGGGTCACACGCCTAAGCTAACAGGAAAATGTGTAGGAACGGTTTAGCAGAAGTACGGTAAAAGTGCTAGGCATTTACTGTACTAAGAGAGACTAAAGGGCCTGATTAAATCCAAGTGATTTAATCAGAATGGGAATTGGGCCCAAAAGGCCCAACAAGACTGGACAAGGGTTTTAATTAAAATCTTGCCCTAGCTCTTTTTCCCCCAGCCACTTTTGCGCCGCCAACTCTCTCTCTCTGCGCCTCCTTCTTGCTCGGTCTAGCAGCCACTTTCCTGTGCGTGCGTGTGTGAGCCTTTGGAGGATCCATCTCTTGGTGGTTCTGCTGATCTCTGACCCGTACCTTCCATTCCACTGCATAAACAAGGTAACAGGTGAGATCTATTATGTTTCTAATCAAGAGAACCTAGATCTGCATGTTTAGTAGGATGAATCAATCTGAGAATTGAATCAGGAGACACTAAACGATCCAACACCTAGCACATAATAAACAAGGATCTAGGTGATTGCAGTTGAATCATAAACAGATCAGGATCATTACCTTATGATTGCAGCGGATTAATCAATGGAATATCGAGATCTGCAAGAGCTGATGATTACCGGCTCCTCCTCAGGTATCCACACGCTTACAAGCTATTGGATCAGGCTGCTAGACCAAGCTGGAAATCACAGAGAGAGAGGAAGACGGTTGAGGCTCCAAAATCGCAGACAACTGAAGCATTAGGGCTTCCTGCGCCTCCTCCTTCCTTTATATGGGCCCAAGTAATTAAACTAATGGCTCATTAGGCTTTTGGGACCAAGGCCCAAATCAGACAAAAGACTGTCTTTTGTCTGGCCCAATTCTCTGTACAAAATACAGTAAATGCCTTGCATCTTACCGTATTAATTCCATTTAACTTTCCCGTTAACTATGGTGTGTGACCCTTAGGGATCATACAATACTGGTAATAAGTCCTAAACTTATAGATCATGAGCGGGCTCTAGCAAGTCATCATGATCACCCAGTATTTATGACTTATGTCTGATCTCGACACTTATCATACTTTCTAGAGATAGTACGGTAGATTTCAGGACATTCCCAACAATCTCCCACTTGTACTGGAATCCTACATTCCCTAATCCTTTTGTCTTAATATCTCGATCTGGCATAAGGCAAGATGCGTGTCATCCTTATATAGCCAGACCATGTTCATCGGACCAGATTTGATACTGACAATGCAAACGACTTGGGCAAGTCCGTTTGGGAGTGGCCACTCTCTTACCAGCTATCAAGTCTCCGATTGGCCTAGAGATATTACCTCCGTTAAACGGCAGGGACAAATCCCATCTTGTTCCATCACTATGAACTACACACTTTATAATACACCCAACCAAGGTCCTTATAGCTCCCAGTTACGAAACAACGTTAGACAATGATCAAAGCGCATCATTCCATGTGCAGCCACATGCATGCGAACTCAGGTCTAAGGACTATACTCTATAGTCGTATATGAGAACCTCTCATGACACATATATTAATATCTTGTAGAGTTCTCATCAGCGGGCCATGTCCGGTCATATGCTCCCCTACATATACCTATGTGTCGACTTTGATGCCGCGCATCTATGACCCCTCGAAACTTGGTCATAAGTCTCAACACAATCTAGTCTCAAGTGGTTGTTGGTGTTCCAATTTCAACAACCTTCGACTATGGACACTATGATTTATGTCATTTCGTTAAATATGGGGTTTCAGGATCAAGTCTACTCATGTACTTCGATGGCCCATATATAATGACATGAATCATTTTGGAACGATTATTTATATCACAGTTAAAATAATCCAGAAATCATAGATTTCATAAACATAAAATATTATGTTTACATGAACCTTTCAAAATAACTAAATAAAGCCCTTTACAAACTCCCACCGAAATTAAGACTACATCTTAATTTCACTTATCCTACAGCTACAGTCCGCGACTCATGCTTAGGCCTAAGGAGTGGCTTCGTTAATAGATTAGCAACGTTCTCATTCGTTGAAACTTGCTGATCTACTTAACACCTCTGTCATTTATCTCACAGAATAGGTTATACCTACCCTCAAGGTGTTTGGACCTCTGATGTGCAGCTAGCCTCATCTATGCTGGCAATCACATCAAGTTCAGTGATGAACTCTTCTTTCCAAACAACCTCTTTCGCCGCTAACCAAGTTGCGAAATGTTCAGCTTAAGTCATGGAGTCAGCAACAGTGCCTTGCACCGCCAGACAGACACAGGATATAACCGGACTGTGACCGGAAATCATCTTTGTCTGTTGGAAACTTGCCTTTCAGACTCTACCGACTTGTAGTACCTCACTTTCTCCGTAAAACAAGAACTTATCCTAAGTATTTTCCAAATACTTGAGGACATTCATTACGTCTATCCAGTGATTCTTTGCTGGATTTGACTGGTCTTTACTTGTCTTGCTTAACATTAAAGCAACATCAAAACAAGTACGTGTCATGGCATACATGATAGATCCAATTGCCGACGCATATGGAATCTCATCCATGCATTCAAGCTCAGCAGATATCGTAGGACACTGTATCTTGCTTAACGTAATGCCATGTGACATTGGCATAAAACCCTTCTTGGAATGCTGAAAACGTGTAGGACTTTGTCAATATAAGAATCCTGACTTTGTCCTACCAGCTATTTTGGATCTCTATCTTTAGATCCAAAATCCAAGAACCCATATCAATCATAGAACCAACTCCCAAGCCAGTCCTTTACCGACTGCTGCATTGGAACGTTATTTCCGAGAATCAGTATGTCATCGACATACACTATGAGAAATGCAAGATCGCTCCCACTTATCTAATAGTAAACGCACAGTTCCACTTCGTTCCTGTTCAAGTCAAAACCTTGACTACTTCAACAGAACGAAGATTCCAACTCCGATATGTTTGCTTCTATCCATGAATGGATCGATGAAGCTAACTTACTTACAGTATAATTTTCGGAGTCCGGGCTCACTTTCGCTTCTGTGAATTTCGCAGGTTCGTCACTTTCAATGATCATCAGATCATGGCAATTAATCACGAGAAATCACTCTCGGATTAGTGACGGATTCAAATCTGCGAACTTCAGGCTCTACAGGTGCAGATTCTACAGAAATCTGTAAATCCATCCGCTGCTCTCCCTCAACAGGTTGAGCAGCCTCCTGTATTTCTTGAATTTCTTCGAGTTATACTTTTACTCCCACTGTTCTTCTTGGAAAGCAACTTTCCTTTTAGAAAACAGAATTCCGAACAACCTAACTTCGTTTTCGGAATGGACGTAAAAAGTAACAAGTCTTGGTTTCCCTAGGACAACCAGCGAAGTAGCTCAACTACAAATACTCAGTAAAGACGAATTTGGATCATTTCCAGTCCACATTTATGTGGTGTCTTTCAACTGATATTGGTGGAACTATTTCAGCGTAAACTTAGATATTTCTAGAGCGTTATTCTTAAAGAATATCATGGAAGATTCGTGTGACTCATCTTTAATCATTTCTAATAAGATCTGATTCTTTCTCACAGAAACACCTCCAGGTTTTCAGGAGAAATGAGCTGTGAAACGACTTCACACTCATTCAGATGATCACACCATCAATGACTTAAGTATTCTCACTCGTGATCTAATCCAGAGTCTTAATACTTCTGTCACTCAGGTTCTATACCTCATTCTGGAACTCTTTCGACCATTTCAAAGAATTCCGACTCGTGTCTCATCAAATGAACACAGTCATACTCACTGAAGTAATCAGTAGAGACAACGAAGTATAGGAAATTTTCTCTGGCATTACTGCTCATTGGACCACATACATGAGTATGTTCAAGGTCCAATAAGCCTTTGGGCCTTTCTCTAGCTCGGCTAAGATGGGCCCTTTGTCTTTTGGTCCAGTAAGCAGAATTCAAGTCTCATAAGATATCCGATCAAATGAGCCCAAAAGTCCATAACTATGGGATTTCTGAATCGGACTCACTCTATGTGACCAAAACATTTACGCCAAGAAAAATCAGGTTTTAATTCATCAGATTTAAACCAATTCGGTATTTATGTTACATTTAGGCACTCTTTGGTTTAAGATATAAAACCCATTCCTTGAATAGGGTGCTACAATCAATATTTCATTAAGATCAAAAGAACAAAACTAGTCTTTTATCAAAATGAAAAACATTCAAATTCTTACAAGAAAATGAAAGACAACTCTGCTTAAAGCAGGTACATTGTAGCAATTACTCAATAAAACCAAGCCTCAAAGGCATCTACAAGTGAAAACTCTACGGCTGAGGCAGCTTCCATAGCTCCTTCCAGACATGCAGTTCCACTTGTCCTTCCTTCAACGTTATACTGTTGCTTAGGCTCTGCATATTGTAACAAATATCAGTGCCACAACCAGTATCCAATACCTATAAGGTAGAACTTGAAGTAATAACATGAATACCTGAGGAAGTAGTCTCATACATCAACTTCAACTCCTCATAATCTTCCATGAATTTAATGCAATCTCTCTTCCAATGCCCAGTCTCTTTACAGTAGCAGCACTTACCAACGTAAGATGTATCTGACTCGGGCTCAGAAGACACACACTTGCCATGATTCAAAATCTGGACAACTTTGTCTTCACCCTTGTCAGCACTAGGTTTAGTAAACCTACCCTTCTCCATTACGAGATTATACAGGGTACTCTTCACGTTTGGCTCAACTGTCTTGAGCATATCATGCAGTTCAGTCAGCGTCTTCGTTAAGCCTTTCTTGATATAGTTCCTTCTGAACTTATCATAGCTTGACGGCAGTGACTGCAGAATGATCTCAGTTGCCAATTCTTGGCTAACTGGATAATCCAGTTTCCTCAGGTTATCAATGTAACCCATCATTTTACTGACATGAGGACTCACTGGATGATCATTTGGTAGCTTGCAGCTAGTGAGAGACTTAACCAACTGGTATCTCTCCACTCTTACCTGCTCCTGAAATTTCAATTTCAGGCTGCTGATCATCTCTATTGGCGACTCCATGTTCTCATATTGCTTCAGCAAATCTGAGTCCATGGTAGCCAATATCAGACCACACACATCTACCGCATCAATATAATGCTTATTCCAAGCATCATATACTGCATGAGAGGCATTGGACCCGATCCTCTCGGGGAGAGCTTTCTCAAGGACATAGTCCTTTCTCTCCTGCCTGAGGACTAGCCTCAGGTTCCGCGACCAAGTCAAGAAATTTGATCCGTTCAGTTTGTCCTTCTCAAGGACAGACCGGATCGAGAAAGTGTTTTGATTGTTTGTGCTAGTCATAACTGAAATTTAGAGATAAATAGAGTTTTAGTTATTTAGTTCATAAAAGAGTAATCTTAATAACTTATAAGAAAACTCGCATTGCATTCAAAATTTCTTTGTTTAACCTCATAAGAATGCAATGATTCCGAGACCCATGTTCAACTAAAACCAAAGTGGGCCACTGGCCGTCACCCGGAATTAGCTTTACTTGGTAAGCATGCACACAGCTAGTTATATCCATATAACTCTCGGTTGTGGATTGGGCCCAAGGCCCAATACACCAAATGTCTCAAGGCCCGGGACTCCCGATGGCCCAGTCAAGGAAACCAATCTCTTACAGCCAAATAATCACTAAAGTCTGGGACTCCCAATGAAATCAGTGACTATATACTACTTTACTTACGCAAAAACAGACACCTCACACTGTAAGCCATATCTGTAATTGAATAAGCGTTAAGTAGCTGACAAGATTGGGCAAGACATCCAAGCTTGATATTGGTTTTGAGGATTTTAGGTTTCAATAGATTTCCTCCCAAAATAGAAGATTACTATTTTGGGAAACTTTCCATTTTAGGTAACTTACTAAATTTGGAAACTTTCTATTTAGGGAAACCTACTATTTTTAGAAACTTTCTAAATCGGAAACATACTAATTTAGAAGTTTCCTAACATGCCAAAATTAGAAACTTCTAATATTAGAAGCTCTCTAATTTAATGTTTTATTAAAGTTTTCGGTTGTGTCACAAATTATAGGCCCAATTCTTGGCCCAAGACCACAGAATTCCAATTGGCCCAATAATTTGACATAACCGAGTCGGTTCATTAATTCTGGTCCAAGACCAAATTAACTACTAAATCCAACTGGTTATTTACTAAACCAGACCAGCTCTAAATTATTTGGTCCAACCAAATCAAACTTAGACCAGCCTTCGGTTTAGGTTAAAATTCAATTTTGAATTTAAATCCGGTTTAACCAGAAATTAAATAATACCAATTGTATTAAATAATTTCCAGCAAACCGCGATTTGGGTTAACCGCTTAAACCATAAGTGAATCAATGATTGAAACGATTTTGTCTTTTAGCTTAAAGACAAAATCATGATCTTAACAAGCATAACAAAACGATTCAATTAACTCAATAAGAGATATTGACTTTTTCCAATTGAATAATACAAACGATTCGATTGTTTTGATAACATTAATAATCGATTGATTTTGACCTTTTCCATAAACGATAGTCACAGACACAAAAGGACAAAAACGATCCAAGCAACACAATTCGTATCACTTTAATTCAATAATAGAGTCGTGATGTTCACCAAAGACAAAACCAATTTTTGTCCTTATTCCAATTCAATCATTGATTCACTTATGATTAACAAACAACAAGGTCAACTTTCTTGACAACGATTCATTAACATTAAGCAAAGTCAAAATCGATTCCTTTATACCAATTCGATTATGACATGTGATACTTAAAGTCCAATTCAATAATCGATTCAGCCTTTAGCAATCGCTTTGACCTTAATACATTAAGCAAATCAATTATTTAACAACCGATTCTTTTGTTCACACGAATCAAAAGTCAACATGCGATTATTACCAAGCGAATCAATTCGGATTCTTAATTCAATAATGGATTTTTCTTACGATCCAAAAGGCAAAAACCTAACAACCTGGCTCTGATACCACTGAAGGATTATGTGTGTTCATGGTGTAATTGTCAGGTTACATCCTAGCACATAATAAACAAGGATCTAGGTGATTGCAGTTGAATCATAAACAGATCAGGATCATTACCTTATGATTGCAGCGGATTAATCAATGGAATATCGAGATCTGCAAGAGCTGATGATTACCGGCTCCTCCTCAGGTATCCACACGCTTACAAGCTATTGGATCAGGCTGCTAGACCAAGCTGGAAATCACAGAGAGAGAGGAAGACGGTTGAGGCTCCAAAATCGCAGACAACTGAAGCATTAGGGCTTCCTGCGCCTCCTCCTTCCTTTATATGGGCCCAAGTAATTAAACTAATGGCTCATTAAGCTTTTGGGCCCAAGGCCCAAATCAGACAAAAGACTGTCTTTTGTCTGGCCCAATTCTCTGTACAAAATACAGTAAATGCCTTGCATCTTACCGTATTAATTCCATTTAACTTTCCCGTTAGCTATGGTGTGTGACCCTTAGGGATCATACAATACTGGTAATAAGTCCTAAACTTATAGATCATGAGCGGGCTCTAGCAAGTCATCATGATCACTCAGTATTTATGACTTATGTCTGATCTCGACACTTATCATACTTTCTAGAGATAGTACGGTAGATTTCAGGACATTCCCAACAAGATGATCCCAGCATCTAGGAGTTTCATAATCTCCTTCTTAACCACTTCCTGTAGATTAGGATTAAGCCTTATCTAATGCTCAACAGATGTCTTAGACTCGTCCTCAAGATGTATCCGATGCATGCACAGCTCCGGAGAGATACCTGAAATGTCATCAAGAGAATAGCCAAGAGCTTTGCGATGCTTGCGCAGCTTGCTTAGCAGTAAAGTGAGCTCTGCGTTGTTCAAACTAGTGTTAACAATCACAGGATAAGTTGAATTAGGTCCAAGAAACACGTACCTTAGCCCCGATGGAAGTTGTTTCAGTTCAATTTTCGGAGCTTTTTCCTCTGCCCAATCTCTGTCGACATGCAACGATCGTTGCTTAGTCTGTGTCGATCGATGCAAAGTCGCGGCAGACACTTCCAACTTCATTACTTGCTCAGCAGAATCCATCAGTCTTGCATAGCAGATTGCAGGCTCGTCTTGCAGGTGTTCCAGCTCCATTATAGAGCTTAGTAAAGCTCTTTCTAGTGGATCTTCAGCATGTGACTTGTGAAAGTAATCTGCAGCCAAATCACCCAGTGTGTCCACATAGAAGGTCTGTCCGTCAATGGTTGGTCTCTTCACCAGTTTGTCCATATCAAAACTCATTTTCAGATTACCCACATTCAGAATTATTCTACCTCCTTGGCAGTCGATCATCGCATCAGCAGTAGCTAAGAAAGGCCTACCCAAAATTAGTGGATCCTTCGGTTCCTCTCCATACTGCAGAACCACAAAATCAGTAGGTATCACACATTTACCAATCATTATAGGCACATCTTCTAATACTCCCTCAGGGATTCTAATTGTTCTGTCTGCTAAGACTAGTGAGATCCTAGTTGGCAAAAAGTCAGTCATTCCAAGCCTCTTAGCTACAGAGAAAGGCATAAGATTCACACTAGAACCAAGATCACATAGGGATCTTTCAAATCTTTCCATGTAGATAGCACAATCCAACACAAAGCTCCCTGAATCTTTCAGCTTCTCAGGAATTCTGCCATGAACTACCGCACTACATACCTCCGTGATTATCATTACACTCTCCTCATCAGACCACTTACCAACAAGCAAGTCCTTAAGACATCTCCTCAACACAGGAGAAGTCTCCATAAAGTCAATCAAAGGCACTTCGACTTTCACCTTTTTAATGATTTCCTTGCATTTGGTATACTGTCTATCGTTCCTAGCTTTCCTGGAATTTTTGGGAAAAGGTACTTTAGGTTTGTAAACCCTTTCACTCGACTGCTTCGGTTTCTCTGGTTTTTAACTTTCTGCAGTCGCCTTGCGTCGATCGTCGCTGGTGTTGTGTCGATCGTTGCTGGGCAGCTTTGTTACGACAGGTTCTTCGTTTTCGCTTTGCAACGACCGTTGCTGAGTAGCGTCGATTGATGCATTGCGAATATCACGGATCCCATCTTCCAATTCTTCAATTTCCACGAGTTCTTCAACACTCAACTGCTTTTTCTGGCCAGGAGACAGCTCCTTACCACTTCTCAATGTTACTGCATTGCATTGATACTTGGGATTAGCATCAGTTCGTCCTGGGAGATATCCATCTTCCCTCTGAACATACCCAGCAGTTCTTGTAACTTTAGCATCAAGCTCCTTCATATGAGCGCTCAGGTATTCAAATTTCCCGTTTAGATCCTCATAGACAGTACCTATCTTCTTGTCGAGGTCTGCAGCATTCTTTGTTTGACCTTTCAACAGCTGTGCCAACATAGCCTCCATCTTACTTTCATGGGTAGTACCTACAGGAGGTGCTTGGTAAGAGGAAGATCCATAAGTTCTCTGTTTACCTTGTTGGAAAGGTTTCTGAAATCCACTCTTCTGTCCTCCATTGAAGAACCTGTTACCAGACTGATTTCCAAACTTGTTTCCTTGGAAACCAGATCCTCCGATGTAATTCACATCCTCCTCCTGATCATCTTCTTCATCATTGATCATCTCAACATCTTGAGCAAAGTGGACAGCTTTCTTCCCAGCTAGAAGATTGCATACAGTATCCAGCTTAGATCTAATATCAGCTATCTCAGAATTCTCCATCTTTCCACCGGACTTCTTCCTTCTCTCATCAGTGGTCTTGCAGCTATTACTGCTTACCAGATTGTCTATCAATTGCTTAGCTTGAGCAGGAGTCCTAGTGTTAAAGTTGGTATTGCTAGAATTGTCCAACGCAGTCTGATATGGAAGATCTATTCCTCTAAAGAAGATGCCTAAAAGCGTTACCTCAGTGAATCCATGGTGCGGGCAGTCACGTTGGTACTTCTTAAACCTCATCCAGGCTGTCTTAAGAGGTTCTGTCGGACCTTGGGTAAAGGTAAGAATGTCCTGTCTGGACTGGTATGAGCGGGCATCATCATAGAAATGATGCAGAAACTCACTCTTCAGAGCAGCCCAAGTAACAAACGTCCCAGATGGAAGCTATCGAAGACTCTAAGAGTCCTCGGCAACGGCGCCAAAAACTTGATAGGTCTCGAGTTTTACCCTATACTAACTGCAAGTGCACAGTATATCAATGTAGTACTTAGGGATTGAATCCACGAGGACTCTAGGCATTGATAGGATTAAGAACTTAAAGAGATTAAAACTAAGAGAAAACAAAAAGCAAATTGTATTGATTTAATTAAAAAGCAATCGAGAAAGTAAACATGCAGCAGGTTGTTGTTTGTAAGCAATAAACTAAGGGCGCTAAGTCTAGGGCGTTCTCAGGAAATAAGACAAGCAGATAAATCATTCAGTCATGATCTAATTAAACACAGTTCTAGAACTCAAACACGAATATAGAATTAACCAACTGTCGTTGCGAGAATTCTCTAAGTCTAAGTGCAACAATCCAAATTCCTTTGCAATTACTAACAGTTTAAACCAGCTTTAATTCCAAGTTCGATATGTTCACAATCTAATTAAACCAAATTCCTTTGCGAGTAATTAAATTGCTCAACCTAAATATTTCAGATTCTAAACCACACTGTCGTGTCGTATTTAGCAACCTAAGATCTAGATTTTAATTGATCAGGTTAGAACTAGCATTAAACACAATTTAGTTTGAAGAACATCTATTGATGGGAAACCCTTAACTGAATTAATTATATCTAGAAAGTCATGAAATCCCTATGAGAAACCCTAAACCTAACTATGAAACTACTCAGACATAGATGATGTAAACATAATCAATGAATTAATAGAAATCATAAAAGAGATTAGAATAATAAAGGGGTTCGAAAACTTCTCCAAAACAAATGTAGTACATGATCAGATTAGCCCCAAAAGCTCTAAAAACTCTCTACTCTAAGTTATATTAGCGTATGTAAAACTGAAGCTAAAAACCTAATTAAAAAGCTAAAACACGACTTGGGGCTTCTGTGTAAATATCTGAAACTTCTAGGCATCTTTGCAGTATTATAAATCTTCATTAAACCGCCGAGAGTCTGGCCCAACTCGCTGTGCATCGATCGATGCAGGTGTGCAACGATCGACACAATACTCTGTTTCGGACAGTGAACACAACCTCTTGGGTCAAATCTCCAAAGTGCTCCAATTAGCTCCATAATCTCCACTTTTGCTCCAAACGTACGTGTACCTAATAAAACCTGCAAAAGACTCTAAAGGAACACCAAAAGACACTAAAACAGACTTATATCATGACATAAAACCGGTAAAAACCATGATATATCATGTGTCGATCGATGCATTACTCTGTTTTGGACAGTGAACTCTATATCTCGGGTCAAAGCACCAAAATGCTCCAAAAAGCTTCATAAACTCCAATTCCGCTCCAAACGTGCATATATCTAATAATACCTGTAAAAGACTCTAAAGAAACACTAAAAGACTCTAAAACACACTTATATCATGGTCTAAAACCGGTAAAAACCATGATATATCAACTCCCCCACACTTAGCCTTTGCTTGCCCTCAAGCAAAACAGAGAACTAAAACATGGTGAAGAGGTTTGAAAACTTTCAGAAACTCTTTTCATCCTAGAAGCAACAATACTCAGATTCCCCTTACTAAGCCACTGAAAGAATCACCTGCAAGACATCAAGACCAACATGTACTTCCCCCACACTTAGCAACTGTCCTAAGTAAACTCCACAATCAATCCAAGCAATTCAAATTCACCCTACTGACTTCTATAAGCTATTAAGTGTGGTCTCACCTAAGGATTATCGATCAAAGGGCACATGGATTCTTACTTTGTCAGCTCTAGACCACCATACTATCTTTTTCTGGTTCCTTTTCTTCTCTTTTCCCTTCCTTAGCATTCTGATTTTTCCCCATTGGGTATCATTTTTTTTATCAGTGCTCTTCCCGTTAATGGGTGTACTTTGGACACATTCCATGAATGCACAAGAGGTAATAGTGTTTGCTACTACTCCCGTGACCATTCGGAGCTACTAGCTCATCCTCAGTTTATTACTCTTTTTTTTTTACTTTATGGAAGGGGAGAAGGGAACCATACTCGGACAGGTTTACAAGCTGTGTTAGAACTAACCAAGGAATCCGACTCAAGGTATACCAAGCCCTTAGGTGAGAAAATTAAGTCAAATTAAGGGTGAAGTAAGTAAAGGATCCTCTGAATACCTGAATTGATATGAGTGTCCCCAGTAAGTTGATCCGCATTGGGTTTTCTAATAGTCATAGATAGATCCTGCAACTTCATCCCAGTGGTTACTTAAGTTCCTGCAAGATGTTGTTAACTTCTCAAAAATTCACTGTTTCTTACTTATACTGTTTCGACTCAATAAAACAAATTTTTTTGAAAACTAGGACTGACTCTAAGAAAACAGAAAGATAGTAGTCAGTACCACCTCCCCCACACTTGAAACACACTGTCGCCAGTAGTGTCAAGCTAAGGTTTGGTAAGAGAAAGAAAAAGTTAATGAATGTGTTAAGTTCTGTCTGATTTTACCTATGTCGCTCATGCATCGATCGTTACAAAAACGCGACGACCGTTGCAAGGCGATTTGCGTCATGAGTCGATCGTTGCTCAGGACCGCAACGATCGCTGTAATGCGATCTTTCGTGTTGTGACGATCGACACACATGACCGTGTCGATTGTTGCATTGCGATTCTGTCGAAACCTGCAGACAAAACTCACCAAAACCAAAAACAAACGTAGAATCCTAACAAAAATACCAAAAATGAATAGCAAAAACAAAACAGTGGGTTGCCTCCCACTCAGCGCTCTTTTAGCGTCAATAGCTTGACGTTTTAGCTTAATCAGACAGAGGGTGCAACATCCAGAGGCAAAATCTTACCTCCTGGAATCTCAGCCTTAGCCCAATAATGCTTTACTCTCTATCCATTTACAGTAAATTCCTTACCTTCCTGGCTGATTAGAACGACAGCTCCATGAGGACGTACCTCCTTGATTGTGAAAGGACCAGACCACCTTGATCTCAGCTTACCTGGAAACAATTGCAAATGAGAGTTATACAAAAGTACCTGATCATTAGGCTCAAATTGTCTAGAGACAATCTTCTTGTCATGATAAGCCTTAGTCCTCTCCTTGTACAGCTTTGAGTTCTCATAAGCAAAATGTCTAATCTCATCCAACTCATTAAGCTGCACCAATCTCCTCTCTGCAGCAGTCTTAAGATCGAAGTTCATTTGCTTTACAGCCCATGCCGCTTTTTGATCAAGCTCTACTGGCAGATGACATGCTTTTCCATACAGCAGATGAAATGGAGTAGTCCCAAGTGGTGTCTTGAATGCAGTCCGGTAAGCCCATAGTGCATCATCCAGCTTTGCTGCCCAATCCTTCCTTGTCTTCGCAACTGTCTTCTTTAAGATCTCTTTGATCTGTCTGTTAGACACCTCAACTTGTCCACTAGTATGAGGGTGATAAGGAGTAGCAACTCGGTGATGAACTCCATGCTTCCGTAGCAATTTCTCGAAGACCTTATTAATGAAATGAGATCCTCCACTATCTGAGGTACTCCAAATCTAGGGAATATGATGGTCTTAAACAGCTTAATAACCACCGAAGAATCATTGGTTGGACTAGTTATTGCTTCTACCCACTTAGATACATAGTCCACAACAACCAAGATAAACTTATTCCCATAGGATGAGGGAAAAGGACCTATGAAATCTATGCCCCAGCAATCGAAAACCTCAACCTCAAGAATGAAATTCTGAGGCATCTCATGCTTATTACTGATTTTCCCTCTCCTCTGACAGGCATCACTCTGAGAAACGAAGGAATGAGCATCCGCAAACATTGTAGGCCACCAGAAACCTGCTTGCAGAATTTTAGACACAGTCTTGAAAGTAGCAAAATGTCCAGCATAATCTGATCCATGACAGTGGAATAAGATATCTGGAACCTCTGATTCAGCAACGCATCTCCTGTAAAGACCATCCGAACAATGCTTGTAGAGATAAGGCTCATCCCAGTAGTATCGTCTGAGCTCCCTGAAGAACTTCTTCTTTGCATACCCCTTCAAATCATCTGGTTCAGTCTCTGCAGCCAGGTAATTAGCTATATCTGCGTACCAGGGTCGATTGGTGGTTGCGACAGCATCTACTTCGAAAACATAGTCTCCAATTTGAACCGTGAAAGGTTATGGGTTCATATCCGCACTGCAACGATCGTCGCATAGAGTAGCATCGATCGTCGTAGTCTCGACACATGCATTGATCGTCACAGATGTGGCATCGATCGACGCAGTGCGATTAATCCGACAGCTTTGCAAGTTTCTGTCCAAATCCATCTGAAACACTGTCCCAATCATATTGACGTTCTCCTCAGGCAAGAAATCATTAATGGGCACGTCTTCCTCAACCAGCATCCTTGAAAGATGGTCAGCAACTCTATTCTCAACTCCCTTCTTGTCCCTCACTTCAATGTCAAACTCCTGAAGCAACATAATCCATCTCAACAATCTTGGCTTAGCATCTTTCTTCTGCATCAGATACATCAGGGCTGAATGATCAGTGTGTACAATCACCTTGGAGCCAACAAGATAGGGGCGGAATTTCTCAAATGCAAAGACAACAGCCAACAACTCCTTCTCTGTAGTGGCATAGTTTCTCTGTGCATCATCTATTGTCCTGCTGGCATAGTAAATAGCATGAAGCTTTCTGTCCTTCTTCTGCCCCAGAACAGCTCCTACAGCATAGTCACTCGCATCACACATAACCTCAAAAGGTAGATCCCAATCGGTGGCTGAACTCCAGGAGCACTCACTAATGCTTGCTTGATCTGTTCAAATGCAGTCTGACAATCTGCATTGAACTCAAACTTGGCATCCTTACACAGCAAAGCAGTTTCTGGTCTAGAAATCTTACTGAAGTCCTTGATGAACCGTCTATAGAAACCAGCATTTCCCAGAAAGCTCCTTACAGATGATATATCATGGTTTTTACCCACTTTATACCATGATATACTTGTGTTTTTAGAGTCTTTTGTATTCGTTTAGAGTCTTTTACAGGTTATATCGAGTTTGGAGCAATTGGAGATATATGGAGCATTTTGGGCATTTTGGGACGTTTTGGCCGAGAGCTTTATTCACTGTTCGATTATTTGATATTGCATCGATCGACACACATTGTGCATCGGTCGATGCAGTCGCGAGATGGGCCTTACGCGTCAGCGTGCCAACTTATGAAGATTTGCAAAGAAGCCCAAGATACTTCCAGTATTTACACAGAAGCCCCATCCGAGATTATACCTATATATACTAGTTTTTGGCTTTTATTTTAGGGAGGCTTTCATACTTAGAGCTAAGAGATTTTTAGAGCTTTCGGGGCTGATCTATTTCCTTGTATTCATTTATTTTGGAGAAGATTTTGAACCCCTTTGATATTTTAATTTCTTATATGCAATCTATTTATTCCATGATTATGTTTTCATCAATCATGTCTGAGTAGATCCATAGTTGAGTTTAGGGTTTCTCATTAAGGTTTGATTAACTTGTCTGCTTGTCTGATTTCCTGAGAATACCCTAGGCTTGACGCTTTTAGTTTATTGCTTACAAACCGATTCCTGCTACTGTTTACTTTCTTGCTTCGCAATTTATTTCAATCTTTCTCTGCTTATTTCTAGTATTCATTCCCTACAGTTTGATCCTCTTGAGACCAAGTGTCCCTGTGGATTCGATAACCCTATATACTACATTGACTATACTGTGCACTTGCAGTTTTAGAATAGGGTAAAACTTAGAACCTATCAAGTTTTTGGCGCCGTTGCCGGGGACTCTTTGAGTCTTCGCTAGGACCGAACTTAGGGTTTCTACTAGAAATTTTTCGTTTTTGTTTTTGTTTTTCGTTTTTTTTTTATTTCGATTTTACTGATTCTTTTCTCTGTTTCTTTCTGTCGCAGGTACGAAATTCGCCTTGCGTCGACCGTTGCACACCTTGCGTCGATCGACACTAGGCGATTCTGAGATTGAATCGGTCGTTGCACTGAAAGCATCGATCGTTGCTGGACGATTACAGACAGTTTATGCCAACGCAGAACACTAGAAGTAATCCGAACTCAAGCTTGATTAATCTTGGACTAGAGGAACTTGGACGTTTAGAAAGAAAGATCAGAAGAGAAAAGAGAGAGAGAATGGTACAAGAACGCTTGATCTTGATACCAGATGCTGATGGAATCCTGAGGGATCCAGAGAACAATCCTTACAATGCTGCTGGGCAAAGGATTGATGCTGAGGGACGAGTGATCCCTGATGAAGTTGAGCCACAAGGCCGGATGGTTGTCCATGAAAGGACATTAGCTGACTACAACAGACCTGATGAGTTTCACGCAAACCGAGCAGCTCTAGTGCTTCCTGCTTTTGAAAGAAGTGATTTTGAGGTAAAGACTATCTACTACCAACTGATGAGACAGATGGCTTTTCATGGTTACCAATCGGAGCAGCCTATGGATCACATAGACAAGTTTGAGGACATAGTTACTGGCATGAAATATGAAGGAGTATGCCCGGACTATCTGTTCCTTAAGCTATTTCCACACAGTCTTGCTGGAGACGCTAGTG
This sequence comes from Orychophragmus violaceus, assembly GCA_030180135.1. Taxonomy (NCBI): domain Eukaryota; kingdom Viridiplantae; phylum Streptophyta; class Magnoliopsida; order Brassicales; family Brassicaceae; genus Orychophragmus; species Orychophragmus violaceus. Next base: position 61,875,430 of record CM058235.1, read on the forward strand.
TGTGGCTGAGACAGCTGGTCCCTGGACAGTACACCACTTGGGCAGCTTTAAAGAGTGAGTTCCTGCTTCATTTCTATGATGATGCACGATCAGATCAGGCCAGACAGGACATACTCACTTTCTCCCAAGGAGCTGTGGAGCCTTTAAAGACTGCATGGATCAGATTTAAGCAGTATCAGCGTGACTGTCCGCATCATGGATTCACTGAAGTTCAGCTGATTGGTATTTTCTTCAGAGGAATAGATCTTCCGTATCAACAGGCGCTGGATAATTCCAGTAATGCCAACTTCAACACCAGGACTCCTACACAGGCTAAGCAGTTGATAGAAAATCTGATTGGCAGCAACAGTTGTAAGACCATGGACGAGAGGAGAAAGAAAACCGGTGGAAGTGTTGATCTCTCTGAGATGGCTGAATTGAGATCCAGGATGGATAAAATCTGCACTCTTCTAGGTGAAAAGAAAGCTGTCCATTTTGCACAAGAAGTAGAAGTGATTCAAACTGAGGAGGACACTCAGGAAGAAGATGTGAATTTCGTTGGAGGATCTGGTTTCCAAGGAAACAGATTTGGATATCAGCAGGGAAACCGGTTCTTCAACCAAGGACAAAAGAGTGCCTTCACAGGCAATCAGAACTCTTTTGGACAGACTAGTAACTTCCAGAAGCCTTATGTGCAAGGAAATCAGAGAACCTACGGATCTTCATCCTATCAGACTCCGCCTGCAGCAACTGCCTTTGAAACCAGGGTGGAAACAATGTTTGAACAGATACTGGAGAGCCAGAACAAGATCTCTGTAGACCATAACAAGAAGCTGGATGCAGTTTATGAAAACCTCAATGGGAAGTTTGAGACTCTGAGCACTCATGTGAAACAGCTGGACACTCAGGTAAATCAGATTTCAGGTACTATGAAAGGAAAAGGAGTTGCTGAGACTCATATTAAAGCCTGGTCTGTACTTGTTAATGATGGATCTCATCTAGGTGAGAAATTTGAGCTAAGTACAGCCGAATTGGTAGATGATGCAGAATTCTCGGAATCAAGTGAAAAACTCTCGGGTGGAAGTTGTGATGATCGCATTGCAACGATCGACACACACCTTGTGTCGGTCGATGCAGGTCGTGAACAGACAGTGTTATCGGATGATAATGAAACTGATGCAGAATTGGCCCGCCTATTCCCTGATGTGTCTGAGATCACTCAGGAGGAGATTTATGCACAAGCCATTAGGCAATATCCCAAGGTGTCTGAGGTAATTAAACAAGAGATTGAGGAGCTGAAGAAACTGGAAGAGAGTGGTGAAGGCTTGGAAGAAATTCCACCACCTGATGATCCACCTTATCATCCCTGTGTGCAGAGATATTTGAACAAGATGCTGCCTCTAGATGAAGATCTGAAAGAATGGGTGATAATAGTTCCCCAACACATCAGTGATGTTCTGCTGAACAAGATTCCAAAGAAATTACCTGATCCTGGAGTGTTTATACTTGATTGTTCTATCTTTGAGGACAGTTTTAGACGCTCTCTTTGTGATTTAGGAGCTGCTGGAAGTATGATGCCTTATTATGTGGCAGAGAAGCTGGGGATGCTAGATTTTTCTCCTACGAGTACCCGTCTTGTCCTAGCTGATCAGTCTCTACGAGTTCCTGAAGGACTTTTAAAGGACATACCAGTGAGAGTTGGAAACTACTTGGTTCCAACAGACTTCCTTGTGCTGAAATATGACTGCGATCCGGATGAAGCACTGATACTTGGAAGACCATTCTTGGCTACAGCAGGAGCTGTGATTGATGTTAGACAGGGTCTAATAGACCTCCACCTGGGAGATGAGAAGCTGCGATATGACATGGAGAAGCTGCGGAAACCACTGATAGATGGGCATACTTTCACGATCCTGGAAGCAGAAGACGAGCAGCCAGATGGACCTGTGATACTAGATCCTGGAGCGCACTTTACTCCATCTTTTCTTGGGCTGAAGCATTCTGCAACAGCTTATTCTCCACCATGGATGAGGAGACTTGAGCAGAGACAGAAAAAGTCTCTGTCAGGATCTCTAGGAGCCTGAAAAATCTTGTGCGTCCGGTCAAGCTAATGACCTTAAACAAGCGCTGAGTGGGAGGCAACCCACTGTTTTTGTTTTTGCATTTTGATTTTAGTATTTTTTCTAGATTTTACGTTTTTGTTTCTGTTTGGTGAGTTTTTCGTTGCAGGGTTCGATGAAATCGCAATGCGTCGATCGACACACATTTGTGTCGATCGTTACAACAGAAATTCGCACAGCAACGGTCGGTGCACCTAGTGCAACGATCGGTGCCTGACTGCGACAGAGGTAAAACCCGAGAGAACTAACCATTCAATCTAATTTTTCTTTCTTTCTTTTAACCAATCCCTTGCTTGACACTACTGGGGACAGTGTGTCTTAAGTGTGGGGGAGGTTCTACTAATTACTTTTCTTTTGTTTTCTTATGAGTCAGTTAATTTTAAAATTTTGTTTTTCGAGTCAAAATTGGTTTAAGTAGGAAACAATGACTTTTTAAGAAGATTAGCAGCATTTGCAGGAACTTAAGTGACCATTGGGATGAAGCTGCAGATCTATCTATGACTATTAGAAAACCCCATCACAGATCAGCCTACTGGGAACACCCATATCACTTCAGGTATCAGAGGATCCTTTTACTGACTTCACCTTAATACTGACTTTAATTTTTCTCACCTAAGGGCTTGGTATACTTTATGTCGGACTCCCTTGTTGGTTCTGACACAGCCTGTAAACCTGTCCTATTTAGTCCCCTTCTCCCCTTCTGTAAAAGTAAAAAAAAAATAATAAATAAACTGCGGATGAGTTAGTAACTCCGAAGTGGTCATGGGAATAGTAGCAAACACTATTATCTCTCATGTGATCCATGGAATGTGTCCAAAGTACACCCCATAACGGGAAGAACACTGATAAAAAAAATAAAATGATACCCAGTGGGGAAAAATCAGTTGTTAAAGAAGGGAAAGAGAAGAAAGGGACTAGAGAAAGATAGTATGGTGGTCTAGAGCTGGCAAGGTAAGAATCCATGTGCCTTTAGATCGATACTCCTTAGGTGAGACCACACTTAAATACTTGCAGAAGTCAGTAGGGTGAATTTGAATGCTTGAATGTGATTGTGGCGTTTACTTAGGACAGTTGCTAAGTGTGGGGGAAGTACATGTTGGTCTTGATGTCTGTAGATTGATTCTTTCATGTGGATTACTAAGGGGAATCTGAATGCTGTTGCTTCTATGATGAAATGAGTTTCTGAAGAGTTTTCAAACCTCTTCACTGCATTTTAGTTCTCTGTTTTGCTTGAGGGCAAGCAAAGGCTAAGTGTGGGGGAGTTGATATATCATGGTTTTTACCCACTTTATACCATGATATACTTGTGTTTTTAGAGTCTTTTGTATTCGTTTAGAGTCTTTTACAGGTTATATCGAGTTTGGAGCTAATTGGAGATATATGGAGCATTTTGGGCATTTTGGGACGTTTTGGCCGAGAGCTTTATTCACTGTTCGATTATTTGATATTGCATCGATCGACACACATTGTGCATCGGTCGATGCAGTCGCGAGATGGGCCTTACGCGTCAGCGTGCCAACTTATGAAGATTTGCAAAGAAGCCCAAGATACTTCCAGTATTTACACAGAAGCCCCATCCGAGATTATACCTATATATACTAGTTTTTGGCTTTTATTTTAGGGAGGCTTTCATACTTAGAGCTAAGAGATTTTTAGAGCTTTCGGGGCTGATCTATTTCCTTGTATTCATTTATTTTGGAGAAGATTTTGAACCCCTTTGATATTTTAATTTCTTATATGCAATCTATTTATTCCATGATTATGTTTTCATCAATCATGTCTGAGTAGATCCATAGTTGAGTTTAGGGTTTCTCATTAAGGTTTGATTAACTTGTCTGCTTGTCTGATTTCCTGAGAATACCCTAGGCTTGACGCTTTTAGTTTATTGCTTACAAACCGATTCCTGCTACTGTTTACTTTCTTGCTTCGCAATTTATTTCAATCTTTCTCTGCTTATTTCTAGTATTCATTCCCTACAGTTTGATCCTCTTGAGACCAAGTGTCCCTGTGGATTCGATAACCCTATATACTACATTGACTATACTGTGCACTTGCAGTTTTAGAATAGGGTAAAACTTAGAACCTATCAACAGACTTCACAGAATCAGGCGCCTGAAGGCTGGTCATTACCTCGATCTTAGCGCGGTCTACTTCGATCCCTGCTTCAGACACTTTATGTCCAAGTACAATGCCATCTCTGACCATGAAATGGCACTTCTCACAATTAAGAACTAAGTGCTTCTCCTCGCATCTAGCTAGTACCTTGCACAGATTATCCAAGCACTCATTATAAGATGACCCATAGACTGAGAAGTCATCCATAAACACCTCCATAAAGTCCTCAATCATATCAGTGAATATGGACATCATGCATCTCTGGAAGGTGGCAGGTGCATTGCAGAGTCCAAAAGGCATCCTACGGTAAGCAAATGTGCCATATGGACAAGTAAAGGTGGTCTTTCCCTGATCCTCTGGATGGATGGGAATTTGGAAGAAACCTGAATATCCATCGAGGAAGCAATAGTAAGGGTGATTTGCTAACCTCTCCAGCATCTGATCAATGAAGGGTAAAGGGAAATGATCCTTCCTTGTCGCAGCATTGAGCTTCCTGTAATCTATGCACATCCGGTGTCCAGTCACAGTCCTTGTAGGAATCAGCTCGTTCTTCTCATTCTTCACTACTGTAACTCCGCCTTTCTTAGGCACTACGTAGACTGGACTCATCCAATCACTGTCTGAAATTGGATAAATAATCCCAGCATCTAGGAGTTTCATAATCTCCTTCTTAACCACCTCCTTAAGGTTAGGATTCAGCTTTCTCTGATGCTCAACTGATGTCTTAGACTCGTCCTCAAGATGTATCTGATGCATGCAAAGCTCCGGAGAGATACCTGAAATGTCATCAAGAGAATAGCCAAGAGCTTTGCGATGCTTGCGCAGCTTTCTTAGCAGTAAAGTGAGCTCTGCGTTGTTCAAACTAGCATTAACAATCACTGGATAAGTTGAATTAGGTCCAAGAAATGCGTACCTTAGCCCGGATGGAAGTTGTTTCAGCTCAATTTTTGGAGCCTTTTCCTCTTCCCAGTCTCTGTAGACATGCAACGATCGATGCCCTGAAGATGTCGATCGATGCCCTGAAGATGTCGATCGATGCAATTTCGCGTCAGACACATCCAATTGCATCACTTGCTCAGCAGAGTCCATTAACCTCGCATAGCAGATTGCGGGCTCGTCTTGCAGGTGTTCCAGCTCCATTATAGAGCTCAGTAAGGCTCTCTCCAGTGGATTCTCAGCATGTGACCTATGAAAGTATTCTACAGCCAAATCACTGAGCGTGTCCACATAGAAGGTCTGTCCGTCGATGGTTGGTCTCTTCACCAGTTTGTCCATATCAAAGCTCATCTTCAGATCACCCACATTCAGAATTATTTTAGCTCTCTGGCAGTCAATCATCGCACCCGCAGTAGCTAAGAAAGGTCTACCCAAAATCAGTGGATCCTTTGGTTCCTCTCCATACTGCAGAACCACAAAATCAGTAGGAATCACACATTGGCCAATCATTATAGGCACATCCTCCAATATTCCTTCAGGAATTCTGATTGTTCTGTCTGCTAAAACCAGTAAGATCCTAGTGGGCAGGAAATCAGTCATCCCAAGTCTCTTAGCAACAGAGAAGGGCATGAGGTTCACACTAGAACCAAGATCACATAGAGATCTTTCAAATCTTTTCCTGTAGATAGCACAGTCCAACACAAAGCTCCCTGGATCTTTCAACTTCTCAGGAATTCTGCCCTGAATCACCGCACTACATACCTCTGTGATCATCATTGCACTCTCCTCATTAGACCATTTACCAGCAAGTAAGTCCTTAAGACATCTCTTCATCACCGGAGTAGTCTCCATAGAGTCAATCAAAGGCACTTCGATCTTCACCTTTTTAATGATTTCCTTGTATTTGGCATACTGCTTATCGTTCTTAGCCTTCCTGGGGTTCTTAGGAAAAGGTACCTTAGGCTTGTAGACCCTTTCATTTGACTTTTTCAGCTTTTTTGCGTCTGAGCTCTCTGCAGTCGCCTTGCGTCGATCGTTGCTAGTGTTGCATCGATTGTTGCTGGGCGACTGTGTCACGACCTCTGCGTCGAGCTTCGGCTCATCATCTTTGTTTTTGCTTTGCATCGACCGTTGCTGAGGTGCGTCGATCGATCCATTGCGAATTCCACGGATCTCATCTTCCATTTCTTCAATTTCCACGATCTCTTCAACACTCAACTGCTTTTTCTGGGCAGGAAACAGCTCCTTACCACTTCTCAATGTCACTACATTGCACTGATACTTAGGATTATCATCAGTCCATACCAGAAGAGATCCATCTGGCCTGTGAACATACCCAGCAGTCCTCGCAACCTTAGCATCAAGCTCCTTCATATGTGTGCTCAAGGATTCAAACTTCCCATTTAGATCCTCATACACAGCTCCTAACTTCTTGTCGAAGTCTACATCATTCTTGGTCTGACCTTTCAGAAACTGTTCCATCATACTCTCCATCTTGCTCTCATGAGCATTAGCAGCAGGAGGTGTTTGGTAAGAGGAAGATCCATAAGTCCTCTGATTACCTTGCTGAAAAGGCTTCTGATAATCAACATTCTGTCCAAACCCAGAAGAGTTTTGATTGCTTGTGAAAGCACTCTTATGTCCACCATTGAAGAACCTATTACCTTGCTGTCCTCCAAACCTGTTTCCTTGGAAACCAGATCCTCCAATGTAGTTCACATCCTCTTCCTGACCATCTTCTTCAGCTTTGATCACTTCAACATCTTGAGCAAAATGGACAGCTTTCTTCCCAGCCAGCAAATTACAGACAGTGTCCAATTTGGTCCTAATATCAGCTATCTCCAAATTATATATCTTCCCACCAGATTCCTTCCTTCTCCTATCAGCAGTCTTGCAGATATTACTTCTTACTAAGTTATCTATCAATTGCTTAGCTTGCTCAGGAGTCCTAGTGTTGAAATTTCCATTGCTGGAATTATCCAACGCGGTCTGGTATGGGAGATTTATACCTCTAAAGAAAATGCCCAACAATGTTACCTCAGTAAATCCATGATGCGGGCAACCAAGTTGGTACTTCTTAAACCTCATCCAGGCAGTCTTAAGAGGCTCTATAGGACCTTGGGAGAAAGTCAGAATATCCTGTCTCGACTGATTAGAGCGAGCACCATCATAGAAGTGTCTCAGAAACTCACTCTTAACAGCGTCCCATGTAGTAAAATTCCCAGGTGGAAGTTGTTTCAGCCAGGCAGCAGCATCTCCAGCGAGAGAGTAGGGGAAGAGTTTGAGAAACAAATGGTCATAGTTCACTCCATCATACTTCATCCCAGTAACTATGTCCTCAAACTCATCAATATGGTCCATTGGCTGCTCATTAGGGAAACCATGGAAGGCATTCTGCCTTAGAATAGAGTAGTAGATGGTCTTGATCTCGAAGTCATTCATCTCAAAACCAGGAGGCACAAGAGCTGACCGGTTAGCATGAAACTCATCCGGACTGTTATAGTCAGCTAAGGTCCTCTCATTAGCAACGGGAGGATTAACCATATGCCTCTCACCTTGTCCTTGGCCTCGTCCTTGTCCTTGCTCTTGTTCTTGTCAGGCTCAGGAATCACATTCCCTTCAACATCAATCATATGCCCAGCAGCATTGTAAGGATTGTTTTGTCGGTCCCTCAGGGTACCTTGAGCATCGGGTATCAGAATCAGACGTTCTCGAACCATTCTTGCTCGTTGAACTTTCCTGTTAGTCCTCTCTAGTCTAGCAAGCTCTTCAAGTTGGAGATTGCCGAGATTAGTATTCGGATTACTTCTGGTATCACGCGTCTGCATAAACCGTCTGTAATCGCAGTTCAACGATCGTCGCTAAGGTGCAACGATCGACTCAACTCAGTCGCTTAGTAACAATCGACACAAAAGAGGCAACGATCGATGCTAGGCGAATGTAAAACCTGCGACAGAGAAAAACAAAGAAAATTAGTAACCAAAAATAAAAATAAAAATCCTAGTCTAAACCCTAAGTTCAAATCTATCGAAGACTCCAAAGAGTCCCCGGCAACGGCGCCAATAACTTGATAGGTCAAGAATTATCCCTATTCTAACTGCAAGTGCACAGTGATGTGAATGTAGTACTTTAGGGTATTGAATCCACAAGGACTCTAGGCAACGATAGATTAAGAATAGTCAAGTTAAACTAGGAGAAAGCAATGTAATGAGAAACTAAAAGCAATGCAAGAAAGTAAATTAGTAGCAAGATTGGTTTGTAGGCAATTAACTAAAAGCGCTAAGTCTAGGGAGTTCTCAGGATATCAGACAAGCAGATAAATTATTCAGTCAGGATCAAATTAAGTACGGTTCTAGAACTCAAACACAGAAATAGAATTAACCAACTTTCGTTGTGAGAATTCTCTAAGCTTAATTGCATAAATCCAAATTTCTTTGTAATTCCTAACAGATTAAACTAGCTTTAAGATTAAGTTCGATATGTTCACAATTCAATTAAACTAAATTTCTTTGTGAGTAATTCAATTGCTCAACCTAAATAGTTCAGATTCTAAACCACACTTTCGTGTCAATTTAACAACCTAAGATCTAGATTCTAAGTGATCAAGTTAGAAACTAGTGTTCAAGCACAATTTAGATCGAAGAACAATTATTGATATGAATCCTTAACTGAAATAAATAAATCTAGCAAGTCATAAAATCCTTAATGAGAATCCCTAAACCTAACTATGAATCTACTCAGACATAGATAATGAAAACATAATCAATGAATTAATAGATTGCATAAAAGAGAATAAAGAAGTAAAGGTGTTCGAAATCTTCTCCAAAAAGCAGAAAGCAGTACAAGATTAGATCAGCCCCAAGCTCTAAAAACTCTCAGCTCTAAGTATGAAAGCGTATATGAAAATTGATGTAGAAACCTAATTATATAAGCTAATCACATCTTGGGGCTTCTTTGTAATTATCAGGAACTTCTGGGCAAAACTGTGAATTCTTCATTCTTCATTAAAACCGCCGAGGAAGGCCCATCTCGCTAGTGTGTCGATCGATGCACGATGTGTGTCGATCGATGCACGATGTGTGTCGATCGATGCATTACTCTGTTTTGGATAGTGAACTCTATCTCTCGGGTCAAAGCACCAAAATGCTCCAAAAAGCTCCATAAACTCCAATTCCGCTCCAAACGTGCATATATCTAATAACACCTGTACAAGACTCTAAAGAAACACTAAAAGACTCTAAAACACACTTATATCATGGTCTAAAACCGGTAAAAACCATGATATATCACCCAGCTCAAAGTTAGACTCCTTTAAATAGATTTTGGGACAAAAACCCTAAATCTATCTCTTCTCTTTCACTATCTTGTAAACATCTAAACCCTTTTGAGATTTTTCCATTTTTATGAAAGTTTGTTGATTTCTATTTGCTTTTCTTCTTAATCTCTCTTATTTCTCTCTTAATGTATGATTCTCATTGATTATTGTGTTAAGAGCATGATTAGTGAGTAGTCTTCTTAAGGCTTGTGGGTTAGGTAGGATTAGGGCGATTTAGAGTGATTCATGGATTCTTAGAGCTAGATTGTCTTTAATCCTTCATATTTAGGTGTTCTTAATGCTTGATTAACCCTGATCATGTTGATTATGATGTTATGGCTTTTGTTGCACACCAAGTGTTTGATGAAATGCTAGATATGAGTGTGATATGGATTTGCATATTTTAGCTCATGGAAATGAATGTCTAAAGTGCTTATTAGCTATAGAGAACTTGAGATTAATGCTTGTCTATCCTTTATTCACAAATGAGAACTTGATTTTGATTAGGGATTTGAGAAAGTAATTAGTACCAAGAGATTGTATTAGTTGATATTTGTGTTCTTTGCTCAAGGATTAGCATATTTGATGATTGAATTAGCATTCATGATAGTTCTAGATCACTCTATCCATTGACCTTGATCCATTAGCCTTGCTTTTATCTTTGATTTATAGTAATTGATCTTTGTTTGCTCACTTGTCTGCTTTTTTAATTGAACTTAGGGTATTAGTTTCACACATTGAATCTTGTTGCTTGATTGCTTAGGTTTAGTGCATTCTAATTGGTTTAATCTCATCCCAATTATGGATTGATAACCCCTTATAATACTACATCATAGTGTTTGGGGGAATTTATAACTCCATAGTAAAAACTTATTATCAGTTTGAGTGACCGAAAAAGGAGAAGCAAGATGAGAAGGAGATGGAGAAAGCTTTGTTGTTCTCGGGTGAAGATTTGGAGCAGAAAGAAAGTTCGTATTATTGAATTTGGAGGAGGAAGATTTAGGGTTTGTAGTTGTGAATTTTGGGGAAAACAGAAGGCGGGAAATTAGGGGAAACAAAACATGGGAGAGATCGATTGAAGGAAACTCGATCATACAGAGACGATGGAGGCTAAGATTGAAGGCTCAGATTGATAGAGAATCAAGCCGGAGATGATGACGACGCTGGTTTTGATATCTATCGTTGGGTTTCGTTTCTACCAAAACCTAAGATGAGAGAGGACAAATAAAGTTTTTTTCTTAAAGTAATGAAATAAGATTTTTTTTCTTAATTGATGAAACATTTAGAAATTTTTTGTAGTTCTGCCAAAACAAATTTTACCCTCTCAAAAAATGTTACCGCTCATATGGACATCATAAATTATTCTCCAATTCTCAGTGTTTGTTTCCTGCTTAGTAAAAATACGGCTTAGCGTTGATTTAATGCTTTAATAAAGTACTCCACTTTGGTATACCATTTACAATAGCACTTAACCCAAATCGTGATATCCTCATGTGATATCAATGTATATATTTCTTGTAGTGAACATGGGATCAACCCTAAATTTAAGTGGAAAACCCATAAGTTTGACCCAAAAGGTGATATCTGATGGGTAATTTGTATCAATAGGTTGCTCTCATCGCACTAGAGCCAACATCCAATGGTCAAAGTGGAAAGGTTCCATTTGGAGAACCTCTGAATGTCCTCCTCATTTTCAATGTCATGCTGAAACCTTCCCATCCCGAGATCTTCTCCGGCCACACGCTCCTCCATCTTCAAAATTCTGGGCTAATGTTAAGCAGAGACTTCACATCTTGAGCTCTCGGATTCATGCATCTACCGATCATCGTCTTCCCATAACCCTTGATCAGCTACTTTTTATAGAAATGGGGCACCAAAATCTACAGTTTATGAGTTGTGATGGCAACCTTCTTTCCTGAATCCGCAGAAACGATGACATTAATCTGCGTCATTCTTCTCTCAATTGAACAAACTTTCTTTGATGTTTTACTTATGAAAATCTTGAATACTTCTCTTCTGAGCGTACTCTCCTTATAACTAATTTGATTCCGCCATAAAAAGATCAGCCCAGGCCTCATTAAATAAAATTGTAAATTCATCCCCATATCTCAGTTACTCGTAAGAGTATCAAATCACCATATCCCAGTTTGTCAAGACTTAAGCTAAGAATATCAAAGGAGCAGTTACAAGCTATAATTTCACAAATTTCCAAATTTCCAAATTTATGTTCTATGATAAAAACATGTTTACCATTAGTTGTTGACTAAAACCTAGCTTCATATCAATGTTCCAAGCAAATCTCCTAAATACCTTAAACCGCAATACAAATCGTAACTAGTCTTGGAGGGATTTGGTTGAGTCTCTAGACTGTTGGAGAGATGATAAACATAGTAGGTTCATTTGGACTCTCTTTATTTGCTGAATGGGCTGAAAGCAGACTTAGGTTGATTCTTGGTCCATCTTGACTATTGTAATCCATGGTACATGTACCTTCTTTGGCACTTTAAGACAAAATAAAGTGCATTATACTTGAATTTGAGCCAGTGAAAACATAGTGTTTGAAGCTATAATGAATTGTGGAGTTATTCTAATATCGAATAAGATTGTAGGTTCTACATACTATTGTTTCTGATTCTCGTTTTTTAGTGAAAAATATCCTTTCATCTTCTATGGCCTTATGCTCCATAGTTTGACATTGTTCTGATTTGTCATGGTATTCAATAAATGGCTTATAATTTTGCTTGTGCGCTATAACTTGTTGACATGGATCATCTTGGTTTTGTTCTTGGTTCTTGGTTATGATCTCCTTTGTTAATACTTCTTCTTGGACTGATTGTTCCTTTTTGCAATAGGTAAGGTTTTCACTTCTCATGGATACAATCAAGTGCATCAGCTGGTCAAAATGTGGCTCAAATTTTAGAAAGGTATCAGTGACACTTACCTTGGTTTCATCCTTAGGATTTTTTTGTAAGCCTCGGGGTGAAACTCAAAACTAAACCGGTTGATGGAACAACGAGCTGCTCTGAAGACGCTCTCTCCTTGGGTCGTCAGATAGGTGGGCGGGTGATGGGGCTTTGCAGCCGGCCTGAGGGCGCTCTCTGTGTGGGCTGGTGGATGGATTGGCAGTCTAGAACAAGGAACAAACACAAGTAAGAATTGTGGACTGAGCTGCAAGGGAAACCGCACAAACAAGCTTGAGACCGGCGACCGTAAGGCTAAAGAGACTTTGGGGTTTTTGATATTTTGAATAGATGGGCTTAATAAAAAATAATACAAGGGCTCTTATAGCCTAGGTTTTCGAAAAACATAAAAGAAAGGTGATGTAGGCACGAATAGATGGATGGATTCAAGGCTGCTGGTTGTGTAACTCTCTCAGCTTTGAACATGAGATGGATTGATGATGATACGAGATGTATATTGATCAACTGGTTGTGTAACACTCTCTGATTAATTAAGGGAATTGATGTGAAGATGGATTGATGGTCGCCACAAAAACAATGGAGAAGGTTTTGATAAGAAAGGACAAGAGGTTGGTTCTCACAATCTCTCAACTAAACTCAAAATGGAGTTTACACACGCAGACTTGCTCTGGCTAAAAGGGTTTTCTTTATTGATATGTGGTAAAAAGATACAGGTTGCAAAGGAACTTTATATACTAGTCCATCAGCTTTTCCCTTTTAAGGGACTTGAAGCAGATTACATATAAAAAGGAAATAACTATATTTTGGGACTAATGACAAAAAAAAAAATCAAAGACAAACTCTAAAGGACATCATGTAAACAAAGAAAAGAGACATTAGATTGATAATTAGAATCAAATGTATTCAAAACTTATCTTAACTGATATTGGAAGGATTTGTTTGAGTGTCTAGACCGTTGGATAGATGATAAACATAGTAAGTTCATTTGGACTCTCTTTGTTTGCTGAATGGGCTGAAAGCAGACTAAGGTAGATGTTTGGTCCATTTTGAATGTTGTAACCCTTGGCGTGCATTGCTTCTAATTGGCCATTACTATTGTCGGATTTTGCATGTTCTTGATCTCGAGCTTCTAAGACCGGTTGGTGCAGCTTTGGGATAACTTCTTCTGGTTGATACAAGTTGAGTAGATGCTCCACTGCCTTGTTAAACTCTACTTTTAACACTCTGTTTCCTGATCTTGTTATTGGTCAAACTCTCACTGCTGGTACTTGTGGTGGTACTTGTTCTATGACCTCATCAAAAGGACATGAGCCTTATAGGAAATAAAATAAAAGATAAAGGCCTAAATGGATGTTTATTGAAATAAGGTTGGATGGGCCGTGCTTCTCTTCTAATGGGTTGGGCCTCATATTACCTCGTTAAAAACCTTGCAAAGAAAACCCATTTGGGACAAAACCTTGCGAGGGAAAATAGTTTAACATTTTGCTCGCAGAGACAACACGGTATAAGGATAAACAGCTCTGAACGTGAAGATCACCGATGTGCCATTGATCATAGGCAATGGCTAAACGGATGTTCCTGGTGTGATCTTCTTCCACCATTCTTATCTGGTGATTGCCTGACCAGAGATCCAATTTGGAAAATATTACTGCACCATTCAGCTCGCCAATAATTGGTTAATGATCGGAATAGGAAAGCGATCAGCTACTGTAGCCCAGTTCAATGCTCTGTAATCTACACAAAAGCTCCAGCTAGTATCCTTATTATGAACCAATAGCACCAGACTCGAATACAGACTGCGCCTAGGTCTTATAATCCCATCATCAAACATCTTCTTCACTTGTTTTCCATCTCTTCCTTCTGTGCATGAGGTTATCGGTAAGGTCTAACATTAATATGACCTTTCCCTTGCATTAACGTGAAAGCATGCTCCTTGTCTCTCAATGGAGGTAATTGAGTAGGAATATCAAACGCATCTTTGAACTCTTGTATGATCATCTGCATGCTCGCTGGGTGGGTTGTGTTCTGCAATACCACTGATTGAACTTCATTTTCAGTTGTAGTAATCTGCTTACTCTGCTCAGTCGCTAACGACGTCAAGGATAACATAGTGGTGTGAAGAGATGGGTCACACAGAATGTCACTTGTCGTCCTTGATAACGAAACAAGAGTGTGTGTGCGTCTCCCAATTCATGGTATAAGGAGGAGGAGATCAGAAACAGAAGAGGCGGATGGCAGCCGCGGGCTCTGGCGATGGCTGACCTCGACGGGAAACGGGCAGAGATTCACTTGGATCCTCTCTTGCCTTTCTCCTTGTAGAGACATCCCTTTTACAATGAAAGGAAGGGGAAGCCCTGGGGTTATGAGTGAGATTTTGGGATTAATGCTTGAAATTGCGATTAAAAGATTAGGATTTTTGGGCCATGGGTTTTGGGGTGTAACAATTCTCCCCCACTTGATTGGAATTCGTCTCCAATTCCAAGACAAAATATCTCTGGAATTCAAAGCCGAAAACCCAGATGGAATATGGAAGACACTTAGAAAGGATGAACAACTCTCACGAAGTGACACATTCCTTTTAGAATCCAAGGAATAGAAGAAGGAATGATTAAGGAGTTGGACTCCCGGACAGTGGTGCCCCATGAATATTTGACTTCGTATGATCGCTTGACCATTAATCAAACAAGAACATGATCAAACGATAATCCTTTAGTTAAGCCAAGAGATGTTAAATGATGGGATCCAAAAGTTAAAGCCTCAACTTCCTCATTCGTATTCCATAATACAAGGAGGAATGACAGACATGACAAACATAGGTTGAACTGCCGAACACCACAAAGCAATAAAGAATACAAGCTGGAAGAGGAAAAGGAATAGTAATGATGATACTTAGCCTCGTTAGTCCTTGTTAACTCTTCTGATGATAAAATAACATACCACCATTAATGAATGTAGAGAGCTAGTTGAATGGATTTGGAGTCAAGATTGTTTTAATTCTAAATGGTGGCATTATTGACTTTGTTGCAAGTGAGAATTTTATAGATTGGTTTTAATTTGATACATATCCTTGGTTATGGTTTAGAAGGATGGTCACTGATATTTTTTTGAAATCACCATATGAAATCCCTGCTTTTAAAACTCTTTCCTAACTTTGATCTCTATTTTGTTCGTGGACAAACAAATTCTTAAGTCCGGAAGAGTTGATTGATATGCTCAGAGTTTACTTCCCCAAGATACACTGCAAGTGCACATGCAAATGTAGTATATAGGCGTCGAATCCACATAGACTAAGGAAATCTTACGGTAGACTATAGAACTTCGAATTAAGCTAGGCGATGCAAATCATAAATAAACTAAAAATCAGAAACTAAATCAGCAAGCAAATCGGTTTGTTTGATCAATATACTAAAAGCGCTAAGTCCAGGGAGTTCTCAGGAAATCAAGACAAGCAGATCAATTATCAGTCAAGATCAAATGAAGCACGGTTCTAGAACTCAAACACAGATATAGAATTAACTAACTTTCGCTGCGAGAATTCTCTAAGTCTAAACCACATAAACCCAAATTTCTTTGCAATTCCTAACAGAATAAACTAGCCTTAAGTGCAGGTTTGATTTGTTCACAATTCAATTAAACCAAATTTCTATGCAGATAATTAAATTGCTCAACCTAAATAGTTCATATTCTAAATCACACTTTCGTGTCAATTTATAAACCTAAAGTCTAGATTCCAAGTGATCGGATTAGAAACTAGTGTTAAGCACAATCCAGGTTGAAGAACTAATCAAGTTATGAATCCTTAACTGATAAATTAATCTAGCAAGTCATGAAATCCCTAATGAGAATCCCTAAACCTAACTATGAATCTACTCAGACATTATTAATGAAACAAAAATCAATGAATAAATAGATTGCATATATAAAAGAGTAGACAAAAAGGTGTTCGAAATCTTCTCCAAAAGCAAAAGCAGTACAAGGTAAGATCATCCCTAAGCTCTCAAACTCTCTCTAGCTAAGAGTATGAATGTGTCATCAAAATAAAACACCAAAAACCTAATTATAAAGTGCTAATCATGGCTTGAGTCTCTTTTGTAAATACTGGAACTTCTAGGGCAAAAGCGCAATTCTCAAAAATCTTCATTAATGTGGTGGCGCGAGGCTGTGTCGATAGATGCTAATGATGCATCGATCGATGCATAGGTCGATCCGAGATAGTCAATTCAGCTCTTACGGCTTTAGGTCCCAATCTTGCCCAAAATACTCCAATATCTTCCAAAATCCTCCAAACGTGTATGTACCTAATAAACACCTGTAAAGACTCGAAAGACACTATAAAAGACTCTAAAACATACTTATATCATGGCTTAAAACATGTAAAAACCGTGATATATCAACTCCCCCACACTTAGCCTTTGCTTGCCCTCACGCAAAACAGAAAACCAAAATGTGGTGAAGAAGTTTGAAAACTTCAGAAACTCATTTCATCTTAGAAGTACTACACTCAGATTCCCCTTAGTAAGCCACATGAAAAATGCACCTGCAGACATCAAGACCAATAGATACTTCCCCCACACTTAGCATATGTCCTGAGTAAACTCCACAATCACATCCAGAGCATTCAAATTCACCCTACTGACTTCTATAAGCTATTAAGCGCGGTCTCACCAAAGGAGTATCGATTAAAGGGCACATGGACACTTACTCTGTTAGCACTTGACCACCATACTATCTTTTTCTGGTTCCTTTCTTCTCTTTTCCCTTCCTTAGCAACTGATTTTTCCCCACTGGGTATCATTTTTTTTTATTAGTGCTCTTCCCGCATTGGGATGTACTTTGGACACATTCCATGGTTGCACATGAGGTAATAGGGGTCTCTACCACTCCCGCGACCACTTCGGAGCTACTAGCTCATCCTCAGTTTATCTCTCTCTCTTTTTTTTTACTTTAAGGAAGGAGAAAATTGAACAATACTTGGACAGGTTTACAAGCTGCGCCAGAACTAACAGAGGAATCCGACTCAAAGTATACCAAGACCTAAGGTGAGAAAAGTAAGTCAAAATTATGGGTGAAGTCAGTAAAGGATCCTCTGAATACCTGAAGTGATATGGGTGTCCTCAGTAGGCTGATATGCGTTGGGTTTTCTAATAGTCATAGATGCATCTGCAAGCTCATTCCAATGGTAACTTAGGTTCCTGCGAGTGTGGTGATCCCCTCAAAAATTCATTGTTTCCTACTCAAACTGTTTTGACTCCATAAAACAGACACAACAGACTCAACTGACTCTAAGAAAAGAAAAAGAATTATGTCGATACCACCTACCCCACACTTGAAACACACTGTCCCCAGTAGTGTCAAACTAAGGATCGGTATAAGAAAGAAAATGGATTGGGATGTGTTTGTTTTTTGTCGATTTTTACATGTCTCGCAACTGCGTCGATCGTTTCACAGGACCGCGACGATCGATGCAGTGCGATTGCGATATGAGTCGATCGACACACAGGACCGTATTGATCGTTGCAGTGCGTTTGCGATATGAGTCGATTGACACACATGACCGTGTCGATCGTTGCATTGCGATTACGTCGGATCAGTTAGCAGTCAGCAGTTAGTTCGTGAGAAAAGTCTCAAAAATCAAACATGAAATCTGTAAACATCACAAACAAGCAAAATCAAAGCAACAGATAGTCATAGAACAAGCACATCATCCCAAAACATAAGTACCAACAAGACTCCAAAGAAATGAAAAAGAAAAGTGAAAAGTGCAGAACCGAAAATCAGGAAACATAACTCAAATCTCACTCGCTCTCTATCTCATCATCAATACCGGCAAGTGGATCAGAACGGCTCGAAACAACAGGAGTAGGAGAGCGTTGACAACGTCTAGGAACAGGCTGATGGACTTGTGGCTGTCTCCTGCAAGTGCAGCCACGCATCCACTCCCAAATGCTCTGCAACCGACAATCCATATGCTCCCGCCAATCACCCTCAGTCATCTCACGAACGCTCATCGATGGAGAAGGATAGGGACCAATATCAGCTGATGCAGCAGCAGGCGCAGGAGCTGAAGAAGAAGAAGCTCGCGCAGTAGTCTCACCGAGAGGATAAGCCATCGTAGGCACTCTGCGTAGATCATTCCTAGAAGGCTCAAAACTCAACGCAGCCAAGGTATCAATCTTAGTCAGATCAGGAGATGGAAGCTGTACACACTTCTTATGCACGTGTGAGTCATAGAATACCTAGAGACGGTCTTCCTTCATCCATGTCGCACTCTTCAGATGACTCAAATCTATGAATAGCTCTCTCCCGTCACACTCTCTGCCCTCTAAAGGAATCATGCAGTGACGAAAGATCATAGTGAGCAAACTCCCCACAGTCTCTATCTTGTTCTCATCAAATGCCTTCTTCTTCAGAGTGCACAAGTGCTCAGCAAAGAAAGCTCCTAAGTTCGTCGGGTGCAGGATCGCTCAAATCATTCTCAGCAAAAAATCTCTCAAGCCAGTGTATAGTATCATGAGCTGATTCTTCCTCATCTTGTTTGCTTCAGATTTTGCCAGCAATGTGTAGCCCAGGATGCGGATCACATACCTCATAACTGGATGCCTGACAGACATCTGCTTCGAAGTCCTTGAGTTGTATACCCCATTACCAATGTGATCCCAAAAGAACCGAGTGTTCGGTGCATCCCACTCACCAATGATGGAGCACCTAGTAGGATCAACACTGAATCCATAAATGCGGCAGATGTCAAGAAGCGGAATGCGGTACCTGGATCCCAGACACATGAAAGTGAAAGTGCCTCCTGCAGCTCTCTTGCGCATCGTCTCTAAGTAGTAAACTCTGCAAGTGGACAAAAGCTGTCGCACTAGATCCGGATAGAGCTCGTATTATCTCATCGGCATCGTCCCTAAACCAATACTCTCAACCAATGAATGCACCTTCTAATCGATGCCCATGATCTTGCAGGTTTGATAGTCAGCAAACTTAGTGGGCTCAATGTCCATATGCACCCAACCGTTGTAAAACAACGTGTCATAATCATCCCACTACTCTGAGATCGCTCTATCAGTACAGTCTGCACTCTTAATCAAGTCCTTAGGCGCAAGCGCCCACTCTCGAGTCGTCGGAATCTCATCCCCCTCCCCCTTAGGCCAAGGGGCATGTATAGCCTCATGATCTCGCTGATATGGAGCATGTGGTGGTGAGGCTCGTGTAAACCACTCATCAGGAGGAGGAGTATCATCTGCAGCAGCTGCATTACCTCTGTTGCACTTGCGAGGAGGCATCTGTGAGCAAAAATCAGAAAAACTGAAATTAGTTGAAGAATCAAAAGCATACTCATCAAATCCTCAACAACAGCATAGTTAGCATCAGAACCAGCATCAAACAGAGCAGTATAAGCATCACATTCGCGCAGGATTACAGAAACTTGCAAAATCGAACGTGAAAACTACTTAGGCACCTTAATTCCACTACTAGACAACCTAAATAAGTACTATATAACCACCGAATCAAGAATCAGAGGCCAAAATCGAACCTTTAAACTTTTGTTTCACGTCTGAAAAATCGAGTTTTAGAGAGCATACCTTGGAGTTGACTCAAATTGATCACATATATGGATAGAGGATAAAAATACGCTCAAGTTAGGCTCTTGAATCGTTAAAAGCGAGTAAGAATCAAGTGAGTTTTTAGTGTGGGTGATTTAGGGTTCGTACGGCGGAGTTTGCGAAATGAGGAAGAAGAAAGAAGAAGAAAAGTTAAAGGCACTTACCTGGCTCGTGACTGCATCGATCGACACCAACGGTGCAACGATCGTTGCAGATCGTGTTTGGTCGATCCAAATCGAACCAATCCGTTTTCCTGTTTATAGCACACGTACCTTTTGATTTTAATTTAAACCAGGTGCGTCGATCGTTGCACAGGACCGCAACAATCGACACAACGCGATCTCAAATCCTCGTATTTTCTCCGTGAATCGATCGTTGCACAGGACCGCAACGATCGACTCAGTGCGATTTCACTTCCTCGTGTATTTTCTCCCTGCATCGATCATTGCACAGGACCGCAACGATCGACGCAGTGCGATTTCGACGTTCCCAGACTTCGTTCGGCAGACCAAAAACATACAAAAACAAAAAACAAAGTAAAATCCTACAAAAATGACTAAAAAGAATATGTACAGACTACCTAGTGGGTTGCCTCCCACTCACCGCTCTTTTAACGTCACTAGCTTGACTGTTCTGCGATCAGGCAGAGGGTGCATCATCCAGAGGCAGAATCTCACCTCTTGGAATCTCGGCCTTAGCCCAATAATGCTTCACCCTCTGTCCATTAACAGTGAACTCCTTACCTTCTGAGCGTATAAGCAACACAGCACCATATGGACGCACTTCCTTGATTGTAAAAGGACTTGACCACCTAGAACATAGCTTACCTTGAAACAATTTCAAACGTGAGTTATACAAAAGTACCTGATCATTAGGCTCATATTGTCTAGAGACAATCTTCTTGTCATGATAAGACTTAGCCCTCTCCTTGTACATCTTTGAGTTCTCATAAGCATGATGCCTAATCTCATCCAACTCATTAAGCTGCACTAATCTCCTTTCTGTTGCAGACTTAAGATCAAAGTTCATCTGCTTCACAGCCCATGCTGCCTTATGCTCAAGCTCAACTGGAATATGGCAGGCTTTTCCATACAAAAGATGAAACGGAGTAGTCCCAAATGGCGTCTTAAACACAGTCCTATAAGCCCACAATGCATCATCAAGATTCGCAGACCAATCCTTCCTTGTCTTCCCAAATGTCTTCTCCAAGATCTCCTTGATTTTTCTGTTAGAGACCTCAACTTGCCCACTAGTCTGAGGATGATAAGGAGTAGCAACTCGATGATGAACTCCATACTTCTGTAGCAGCTTCTCGGAGACCTTATTGATGAAAGAGATCCTCCATCAC
The DNA here is from genome assembly GCA_030180135.1 of Orychophragmus violaceus. Lineage (NCBI taxonomy): Eukaryota > Viridiplantae > Streptophyta > Magnoliopsida > Brassicales > Brassicaceae > Orychophragmus > Orychophragmus violaceus. Next base: position 61,896,768 of record CM058235.1, read on the forward strand.
TGATTACAATCGGAGGCACTCCAAATCTAGGGAAAATGATGGTCTTAAACAGCTTAAGAATCACCGAAGAGTCATTGGTTGGACTAGCGATTTCTTCCACCCACTTAGACACATAATCCACAGCAACCAAAATGAACTTATTCCCATAGGATGAGGGAAAAGTACCCATGAAATCAATGCCCCAGCAATCGAAAACCTCAACTTCAAGAATGAAATTCTGAGGCATCTCATGCTTCTTACTAATTTCCCTCTCCTCTGACAGGCATCGCACTGAGAGATAAAAGAATGAGCGTCTCTGAACATCATAGGCCACCAGAAGCTTGCTTGTAGAACCTTAGACACAGTCTTGAAAGTAGCAAAATGTCCAGCATAATCTGATCCATGGCAGTGAAATAGAACATCTGGAACCTCTGATTCTGCAATGCACCTCCTGTAAATACCATCCGAACAGTGCATGTAGAGATAAGGTTTATCCCAGTAGTATCGTCTAAGCTCTCTGAAGAACTTCTTCTTAGCATACCCCTTAAGCTCATCTGGTTCAGTCTCTGCAGCCAGGTAATTAGCAATATCCGCAAACCAGGGTCGATTGGTCGTCGAAACAGCATGAACATCGAAGTTGTAATGTCCAATCTGAATATTTAAAGGTTCTGGGTTCGTAGGCGCATTGCATCGACCGACGCACAAATCCGCGTCGATCGATTCAATCACGATACCTGCATCAATCGTTGTCGAGGTGGCATCGATTGACACAGTGCTCAAAATCCGATAGTCTGCATCTTCATGTCCAAATCTGTCACAGATACTACCTCGATCATATTGAAGTTCTAATCAGGAAAGAAGTCATTATTGGGGACGTCTTCTTCAACCATAATCTTTGACAGATGGTCAGCAACTCCGTTTTCAACTCCCTTCTTGTCCCTCACTTCAATGTCAAACTCTTGAAGAAGCAGAATCCATCTCAACAATCTTGGCTTAGCATCTTTCTTCTGCATCAGATACTTCAGAGCTGAATGATAAGTGTGCACAATTACTTTGGAACAAACAAGATAGGGGTGGAACTTCTCAAAGGCAAAGACAACAGCCAACAACTCCTTCTATGTAGTGGCATAGTTCCTCTGCGCATCATCTAGTGTTCTGCTGGCATAATAAATAGCATGAAGCTTCTTGTCTTTCTTCTGCCCCAGAATAGCTCCTACAGCAAAATCACTTGCATCGCACATAGCCTCAAAAGGAAAATCCCAATCTGGTGGCTGTACTGTAGGAGCACTCACTAATGCTTGCTTGATCTGTTCAAATACAATCTTGCAATCTGCATTGAACTCAAACTTGGCATCTTTACACAATAAAGCAGTTAGTGGTCTAGCAATCTTACTGAAATATTTGATGAACCTTCTGTAGAACCCAACATGTCCAACAAAGCTCCTCACAGACTTCACAGAATCAGGTGCCTGAAGGCTGGTCATAACCTCAATCTTAGAGCGGTCTACTTTGATCCTTGCTTCAGACATTCTGTGCCCAATAACAATGTCATCTCTGACCATGAAATGACACTTCTCCCAATTAAGAACTAAGTACTTCTCCTCAACTCTAGCTAGCACTTTGCACAGATTGTCCAAGCACTCATGATAAGATGACCCATAAACAGAAAAGTCATCCATGAACACCTCCATAATGTCCTCATTCATATCAGTGAAAATGGACATCATACATCTCTGGAAGGTGGTTAGTGTATTACAAATCCCAAAAGGCTTCATGTGGTATGCAAAAGTGTTGGGAATGTCCTGAAATCTACCCGTACTATCTCTAGAAAGTATGATAAGTGTCGAGATCAGACATAAGTCATAAATACTGGGTGATCATGATGGCTTGCTAGAGTCCGCTCTTGATCTATAAGTTTAGGACTTATTACCAGTATTGTATGATCCCAAAGGGTCACACACCATAGCTAACGGGAAAGTTAAATGGAATTAATACGGTAAGATGCAATGGCATTTACTGTATTGGATCAGAGAACTGGGCCAGACAAAATGTAGGCTTTTGTCTAATTTGTGTCTTGGGCCCAAAAGATTAATGAGCCATTAGTCTAATGACTTGGGCCCATTAATGAGAGATATAAGAATCAGAAACCCTAAGGAAGAGCTTTCTTCCTGCGATTTTTCTTGGTGGCCGCGCCCCTTCTCTCTCTCTAATCTCTCTCTCTGATCATCCATCTCTTTGGTCTAGCAGCCGTCCCTTGCTTGTAAGAGTGTGGATACTCTAGGAGGAATAGGTGTTGCCATCTGTTCTCATTGATCTCGACATCACCATCATTTCGCTGCAAAAGGTAATGTCCAGGTTTGTGTTTTATGATTCGTTTTGCAAGAACCTAGATCTGTTAAGATTATGTGTTAGGTTGTAATTTGGGAATTGAACCTTGAACAAACACCATAATCCATCAGTGGTATCAGAGCCAGGTTCATAGGTTTCTTGTGAAATTGGATCATGTGAATGATAAATTGATTAATTGATTTTGATTGAAAATTAATTAATGTAAACCTTGTTTTTGGTCTCGGCCATATTGTTAATAATTGATTGGATCTTGCGCCGAATGTTATTGTTAACAATTATTAAAAACCCTAAGCGCACGTTGCCAATAGCCGATCGCTTATGATCATTATTAATAATGATCAAACCCATTATCCCTTTGACCGTGAGATCGCATGAAAAGCGATCGAGTTGTTGCGATGATGGTTAAGGTGGACGGGCTAAGTGAGCGTGGTCGATGGCATGTGATCAGTTGGCCGAGAACGATCCATACGGTCGTGAGGCTGGCAAGGATCGAGCATGCCTGACCATGAGCCGTGATCGTGCGCTGCTTGTGCAGTGTACCAAGGACCGAGCGTGATCACGTTGCGATGATCGATCGCTTGCGATCGTGAGCGACCGTGTTGGATCATTGGGCCTCGGTTGGATCATGGCCCACAATTGCGTTAATGGGCCGAGTTGGATCTTGGATCCGATTGTTTGGCCCATTAAAATTTTACGTCCCGCGAATAGTCAATCGGTTAAACCGAGCTTCGCGGTTCGTTGCCCAAAACCACACCGATTTAACCGGTCCATTTAATTGGCGGTTAATTGTGTGTTTAAAGCCTTAAACCGCAAGTTAAATCAAATTGGCTAAAACACTAGGTGTTTCTTCCCAGTTTTGGATTTAACTGAACCGATCCAATTTAATTGGTGGTTCAAGCGGTTAACCTGAATCGCGGTTTGCTGGAAATTATTTAATACATGGTATTATTTAATTTCTGGTTAAACCGGATTGAAATTCAAAATTGAATTTTAACCTAAACCGAAGGCTGGTCTAAGTTTGATTTGGTTGGACCAAATAATTTAGAGCTGGTCTGGTTTAGTAATTAACCGATGGTTTTGATAGTTAATTTGGTCTTGGACCAGAATTAATAAACCGGATCGGTTATGTCAAATTATTGGGCCAGCTGGAATTATATGGTCTTGGGGCCAAAGAATTGGGCCTATAATTTGTGACCCAACCCAAAATATTTAAGAAATATTTAAATTAGAAATTTCTATTTTTAGTAAGTTACTAAATTTAGAAAGTTTCTAAAATAAGAAAGTTTCACAAAAGTAATCTTCTATTTTTGGAAATAAAACTTAAAAAATCCTCAAAAACAATATCAAGCTTGGATGTCTTTCCAATCTTGTCAGCTACTTAACGCTTATTTGATTACAGATATGGCTTACAGTGTGAGGTATCTGTTTTCGCGTAAGTAAAGTAGTATATAGTCACTAATTTCATTGGGAGTCCCAGATTTTAGTGATTATTTGGCTGTAAGAGATTGGTTTCCTTGACTGGGCCATCGGGAGTCCCGGGCCTTGAGACATCTGGTGAATTTGGGCCTCGGGCCCAATTCACAACCGAGAGTTATTGGTTATAACTAGCTGTGTGTATGCTTACCAAGTAAATCTAATTCTGGGTGACGGCCAGTGGCCCACTTTGGATTTAGCTAAACATGGGTCTCGGAATCATTGTATTCTTATGAGGTTAAACAAAGAAATTTTGAATACAATGCGAGTTTTCTTATAAGTTGTTAAGATTGCTCTTTTATGAACTTAATAACTAAAACTCTATTTATCTCTAAATTTCAGCTATGACAAGCACAAACAATCAAAACACTTTCTCGATCCGGTATGTCCTTGAGATGGACAAACTGAACGGATCAAATTTCTTGACTTGGTCGCGGAACCTGAGGCTAGTTCTCAGGCATGAGAGAAAGGACTATGTCCTTGAGAAAGCTCTCCCCGAGAGGATCGAATCCAAGGCCAGTCATGCAGTATATAATGCTTGGAATAAGCATTATAATGATGCGGTAGATGTGCGTGGTCTGATATTGGCTACCATGGACTCAGATTTGCGGAAGCAATATGAGAACATGGAGTCGCCAATAGAGATGATCAGCAGCCTGAAATTGAAATTTCAGGAGCAGGTAAGAGTGGAGAGATACCAGTTGGTTAAATCTCTCACTAGCTGCAAGCTACCGATGGATCATCCAGTAAGTCCTCATATCAGTAAAATGATGGGTTACATTGATAACCTGAGGAAACTGGATTATCCAGTTAGCCAAGAATTGGCAACTGATATCATTCTGCAGTCACTGCCGTCAAGCTATGATAAGTTCGTAAGGGACTATATCAAGAAAGGCTTAACGAAGACGTTGACTGAACTGCATGACATGCTCAAGACAGTTGAGCCAAACGTGAAGAGTACCCTGTACAATCTCATGAATGAGAAGGGTAGGTTTAATAAACCTAAAGCTGACAAGGGTGAAGACAAAGTTGTCCAGATTTTTAATCATGGCAAGCGTGTGTCTTCTGAGCCCGAGTCAGATACCTCTTACGTTGGTAAGTGCTGCTACTGTAAAGAGACTGGGCATTGGAAGAGAGATTGCATTAAATTCATGGAAGATTATGAGGAGTTGAAGTTGATGTATGAGACTACTTCCTCAGGTATTCATGTTATTACTTCAAGTTATACCTTATAGGTATTGGATACTGGTTGTGGCACTGATATTTGTTATAATATGCAGAGCCTGAGAAACAGTAGAACGTTGAAGGAAGGGCAAGTGGAACTGCGTGTCTGGAAGGAGCTTGGGATGCTGCCTCAGCCGTAGGGCTTTCACTTGTAGATGCCCTTGAGGCTTGGTTTTATTAAGTAATTGCTACAATGTACCTGCTTTAAGCAGAGTTGTCTTTCATTTTCTTGTAAGAATTTGAATGTTTTTCATTTTGATAAAAGACTAGTTTGTTCTTTTGATCTTAATGAAATATTAATTGTAGCACCCTATTCAAGGAATGGGTTTTATGTCTTAAACCAAAGAGTGCCTAAATGTAACATAAATATCGCAATTGGTTTAAATCTGATGAGTTAAACCTGATTTTTCTTGGCATAAATGTTTTGGTCACAGAGAGTAAGTCAGATTCAGAAACCCCATAGTTATGGACTTTTGGGCTCATTTGAATGGATATCTTATGAGACTTGAATTCTGCTTACTAGACCAAAAGACATAGGGCCCATCTTAGCCGATCTAGAGAAAGGCCCAAAGGCTTATTGGAGATTGAACATACTCATGTATGTGGTCCGATGAGCAGTAATGCCAGAGAAAATTTCCTGTACTTCATTGTCTCTACTGATTACTTCAGTGAATGTGACTGTGTTCATTTGATGAGACACAAGTCGGAATTCTTTGACATGGTCGAAAGAGTTCCAGAATGAAGTATAGAATCTGAATGACAGAAGTATTAAGACTCTGGATTAGATCATGAGTGAGAATACTTAAGTCATTGATTGTGTGATCATCTGAATGAGTGTGAAGTCGTTTCACAGCTCACTTCTCCTGAAAACCTAGAGGTGTTTCTGTGAGAATGAATCAGATCTTATTAGAAATGATTAAAGATGAGTCACACGAATCTTCCATGATATTCTCTAAGATAACGCTCTAGAAATATCTAAGTTTACGCTGAAATAGTTCCACCAATATCAGTTGAAAGACACCACGTAAATGTGGATTGGAATCGATCCAAATTCGTCTTTACTGAGTATTTCTAGTCGTCATACTTCGCTGGTTGTCCTTTGGAAACCAAGGCTTGTTACTTTTACGTCCATTCTGTTTTCTAAGAAGGGAAGTTACTTTCCAAGAAGAACAGTGGGAGTAAAAGTATAACTCGAAGAAATTCGAGAAATACAGGAGGCTGCTCAACCTGTTGAGGGAGAGCAACGGAAGGATTTACAGATTTCTGTAGAATCTACACCTGTAGAGCCTGAAGTTCGCAGATATGAATGAATCAGTCACTAATCCGAGAGTGATTTCTCTTCATTAGTTGAACCTGATGATTATTGAAAGTTCGCATGATCTGATGATCATTGAAAGCGACGAATCTGCGAAATTCAAAGAAGCGAAAGTGAGCCCGGACTCCGAAAAATTACATTTTGTGTAAGTTGGCTTCATCGATCCATTCATGGATGGAAGCAAACATATCGGAGTTGGAATCTTCGTTTCTGTTAAAGTAGTCAAGGTTTTGACTTGAACAGGAACGAAGTGGAACTGTGCGTTTACTAAAAGATAAGTGGGAGCAATATTGCATTTCTCATAGTGTATGTCGATGACATACTGATTCTCGAAAATAACGTTCCAATGCTGCAGTCGGTAAAAGGACTGGCTTGGGAGTTGGTTTTATGATTGACATGGGTAAAGCCACATAGTTCTTGGATTTTGGATCTAAAGATATAGATCCAAAAGAGCTGGTAGGACAAAGTCAGGATTCTTAAATTGACAAAGTCCTACACGTAATCAGCAATCCAAGAAGGGTTTTATGCTAATGTCACATGGCAAGACGTTAAGCAAGAAACAGTATCCTACGATATCTGCTGAGCTTGAATGCATGGATAGGATTCCATATGCGACGGCAATTGGATCTATCATGTATGCCATGACACGTACTTGTTTTGATGTTGCTTTAATGTTAAGCAAGACAAGTAAAGACCAGTCAAATCCAGCTAAGAATCACTGGATTGCCGTAAAGAATATCCTAAAGTATTTGAGGAATACTAAGGATAAGTTCTTGATTTACGGAGAAAGTGAGGTGCTACAAGTCGATAGAGTCTGAAAGGCAATTTTCCAATAGACAAAGATAATTCCTGGTCACAGTCCGGCTATATCTTGTGTCTAACTGGCGGTGCAAGGCACTGTTGCTGACTCCATGACTTAAGCTGAACATTTCGCAGCTTGAGAAGCGGCGAAAGAGGTTGTTTGGATAGAAGAGTTCATCACTGAACTTGATGTGATTCACAGCATAGATGAGGCTAGCTGCACATCAGAGGTCCAAACACCTTGAGGATAGGTATAACATATTCCTTGAGATAAATGACAGAGGTGTTAAGTAGATAAGCAAGTTTCATCGAATGAGAACGTTGCTAATCTATTAACGAAGCCACTCCTTATGCCTAAGCACGAGTCGCGGACTGTAGCTGTAGGATGAGTGAAATTAAGATGTAGTCTTAATTTCAGTGGGAGTTTGTAAAGGGCTTTACTTAGTTATTTTGAATGGTTCATGTAAACATAATATTTTATGTTTATGAAATCTAATGATTTCTGGATTATTTTAACTGTGATATAAATAATCGTTCCAAAATGATTCATGTCATTATATATGGGCCATCGAAGTACATGAGTAGACTTGATCCTGAAACCCCATATTTAACGAAGTGACATAAATCATAATGTCCATAGTCGAAGGTTGTTGAAATTGGAACACCAACAACCTGTTGAGACTAGATTGTGTTGAGACTTATGACCAAGTTTCGAGGGGTCATAGATGCGCGGCATCAAAGTCGACACATAGGTATATGTAGGGGAGCATATGACCGGACATGGCCCGCAAGATGAGAACTCTGCAAGATATTAATATCTGTGTCATAAGAAGTTCTCATATACGACTATAGAGTATAGTCCTTAGACCTGAGTTCGCATGCATGTGGCTGCACATGGAGTAATGCGCTTTGATCATTGTCTAACGCTGTTTCGTAACTGGGAGCTATACGGACCTTGGTTGGGTGTATTATGAATTGTGTAGTTCATAGTGATGGAACAAGATGGGATTTGTCCCTGCCGTTTAACGGAGGTAATATCTCTAGGCCAATCGGAGATTTGATAGCTGGTAAGAGAATGGCCATTCCCAAACGGACTTGCCCAAGTCGTTTGCATTGTCAGTATCAAATCTGGTCCGATAAACATGGTCTTGCTATATAAGGATGACACGCATCTTGCCTTATGCCAGATCGAGATATTGAGACAAAAGGATTAGGGAATGTAGGATTCCAGTACAATCGGAAGATTGTTGGGAATGTCCTTTGTAGGATTCCAGTACAAGTGGGAGATTGTTGGGAATGTCCTGAAATCTACCCGTACTATCTCTAGAAAGTATGATAAGTGTCGAGATCAGACATAAGTCATAAATACTGGGTGATCATGATGGCTTGCTAGAGTCCGCTCTTGATCTATAAGTTTAGGACTTATTACCAGTATTGTATGATCCCAAAGGGTCACACACCATAGCTAACGGGAAAGTTAAATGGAATTAATACGGTAAGATGCAATGGCATTTACTGTATTGGATCAGAGAACTGGGCCAGACAAAATGTAGGCTTTTGTCTAATTTGTGTCTTGGGCCCAAAAGATTAATGAGCCATTAGTCTAATGACTTGGGCCCATTAATGAGAGATATAAGAATCAGAAACCCTAAGGAAGAGCTTTCTTCCTGCGATTTTTCTTGGTGGCCGCGCCCCTTCTCTCTCTCTAATCTCTCTCTCTGATCATCCATCTCTTTGGTCTAGCAGCCGTCCCTTGCTTGTAAGAGTGTGGATACTCTAGGAGGAATAGGTGTTGCCATCTGTTCTCATTGATCTCGACATCACCATCATTTCGCTGCAAAAGGTAATGTCCAGGTTTGTGTTTTATGATTCGTTTTGCCAGAACCTAGATCTGTTAAGATTATGTGTTAGGTTGTAATTTGGGAATTGAACCTTGAACAAACACCATAATCCATCAAAAAGTGCCATAGGGACAAGTAAAAGTGGTCTTTCCCTAATCCTCTGGATGGATGGAAATCTGAAAGAAGCCTGAATACCCATCGAGGAAGCAATAGTAAGGAAGATTAGCTAACCTCTTCAGCATCTGATCAATAAAAGGCAAAGGGAAATGATCCTTCCTGGTCGCAGCATTGAGCTTCCTGTAGTCTATGCACATCCGATGTCCAGTCACAGTCCTTGTAGGAATCAGCTCGTTCTTCTTATTCTTCACTACTGTAAAACCTCCTTTCTTATTCACTACATGAACTGGACTGACCCAATCGCTGTCGGAAATCAGATAGATGATCCTAGCATCCAGTAACTTCATAATCTCCTTCTTTACTACCTCCTTCAGATTAGGATTCAGCCTCCTCTGATGGTCAACAAATGTCTTAGTCTCATCCTCAAGATGTATCCTATGCATGCACAACTCCGAAGAGATACCTGAAATGTTATCAAGAGAATAGCCAAGAGCTTTGCGATACTTGCGCAGCTTGCTTAGTAGTAAAGTGAGTTCTGCGTTGTTCAAATAAGCATTGACAATCACTGGATAGGTCGAATTAGGTCCAAGAAACGCGTACCTTAGTCCGGATGGAAGTTGTTTCAGCTCAATTTCGGGGCTTTTTCTTCTGCCCAATCTCTCATGATCTGCATCGATCGATGCACAGGTTGTGTCGATCGATGAAATGGCTCGGCAGTCACATCCAGCTGCATCACTTGCTCTGTAGAATCCATTAGCCTCGCATAGCAAATTGCAGGCTCGTCTTGCAGATGTTTCAGGTCCATTATAGAGCTTAGCAGAGCTTTTTCCAGTAGATCCTCAGCATGTGTCTTTTGAAAGAAATCCGCAGCCAAATCACTGAGAGTATCAACATAGAAGGTCTGTCCGTCGATGGTTGGTCTCTTCACCAGCTTTTCCATATCAAAACTCATCTTCAGATCACCCACATTCAGAATTATCATCCCTCTCTTGCAGTCAATCATTGCACCAGCAGTAGCTGAGAATGGTCTACCAAAAATCAGTGGATCCCTTGGCTCCTCTCCATACTGCATAACCAAAAAGTTAGTAGGAATCACACAATCACCAATCCTGATTGGCACATCTTCCAGCACTCCTTCAGGAATCCTGACTGTTCTGTCAGTTAGGACTAATGAGATCCTAGTAGGCATAAAGTATGTCATCCCAAGTCTCTCAGCAACAAAATAAGGCATAAGGTTCACACTAGAACCAAGATCACACAGAGATCTCTCAAATATGTCCCTGTAGATACCACAGTTTAACTACAGTCTAACCAAATTTCTCAAATCTGTCCCCGGCAACGGCACCAAAAACTTGATATGCTCAGAGTTTACTTCCCTAAGATACACTGCAAGTGCATAGGCAAATGTAGTATGTAGGGCTCGAATCCATAGATACTCAAGAAATCTTACGGTAGACTATAGAACTCCGAATTAAGCTAGCTGATGCAATCAGAAATAAACTAAACATCAGAAACTAAATCAGCAAGCAAATCGGTTTGTTTTATCAATATACTAAAAGCGCTAAGTCCAGGGAGTTCTCAGGAAATCAAGACAAGCAGATCAATTATCAGTCATGATCAAATGAAGCACGGTTCTAGAACTCAAACACAGATATAGAATTAACTAACTTTCGCTGCGAGAATTCTCTAAGTCTAAACCACATAAACCCAAATTTCTTTGCAATTCCTAACAGAATAAACTAGCCTTAAGTGCAGGTTTGATTTGTTCACAATTCAATTAAACCAAATTTCTATGCAGATAATTAAATTGCTCAACCTAAATAGTTCATATTCTAAATCACACTTCCGTGTCAATTTATAAACCTAAAGTCTAGATTCCAAGTGATCGGATTAGAAACTAGTGTTAAGCACAATCCAGGTTGAAGAACTAATCAAGTTATGAATCCTTAACTGATAAATTAATCTAGCAAGTCATGAAATCACTAATGAGAATCCCTAAACATAACTATGAATCTACTCAGACATGATTAATGAAACAGAAATCAATGAATAAATAGACTGCATATATAAAAGAGTAGTGAAAGAAAAGGGGTTCGAAATCTTCTCCAAAAGCAAAAGCAGTACAAGGTAAGATCAGCCCCAAGCTCTCTAACTCTCTCTAGCTAAAAGTATGAATGTGTCATCAAAACAAAACACCAAAAACCTAATTATAAAGTGCTAATCACGGCTTGCGTCTCTTTTGTAAATACTGGAACTTCTGGGGCAAAAGCGCAATTCTCCAAAATCTTCATTAATGTGATGGCGCGAGGCTGTGTCGATCGATGCTAATGATGCATCGATCGATGCATAGGTCGATCTGAGATAGTCAATTCAGCTCTTACGGCTTTAGCTCCCAATTTTGCCCAAAATACTCCAATATCTTCCAAAATCCTCCAAACGTGTATGTACCTAATAAACACTTGTAAAGACTCGAAAGACACTATAAAAGACTCTAAAACATACTTATACCATGTCTTAAAACAAGTAAAAACCATGATATATCATTGATATAACCCATTTTTACATCATTTTAACTATCATTTATTTACATCTTTTGGGTGTTCTAACATGTTTTCTAATGGTTTTCAAGTGTAGTTTTATGTGAATTTTTATGAAAAGAGGGTGAAACAATCCAAAAGTCCATATTTTGACACCGACACTTTTCGTCAGAAGTTCCACACCAAATGGAGACCTTACCACCGTTAGAGCAAAATCAAAGTTGAACTCAAGGTAGAGGCATCTACCATCAACACTTATCAACTCGATTTAGAAGAATCCAACGGCTTAATCTCAAGAGCCGTTAGTAGAAAGATGGGCCGAACAGCAGACGAAGCACCAGTGGCCTCGACCAGAGCTGCCCAAACCACAAGGAAGATCCTGTTGGCGCGACCAGGACAGCCTATACTACGGGGAAGAGGCTGTTGGACGCGACCAGTAGGGTTGCAGCCAAGGCCATGAGACCTCCATTGTGAACTGACTTAGACCCATTTTTCTGGCCATTTTTGCCAGCTTAAGCCCACTAAAGGAGTTAGCGATTTTCCGCATCGAAATTTTGAGGGAAATTAACTCCTCTCAGCACCTATATAAGTAAATGCTTCCCCTTCCTCTCAACTCATCACCAACACAGTCAATTCTATAGTTTTTGAGTTTTCTTAGCTTTTAGGTAGTTTTTTGGGATTTAAATCTTTAGCCCTGAGTTTGTCTAGGCTAAGATCAAAACCTTTGTTACAATTTATTTTTTACCTTTTTAATGCAAGTATTTATTATGGTTTCGATTTGAAAATCCGAGTTGTTATCTGGTTAGGTTTTTAGGGGATATTTTCAATAGGGTCAATCATGATTAAGGACCATATGACAAAAATTCTAGAATTATGGTTATTTATTTAAATGATTTTCTGACTATTATCTTATGTTTAACCTTCACAAAGGAGTATAACAGCCGAACGAGAAAAACAACCGGTCGGGATGGATCAGACGAAGATCGACCAACATTCAAAGTTGTACGATCGATGTGGAAATGATGGCGTTAACCAAAGATGACATTTGAAGACTATTGGTCGAGTCAAAATTTGAATTGGTCGAGCGGATTCAGAGTTCGTCGAAGGACAAGAAGGATTGCCGAGGAACAGCTAGAAATCCGAAAGTTTCTAAATAATGGGACGTCCCTTGGAAGTGATAAAGGAGGTAAAAAATGTCTTTGGGTCGAAGCGGAATTTTAAAAGATGGAAAAGTTTAAGAGATATCCAAGTACAACAAAATCTGGGGCGTCGGGTTAGACGCACGACGGGTTGAAAGCTTGACGGTTGGACGCATAACCTATTAAGAACGAGGTGTTAAGAAACACGAGGTGTGCACACACAAGGTGTAAAATAGGGACGCACTAGGTGTTAATCGGAAGCTCGAGCTGTCGTCACGCATGTAATGGAAGGGTGGCAGCGCCTGGGCTGGGATGAGTGTCGTCCAGGTTTCTCCGGAGGAGCAGGGTGGTGGCTGAGTGTCCGCCCAAGTGTCGCCGTGTGATTTTTCCACCTCTACCTTAGTTTTACTATAAATACCCAGCCTTCCCAGCCACAATTTCTCATTCTCAACCTAGATCTCACGGTTTAGAGTGAGAGTAGAGATAGAACAGGCACCGGGGAGGAACGGAGGAAGTTCCCGGCAAGCCGGAATAGGTTTTCTAGCGAGCCGTTGGGGATTCCGCCGGTCGGCCGCGAGCACTTTCTTTGATCTGAAAACCGTTCTAGAGAAAGAGAACGTCCAGGTTAGAGAGAGAAAGTGAGACAAACCCATGAGAGAGAAGGAGAGGGCGGGAGTGTTCCGGAGGGGTGTTCTGATGTTCCATTACTGGTTCCGATGGGCGGTCAGGTACGTTTTATTGAAGTTGGTCGATAAGCCTTAGATTTGAGTAAAGGTTATTCTAAACCTTACCTTAACCTGTGTTTGACTTAGGATCTTTTTTTCTTGATCCAAGAGAAGTATCAGAGTTCGGACGGACCAAGGTATAGGATCGTCGGACCCGAGGAGGTGAGTCCCGATAGCTAGGACTAACGGGTTTTGTGCTGGTCTCGTCTTAAGGATTGAATTACTGCGAGTATTTATCCTTAAGTTCATTGATGTGAGTTGTGTGTATTACTGTAGAGGTTTATATTGGATTGGAGATCATAAATTCAGATGACGCTCTACTTATTCAGAGATGAATAGCTGGAAGACTATCATTCTACATGGAAGCTAAGAGCTCTTGAAGTAACCAAACTAGAACAAGTAACTAGAAGAGAAGCATCTGTGAATAGTGTCCATGGATGAACAGTAAAAACAGCTTAGTTACTTTAAGATATTTTGAACTAGCTTCTCTTGTAAGCTTAAATATGTGGACAATTATTAGCCACATCTTTAGGATGAGTCTAACAGCTAGTTTCTGTATATTGTAAGGAGGATTTCAAAATTCAAAGATAAGGAGACATATTCTCTTCTCCAATTCTCTCTCTACTCTCTCTCTTGTTCTTATCCTCTCAAACTCTCTCTAATCTTCTAATCTTGTGATTCTTTGTCTAACTCTCCTATTCTCTGTTTATACTCTTAAATTCTATCATGGTATCAGAGCATTAAGATTATGTACCTATTCATTTCCGCAAACTGTTTCTTTAAACTCTGATTTTCTTGTTCTTAAAACTGTTCTTGAAACTCTCTTAAGAAACCGCTTTCGTTCTAGGAGTATTCTGCTCTTAGCTCATTCTCTCTTGGTTTCTAAACTTCTTTGTGATCTTTCTTCTTGAATACTCCCTCCACAGCAATGGAGAACTCAAGAGTGATAATTCATGTTGTCCTTAAAGGCGCGAACTATCTTGTTTGGGCTAGAATGGTTAAATCTGCCCTTGGTGGTAGAGGTTTGTGGAAGCATGTTCTGAGTAACACTGCTCCACCTAAGATGATGAAGTCTGACGCTAAGGACAAGGCTAAGGCTGGAACTGAAGCAGAGACTCAAGCTGATGAAGAAGCTGCTCAAGGAGCGGCTCTTGAAGCTGAAGAACTATGGGTTCAAGGAGACCAGAATGTACTTTCCATTCTGCAAAGTTCCCTTGAACCATCTCTCTTGGAAGCTTATTCTTATTGTGAAACTTCCAAGGATTTGTGGGACACTCTCAAGAAAGTCTATGGGAACATGTCCAATCTGAGCAGGGTGTTTGAGCTAAAGCTGGCTATCAACAATCTTCATCAAGAAGACATGGAGTTCAAACAACACTTTGAGAAGTTTAGAGCTTTGTGGGCAGAGTTAGAAATGCTAAGGCCACCTACTGTGGATCCCATGGTTCTTCAGGAAAGAAGAGATCATGATAAGGTGTTTGCCCTCTTGTTAACTCTGAATTCATCTTACGCCAACCTCATCCAACACATGCTAAGGGCAGAGACACTTCCTTCATTGGATGATGTTTGTGCTCAAATTCAGAAGTAGCATGGATCCTTTGGTCTCTTTGGAGGTAAGCGTGAGCTTGTGACTGCACACAAGAGTGCATTCAGACCTGAAGAGAAGCAAGGAAATGGTGGTGACAAGAGGCAATTCTGGTTTTGTGAACATTGCAAGAAGAGTGGCAATCTCAAGGAGAAATGTTGGCACCTACATCCTCACCTCAAGCCATCATCCTTCAATCGGTTCAAAGACCAAAGAGCTAACTACTCCCAAGGTGGTGAATCTGGTCCATCTTCAGTGCAGGTTGGTGAGGAAGGAAGGGCAATGGTGGTTCATCAAGCTCCTGCCATGGTAGTTCAAAATGATGTGGTAAGATGGTCAGACCTTGAAGCTCTTATCAAAGCTTTCTAGGAGAACTCTGGTATGGCTCTTGGTAACTCCCTTTTTGCTTCAAATAGAACCAAACCATTGATAGTTGATTCAGGAGCATCTCACCATATGATCAGATACCAATTCAAGGCATAGGAAATCTTAAGTTGTTTAGCAAAGAATCAAAAGCTTTCTATATGCCTAGTTTTACATCAAACTTATTATATGTGAAAAGAGTAGCTACTGATCTTAATTGCAATGTTATTTTCAGTCCTAATGATGTGATTTTTCAGGATATTGAAACAAGTAAGTTGCTTGGGAAAGGTGTTACAAAGAATGAGCTTTACATGCTTGAGGACACCAACTCTTCTTCTGAATTATCTACTGCCTTATATACTTGTGTTGGTGTGGATGACTCTATTTGGCATGCTAGACTAGGACATCCACACTCTAGGGCTTTAGGTCTCTTATTACCTTCTGTTTCTTTTAAAAATGATGATTGTGAGGCTTGTATTCTTGGGAAACATTGCAAATCTGTTTTTCCAAGTTCTAAAACTACTTATGAAAGTTTCTTTGATCTTGTTCATTCGGATGTGTGGACTTCTCCTTGTGCATCTAGAGAGAATCATAAGTACTTTGTTACTTTCATTGATGAAAATCTAAATACACTTGGATAACATTGATGCAAACTAAGGAAAGAGTGTTAGAAGCTTTTATGAACTTTCAAAGTCATGTTACTAACCATTTCAATGCTAAGATCAAAATTTTTAGATCAGACAATGGTGGTGAGTATACAAGCAATGCCTTCAAACAACACTTGTCCAAACATGGGATTCTTCATCAAACAAGCTGTCCTTACACTCCACAACAAAATGGAGTGGCTGAGAGGAAGAACAAACACTTAATGGAGGTTGCAAGGTCCATGATGTTCTACATGAATGTTCCTAAGAGGTTTTGGGGAGATGCAGTCATGATTGCATGCTACTTGATCAATAGAACTCCCACAAGAGTTCTTAAGGATCAATCTCCATTTCAGGTATTAAACAAAACCAATCCATCAGTTGATCATTTACGTGTGTTTGGGTGTATTTGCT
Source organism: Orychophragmus violaceus (assembly GCA_030180135.1). Taxonomy (NCBI): domain Eukaryota; kingdom Viridiplantae; phylum Streptophyta; class Magnoliopsida; order Brassicales; family Brassicaceae; genus Orychophragmus; species Orychophragmus violaceus. The sequence continues at coordinate 61,913,274 of CM058235.1, forward strand.
TTGTGTTAATACTAGGAGAACAAAGGCATAAGTTGGATGCTAAGAGCACCAAAGCCATGTTCATTGGATATTCCACAACACAAATAGGATACAAGTGTTATGTGCCTAAAACAAGGAAGGTTTTGATCTCAAGAGATGTGAAATTTATGGAGACAAAAAGTTTCTATGATGAGATGAATTGGGACAGCTTGAAGGATCTTCCCACATCTCAATCAGACTGAGCTGCTAACCTAAGGATGATCATGGAGAGTCTTGGGATTAACTTGCCTCAGAAACCGGCCAACGCAAGTCCTACTCCTTCAGTCCCTGATTTACCTTCAGAAGCTCCACAACATTCCCATCCTGATCATGAGGGGGACACTAATGAATCAGAACAAGAACTGCAAGAATCTGATTCGGGTACACATGATCAAGCTGGTGTTGAGGAGCATGAGGAACATGAGATAGAAACTGAGGAGTTGGATCGTCAAAATGAAGAGATTGAACAGGCAGTTCTGAATGAGCAGCCAGTTCAAGTGTTAAGAAGGAGCACAAGGGAGATAAAGGATCCATCATAATGGAAGAAGACTAGAGTCTACTTCAACAGCAATGCAATAGCTCATCCCATTCAAGCCGTATGCACTTTGGCTCATGTACCTTTGGAACATCAAGTGTTCACTGGAAAGTTGGATCAAGAACAAGTTCCAACAACCTATGAAGAAACTAAGGGAGATAAGAAGTGGATGCAAGCTGTGAATGAAGAGACCAAGGCAATGGAAAACAATGAGACTTGGTATGAGTCAGATCTTCCCAAAGGGAAGAAGGCAGTAAGTTCTAAATGGGTGTTCACTATCAAGTATAGAAGTAATGGAGAGGTGGAGAGATATAAAGCAAGGCTGGTAGCAAGAGGCTTCACTCAAACCTATGGAAAGAATTATTTGGATACGTTTGCACCAGTAGCTAAGATTCATACAGTTAGGATCATCTTATCTTTGGCAACAAACCTTGATTGGGAGCTTTGGCAAATGGATGTCAAGAATGCATTCCTTCAAGGGGAGCTTGAAGATGAGGTATATATGACACCACCTTCTGGTCTTGAGGATATGGTTAAACCAGGAAAGGTGCTAAGACTCAAGAAGGCTATCTATGGTTTAAAGCAATCACCAAGAGCTTGGTATCATAAACTAAGTTCAACACTTATGCAAAGAGGATTCAAGAAGTCTGAAGGAGATCACACCTTGTTCACTCTTCAAGATCAGGAAGGTATCATTGTCATCCTTGTTTATGTTGATGACATTATCATATCAGGAAGCAACAAGTCAGGTATACAAGACACTAAGGCTTATCTCAAATCTGTTTTTGATATAAAAGACCTTGGTGCTCTAAAGTACTTCCTTGGGATAGAGGTTTGTCGATCTAATGAAGGACTCTTCTTATCTCAAAGGAAGTACACACTTGATTTGTTATCTGAAGCAGGGAAGCTAGGAGCAAAATAGGCTAAGACACCTCTTGAGGAGGGCTACAAAGTCATAAGAGAGGGGGAGCTTGAGGATAGACCATTTGAGGACATTACTCAGTATAGAAGGATGGTTGGTAAGCTCATTTAATTAACCATAACCAGACCTGATTTGTGTGTTTGCAGTAAACCAAGTAAGCCAACATATGCAAGCTCCCAAGATGCATCACTGGAATATGGTTGAAAGGATACTCAGATACCTAAGTGGTGCTCCTGGTCAAGGCATTTGGATGGGTTGCAATCAAAGCACAGATGTGGTTGGGTATTGTGATGCTGATTGGGTAGGAGATAGAGTGGATAGAAGATCTACCGAAGAATATTGCACATTCATTGGAGGTAACCTAGTTACTTGGAAGAGCAAGAAGCAGAAGATAGTCTCATGCTAAAATGCTGAAGTTGAATATAGAGCAATGAGGAAGTTAGCAACAGAATTGGCATGGATCAAAGCTCTTCTTATGGATTTGGGGATTGAAACATCAAAGCCAATCACCATGCATTGTGATAATCAAGCAGCCATTCACATTGCCTCAAACTCAGTCTTCCATGAGAGAACAAAGCACATAGAAGTGGATTTTCACAAGGTTAGGCAGATGATTGAGCAAGGAGTTGTGTTGCCATGTTTCACAAGAAGTGAAGAACAACTAGCTGATGTCTTCACTAAGGCAGCAAGTTTGAAGGTGTGTGCGTCCATTCACACAAAGCTTGGACTCATTACGCTTCATGAATCCTCTAAGGCCGTGGAGTCTACACTCTTTTTCCCTTCCTGAAGTTTTATCCCATGTGATTTTCTTCATGAAGGTTTTTAATGAGGTAGATCTCCATTGTCATTCCAAGCTTAATTCAACATTTGAATTCAAGCTTGAGGGGGAGTATTGGATTGGAGATCATAGATTCAGATGACGCTCTACTTATTCAGAGATGGATAGCTGGAAGACTATCATTCTACATGGAAGCTAAGAGCTCTTGAAGTAACCAAACTAGAACAAGTAACTAGAAGAGAAGCATCTGTGAATAGTGTCCACGGATGAACAGTAAAAACAGCTTAGTTACTTTAAGATGTTTTGAACTAGCTTCTCTTGTAAGCTTAAATATGTGGACAATTATTAGCCACATGTTTAGGATGAGTCTAACAGCTAGTTTCTATAAATTGTAAGGAGGATTTCGAAATTCAAAGATAAGGAGACATATTCTCTTCTTCAATTCTCTCTCTACTCTCTCTTTTGTTCTTATCCTCTCAAACTCTCTCTAATCTTCTAATCTTGTGATTCTTTGTATAACTCTCCTATTCTCTGGTTTATACTCTTAAATTCTATCAGTTTATGCCATAATTGATTTTGTTGATGCATGCATGATTGTTGTGATAATTACGTGATCTGTTAGGGAATCAATCCGGAAATGTTATGTGATAAGTACGAGATCAGTTAGACCTGAAAATGTAATGTTATAAGTACGGGATCTGTTAGGGAATCGACCTGGAAATGGTATGTGATAAGTACGAGGATGGATTGCGATCCACTCGGAAATGTTTGTGGAAAAGATGTTTTCCCCTATGGGTGAGGATGTTGTGATAATTACGTGATATGTTAGGAAATCGACCCAAAAGTGTTATGTGATAAGTAAGGGATCAGTTAGACCCAAAAATGGAATGTAATAAGTACGAGATCGGTTACGTAATTGACATGGAAATGGTATGTGATAAGTACGAGGATGGATTGCGATCCACTCGGAAATGTTTGTGGAAAAGATGGTTGTATTGATCCCGTATGGGTGAGGATGTGGTAGCTCCATCAGATCTTTGATCCACGCGAGTCTCCCTTTCGTTTTTAAAGATGGTTGTAGCGGCTGCCGTAATCTTCGGATCCTTTGCAAGACCCTACACCGTTTGATGTGTGTGTTAGTACTTAGATGTATGTGTGGTTATCATGCAGTCTAAGTTACATGAATTTTGTGATGCATGTGGCCGTATGTGATCTTCGGATACTATGGGCCAACTTGGGTGTTATGTTGCTAACCGCATATTGAGTGATGCATGCAGGTTAGACGTGAGTTAGTCATCGAACATGCTTAATATTGTTCTAAGATGTGCATCCTAGGGTATGTGTAGATACTCGAGGTAAATGTTATTGGTACTACTCGTTTCGTACTACGCGGATTCGGAGAAAGGGCTCGGAGGGTTACTTGGGTCGCTCCCATGGCCGAGCTATCGTGTGACGACGCGATCCCGTGGATTCAGGTGTGATGCTCGGACCATGATCCTTTGTGGTGATTGGCCGCTAGTAGTCACGAGAGAGAATGGGTGTGGTATTCACTTTTTTGTCAACTTGGTTATCTTTAGTAACTTAGTATATTACTTGTATTCCATGATATCCAAAAATTGAAAAAAATAATGAAAGAGTATTAAACATTTATTATAATTTAGTACGTAAATTTATTAACCAATCGAGAACATGTTCCCTTTCGAAGAACAAATCAATGTATTTCGTTCAGCTGAGAGGATTATGAACAATCAGTTTCTTATGGTAAATTCAACGCATAACAATTAGATATTATGAAACAAAAGCAAACATGGGTCATTCTCATGTAATCATTCGAGAAAAGCTCAAAACGAGTAAGTGGATTTTAATGTAAAGTCGCAACTGTTGCGTATCGAGTTAAAATAATGACCGGGTATTTATTTCAATAAACCTAAAAACTCTTCACTTTCTTCTTCTACCTCTTCCCTATCATTTTCTGATATTCAAAGAGATATCCACAATATGAATCCGCTTATAACATGCGATTCTGAAAACTCACAATTTCACAAAATTGCTGATATTACTTTGAAGGATAATCGCTGGAATGTTCGAGCGAAGGTTTTGAGAGCGCCGTGTTTTACTCACTATGATGCTTCTTTGGAATTAATTTTATCTGGTGAAACGGTATTCTTCTTCTACTTTTTTATCCCTTGGAATTAATTTACCCCTTTCATTTTATTGGGTATACATGGCACCCATAAATTCATACGTTTTTATTTGTGTACTTCCTTTTGTAACCTTTTGTTATAATCAACAGGGAAGTCAGATTCAGGCTTTAGCTTTCGAAAAAAATGCCCGGAAGTTTTTTTTTGTTTTACAGAAAGAAGGTTGTTGGTTTAATTTTTTCTGATATTAAGGTTTCGTTAGGGCCAAAGTATGACGGATTATGTCCAACGTTTAATGATATTCTTATAACTGACGAGACATACATCACTGAGAAATTCGATCCTCTAACTTTGGATTACCCCTTGAGCAATCAAACCAATCCAAGGAATTAATGATGGAACGGTTTCAGATAAATATGCAATTGGTTAGTGTTGTTTACAATACGTAATTATTAGATTAAGTGGAGAAAGCTAACATCGGATTTGGAAGAATTTTTCTTGTTGTTTTTAGGGGATTAACTTATATTTAAAAGATTTTTTTCATATAGATGTTGTTGGTGCTATAACATGGGTTGGAGAGCTTTAATGGGTAGATGACTCTTCAAAGGTCTATTGGTATTCACGTACACGCGCTAAAGTTCAATTCATGCTAAGAGATGCCAAGTAAGTTTAAGTTTCATAGTTTTATAATCATCTTATAATTAAACCTTATAGTTGACCAAAAAAAAATAAACCTTACTAAATAATGATGTTGGAATTGAAGGAAGAGGGCCATAGAATGCGTTGCCTATGGACCACCCGCTGAGGAATTGTCGAGGCGTTTTGAACAAGTTCCAGACAAGCATTTGTTTGTTTTGATCCGATTTTTCGGGATCGAAATATTTTGCGGTATGTTGACATGTTTTCTAGAAAATATGAGTAAGACATTAACATATAATAAAATTATAAGTATGTTTTTTCTTACATAGGGGTAACTTGGCTTAGAGGAATAGAAGAGCCTTCTGCAATTGACTATCATCAAGTATCTTTGGATGTGTTGAACAGTTTGATGGAACGGTATGAATATTTTGAAATTGTCATATTGAACATCTTATGATCATATAAATTATTAACAACATCTAACTTATTTCTCTCTTTTATTTCTTGTACCCTAATCCTCTTTCGACATGGTACTCAAACGAGCACCAGACTCTCGATCGCTACTAACTCTCGTTCACTCTTATTCTATAACTATTAAGAACTATGAATTTTAAATTTTTTGATTCCTTAAATCCAGTGTAAATATTGCAAAGCATTTGTTTTCTATTTTATGGGTTAATTAACTTTACAATAAATTTAGTTAATATATAATATTGCAACTTATACATGTTTATTATAAGTTGGAAAAAAGCGATTATACACTTTACATATTGCAAGTATAGATTAGCTTCGAAACTCGTACACCTACCACAAACAGGTAAAATATAACCAAACTATCTCATATTGCTTTCAAAAAAGTCCAAAAATACTATATGATACGACCCATAGCCCAATACATTGCAATACGAATAATGAGTTGAATATTAGTCATACCAATAGCGAGAAATAAACAACTTGGTTACTACTATACCTGAAGTAGCGCATTAGTCGCCCATGTACAGACCAATTCACGATTTTTCTACGACTCTTCACATCAGACGCAAAAATTGTCACCATACCACCGACTAGCATGTGACTATTGTTCCAGGTCTCGACAATGGTCGTTAATCAATCGTGAATCGACGACTAAATTGGCGACAATCATTTTCGGTCGTATATAAGCGACTAATACAAGTCCATATATCCGTTGTCGCAAAATAGTAGCAATATTGTCCCCTAATAGTGGCCAAATGTTACGACTAGAAGTAGTCGCAAGATACAGTAGCAAAAACGCTGTTTTCTTGTAGTGCCTTGAACTGACGCTTCGCTTGATTGATTACACCTGTTTTGTTTACTTTATTGCATTATTTACTGCTTATTCTCTGCTGCTGCTTAGATTAATCGAACCTCTATAGGCTATCGTAAGATTCTTGAGTCTTTGTGAATTCGATCCCTATATACTACTTGTCACGTCTGTGCACTTGTAGTGTAGCTCTAGGGATTTACCTCGAGCATATCAGACACATCTTTTCATGCTCTAGAGCTCTTGATCGGTTCTACTACAACCGAGAGCTATATCTATGTGTCTAGGAAGTCCCTGCAAAGATTCGGGTCAAACGAAATTCATGATCCTAACCATAGGAAAGATCTAGCTAGACTATACACATATTTTTCATGGACAGACACGTTTACGAAGAAGGGTCTTAACTTTTGACTCGTACCTCGAATTAGGGCGATTGTGGTCTCTATTGAAAGAGGAGACCGAGATCTTTCTAGTGACATAATACATATCTCGTCGCTTGACGGGTCCATATTTTAGCTTGTTTAAGCATCATAATTTTCGTAGTTTTCTTGCATCTTGCATTCATTTCTAGTCTTCTCGTTAGAAATCCATTCATATAGGACTTGGTGTGCCTAGATTAGAGTTTTTCATGTTTGAGTCCTTTTTAAGTCTTTTCTAGGTGATTTTTGGAGTTTTGGAAAGTTCTTGATGATTTCTAGACAATCCTTAAGTCTTTGGACTTGAGCCATAATCACGAAGAAAGAGTTGGAATTGTGGAAACTTGATTTTTGGTCATAGCGGTTTCGAATAGAGGCTTGGAGCAACCGTGATACGCCTCACGAGTCTTGACCAGCGTGTACCGGACTGAGCCACCCGCGGCAGATCAACCCATCTTAAAACACTCAACTCAGTAGGAGATTCTGCGACCTAATCATATCGACTCGAGTCGTCCGCAATCTACATAACCAATGAGGCTCCACAACCCACCTCACCCGCAATCACAGCCCAAACAAAGACTCAATAAACGCGCAGAAGATTCACTGTCTCGGCCATCACAGTCCCAGTTGTCCGCGACCCGCTTGGCCACTCAGAAACCGCAGCAGAGACAAAACGCGATGGACCGCACAACTTAATACCCAAAATGCACTGGAACTTCTGTGAATTGATCACACCGGGCCAAGGCACCCACGGCTGGTCTATCGTTTGAGCCATAACACCCCAGCCAGCCCGCTACTCGCGGCCCATAAACTTCATTGCGCATCCCAGCTCCGTCACGAGCGGTGATAGCAGGCTAACTGGAAAATGACATAGTTTACCCCTTACCCGATAAATATGTATTAAGACCTAATTTGTGGACACTCTCACTTTCACTAAGATTTTCTTTGCCTTTTTTAGATCTAAAAACTATTGTAAATATTTCCTTTTAAGGTTAATAAAATTTGTACTTCTTTAATCTTAATCACTTCTTATTTCTTCTTCCTAATCATGTTTTCTCACTTTATCTTCATGGATTTAGTATGGGAAATGGTTATTAGTTAGTAATCCTTTTGGGTCTTAAGGATGAGGTAGATTAGGCATGATCTAGGGAGCTTAGTGCTTAATTAATAATAATCCCTCTTTATTAGGTTTGATACTTATTCCAGATTTGCAAGGAATTGTTGATTTAGACTGTAATATTTTTGTTGCTCATAAGGTGTTTGGTGAAACGCTTGAAAGAATCTAATTAGAGATTTTGCTTGCTAAGCCAATGGAAATTGATGTATAAGATGTTTAATAGTTCTAAGAACTTGTTCATAGTTCTTGATTTTCTCATAATCACAATGGGAGATTGTTCTTGATTAGAGATCTATCAAAGGAATTATTTCCTAGAAATAAGATTAATCAAAGTTAGAGTTCTTGACTAAAAATTAATCTTTCTCGATGGTGTTGTGATTGATTTGAATGCCAGCTATCTTGTGATTTGAAATTGGGAAATTGAATGTTGCATGACTAGCATAGAGTTAAGATGAATGGAAATGTTATTAACTACTCTATGTGTCATTTAACCATCTTTTGCATGTTTGATTGTTTAATAAGAACCCATGCTCATCTCTTGCTAGCTTTGATTGATTGACCTCAGCCTAGACTCTCTTTTAATCTTTTTTATCTCTTTCGTGTACTTGCTCTCTCTTTCTCTCTTGAAATTTCGCAATTATTGTGCTCTCTTTTTTTTTTTACCTATTTGCTTTTGTTTATGGTGCTTGATCACTTAAGATTGTTAGGTTTAAAACCTCCCCTTCATGTTTGGCTTACCTTGATGAGTTGTATGCATTCCTTGTATAACTCTACCCATTTGGATTGATAAACTTCATTATGGTACAATGAAAATTTCTAGTATTTTGAGATGATTGACATTTCAAAAACCGGAAAAATTCTTATATCAATTTGGCATCGCTGCCAATTGGGTTCAGCTTTAGTCATTAGGATTTTGTTGTTGAGACTAAGTTCCTTTTATTATATAACTAACTAGTATTCTGGTATGTGCGTTGTACGGACTAACATTTATGTATTTAACATTTGTTATTATTTGATAACAAATTACGTATTAGAGTTGGTTTAAAGAGACGGTAGAAGAATATAATTACTATTTTTAGTTAATACTTTTTTTGGTTTAAATACACAGTTAGTTAAGGAGAGTCTCATCTTCTTAATTTGGCTTTGGTTTAGATTCATTTTAGAAAGAGATACGGATCTACATATTCAAACCTCCTAATCATCCAAAAAATGATTGGAATAGAGTTTGTTTTGGCTTCATTTCTTTAATTAAACATTCACATCAGTAGCTTAGATGGTCAATGTCATAGCAGAACATCCTTAATTTTTAAAATTTAACAAGTATTACCATTACATTTTTTAATCTAAAAATGTATTAACACTACTACCTTTTTTGAATCTATAAAAAATACATTTTCAATAAAAAATTTATGTTCCACTTACTTTCCGAGTTTCCCCTTATTTTTTTATAACTCGCTGACCTAGGTTAGCCGCGCATACAATGTCTAGCGAATTTCGGAACAAAAGTATTAATTCAATGATCATATTTGTTTTTTTTTTCTTCACCCAAAATTTATTTTTGATGTGTACAATTACAGATAAAAAAGTCAAATGGAGCCGAAAACAATGAAAGTGATTTTTCTAATAATATGAATATTAGAGATTGGTTTTAATTATTACGATTTCATACAAATTAAAATTTGATTAAAGAAAACGGAAAGCTTTTGAAATTTCCTCGGGTTTTATTTTCTTGTTTGTCAACCTCAGGTTTGATTTGATCAACTAATCCGTGATTTTTGATCATATCTTGAAGTATTTATTTTATATTTTTTCAAGTCACTTAACGACTCATCTCACGTGTCATATTTTCTGTTTTATTTATTTTCCGACAAAGTAATATTTCATTCATTGAAAAGAGTTTACATAATCCATGTCATATTTTTCTTATTTATTGGTAAAATTGTGCATCCAAAAATTGTTGGATTTTTAATTATATAAAGCACAAGTCACATGACCAGTCATAACTGCCACATGGTTTGGGATTCTATTTTAAAATATTTTTTAAACACTAAAATACTGCAAAATAAAGTAATTTAAAATTTAACTTTATTTAATGATAATGGAAACGTTTAATTTTTTTTTTGTTCGAAAAAAAGAGACGTTTAGAAAACTTGCTTTTATTAACTGGTTTCTTTTTTCTATAATATATATATATATATATATATATATATATATATATATATATATATATATGAAAAGATCAATCTACAAAAGTCTAAGTTTTCTCACACCATGTAATGAGTATATATATACTGGTTTCTTTTATTAACTGGTTTATATATATATATATATATATATATGAAAAGATCAATCTACAAAAGTCTAAGTTTTCTCACACCATGTAATGAGTAATGGCATCCATAAGTGTTTCAACCTTGGAGGAAGAGATCCGTTACAATGAAGGAATTTATCCAACCAGAAATATATTCATTGGTAGGTACGTATTTTGTTCTCGAAAAATTACATGATGACATTAAAAGTAACAACAGTGATAACCCAACATCATATAATTTAATTTTTATTAGATGGCACAGATCATAACTCTGTCGATATTGCTTACAGATGTGTTACATGTGTAGAGGAGATTTGACCGTAAGTGTAGTTATTTGGGTGATCATTTATAGTGAAAATCTAGCTATAAAGTAGAGACCAGTTATGCTATAGCTCCGTTAGTAGCAGCTTTATATGCACGCTTTATTATGGATTTTAAGTCTTAACTGCTCGTAATTGGATTGCTTTTCATGTACCGTGCAGGAGCTGCTCCAATTGGAAGAAGATGTGAACCTCTTAGAAGAGATGTGGCCTCAAGGAGAGAAGGTAGAGATCACTGTACCTCAGTACATTATGTATCTAAAGAATTTTGTAATCAAACAATTACCTTGCCTTGTCCTTTTTTCAGGCAGAAACTGCTTGGGCCTTCAGTGTCCTTGGATACTTGGCCAAGTTTATTCTTGGAATCATAGGGTTTGTAATTACATAATCACCTTATTACTTTTACACTCGCTCTTATTAAATAACTTTCTTTTTCCTTATTAAAGACTGATAGTTTTTGTGGCTTGGATTGCATACATCATCACATATCTACTTGCTGACCCTCCTCTCTCCTTTTCTCAATGAGGTTTTCATCATACTGGATGATGTCTTGGGTAACTTTATTTTCTGATATTGTTATGTTACTCTATACCATGTTTCTTTTGTGCCTGACCTGAGTCTATGTTGTTACATGGGACATTTTCGAATTCTCTAGGTCTTCTAGGCACCGCTGCTTTTGCTTTCTTTTTGATTTTACCTGCTACTTGTTGTTATTGCTGGGGAAATGATGCTTGGTTTGAATCTGGTCTTTGTTACCATCCATCCAATGAGGTAATTCATATAATGGCTTTTGAGATGTTTTTTTTTCTGCTATTTCAGAGGCCTTTCAATTTTTTTCATGGATTCTCATTAGCCTGATACCTCTAACATGGGATATTTAGACAACATATGCTCTGTTGCTGAGACACAAAGATACTGCACCAAAACCCTTCATTACCTGCAAGAGTATAGAGCAAGGCAAAGAAACAGTAGACACGAAGGCTTTATGATCATTCCAAAGTTTTAACATCAGTCACTGATTTAACAAAGGGACTACGTGCATCAAGATTTGGAAACAGGACATACACAATATCAAGAGACTCAGTCTATGGCAAGTAAGTTATGGTTCAGCCTGTCGATCAATTCAGTAACCACAACAAATTCTTTGTTCATGATCCCCACAGACGACTAATAAAGTAGAAAGCAAGACGTACCGCTAATACTTCAGAGTGTAAACAACACAAATCATGTTATTTCACTTGTCAGAATGACTCCTTTTGGCCTTACGGCGACTATGGTGATGAAAATGTGGAGTAGGCTTCTTCCTCTTTGTGCTGCAATGAAGTTATAACAAAGAAATTATGTTTTATTTGGTGGAAATCAAGTACGGAGTATCTTAACATCTTATAATTAATGGATTAGTTATAAAAGACTTGTCAGAATAGAGAAAAAATGATACATTGCTGACATCGAATGGGCAAATATGTTTTAAATGGTAAAGATAAGAAACTATATGATATTTTACCTCTGTGAAGTGACCAAGTCTCCAGCTTTGTGAAAAAGTTCAGAAGCTTTTGTGAGGAAATGTCGATATATCTCTGAATAGGGAATACTATACAGATCGGAGTTAGAGTCTGGTAACTTCTTTGTGCTCTTGGCGAGATGGTCAGATAGAGAAGTATCTAGTTTAGCTTCACTTCGCCTTTTTATAATACTGAAAAATCCTGTTGCAGCATGCTTTTGCTCTTCAGTGAGACTATTGAGCCACAAGGTGAACTCCTATAAGATTTTCAAAACACATCAAACATTGTGATAGTGGGTACCGTTTCATTCATATCGGGAGGATAGAAATTAGCACCAGGTGGTTTAGTCAAAGGAAAGACTGCTCTATATTCAACACCCTTCCAGCCAGCAATAGGTTTCGTTGCTTCAGGAAGCAACTTTACAGCTGAATCCGCCGTAGTCAAGAATGGTTCATTTTCATCCAGAGACGACCTACAAATGTAAAACGAAACATCAATTTCTTGTACCGAACTATCCTAACCGTCATGAGGTTTACACATCAGATAAAATATGTTCATGACAACATCTTTTGAAACTTTTATATTCTGCACCAGTTCCATTGACGAAGACTCCATAGATACAGTCACCTTCAGGACGCCTACAAATGTAACATTAAGTTTAAAAAAAGGATCAATAAGACTTCCACAGGAAGATCAGTAATGGTGTTTACCCGCCATCCAGATGTTTCTTGAATATCTTATCGAATGCACGACACATCTCCAATATAGTGCATAGTTGAGCCTGAAAGTGAAACCAACAACAAAAAAGGGTAAAACTTCATCAAAGAGAAATGGTTTCCACCCAACATCAACTGCAACAGGCCTTCCCATCCGGTCTAACTATCTTTCAAGTTCCTCGATGCTTTAGTCTATTAAGGATAGGATACTTGGGAAACGGGACCTGATAACAGACTCCAAGTGCTGCAGAAAAAAACAAACACAAAGACCATATGGAAATTTAGAACCAATAAAATTGTAACAATACGATAAAATCTCAAGCATTTCAGGCTTTAGTTGAGAACCTTAGAGAGCAGCTTTGCCAGATATTCTGAACCCATTTTGCTGGCTACGTGACCATAGTCAGGTTGGTGTCAAAATATTTCCGCTATTTTCTTCTTGCAAGCATCATGTCGACATTCTTATTAATATATGATTGTGAACGGTTCAATATCCCAAACCAAGGATGTTGCAGCATGTATAATCTTCCCTTAAGAACCTTACTAAGGCAAATATTACTTTATGTTAGGAACAAATGTTCTAAAGAACAGGAAAACACGCTGTAGATTTGGTTACTATTATTATCCCAAACTTAGCTTACCGAAGATAATATATGTCATGTAGCACTCAAAATAGACCATGTCATGTGAAACAAAAAAAGATGAAGAGGTGCTTACTTCTAATGCATTAGTTCCTTTTTCCATGAGGTCTAACTTGGTAAGAACACAAAATGTTCTCTCGCATGGGACAATCAAAAACATAGTTTTGATGCATCGGCATGCTCCTTCAGCCTATCTCTTGGAGCTGGATTGTTGTTCCAAACCTGATTAGGATAGCAGAAAACTTATCAAATTTACTTTAAGATTATCTCATGTTCACGAACAGAAAATTTGGACTAAAAGATCTACAAAACCTGCTAATAGAAAATATCGTCAATAATTTTTTCAGCCACGATTACACCCAAAGCTTTCTGGTCTGCCTCAGAAAGTTCTGTCAACTGCATAGTCAAGAACGTATCTCAAAATCCAAATATGAAACAGAGTACTTGAAAGTTTTTTTGGCGGAGAGAGAGAGAGAGAGAGAGAGAGAGAGAGAGAGAGAGAGAGAGAGAGAGAGAGAGAGAGAGAGAGAGAGAGAGAGAGAGAGAGAGAGAGAGAGAGAGAGAGAGAGAGAGAGAGAGAGAGAGAGAGAGAGAGAGAGAGAGAGAGAGAGAGATGAATCAATTTTGCGGTAGAGATTTTGTCCGGCGAAGAAATATCAACGATCGGGAGAAGAAGCGACGACCCCATTTTCATGATATCGGTGTTTGCGAAATTGAGCATGCTCTGATCTGATGGTTTCGACTGATATGGTACAATTGTAATTTAAAGTATGTGCGAATTCTGGCCCGAGTTTTTGATATAAAGGCTTTAAGCCCATCAAAATTAGAGTCTCGTCAAGATCCACGCTTTCCTCATAGCAAACAATCAGATGTGTTTACCATAGCTAAAGGATCACAAGATCTAGAGGACAACCACACTTGGTTCAACCTTTGGACAAAATTCATCTACTTAAAAGAGAGTCTAAAGCTCAAAATCAAATAGAGAGAGAGAGAAGCACATATTCAGTGGTTAGGAATATATCATCTGGATAATCAACATGGACAAGGTGGCCACGAAAATCAATCTGATCACAGAGGGCACCTCAATCTGCAACATCCTCCTCCTCCACGCCAACCACCTCAAGTGGTTAAAGGTTTTGGACTGCCTGTGCATCCACCTCAAGACCAACTGGAGCTGGTGATGTTCCAAATACACACCAAAACCGCCAAGGATCATTGCCTCCTCCGTTTCAGAACAACAATTTTGAGATCAAGGAAAGGCTCATCTCAATTGTTTAAAGCAATATGTTAAATGGTATTGCTATTCAAAATCCCTTAGACCATTTGAACTAATTTGAAAGGATTTGCGGAATGGTGAATATTAATGGAGTATCTGAAGATAGCTTAAAACTAAGGCTCTTTCCCTTTTCTCTCTCGGCGATAAGGCTTACCTATGGGAAAGACACTCCCAAAGGTTCAATCACATCTTGGGATGATTGTAAGAAAGCCTTCATATCCAAGTTCTGCTCTAGCTCGAGGACAGCCCGGTTTAGGAACGAGATAACAGCTTTTGATCAACACAACAACGAGACCTTCTCCAAGGCATGGGAATGTTTCAATATCTACACCAATCAATTCCCACACCACGGTTTCTCAAAAGATTATATCCTTAGTACTTTCTACTATGGTGTCTTTTCCAAGATAAGGATGCTTATTGAGACCCCTAGCAATGGAAACTTCTTAGGAAATGATTTAGAAGATGGAATATTGCTAGTGGATAATCTTGCCTTGAGTGATGACAACTGCAATGAGGACTATGATAGAGCTTTAAAGGGAGTTAAAGCTGTTGAGGACACCTCAAGCATAGAAATAAAGAGCTTGAGTGAAAAATTTGATAAATTCCACCTAGCTAAGGAGAAAAAAAAGATCCACTTCAATGGAAACAATTGTCCCACTCAAGCTTTTCAAGAGGTTTTTGAAGTGGACCAATTGACTCAAGAGGAGGTGAACTACTTGGGGAATCAAGGAAATTTTCAAAATTGCTTCAGCAAGAATAGCATCCAAGGTTATCAACCTCAACAAGTCTTTGTGCGTTTCAATCAACAACAAGGTTAGGTCCCTAGGCCAAACTACCAAGGTCAACAAGGAAGTTTTCAACCTAAGCTTCCTTTCAACCCTTTACCTTAAGCTTCTACCGCCTTGGCTGAAGATCCCGAAATGAAGACAGTGCTTCAACATATCATCCAAGGACAAGCCAATGGAGCCATGGACTTTAACAAGAAGATGGTAGACTTGGGCATCAAAGTTGATTCCAACTTCTAGGACCTCTCATCTAATATGGATTCCTTGAGCTCTAGGATTGAACATTTTGTAAAGTTTTAAGGGAAATGCGGATTCTAGCCCACAAAACATTGCAACACCATCAACATAAATGCTGAGAATGAAATGGCAATAGCTGAAATTGAATCCCTCTTAGATAGCTCTCCAATTTAGAAGGAGAAAGATGGAAGGTTAAATGAAGGGGACATTTTTGAGGAGTTCCTTCTTTCTCACTGCGCTGAAGTTTTGGGTGCTTAATTCCATTATGCGGATGTCTCCAATATCAAGATTACACCCACTTCATTTACAAATCTAGAAGATCTGGGAATATTCTCCTTGTCTTGAACCCTTGGAGACGTGAAGATAGATGATGCTTTGTGTGACACCAGATCAAGTGTTAGTGTCACCTCTCTTGAGATGGATGAGACATTAGGAATTAAGAGTATAGAGAGGTACACCTCTATTCTCACTTTTGGAGATTCTTCAACCAAGTTCCAACATGGCGAGATCAAGGACTACCTGGTCATTACTGTAGATTGTGTTATCCCAACAAACTTCGTTGTTATGAAGATGAGGGTGAGGAGCTCCCTCTACACCTCGGTACCAATTTTCTCAACACTACTGGTGCAACCATGGACTTCAAGAATAAAAGGGTGTGAATGATAACGTGTTATACCCTATGAAGTCTTGATACAGAAACACTTGTGGGACTATTACTAGTGATCTTGATCTTGATGAGGAAAGATATTTTTATAGTATTGGAAGTTTTGAGTATTGTTGATTCATCTCTTTTGGAAATCTTAGCATTTAAGGAGAAACAATCTTAAATGGTTGAGAAGATGCACTACAATGGTTGAAAAGGTTGATAAGGATGTTTTGGTTGGAGAAACAAGTCATGAGCTGATTAGTGAGCACTCAGAAAGTGCTCAAATGGAGGATGTGAATGGAATTAAAGGACCTCCTCCTATGAGAAAGAATAAGAAGGGAAAGCAATAAACACCTCCACCAAACCTAAAGCTCCAAACACTCTCACTATTAACCATTTTAACTCCATGATGGGAGCATTGAATACAAGATGAAATGCAAAGGAAGGTGCAAGCCATTCTCAAGGGCTAGAGCTATTCTCACTCTCGAGCTACAAACCGATCCGATCAAGCTCCAATAGCATCTCACAAAACTCTTGACCATCAAACAAGAGGTCAAGCCATCCCCATCACCTCACTAAAAATAAATGGTAGTCAAGCTTAGTTACCCAAAACAAGCTCACTTCGGAGGAAGTCACATCTTTATCCGTTTTACATATGGATTTAACTTTTATCTTTTCTAGTCAATGTTGATTGTTTTTTTTTTGAGTATTTATAGGTATTGAGAAGTTGGGATAATTAATAGAAAGAGGGGTGGCGAAATATGAATAAGCCATGTTGGCCGAGTAATCACGGGCTGAGGGAACCATTGGAGCTGTAGCGGCTGAGGCTTAACATACATACCAAGAAGCTACGCACCTTGACCAGACCAGGAAACCCACGGTTGATCAGTCCCGGCCTTAGAAGCCTGTAACGGCCGTTCTGGAGACACACACCATTCAAACAAAACTGCGACCCCTTATCTCGTGCCCAAGCTTAAAGTAGGAGAAGACCACACCAAGACCACACTTGTCAGAATATAGAAAAAATGATACATTGCTGACATCGAATGGGCAAATATGTTTTAAATGGTAAAGATAAGAAACTATATGATATTTTACCTCTGTGAAGTGACGAAGTATCCAGCTTTGTGAAAAATTTCAGAAGCTTTTGTGAGGAAAGGTCGATATATCTCTGAATAGGGAATACTATACAGATCGGAGTTAGAGTCTGGTAACTTCTTTGTGCTCTTGGCGAGATGGTCAGATAGAGAAGTATCTAGTTTAGCTTCACTTCTCATTTTTATAATACTGAAAAATCCTGTTGCAGCATGCTTTTGCTCTTCCGTGAGACTATTGAGCCACAAGGTGAACTCCTATAAGATTTTCAAAACACATCAAACATTGTGATAGTGGGTACCGTTTCATTCATATCAGGAGGATAGAAATTAGCACCATGTGGTTTACTCAAAGGAAAGACTGCTCTATATTCAACACCCTTCCAGCCAACAATAGGTTTCGTTGCTTCAGGAAGCAACTTTACAGCTGAATCCGCCGTAGTGAAGAATGGTTCATTTTCATCCAGAGACGACCTACAAATGTAAAACGAAACATCAATTTCTTGTACCGAACTATCCTAACCGTCATGAGGTTTACACAGCAGATACAATATGTTCATGACAACATCTTTTGAAACTTTTATATTCTGCACCAGTTCCGTTGACGAAGACTCCATAGATACAGTCACCTTCAGGACGCCTACAAATGTAACATTAAGTTTAAAAAAAGGATCAATAAGACTTCCACAGGAAGATCAGTAATGGTGTTTACCCGCCATCCAGATGTTTCTTGAATATCTTATCGAATGCACGACACATCTCCAATATAGTGTATAGCTGAGCCTGAAAGTGAAACCAACAACAAAAAGGGTAAAACTTCATCAAAGAGAAATGGTTTCCACCCAACATCAACTGCAACAGGCCTTCCCATCCGGTCTAACTATCTTTCAAGTTCCTCGATGCTTTTGTCTATTAAGGATAGGATACTTGGGAAACGGGACCTGATAACAGACTCCAAGTGCTGCAGAAAAAAACAAACACAAAGACCATATGGAAATTTAGAACCAATAAAATTGTAACAATACGATAAAATCTCAAGCATTTCAGGCTTTAGTTGAGAACCTTAGAGAGCAGCTTTACCAGATATTCTGAACCCATTTTGTTGGCTACGTGACCATAGTCAGGATTGGTGTCAAAATATTTCCGCTATTTTCTTCTTGCAAGCATCATGTCGACATTCTTATTAATATATGATTGTGAACGGTTCAATATGTTGGGAATGTCCTGAAATCTACTGTACTATCTCTAGAAGGTATGATAAATGTCGAGATCAGACATAAGTCATAAATACTGGGTGATCATGATGACTTGCTAGAGCCCGCTCATGATCTATAAGTTTAGGACTTATTACCAGTATTGTATGATCCCAAAGGGTCACACACCATAGCTAACGGGAAAGTTAAATGGAATTAATACGGTAAGATGCAATGGCATTTACTGTATTAGATCAGAGAATTGGGCCAGACAAAATACAGGCTTTTGTCTGATTTGTGTCTTGGGCCCAAAAGATTAATGAGCCATTAGTCTAATGACTTGGGCCCATTAATGAGAGAGCTAAAAATCGCCAACCCTAGGGTTTGCAAACCTATCCTTGCGATTTTGTTCAGGTGGCCGAAAACTCTCTCTCTCTGATCCATCTCTTTGGTCTAGCAGCCATCCCGGCTTGTAAGAGTGTGGATACCAAAGGAGGAGCAGGTTGTTCATCTGTTCTAAGCTGATCTTGTCATTACCATCAATAATCCGCTGCAAAAGGTAATGTCACAGGTTTGGTTTTATGATTCGTTTTGCAAGAACCTAGATCTGTTTAAGATTATGTGTTAGGTTGTAATTTGGGAATTAAACCTTGAACAAACTCATAATCCTTCAGTGGTATCAGAGCCTAGGTTTTAGGTTTCTTGTGAAATTGGATCATATGGAATTTTAATGATTTAGAATCAATTTGAATAAGAAATCATTAAAAACCCTAATTGTGATCATGAAAAGGTCTCGGCCGTGTGATACTTGGGCCGCAAGGCTGAGTATCGATTTCGTGATCCAAAAAGCGATCGATTATGTCTCGGCTTGGTTGTGTTATCGACCGTGTTATCATTGTCGATCGAAAACAATGTGCCGAGAGAGGGACCGCGTGATCATGCCGATTGATCGAGTGCCGCAAAGACCGATCCTTTGTGATCGTGATGTAAGGGCCGATCGATTGGGTGGATCGACGATCGCATGGGCCGCGTGATCAGTTGGCCGAGATCGATCAAAGATCGTGAGGCTAGGTCGGATCATGCGTGTGCCGTGCGTGTGATCGTCCGTGTGTGTGGCCGTGCGATGATCGATCGTTAGCGATCGTGAGCAGCCGCTAGGTCTCGAATGGTTCATGGGCCATCGATTGCGTTAATGGGCCGAGTTGGATCATGGATCCGATCGTTTGGCCCGTTAAAATTTTATGTCCCGCGAATAGTCAATCGGTTAAACCGAGCTTTGCGGTTTGTTGCCCAAAACCACACCGATTAAACCGGTCCATTTAATTGGCGGTTAATTGTGTGTTTAAAGCCTTAAACCGCAAGTTAAATCAAATTGGCTAAAACACTAGGTGTTTCTTCCCGGTTTTGGATTTAACTGAACCGATCCAATTTAATTGGTGGTTCAAGCGGTTAACCCGAATCGCGGTTTGCTGGAAATTATTTAATACATGGTATTATTTAATTTCTGGTTAAACCGGATTGAAATTCAAAATTGAATTTTAACCTAAACCGAAGGCTGGTCTAAGTTTGATTTGGTTGGACCAAATAATTTAGAGCTGGTCTGGTTTAGTAAATAACCGATGGTTTTGATAGTTAATTTGGTCTTGGACCAGAATTAATAAACCGAATCGGTTATGTCAAATTATTGGGCCAACTGGAATTCTATGGTCTTGGGCCAAGAATTGGGCCTATAATTTGTGACCCAACCCAAAATATTTATAAAATATTAAATTAGAAATTTCTATTTTTAGTATGTTACTAAATTTAGAAAGTTTCTAAAATAAGTAAGTTTCCCAAAATAGTAATCTTCTATTTTTGGAAATAAAACTTAAAATCCTCAAAAACAATATCAAGCTTGGATGTCTTTCCAATCTTGTCAGCTACTTAACGCTTATTCGATTACAGATATGGCTTACAGTGTGAGGTATCTGTTTTCGCGTAAGTAAAGTAGTATATAATCACTAATTTCATTGGGAGTCCCAGACTTTAGTGATTATTTGGCTGTAAGAGATTGGTTTCCTTGACTGGGCCATCGGGAGTCCCGGGCCTTGAGACATCTGGTGAATTTGGGCCTCGGGTCCAATTCACAACCGAGAGTTATATGAGATATAACTAGCTGTGTGTATGCTTACCAAGTAAAGCTAATTCCGGGTGACGGCCAGTGGCCCACTTTGGATTTAGCTGAACATGGGTCTCGGAATCATTGTATTCTTATGAGGTTAAACAAAGAAATTTTGAATACAATGCGAGTTTTCTTATAAGTTTTTAAGATTACTCTTTTATGAACTTAATAACTAAATCTCTATTGTCTCATATTTTCAGCTATGTCAAGCACAACAACACAAAACACTTTCTCGATCCGGTCTGCCCTTGAGAAGGACAAACTGAACGGATCAAACTTCCTGAACTGGTCCAGGAACCTGAGACTTGTGCTCAGGCAGGAGAAGAAGGCTTATGTCCTTGAAAGAGCTCTCTCTCCTAGACCTGCGAATAATGCCGCACAAGCTGTGAAGAATGCTTGGGATACGCATTCTTCAGATGCTAATGACGTGATTTGCCTGATGTTGGCGACAATGGCTCCCGAACTGCAGATGCAGTGGGAAGGCCTGACTTGTCCCATGGAGCTGATGGCAAATCTGAAAGCGTTGTTTCAGGAGCAGGCTCGTACAGAGAGATTCCAAACTGTTAAGAATCTCTTGGACTGTAAAATGGCTAAGGATGCAGCAGTGAGTCCACATGTTCTGAAAATGATGGGTTATCTCGATCATTTGACTAGGCTCGACTGTCCTATAAGCCAAGAGCTTGCTTGTGATATCGTTCTGCAGTCTCTTACTCCTGCATATGACCAGTTCATTTTGAACTATAATATGCATGGGTTGATAAAGACTTTTCCTGAGCTACATGGTATGCTCAAGACTGCAGAACCTAATCTGAAGAAAGCCAAGGAGTCGTCTGTACTCATGGTGCAGAAGGGCAAGGGTTTCAAGAAATCCGCTGCAGACAAGGGAAAGGGCAAGACAGTCAGCAATGAAAACGCCAAGCCCAAGCCCGTGTCCAAAGCTGGGCCTTCTGACATCTGTCACTTTTGTAAAGAGGCAGGGCATTACCGCAGGGACTGTAAGAAATACCAGGAAAGTCTGAAGAAGAAGAAGTCCTTGGAGACTAAATCTTCAGGTATTTTTGTTATTGAAGTAAATACTACTACTTCTGATAATACCACTTGGGTATTAGATACTGGATGTGGGGCTCATATTTGTACTAATATGCAGGCGCTCAGCAACAGTAGAAGGTTGAAGCAAGGGCAAGTAGAGTTGCGGGTTGGAAATGGAGCGAAGGTTCCAGCACTGGCCGTTGGCACTTACTTGTTGTCTTTACCTTCTGGATTGATTTTAGAACTTGAGAATTGTTATTTTGTACCTGCTATAAGCAGAAATATCATTTCAGTTTCATTGTTGGATTTGCAAGGATTTGATTTTTCTATTAAGAATAAATTGTGTTCCTTTAATCTCAATGATATGTTCTATGGCTGTGCCCCTCTTATAAATGGGCTGTACATGCTGGATCAATCTGCTCCAGTATATAACATAAATACAAAACGGTTCAAATCTAACGAAGAAAATGAAACGTTTCTCTGGCATTGTCGTTTGGGGCACATTAGTGAGAAACGCGTCAAGAGGCTCCATTCAAATGGACTCTTGGGCTCATTTGACTTTGAGTCTTGTGAGCAATGCGAATCTTGCCTAATGGGCAAAATGACACGGGCCCCTTTCAATAAATCCACAGAAAGGGCCAGTGAACTATTGGGCCTGATACATACTGACGTGTGTGGCCCAATGTCCACAAGTGCTAGAGGAAACTTTCAGTACTTCATTACATTCACTGATGATTTCAGTAGATATGGATATGTCTACTTGATGAAACATAAGTCGGAAACCTTTGAAAAGTTCAAAGAATTCCAGAATGAAGTACAGAACCAGCTTGGTAAAAGTATTAAGGCTCTTCGGTCGGACCGAGGAGGAGAATACTTGAGCCAGGAATTTCGTGATCATCTGAGTGAGTGTGGGATCATCTCCCAACTCACACCTCCTGGAACACCTCAGTGGAATGGTGTTTCTGAGAGAAGGAATCGGACATTGTTAGATATGGTCCGATCCATGATGAGTCACACAGACCTTCCTATATCCCTTTGGGGATATGCTTTGCTCACCCCAACGTTCACACTGAACAGAGTGCCATCAAAGGCAGTAGCAAAGACACCATATGAGATATGGACTGGAAAAGCTCCAGCAATGTCTTTTCTCAGAATTTGGGGTTGTGAAGCCTATGTCAAAAGATTAATCTCAGACAAGCTTACACCAAAATCTGACAAATGCTACTTCATTGGTTATCCTAGGGATACCAAGGCTTATTACTTCTATCTGCGATCCGAGAACAAAATCTTTGTTGCTCGGGATTGTACTTTTCTTGAAAGGGAGTTTCTCTCTAGAAAAGATAGTGGGAGTAAGGTACAACTTGATGAAATTCAAGAAGGACAGGAACCTGTTCAACCTAATGAGGAAGAACAGCAGGATGAATTACATGAAGTTGTAATAGAACCTGAACCTGCAGTACCTGAAGTTCGAAGATCCGGAAGGATCCGTCACGAACCTGATAGATATCAGGGATTCCTCGTGACTAATTGCCATGATCTTTTGATCATTGACGGTGATGAACCCTCGAACTTTGCAGAAGCCATGATGGGCCCTGACTCCTTAAAGTGGCGTGAAGCCACTGAATCCGAGATGGAATCCATGTCTGTCAACCGAGTGTTTTCACTGGTTGATTTACCCGCTGGTGCAAAAGCCATCGAGTGTAAATGGATCTTCAAGAAGAAGATTGACATGGATGGAAATGTCCAGATTTACAAGGCCAGGTTGGTGGCAAAAGGTTTCAAGCAAATTCATGGTATAGACTATGATGAAACCTATTCACCAGTGGCAATGATGAAATCAATTCGGATTCTCCTAGCGACTGCCGCTTATTATGACTATGAGATTTGGCAGATGGATGTGAAAACCACCTTCCTGAATGGAATCTTGGAGGAGGATGTGTATATGACACAACCTGACGGTTACATTGATCCTAAGAATGCTGGGAAAGTATGCAAGCTTCACAAATCCATTTATGGATTGAAGCAAGCATCGAGGAGTTGGAATCTTCGTTTTGATGAAGCAATAAAGAACTTTGACTTCATCAGAAACCAAGAGGAACAATGTGTGTATAAGAAAACTAGTGGGAGCAAAGTGGCGTTTCTTATCCTATATGTCGATGACATATTGCTTCTTGGAAATGATATTCCAATGCTGAAGTCTGTTAAAGACTGGCTGGGAAGTTGTTTTTCCATGAAGGACATGGGTGAAGCCGCGTATGTTCTTGGAATCCGAATCTTTAGAGATAGATCTAAAAAGCTGATTGGACTTTGTCAAGATGCTTATATAGATAAAATCCTGCATCGATTCGGAATGGATAAATCCAAGAAGGGGTTCACGCCAATGATACATGGTGCTACACTAAGCAAGGATCAGTGTCCTAAAACACCTGATGAGCTTAAGCGCATGAGTAGGATTCCTTATGCTTCGGCTATAGGATCTATCATGTATGCCATGATCTGTACTCGTCCTGATGTTGCTTATGCACTAAGCATGACGAGTAGGTACCAGTCTAATCCAGGTGAGAGTCACTGGATTGCCGTAAAGAATATCCTGAATTATTTGAGGAATACTAAGGATAAGTTCTTGGTTTACGGAGGAAGTGAAGTGCTTGAAATGAGTGGATTCACGGATGCAAGTTTTCAGACAGATAAAGATGATTTCCGGTCACAGTCTGGCTACATCTTCTGTCTGAATGGCGGTGCAGTAAGTTGGAAGAGCTCCAAGCAGAGCACCGTGGCAGATTCCACAACTGAAGCTGAATACATCGCTGCTTCAGAAGCTGCGAAGGAAGGAGTTTGGATAAGGAACTTCTTGATTGAACTCGGTGTATTCCCAAATGCCACTGAGCCTCTAGCACTGTATTGTGACAACAATGGTGCAATTGCTCAAGCCAAGGAACCGAGACATCATCAGAAATCCAAACATATTATGAGAAGGTATCACCTGATTCGTGATATAGTGAATAGAGGTGAAGTGATGGTCAGCAGAGTTCCCACTGATGAGAACGTGGCTGACCCGTTGACAAAGCCACTCCCGAGACCTAAGCACGAGTTGCATACTGCTGCTGTAGGAATTAAAGATATTCATATGTAATCTCTTTTTGAGTGGGAGTTGTGAGGGCTTTATTTTAGTTATTTTGATTGGTTCATGTAAACATTTTAAATGTTAATGAAATTTTATTTCTGGATTATTTTTAACTGTGATATAAAATAATCGTTCCAAAATGATTCATGTCATTATATATGGGCCATCGAAGTACATGAGTAGACTTGATCCTGAAACCCCATATTTAACGAAGTGACATAAATCATAGTGTCCATAGTCGAAGGTTGTTGAAATTGGAACACCAACAACCTGTTGAGACTAGATTGTGTTGAGACTTATGACCAAGTTTCGAGGGGTCATAGATGCACGGCATCAAAGTCGACACATAGGTATATGTAGGGGAGCATATGACCGGACATGGCCCGCTGATGAGAACTCTACAAGATATTAATATCTGTGTCATGAGAGGTTCTCATATACGACTATAGAGTATAGTCCTTAGACCTGAGTTCGCATGCATGTGGCTGCACATGGAGTGATGCGCTTTGATCATTGTCTAACGCTGTTTCGTAACTGGGAGCTATACGGACCTTGGTTGGGTGTATTATGAATTGTGTAGTTCATAGTGATGGAACAAGATGGGATTTGTCCCTGCCGTTTAACAGAGGTAATATCTCTAGGCCAATCGGAGACTTGATAGCTGGTAAGAGAATGGCCATTCCCAAACGGACTTGCCCAAGTCGTTTGCATTGTCAGCATCAAATCTGGTCCGATGAACATGGTCTGGCTATATAAGGATGACACGCATCTTGCCTTATGCCAGATCGAGATATTGAGACAAAAGGACTAGGGAATGTAGGATTCCAGTACAAGTGGGAGATTGTTGGGAATGTCCTGAAATCTACAGTACTATCTCTAGAAGGTATGATAAATGTCGAGATCAGACATAAGTCATAAATACTGGGTGATCATGATGACTTGCTAGAGCCCGCTCATGATCTATAAGTTTAGGACTTATTACCAGTATTGTATGATCCCAAAGGGTCACACACCATAGCTAACGGGAAAGTTAAATGGAATTAATACGGTAAGATGCAATGGCATTTACTGTATTAGATCAGAGAATTGGGCCAGACAAAATACAGGCTTTTGTCTGATTTGTGTCTTGGGCCCAAAAGATTAATGAGCCATTAGTCTAATGACTTGGGCCCATTAATGAGAGAGCTAAAAATCGCCAACCCTAGGGTTTGCAAACCTATCCTTGCGATTTTGTTCAGGTGGCCGAAAACTCTCTCTCTCTGATCCATCTCTTTGGTCTAGCAGCCATCCCGGCTTGTAAGAGTGTGGATACCAAAGGAGGAGCAGGTTGTTCATCTGTTCTAAGCTGATCTTGTCATTACCATCAATAATCCGCTGCAAAAGGTAATGTCACAGGTTTGGTTTTATGATTCGTTTTGCAAGAACCTAGATCTGTTTAAGATTATGTGTTAGGTTGTAATTTGGGAATTAAACCTTGAACAAACTCATAATCCTTCACAATATCCCAACCCAAGGATGTTGCAGCATGTATAATCTTCCCTTAAGAACCTTACTAAGGCAAATATTACTTTATGTTAGGAACAAGTGTTCTAAAGAACAGGGAAACACGCTGTAGATTTGGTTACTATTATTATCCCAAGCTTAGCTTACCGAAGATAATATATGTCATATAGCACTCAAAATAGACCATGTCATGTGAAACAAAAAAAGATGAATAGGTGCTTACTTCTAATGCATTAGTTCCTTTTTCCAAGAGGTCTAACTTGGTAAGAACACAAAATGTTCTATCGCATGGAACGATCAAAAACATAGTTTTGATGCATCAGCATGCTCCTTCAACCTATCTCTTGGAGCTGGATTGTTGTTCCAAACCTGATTAGGATAGCAGAAAACTTATCAAATTTACTTTAAGTTTATCTCATGTTCACGAACAGAAAATTTGGACTAAAAGATCTACAAAACCTGCTAATAGAAAATATCGTCAATAATTTTTTCAGCCACGATTACACCCAAAGCTTTCTGGTCTGCCTCAGAAAGTTCTGTCAACTGCATAGTCAAGAACGTATCTCAAAATCCAAATATGAAACAGAGTACTTGAAAGTTTTTTGGCGGAGAGAGAGAGAGAGAGAGAGAGAGAGAGAGAGAGAGAGAGAGAGAGAGAGAGAGAGAGAGAGAGGTTTTATACCTCGAACTCCTGGATACTCCCCCTACACACGTGACTACCCGCACCTTATTCACCACACAGGATCATAAGCCAAGTATCACACCCGATTACGGGGACCTCTGTCCCTCGGGTTCCTGATTACGGGGATTTATCCCTCGGATTTCCGATTACGGGGATCTCTTTCCCTCGGGTCCGATTACGGGGATCTCTTATCCCTCAGGTATGTGTCGTCACACGGTGCTCGGCCAAGGGAGAGACCCAAGTACCGTCCGAGTTACTCGGCCAAGGGAGCTATCCAAGTACCGTCCGAGTATTCCATTACCTCCACCCTAGGTAACGGCCACAATGGGAGCACCGAATACACTAACTCTAGAACACTCACACAAGTTCTAGAATGCATCATCTAGGACTCACATACGTCCTAGACCACTAGAGCAATACCACATGCCCTAGAACATCACAATCAACCGGCCTGTGGTGTCCATGTTACCACCCACGTCCGCATACATACAACACACACAATCAACTGGCCCGTGGTGTCCCTTGTTACCACACACGGCCACATGCAACACGAAACACAAGCAACTTAGACTACATGATCCCACACATGCATCTAACTGCTTTCACAATCACTTTACGGTGTAGGGTCATGCAAAGGATCCGAAGATCACGGCAGCCACTACAACCGGCTCAACAACGGAAGGGAGGCTTACGTGGATCAAAGATATCACGAAGCTACCGCATCCTCACCCATACGGGAAAACACCACTTTTCTCAACATAACAATCATTTCCGGGTCTAAATGATCCTGTACTTATCCCACATCATTTCTGAGTGGATTCCCTAACCGATCCCGTACTTATCACAATATGCATGATACCACAATCTCAATGATTTACCACACAATCAAAGAGAACATGCATCATAACAAATTAACCATGCATGCAGCAATACTCAAAGAATCTATCCCTAGAATCAAAGAGATTAACAAGCTCAACCACAATACTCATGCATGCATCAATCACTAAAACACAACGGATTAAACCTCAACAAAACGCAGGTAAAACACACAAAACGTGTTTAAGGATGAATAGCCCGAGTATTCCAATCTTTAAGACACGAACTGCACACAAATCCGTTAGTCCTAGCTACCGGGACTCACCATTTCCGCAGCCCGTTCCTTAACTCTGAGAATCTCCCCGCTAGATCTAGAGCAAAGATCTAAATAAGACGAAGTCTAAAGGAAACAAGCTAAAGATAGACGGAAACACTCTTATCTACGGCTTACCGACACCCCGAGACGTAACCCGAACGTCCCGTCCAGCTCGCCCGCTCCTTCCCGCACTAAACCGCTCCTTTTCTCACTTTCTCTCTCTAGTACTACTTTCTCTCTCTAGAAATGGGCAAAAAGTGTAAAATGGCTTAAGGAATGGCTGGTATTTATAGATTTTCAAGGGAAGGTGAGTTGGCGACATTTGGCGAACATGCGGTAAGGCTGGGCATGCATGGATCCATGTGTGGGCGCACAACCATGCACGGCGACAGCTCGTCGAGCCATGCGTCGCGCCAGGTCGTCTGGACATGCATCGCGACAGCTCGTCAACGCATGCATCACGACAGCTCGTCAGCGCATGCATCGCGACAGCTCGTCAGTGCATGCATTCTCTGTGTCTGTCCCTGCGTCCGTCCGTGCGTCTGTACACCCGTCTGTACGTCCGTCTGTGCGCCCGTCAGTCCATCTGTACGTCCGTCTGCGCGTCCACACAACCACCCGAACGCGTCCGTCTTCGACTATTTCTCGACCCGATGACGTTTTTGTTGGAATTATGTCCAGTAATCTCTGTACTGTCTCTAGAAAGTAAGAGTATGTCAATGATCAGACATAAGTCATATAATACTGGGGGTCATGATGGCTTGCTAGAGTCCGCTCATGATCTATAAGTTTTGGACTTATTGCCTTTATTATATGATCCCATATGGGTCACACGCCTAAGCTTAACGGGAAAATACGAAGGAACGGTTAAGCAGAAGTACGGTAAAAGTGCTAGGCATTTACTGTACTAAGAGAGAGACTAAAGGGCCTGATTAAATCCAAGGGATTTAATCAGAACTGAGAATTGGGCCCAAAAGCCCATGAGAACTAGGAGAGATTTTAATGAATAAAATCAGACCTAATTCCCTAATTCTCTACAGCTTCTCTGCGCCAGCCACCTCTCTCTCTGCGGCCTCCCTCTCAGCTGGTCTAGCAGCCAATTTCCCGGTGTGCGTGTGTGAGCCTTTGGAGGATCCATCCCTTGGTGGTTCTGCTGATCTCTGACCTGTTCTATCTCCTTCCGCTGCAATTAACAGGTAAAAGGTGAGATCAACTATGTTTCTATTCAAGAGAACCTAGATCCAGCATGTTTAGGTTGATATGAATCTGTGAATTGAATCAGGATCAACTAAACAATTCCTACAGTGGTATCAGAGCCATTGGTTCTTAGGATTTCTTGTTTAGATTCATGTTTAGGTTGTTTAATCTGTTTAGAAGTGTTCTGAATCAACTACTGATAAGAAAAACACTTAAGAAACTGAATTGAATCCTAAACTAATGAAATCGCAGATTCCAAACTATATGATTTGGATTGCGTTGGAAAGTTGGAACGGTTGGCGATCGCATGGACCGGCCGAGATCGATCGCAAGGATCCGATCGGCATGGTCGCATGGATCGAATCCGTTCACGTCCCGACCAGCCGCGAGAGTTGAGTCGAACGATCGACAGCGATCGCGGATCGCACGACTCGTCGATCGTCCCGTCTCGCTCGCTCTCGACCCGGTATGCCGTCCCGTCCCGATCAGCTCGCGTGACGATCGCGTGATGATCGGCCATCCCGATCGTGGATCTTGGATCGCACGTTCAGCGGCTGGTCGATCATGGTCGAAGAGCTAGGTCACGGCCGTGACAAATTCGTTTCGGTTCGTGACCAATTCGTTTCGGTTCGGCTTATGGTTCGGTTTAAAAACTTGATTAAAATCAACGTTTCGGTTTAATAAACAGATTTAATAATTTTATTAAGTCTGGTTAAACCGGGATAAGAAATCCAAAGTCGAAAATTGGATTTAGTGCCTAAACCAGGAATTTCTAATTTGATTTGGTTGGACCAAATAAATTGAGAAAATCCGGTTTAGTAAATAACCGGTTGACAATTGTGGTCATCGTAGTAATTAAAATTTGGTTAGACCAATTTTAATGAACCAGACCGGTTATGTCAAATAATTGGACAATTGGGTCATGTCTTGGACATGGACAAATTCTTGGGCCTCGGGCCAAGAAGTTAAAACAATTGGGCCAGTTATTTGAGTCTTTCTTCAGATCAATTTAAAATCGACTTTATATTTTATAAAATAAATTTTAAATTAAAGTTTCCGAAATTTTGAAATTAGAAAGTTTCTTAAAATAGAATTTTCTGGATTTGCGGGTTTTGGATTTTAAGAAGTTTCTAAAGTTAGAAAGTTTCCGGTTTTAGAAAGTTTCCAATTTTAGAAAGTTTCCAAAAATAGTAGGTTTCCATAAATAGAAAGTTTCCCGAAATAGTAATCTTCTATTTTGGGAATGATTTTAATAAACCTACGAACCTCAAATAATATCAAGCGTTGGATGTCTTGTCCAGGCTATGTCAGCTGTCAAAGCCCATTCAATTGCATTCATGGCCTTACAGTGTGAGGATGTCTGCTTTTGCGTGGGTAAGACGGTTTGTGATTCATGAATGTCATTGGGAGTCCCAGACATTAATGATTACATGACTGTATAGTCCGGTTTTCTTGACTAGGCCATCGGGAGTCCCGGGCCTTGAGACATCAGAGTGGATTGGGCCTCGGGCCCAGATTCACAACCAAGAGTTATATCACGGATATAATTAGCCGATATAGGGCTTACCGATATAAGCTAAGGTTGGGTGACGGCCAGTGGCCCACTTTGATCTTAGTTATATGTGGATCTTGGAATCATTATATTCTATTGAGGGTAACTTAGGTTATTGAATATAATGCATGATTGATCATATTAATTTTAATATGAGATTAATCATATTGAACATATTAACTAAAATCCTTTTATCTTATATTTCAGTTATGACTAGCACAAACAATCAAAACACTTTCTCGATCCGGTCTGTCCTTGAGATGGACAAGCTGAACGGATCAAATTTCTTGACTTGGTCGCGGAACCTGAGGCTAGTCCTCATACAGGAGAGAAAGGACTATGTCCTTGAGAGAGCTCTCCCCGTAAGGATCGGGTCCAATGCTTCTCATGCAGTATATGATGCTTGGAATAAGCATTATAATGATGCGGTAGATGTGCGTGGTCTGATATTGGCCACCATGGACTCAGACTTGCGGGAGCAATATGAGAACATGGAGTCGCCAATAGAGATGATCAGCAGCCTGAAATTGAAATTTCAGGAGCAGATACGAGTGGAGAGATACCAGTTGGTTAAGTCTCTCACTAGCTGCAAGCTACCGAATGATCATCCAGTGAGTCCTCATGTCAGTAAAATGATAGGTTACATTGATAACCTGAGGAAACTGGATTATCCAGTTAGCCATGAATTGGCAACTGAGATCATTCTGCAGTCACTGCCGTCAAGCTATGATAAGTTCGTAAGGAACTATATCAAGAAAGGCTTAACGAAGACGTTGACTGAACTGCATGATATGCTCAAAACGGTTGAGCCAAACGTGAAGGGTAGGTTTATTAAACCTAGTATTGACAAGGGTGAAGACAAAGTTGTCCAGATTTTGAATCATGGCAAGCGTGTGTCTTCCGAGCCCAAGTCAGATACCTCTTACGTTGGTAAGTGCTGCTACTGTAAAGAGACAGGGCATTGGAAGAGAGATTGCATAAAATTCATGGAAGACGATGAGGAGTTGAAGTTGATGTATCAGACTACTTCCTCAGGTATTCATGTTATTACTTCAAGTTCTACCTTGCAGGTATTGGATACTGGTTGTGGCACTGATATTTGTTGTAATATGCAGAGCCTAAGCAACAGTAGAACGTTGAAGGAAGGGCAAGTGGAACTGCATGTCTGGAAGGAGCTATGGATGCTGCCTCAGTCATAGGGTTTTTCACTTGTAGATGCCTTCGAGGCTTGGTTTTATATTAAGTAATTGCTACAATGTACCTGCTTTAAGCAGAGTTGTCTTTCATTTTCTTGTAAGAATTTGAATGTTTTTCATTTTGATAAAAGACAAGTTTTGTTCTTTTGATCTTAATGAAATATTAATTGTAGCACCCTATTCATGGAATGGGTTTTATATCTTAAAACCAAAGAGTGCCTAAATGTAACATAAGTACCGAATTGGTTTAAATCTGATGAATTAAACCTGATTTTTCTTGGCATAAAAATCTTGGTCACATAGAGTAAGTCGGATTCAGAAATCCCATAGTTATGGACTGTTGGGCTCATTTGATAAGATATCTTATGAGACTTGAATTCTGTTTACTGGACCAAAAGGAAAAAGGGCCTATCTTAGCCGAGCTAGAGAAAGGCCCAAAGGCTTATTGGACCTGGAACATACTGATGTATGTGGCCCAATGAGCAGAAATGCCAGAGAAAATTTCCTGTACTTCATTGTCTCTACTGATTACTTCAGTGAGTGTGACTGTGTTCATTTGATGAGACACAAGTCGCAATTCTTTGACATGGTCGAAAGAGTTCCAGAATGAAGTATAGGATCTGAATGACAAAAGTATTAAGACTCTGGATTAAAATCATGAGTGAGAATACTTAAGTCATTGATTATGTGATCATCTGAATGAGTGTGAAATCGTTTCACAGCTCATTTCTCCTGAAAACCTGAAGGTGTTTATGTGAGAAAGAATCAGATCTTATAAGAAATGATTAAAGATGAATCACACGAATCTTCCATGATATTTAAGAATAACGCTCTAGAAATATCTAAGTTTACGCTAAAATAGTTCCACCAATATCAGTTGAAAGACACCACGTAAATGTGGATTGAAATCGATCCAAATTCGTCTTTACTGAGTATTAGTAGTTGAGCTACTTCGCTGGTTGTCCCAGGGAAACCAAGGCTTATTACCTTTACGTCCATTCTGTTTTCTAAGAAGGGAAGTTATTTTCCAAGAAGAACAGTGGGAGTAAAAGTATAACTCGAAGTTTTCTTAGGGAAACCAAGGCTCGGTACTTTTACGACCATTCTGTTTTCTAAGAAGGGAAGTTACTTTCCAAGAAGAACAGTGGGAGTAAAAGTACAACTCGAAGAAATTCGAGAAATACAGGATGCTGCTTAACCAATTGAGGGAGAGCAGCGGAAGGATTTACAGATTTCTGTAGAATCTACACCTGTGGAGCCTGAAGTTCGCAGATATGAAAGAATCAGTCACTAATCCGAGAGTGAATTCTCGTCATTAGTTCAGCCTGATGATCATTGAATGTTCGCATGATCTGATGATCATTGAAAGCGACGAATCTGCGAAATTCAAGGAAGCGAAAGTGAGCCCAGACTCCGAAGAATTACATTTTGTGTAATGTTGGCTTCATCGATTCATTCATGGATGGAAGCAAACATACCGGAGTTGGAATCTTCGTTCTGTTGAAGTAGTCAAGGTTTTGACTTAAGCAGGAACGAAATGGAACGGTGCGTTTACTAATAGATTAGTGGGAGCGATATTGCATTTCTCAAAATGTATGTCGATGACATACTGATTCTCGGAAACAACGTCCCAATGCTGTAGTCGGTAAAGGACTGGCTTGGGAGTTGGTTTAGTGATTGACATGGGTAAAGCCACGAAAGTCTTGGATTCTGGATCAAAAGATAGAGATCCAGAAGAGCTGGTAGGACAAAGTCAGGATTCTTAAATTGACAAAGTCCTACACGTTTTCAGCACTCCAAGAAGGGTTTTAAGCCAATGTCACATGGCAATACGTTAAGCAAGAAGCAGTGTCCTACGATAACTGCTGAGCTTGAATGCATGGATAGGATTCATATGCGACGGCAATTGGATCTATCATGTATGCCATGACACGTACTTGTTTTGATATTGCTTTAATGTTAAGCAAAACAAGTAAGGACCAGTCAAATCCAGCAAAGAATCACTGGATTGCCGTAAAGAATATTCTAAAGTATTTGAAGAATACTAAGGATAAGTTCTTTAGGTAAAGAAGAAAGTGAGGTGCTACAAGTCGATAGAGTCAGAAAGGCAAGTTTCCAACAGACAAAGATGATTTCCGGTCACAGTCCGGATATGTCTTGTGTCTGTCTGGCGGTGCACGGCACTGTTGCTGACTCCATGACTTAAACTGAATGATTCGCAGCTTGGGAAGCGGCGAAAGAGGTTGTTTGGAAAGAATAGTTCATCACTGAACTTGATGTGATTCCCAGCTTAGATGAGACTAGCTGCACATCAAAGATCCAAACACTTAGTGGAATAACTTATTCCGTAAGATAAATGACAGAGATGTTAAGTAGATCAGCAAGTTTCAACGAATGAGAACGTTGCTAATCTATTAACGAAGCCACTCCTTAGGCCTAAGCACGAGTCACGGACTGTTGCTGTAGGATAAGAGAAATTAAGATGTAGTCTTAATTTCAGTGGGAGTTAGTAAAGGGCTTTATTTAGTTATTTGATGTGTTCTTGTAAAACATTTAAAAATGTTTAATGAAATTATTATTTCAAGATTATTTTAACTGTGATGAAATAATCGTTCCAAAATGATATAAAGCATTTTATAGGTCATCGAAGTAAGTGACTTGATCTTGAGTCATCAAAGTCATTTAACTTGATAATGAGACCCTATATTTGATAGATGTTTTATATCATCCTGTCCCTAGTCGAAGGTTGTTGAAATTGGAACACCAACAACCGTGTGAGACTGGATTGGTACGTGACTTATGACAAAGTCTCAGTGTGTCATAGATGCGCGGCATCAAAGTCAGTACATAGGTGTATGTTGGGGAACATACGACCGGACACGACCCGCTTATGAGAACTCTTCAGGATATTTATATCTGTGTCATAAGAGATTCTCACTACGACTATAGAGTATAGTCCTTAGACCTGAGTTCGCATGCATGTGACTGCACATGGACTGATGCACTTTGATCATTGTCTAACGCTGTCGTTCTGCGATAGTTATAAGGACCTTGTTTGGGTACATTATGAAATGAGTAGTCTACAGTGATGGAACAAGACGGGATTTGTCCCTCCAATATAAATGGAGTGAATATCTCTAGGCCAATCGGAGATTTGAATACTGGAAAATGCATGGCCATGCTCAAACGGACTTTCCCGAGTCGTTTGGATTGTCAGTATCGAATCAGAGTCCGATGAACAAGATTAGGCTTTATAAGGATGACACCAATCTTGCCTTATGACTAATCGAGATATTGTGACAAAAGGATTATGAATACAGAGATTCCAGTTCAAGTGGGAGATTGTTGGAATTATGTCCAGTAATCTCTGTACTGTCTCTAGAAAGTAAGAGTATGTCAATGATCAGACATAAGTCATATAATACTGGGGGTCATGATGGCTTGCTAGAGTCCGCTCATGATCTATAAGTTTTGGACTTATTGCCTTTATTATATGATCCCATATGGGTCACACGCCTAAGCTTAACGGGAAAATACGAAGGAACGGTTAAGCAGAAGTACGGTAAAAGTGCTAGGCATTTACTGTACTAAGAGAGAGACTAAAGGGCCTGATTAAATCCAAGGGATTTAATCAGAACTGAGAATTGGGCCCAAAAGCCCATGAGAACTAGGAGAGATTTTAATGAATAAAATCAGACCTAATTCCCTAATTCTCTACAGCTTCTCTGCGCCAGCCACCTCTCTCTCTGCGGCCTCCCTCTCAGCTGGTCTAGCAGCCAATTTCCCGGTGTGCGTGTGTGAGCCTTTGGAGGATCCATCCCTTGGTGGTTCTGCTGATCTCTGACCTGTTCTATCTCCTTCCGCTGCAATTAACAGGTAAAAGGTGAGATCAACTATGTTTCTATTCAAGAGAACCTAGATCCAGCATGTTTAGGTTGATATGAATCTGTGAATTGAATCAGGATCAACTAAACAATTCCTACAGTTTTTACTCGACCCGAACCCAATCTATCTCGACTATTATCCTTAAAATCCTCCAAAATGATGATCCACATCTGATCCCAACCATTTCTCAGCTCCGTGAAGGTTCTTATCCAACGAACGTGATTTTAACCCGACATTCGGCTAAAACTTGGATATTTTCCAATCCGTTCAGTCTTTTCACATTCCGCTTCGACCAACATTCTTAAAATGTCGTTTCTAACCAATGCTAAAAGTTTCAGATCATTCCGACAACTTTGAATTTTTGGCCGTTCTTCGTCTGTTCCCTCTCGGCCGGTCGTACTCCGCGTTCGGCCGTCCTACTTTCTCGGTAGGGTTATTACACTGACCATCACGGTCCCAGCTAACCGTGACCGGCATGGCAACTCATCAACTGCGGCGGAGACGAACTGCGACGGACTGCACGACCTAAAGACCCCAAAACGCACATGAACTTCCACGACTTGATCGTACCGCGCCAGGCCACCCGCGACTGGTGTAGCGTTTGAGCCATAGCGTCCAGGCTAGCCCGCGAGTCGCAGCATTTAAATTTCATTGCGCATCTCAACTCTGTCGCAACCGGCCATAGCGGTTCAGCTAGACCGCGACCGAGCCCCTTCTGTGGCACAATGACCTAATCTGTTTGTTAGTCTATATATATATGTATTAAGACCTCATTTGTGGACACCCTCTCTTTCCCTAGTCTTTTATTTACCTCCTTTAGATCTTAAGACTCTTGTAAAAAAATTTCCTTAGATAGATCCACACTTGATCTCCGATTTCAAAGGTGTCCTTGCGTTTGTTCTAGTTGGGATGCTAGGCATATTGCTTGGTCCTCACCTCAATGTTTTTCCTTGCCTTCTAATATATCTGCTTCATAACATTAGCCTTCTTTTTCACATCAAGGTTAGTTCTTCCACTCAAAGGAAGAGGGGTTAGATCCAAAAGAGACAATGGTTAAAACCATACACAATTTCAAAAGTATAAAACTTAGTAGCTGAATACATTGAATGGTTATAAGAAAAATCTACATGTGGCAAGCATTTTTCCCAAGTTCTAAGGCTCTTCTTAATGACATATCTAAGCAATGTAGACAAAGTTCTATTGAAAACTTCTGTTTGACCATCAGTTTGTGGGTGATAAGTTGTTGAAAACAACAACTTAGTACCTAACTCAGACCATAATGTGTTCCAGAAGTAACTCAAAAACTTGGTGTCTCTATCAGACAAAATGGACCTAGGCATGCCTTGCAAATGAATGATCTCCCTAAAGAAAAAACTAGCAATGTTTAATGCATCATCAGTATTGAGACAAAGGATGAAATGTGCCATTTTGCTAAACCTATCCACAACCATTAAGGTGGAATCCTTTAATTTTCTAGTCTTAGGAAAGCGAAGAAAAAATTCCATAGATATGTCAAGCCACATATAAGAAGGAATGGGTAAACTACAGCACATACCTTTAGGCTGGGCTTTGGCTTTGGATTGTTTGCATGTCACGCATCTACTGCAGATCCTCTCCACATCTTTCACCAAGTGAGGCCAGAAGAAGTGATACTTCACCACCTTGAGAGTATTTGCCACGCCAAAATGACCCATGTGGCCACCTCCATGAGCTTCCCTGACAAGTAATTCCCTCAAGCTTATGGAGCTTGCCAAATGCGTGTCCAGAACAAGCCTTAAAAATTTATTTGAGGTCTGGATTGGTAGAATAGAGACTTTTATTTCCTCAAATCCAAGTAACATAGCATCTAAAGAAGTGAAAAGGGCATACCTTCTGGACAATGCATCAACCACAATATTTTCTTTACCTTTTTGTACTTTATGACATATGGAAGGTTTCAATGAATTCTATCCACCTTGCATGTCTTTTGTTGAGCGTTTTCTGTCCTTTAAGATGCTTGAGTTTTTCATGGTCTGTCTGCACCACACATTCCTTAGGCCAAAGGTAATGCTGCCACGATTGGAGAGCTCTCACAAGTGCATATAGATCCTTCTCATAGGTTGGGTAGTTGAGTGTTTCTCCTCCTAACTTCTCACTGGTGTATGATATGGGCCTTCTTTCCTGCTTAAAAACAGCACAAACACCAACACCAGATGCATCACATTCTATTTCAAAAGTTTTATTGAAATAAGGAAGAATAAGAAGTGTGGGGCATTAGTCAACTTCCCTTTCAATGCTTAAAATTCATCCTCTTGAGCCTGCTCCCATTTGAATCCTACATTCTTCTTGATCCCCTCGGTGAGTGGAGCTGCTAAAGTGCTGAAGTCTTTCACAAACCTTCTGTAAAAGCAAGCAAGGCCATGCAAACTTTTCACTTCTCCCACGGTCTTGGGACTAGGCCATTCATTGATTGCCTTCACTTTTTCCTCATACACTTTAATGCCTTTAGCTCCTTCAAAAATTCCAAGAAAAACCAAGTTATATTCCCCTCCAAAAAGTGCATTTCTTAAAGTTAGCAAAGAGTTTGTCCTTTCTAAGCACTTCTAAAACAGATTTAAAATGAAAAACATGATCATCTACATTCACTACAATAAATCTTGCATTTTGTGGCTAGAGCCAAATATCCGTGGCTATTTTACTCATAGCCACGGATATCCAAGGATGCGTTTTGTGGCTAGCACGTGGATATCAGACAAATGTAGCTTTTGTGGCCATGTTTTCAGGACTTAGTCACAAATAGTTATAACCTCCGTTTGTGACTGTAATAGCCTCGAATAGACACGATCTCTTTTGTGGCTATGGCTACGAAATAGCTACAGAGGTTTTGTGGATATTAACCACGAATAACCACGACTTTTTGTGGCTAAATTGGCCACGAATTAGCCATGATTATTGGTTATGGCTGTGCTACGGAAATCCACGAACTATTTGTGGATAATTTAGTCACAAATTAGCTACATTATTGTTTTGTAGCTATTTTTCTGCGGATATCCACGAACGTTTTCATGGCTATATAGCCACAAATGGCCAAAAATATTTTTCGTAGCCAATTAGCCACAAATTATTTTGTGGCAATCCGTAGAAATATAAATTCGAATAGCCACAAATATTTCTCTCTATTTCCACAAATAGACACAAAATAACTAGTTAACTAATTGTTGTGATTAATTAAAATTATATAAATTAAATTACATTAATTAAAGAAAGCATAAGTTCATTATATTCATTAATCCAAAGTATTCAACACCTTAATTACCAAAAAAAACATGAAATGATGTTTTGAGTTCACAACTAGAAGATACTATAATACATATCCTAATTACAGACTTAACTAAAACCACAGTTATGAACTTGTTCATTAGTGAGTGAGAGGGAATGAGGAGTGGCATTTGCATGATTAATCGGAGAGATGTTGTTGTTGGCCTTGATTTGCAGCTTCTGGGAAGACTCGGAATGGAAGCTTGGATCAGAAGCAGCAATCTCATGGGGAACTGGTCGAACAATGGGCTGAAACGTAACCGGATCCACTCCATTAAGGCTTAGAAGAATCGCCAGCGCCTGCTTCATCCCATAAATGTCTTCCATCCCCTGCTACATCCCATAAATGTTTTCCTCCATCTTTGTCATTCTAGCATTAGCTTCCACATGCTTGAGAAGTGAAGCAGTTGTAGTCTCCTTTGGTAAAGACTCAAGGTACTGGATAGAACCGAGACCATAAACACAGCCCTTGCTATTTTTTGTTGTCTGCAAAATAAAAACACAAAGATCAGAATCAATGAAGATACACAACACTTAAAAGAACCATAAACACTAAAAATTCATAACACTTCATTGCCATATCAATACATAAGCAATTAACATCAACACTATCAAATCATAACACTTAACTGCCATATCATACTAAAAGAAACTAACATAACCAATTCATAACATTTCACGGCTTCACATAAGCATTTCCAACAAACATAAGCAATTTATGTATTTATACAACAAACATATCCTTTTCCAAAACGATAAGAGTTAACAATTCCTAATACAATAATCAGAAGGATTCCATAACATCACATAAGCAGTTACATCCTCAATGCAGTCACACTAAATAGAGATATAAGATTATTGGATTCTTACCTCAATGTAGGCAGTCGTGGCTGTTGGCTAGAGGGAGCAGGGGCAGTTCCATCTGAGACAGTAGAATGTTGTGATTGAGAGATAGTCAACTCCTAAACAGCCTTCACGAGAGCTTCTTCTCGTTTACTATGCATATGCCATCTTTACGGATTTGAGTTTTAAGCACCACCGCAAATACTTGTGGTGCCTCTCTAGGCTCAATTACCTATAAAAGAAAAAAATGTGTTAGTAGTCAGTTAAAAAAACAACAAACATTATGTTAGTTATCAGAATATTAGAAATACTTACCATTTCATGTGCAACACGGATTTGTGGTTGGGCTCTAGAAGTATGAAAATGCTTTCCTCATCCATCTTGACATATGAAGAGTAATTTGTCTTGCTTCTCTATTGGTGAGGCTCCTCCTCCAAAGTCTCAAGCATGATGTTCCAATCCGCTAGTCCTATAAAGTTTGATTTCTTTCTAGATCGCTTCCTCTTTCTCATGAGATCGCCAAGAGAAAGTCCGGAGTCTTCTCCCAACGCTGATACACCAAATCCTTTTGCTGAGGATCCCAATTGTATTTTTTGCTTCAACAAAGAAAACAATTGCATTAGTTAACTAATAAGACAAAACATTATTAATAACTTAATTATAAAACATAAAAGATTCTAAAATGTACCACAAAGCTTGTCCACCATTCATCCTTCTAATCATGAGGCACCATTCCATAATTCCACCGCGGACCCCAAAAGTTTGACTGATATGATGCAACAATGTCCTTGCGGATGCAATCATCAATGCCAAACCAGTGATAATATCAAATT
Organism: Orychophragmus violaceus; assembly: GCA_030180135.1. Classification (NCBI taxonomy): domain Eukaryota; kingdom Viridiplantae; phylum Streptophyta; class Magnoliopsida; order Brassicales; family Brassicaceae; genus Orychophragmus; species Orychophragmus violaceus. The sequence goes on from CM058235.1 coordinate 61,954,277, forward strand.
GCACAGCAAACAACATCATCGAATAGTAAAGAATAAGCAGACAATACTCAACTTAAGCTAGCTTAGTTCAAACCAACATCAAAAAGAAAACATCTAACACAATATCAGAAGATAGACTTCGCTTTTTACGTAAAGAAGTTTCAGACAACAAACAAACTCTGTTAAATTATATGATTCATACAACTAAACAACTCACGCCAAACAGAATCAAGCCATACAAACATACACAATTATACAAACTCACGACCATACTACAAACTCTCTTAATCATGTTGGATAATTACATATATACTTCTATAATACTCTATTAAAAAAATCTATCAAACTCTATTAAACAAACTCTACAAACTTTATTGTCTCCTTATATTTAGTTCATATCAGAAAGTACACAATGCTTTTAGATAGACAAGTTTCAGATAAGTTACAAACTCATAGAATGTTATATAATCTCAAAGAGTATTATTCAAAAACAAAGACTATTATAAAAATTCATAGACTATTATATAAAGTTTCAAACAGACTATTATACCAACTAACAACCATAATACTTAGTTCTCAACATGTACGATTATACAAACTAAAAGACAATTATACAAACTCACATACTATTATACAAACTCCGAGACCTTAATACAGATTCATAGCAAACAAATACAATTAGTAAACATCAAATAGAAAATTCATAGACTATTAATCTACTATTATACTTAGTTCTCAACATGCATGATTAGTAACACAAGAACAGAACAACAAACAACATATTCTCACCATGCATGCTTAGTAACACAAGATCAACAAGGATATATATGATTAACCAACTTGCATTTACTCACGGCCATATGAACAAAACTGTTATGTAAATACTTACCATAAACCAACGCAGAGCATTTGGGGATGGAGAAGAGGCATTTGTTGTCTCTCCGACGGATAGATCAGGGCCGAAAGGCTAGGCAAAGGATGACGTGTAGCGGCGGAAGCTCCAGCTATCCTCGCTCCAAGAGGGAGAGTACTTGGAATCGTCTTTGGGGTGTGGATCCTCCAGTTGAAGAAGCGCACTGTCAATTCATTTGCATGCAACAATAAGAAAGTTAATAGTGAAACTGAGAGGGCTAAACATAAGCATCATCAATCGAATTTGCATGCAATGACAAACCCACTTACCATGATGAAAATCTAAGAGATGAGACTACATGAAGATGGATAGCGAGAGAATGGGATGTTCGAGAGAGATTCGAGAGAGACATATTGCTCACGAGATCGATTCGACTATGAGAGAGAGCGCGACGAGACTGAGAGAGATAACTTGATTCGAGAGAGAGAGAGAGAGAGAGAGAGAGAGAGAGAGAGAGAGAGAGAGAGAGAGAGAGAGAGAGAGAGAGAGAGAGAGAGAGAGAGAGAGAGAGAGAGAGAGAGAGAGAGAGAGAGAGAGAGAGAGAGAGAGAGAGAGAGAGAGAGAGAGAGAGAGAGAGAGAGAGAGAGAGAGAGAGAGAGATGAAACTGTGATAGAGAGAAACAGAGAGAGGGAGATCGAAGAGGCAGAAGACCGACAAAGAGTAGAGAGGAGAAGAAAACTTAATGTTTTAGGTTTTCCGGATATGGTTTAGGGTAAATTAAACCCATGCCAAATTTGGTCCCAAAAACATAGGCACCAAATGAAATTATGGGCCATAATTTGGCCGCGAAATACTATATTACATAGCCACAAACTTTATCGTGGCTATTCTTGGCTATGTAAATATATTAAACTCCGGATTATAGATTTAACTGCGAAATCTATTTCAAATTTAACCACAAAACCAAATATTTGCTTAGCCACGAACATATTTATGGTTATCCGTGGCTATGTTTCACTTTTATGTTATATATTTAACATAATTATATCACATAATTAATATTAAATTTAAAATGACCATAAAAAATAAGATTAAACAACTAAATATTATTATTATCATAAAGCGTTACACAAATACAACTATTCATCTGAATATGAATATGAATCTGAATATTCACTATTTTGATCGTCCACATCATCTTTAGAAACCTACTCATCAGTTGGATTAGTCATCAGTGTAGGATCATAATCCAAAGCATCTTGAACTGCATGAGCTTCGACTCGTACTATAGCATTATCTTGTACCTCATGATCAATGAAGTTATTTTATACTACAATTTGGGACACTTCTTGAGTTTGAGTAAATCTTCTCGGAATTACCCTTGTTGTTTCCAACCATTCTTCATTGGTTGGTCGTAGTCGCGGATAAGGAATATAACACACTTGATCACATTGCTCCGATAATATGAAAGGATCATACTTGTCGTAATGCATTTGTGGGCAAACATTGTCATTACCTGAAGGATGTCTTCATATTCCTCGACTAGTGTTGAACCACTGGCATTTAAAAATCACGGCTTTTAACCCAACAGCACCACTATACTCAATTATGAATATTTCATCAATCAATCCAAAATACTCTGTTTCAGTGGTTCCCTGAATGGCAACACCATAATTCATAGTCTTCCTATTTTGTCCATGGTTCTGCATTTGGTAATGGTATCCCCTTGAATAATACATATTTCATAAAGTGAATTTATGCTTTGGCCCTTGTATAAGTTATAGAAACCACAATGAGAATTCATACGATTTGATGGCATCATTATACTTTATTTTATTTAAATTTTTAGTATTTAAGTAGTCTTTACACCACTTTGCAAAATTTGCATCTTTTGCTCGCGTCAATGCGCCAAGAATAATTTTCGGCATATTATTCGTCATATATTCCTCAAACATCCTGCATATACATTATGAAATAGATTATATATACATATAAGCAAATATATAATTATTTAATGTAAATAAGAAAACAAACCTCTCGTATGGTTCAAACTCTTGACAGTTGAGGAGTAAAAAATGTCTAAAGTACATTATGATCTTCATCATTTAACCATGTTGTTGCTGATTTTCTACTTATTCGTCCTACTTGACGGAAGATGATAGGAACATCAGGATAAGTGTAGATGAACCGAATTTCGGTGAAATCTTCTGCGGAATCTAAATCTTCTGGAGGAGTAACATGATTAGCTGCCACATGGGAAATTTCTTCGACGACACATTGAGCTACTATCGATCCTCCAATCAGGGATTTGTTCGTTCAAGTGACACATTTATTGTTAAAAGGATACATCCACCTATATTGGACCAGACCTCCTAAACAAGCTTCATCGGAAGATGCACCAGTAAATGTTCCATCACATCAAAGAACGCTGGTGGGAAAATTCTTTCTAGATTGCACAACCTCACAACAATATTTTCTTTTAAATTGGCAGCATCTTCGTTCCGTAGGAATTTGGTTGATATATCTCGAAAAGGAGTGCAATATCTATATAAATCATCAAGTAATTAAATACATGAAAAATAAACTTGAATATCAAATTATATAAATCTTTTACCTTAAATAGCCGTCTGAACGGCTATCGGAAGTAGTTCTGTAAATGCAAATGGGAGAAGTTGTTGCAGGGTGACACGACATTCATGACTTTTTAGACCTAAAATCTTTCAATTGTCAACGTTAGCACAATGTGAAAACTTTAATACATACCCATCTAGAAATTTGATTTCATCCTTCAACCATCTTAGAAATTTGCTTTTGCCTTCCTTCGACGATCTAAAGATTGAAAATAGGCACTTTTTCATCTTGAGTAACTTCTAAGTCAAGTCTTCTGCAGAACGAAGGGAGATCAGACCTTGATTTTATGCTATCTTTTGTCTTGTCAGAAACATTTAGGATTGTGTTGATGAGATTGTCGAATAAAATCTTCTCGATGTGCATAAAGTCACAGATTGTTTTGTTTTTTTTTAGGAATGCTCTTACATTTAGTATATATGGATGCTCTTGAGGCAAAAACCTTATATGAATATCAAACCAGCTATGCTTTCTCCCATTTGGCAACCAAAATGATTTTCTCTCATCCATACAATGTGAACACGCCAACCTCCCATGTGTCATCCATCCAGATATCATAAAAAGTTGCTAATTGTCCACATCAAGGCTGCTCGCATCGTGAATGTTTCCTTCCATGAAACATCGTAAGACTTCAAGACTTCACTCCATTAATCATTTTATTCTTCAATCAGCGGTTGGAGATAAATATCCATGCTTTTTTTGTTGGTTTGTCTCGGGCACTAATATAGACCGGAAAAAATATTCCCTTTTCATGCACATTCCTGGGGATAAATTGTATAGTGTCACTATGACGGGCCAAACAAGATATGACTGCCCATTCATACCAATTGAATTAAATTCATCGGTTGATAAACCTATATAGAAATTGCGATTCTGAGAAGCAAATGAATGGTATACCTCTTGAAAATGCTTCCATGCGCTTCCATTTGACAGATGATGCATATCTCCTTCGGGAGACACATGTTCAGAATGCCATCTCATTTGTGAAGATGTCGTCTTTGATTGATACAATCGCTTCAACCGATCTCAAAGTGGCAGATAAAACATCCTCTGCTTTGGTATCTTTTCCCCAGACCGACCCACAATTAGCTTGTACCGATATTTTCCGTGAAACCGACAATGTGACAACTCACGCTCTTCTCCATTCCAGAATAACATACATTTCTCTTCCCATATGTCAATATTATAACACGGAAATTCAAGACACTTTGTCAACTTATTTGTCTCGTAGTACGACTTTGGAGCAGTATTAAGCGATGGACGGACATAATAAAAGGTTTGAACGATATCATCCAGGCATTCCTCCGGTATATTTTATTCATCTTCTAAGTAATTTGATTTGGCGTCAGTTACAATTGAGAATTTACATCAGCACACCCATCGTATAAAGGTTGGTTGGCAGCTTCTAACTCATGTTGAACGGGATCTTGGTAATTCCTGGTAGATTGGTTCTTGGAAAGGTTCGTCACCAGTGGATGCTCTAAGATATCATGAAAGTATACAACAATAAAGACACCTATGAATGATCTAAGAACATGGTTCATCAACCGCATGAATGTTCTAGGTACATAAGTCAAACCAAAAGGAATTACAAGCCTTTCATATAATCCTAGCTTAGTCGTGGCCTTAAAATCAGTAAGACATCGCACGGGGAAATCGATTACGAAAGAAACCTCGGGCAAGCACCAGTCGGCACAAATCTCCTTCCTCGTAGGTCGAAGAAAATCTTGCGCGAAAATATCATTCTGAAAACCCACCTTGCTCGGCATACTAGACATCGACAAAACCATGACGAAAATCCGTACAATTTTATATCATGAGTAAACAAACATAGAAAGGGAGAATTGCCCGACCAGAACTTTCGAACAATTGGTTTTCCATCGATTACTTTAAACACAATAGTGATACAGTGTTATAAGCTTTGTTTAATTCTCATATACTTATTCACTATCATGTTTGATTCCCACATTATATGCTTCCAGCTTCAGGATTTATCTAACAAATGGAAATGGGAAATTTACCTCAGAGGCCGTCTGACCGAAGTAAGCTTGTTTCCCTAGAAGATAATTGACCTGCAAAAAAGACCAAAAATTGCGTACCGTGACAATAATAAGAAATGCTTCAACTGGAAATCTTTCCATTCTAAACGGTGGAACAGAATAGATGGTCCCAGAAAAAGGCCAAGTGAGTATAGGCATGTAATGAATGGACCAAAGTTGAATCCGACAACTAACATCCTTGCAATTGCAAAATTTATCACCAACAACCACGCATACTGCACTAAGAGATCTCCTGCTGTTATTGGAAAGTATGGTTTGTTCACTCTACAAGACAAAAAAATCCAAATTCAAGCAAGATGATACACTAATTTGGATCCACAATGTATACACCAATCATATCAAAGCAACCCACCTGGATGTTCATGCGCATATATAGATATGATCGAGGAACATATTATAGAATGACTTCACTATCATCTCCGGCGGCCTTACCGGTTCCGTCGTAGTTCCACTTAAGCAGCTTTGATGGATCGCTCACTGGTCATGGGAGTGTATGTATCATCCAAAACAAATCAGAGCGATCATACAAGGAAAAAAGTGAAGGAGAGCAGAGGATGAATAAACGATGTATCAATTACCCTGGCTTTGCTTCTAATGTCCATTCCAGATCCACCAATCATGTTCATTCACATTTCATACAGAAACTTACAAACACATAAGGCAAAAAATAAAAGATAAAGAGTAGCTTTATGATGTACATGTCAATCTCATCGCTGCAGGACATCTAAAACCGATTCAGATGACTCGTGTTCATACCCAAATTGTCGAACCCATAAGAGATCAATAGCAAAGGAAAAAAAGGGAAAAAATTTCGATTGCATTTGCAGGAAGAAACAAAGATAATGATAGTCGTCGTGAGAGAGAATCAAAGAGAATCAAAGATAATTATAATCATCTGCAATGATTTTCTCGGTGGCGTCAGAAAGGTTGACACTGACGAGATCTGGAAGCAGAGACATGGCGGCGTCCGAGAGAAGAATACAAATAAAAATAATAATCAAAATTGTGTTGTTTTTTTTTGTCTACAAATTGTGTTGTTTAGGAAAGACTGTTTGTAGAGCTTTTAAGTAATTATATGATGATTTCTTGAGCGTTTTTTTTTTTGCTAGTAGCGATTCATCTAACCAACAGGAAGAAGAAGAATTGAGGGTTACGCGTGTATTCTTTTAATTGGCTGACGTTTTTAGCTGTCATGCAAGGCTGTGGTGGGAGAGAATTTCTCTCTAATTATATATATATATGATTTGGCACAACTCATATGTATTTTCCATTCACTTATTTTCCGTATGTATTTTTTCTGTTAATACATTTCGTTTTTCCGAGACTCGATTCAATGTTAAATTTTCTTTGACGAACATTTCTGATAAAACATACAAAATTGAAACAGAAAAGTGAATCTAGATACATCAATCGAGATCTCAAAAGTTTACAATATTTTTGTGACACAATAAAATTTAGTGGATAAATTATATTTTTATTAAATTTAAGTATATGCTTATAAAATTTAATAGTTTTGTCAACTACATCCCAACATCAAAGACCCTAGATATAAATGAAAAAACTACGAGTAAAAAAATCGAAACATTGTTCCACAGTACAAGTCTAAGAACTCAACGGACATTGTTTAATACAATGTTGGTAGCAATTGTTGTCGGGACCGCAACCGACATCACAATTCTTGGGACACAAAGTTCGTTCATCTATTTTGCTGGTACCTGGAAATTATAACCATCGTTTATAAATTTACAGGATCAAATTACAAGAAAAAAAATATATATATATATATATATATATATCTTTTATTTTTTCATGTTAATTTACGTATATATTGATTACTTAATTTATTAGTTGCATTTATTGGATCTCCAAAGGTGTAAGTGGTGAAAGTTGGTACTTGCGTTTGTCATGGTTGAAGGAGTAATGGTTGGTATGCCCACGATGCAGAGTCTCTTTGTCAAATTGCCAGGGCCGGCCTAGGAGCATATGGCTTACTTGCATTGGCACAACATCACACACCACATGGTCACTATACATCCGACACTAAATGGTACGGTGATTTGATTAGCTATCCGTTGAGCGATAAATGGACGACTGTTACATATGCGTGAAAATAAGAATTTTATTATTCCATTTGTTAAATTTACGATTTGATAATTGGTGATAGTGCAATTTGAATGATACAAGAAATGTTAAAGAAATTTGCTTCAAGATAACATAGATAACTTATATAGTTTTGTGTAGCATATATACACAAACGATTATCTACATATTCAAACTCCAATATTATGGAGTTTTGAAATCATACACAAAAAATTAGTTCGGTAGGGACAATGATAAGTAACCTACGTAGCAGATGGAGGTAAGTTGTACTTGTTGGGGGAAGACCGTCTGTGTTGGTTGCAGTCTTATGAGTCTGTAGAAGACAATATATTGCGGATCATTTAGCCGCAGATACTCTTTCACCAAGTAAAGGTTCTCGATCTTTTCCTTCTGCTCATTCGTAACTCGGGCGTGATCTGCTTCACGGGCAGCCGGCTTTTCGATTTTACATTGAGCTTATAACTCCATAAGGATTTCCTCGTCCATCCATCTCAGTGGCCTGTTATAATTAAAGATAGTCCAAGAAACACAATTAAATAAAGAACATGACATGACTTTATAAATGTGAATTGTGAAAAAATATTACTTTACCTGAAGAAAGATGTTCTTATATTCATCTACTGAGAGTTCCTGAGGTCTCGAAGCAGCATCGTTCGAAGCTTCTGAATTCTCTATATCGAGTTCAAACAACTTCTCGTCCACGATCTTCTTAAAATTAGTAGCGATTTTCTCTGCCATCAGATCAACATACGTACCATATGCCTTTGTATGTGTCTTGATGAATACCTCACCAATATTAACCGGTCTTCCCATTTCCTCTTCCTGCAGTGATATAAAACAAACAAGGATTATTACAAAAATTTCAAGTTGCAATGTTGTAACAAACATAGATAGCAGATTTATAATACAGGTTACTTACCATTTCAAGCTGGATTTTTAAGTACGACTTGGGTCCTGAGAAGTGGACGTGATGACCGAGACCTTCACGTTCTGGCATACGACAACTGAAATCGGTAGCACTCTTATCATTTACTTCTTGTTGCCTAGTAGTCGGTCATCGTTTTCTAGATAGTCTCGCTGATCACTTAGGTCTCTCTCCATTATTCGCGTTGCTAACCATGTCTTTCAACCATCGTTGATAGATCTCCTCGAAATACTGTTGAATTGTCCCTATTATCAAGGGATACCAATGGTGGGTTTTCTAGAATAAAAATATAATAAGCATAGCATTAGTGAAAACAACACAAGCAAGGTATATAAGAAGGGTTAAGGAGAGAAAAATGTACCGTGAACTCGAGGAGGTATCTTTCTGCTTTATCACGAGGCACATGTGACCAGCAAACCAACAATAAGAATTCATACTGGAACTCATCAGACCATCATAACTCATAAGCAAACCAACAATCAGATTCGTAAGCAAACTAGACGGTTTAATAACACAACATTACAATACGCATAAGTCAAGAAAAAAAAAACCCATACAGAGAATATCAACAACTGAAGAAACAGTATATGAAAATAGCCATACCATATCGAGTTTGGTTTCGGTGAGGTAGAGAGGACGGTGGTAAACATTTCCCTGTCTGGCACCCAAAGCAGATCATTCAGAGCCCGCAGCGTGTCCTCCTGAAGATCCGGCAAAATTGGAAGAGATTCATCGAGGAAGTTGTAACCTTTAGAAGATGGATGACTCCGAGTCTGAGAGTGGTTAACTGGCAAAGGTGGGGCGTCCTCAACATGATTCTGGTTGTTTTGGACTTCTTCAGACACCGGTGACGCATCTACTTCAAGATGATTAGTAGCTGAGTTCTGGAAACGTTGTATTGGCGGTGGATAGTTCTGTACATGGGGTGTTGTCATTGACGTTTGGGGGATAACTGGGTCTTTTTCTCAAAGTTGAGTCGACTGAGTCGGAAGTGTATTGTATCGGTAGAGGGCTCGGTCTTTTTTTCAAAGTGTCAACGGCTCTCTGAATGACGTTTGGAGTGGTTGTTTTTACCTTACGTCCTAATCCTTTCTTAGGTGGAGGCATCATATCACGAAGAGTTTCAAAGAAGAAATTGAGAGGGTCGATAGGGTTTTTGCAAAAATTGGCGATGAAATTGAGAGCCTCGGATATACAAGAGATTCAAATAAGAGATGTCAGTTAGAGCTTGGTCGGCATAGAGGAGGATTTGGAGAAAAATTTGCGAGATGATTCGAAAGAGATCTTGGAGAAGGGGAAGAACAAAATAAAATCAGGGTTTTATGTTTGGGATAAATGTGGATTTCTCGATACTTAGTTGAAATTTATTGGTTAAGGCGGGTAATTGAAATGTTTTGGGCTAAAAATTAGGTTTAGTTTCCGGGAATTATTACACCAAATGTTTTGAAAATTTTCCCACGAGTAGTCGTAATTTAGTCATCAGATCACAAATAACCATTATTTTAAATATAATAGTAACTAATATAATATGGAACATAAAGTACTTGTTTCATTATAACTTTGATCCCAATATAAAATAAGATTGAAGATAAATTCATGGTTTGAAATGAGAACAGTTGTATTTTGTAAAGGAACACCTACACATATAAATTAAAATGATGTTTGTAATAATTTTTTATGTTCTTTTTTCAGGTTGAGAGCAGAAACATTATATGATTTACTTGAATCTTTGACAAACGAAGTACACCTAAATACATTGACAATAACAGAAGAAATAGTAACAACTAACAAGATCAAAATAACCAGTTCTCCTATCAATCCTATCATGTTCATATATATGTATGATTCCATTTCACCCACCAATATTTTACATCCAATAACATCTACAATATATATACATAAGATCCGTATAAAAATTAAACAAGGTTAATATAAATAGAAATGTCCAACAAAATAAAAAGAAAACTCATCATCAACAAAAACAAGGAACTGCTTGGTATTATTGCCTCTGTTTTGAAACCCTAAAAATAAAACTATGGGGAAACATTAAGAAGTTTATAATTGTGCTTTCATATTTTACAGTTGTTCTATTATGACCGTTTTAATGATGGTATTAACAATTAAATTCCGGTTTACCTAATTTATTTATTGTGTTTATATCTACTTACCATATTATATGTACCTAAACCTTTGACATGTCCTTTTGGTTCTTTAAAAATCTTCAAATCTAACTACACCCGCCTTCAGATTGGATTTGTTTCTTCCTCATGCAAAACAGAGATCTCTTGTAGATCTCAATGCAAGGCGCTTCAAAGAGTCGGACAAAGTCAAAATTCCTACAAGTCGAACGATTTATACTACGGGTTTATTAACTTAAATCTCTTTGTTTGCCCAGTTAATTATAAACAAGATTTCATCGAGATATATCTATAATCCAAAAACCCTTCAGTCTTCTCCTCAGAGGAATGTGTTGTTTTATCTACAACGACCGGATGGTTGAAGGAGGGCAATTATCAAGAGATCGATAGATAGCCGATGGGAGACCGGAATATACGCGTACTCCATGCTCTTGAATGTTATTTATGGATATGGTGAAGTGTTGAACCATGGATATGTCACCGACTCTGAACTTGCCACTCGAATATGTATGAAGATAACTAGAAGGGATATGCGTGTATGGCCAGAAACGCCTTATGTTTTGTTCTTTGAGAAGGAACCTAGTTTAGATATCAACGAGCTTATAGCTGCATGTGTGCTTTGATAACAACTTGGAAGGGTTGGTCGGACTTTAGTTTCAAGGGTTCAAACATGTGCGATAGATGCTTTTTGACCATAAAGTTACTATTTTACTTCAGAATCCTTCTGAACAATTTCAAAATTTGGATTTAGGTTTTTGAATATCCTTCATATTATAAATATTGTTTAGTGTTGGTTATACACCCTGTTCGAAAACGCGGCCGCCTAGGCAGCCACGGAGGCGTTCGACGATGGTCCATTGAGGGGAGGAGAGGCAACTCGGATGAAAAAGTCAACTGACAGCGTTTGACCGAGTAAATGCGATTAATTGCCAAAATCGTCCTATCCGCGGAAAAAAAATGAACCAAATTGGCCCATTAGCCAGAAACCATAAACCAAATAAGAATTTAGGGTAACAGCATTAATTTTCAACTTTGACCAAGTCTTTCGCTTTAGGTCTTAAGCCCGATTGATGATGGTAAGATGGTGGAGTAAGTGTGTTATTTATAGAGAAATTTTCGGACCCTTCCTCCTCTGCTACTCGATGTGGACTTGATATATTTTCTTCTCTTTTTTTCAGAATAAAAGCAATAATGTAGATCGGAAAAAGAGCATCTAGAAGGCAAAATTAATATAGACTACTCAGATGGAGATTACAACTAACGCGTATTTATTTTTTTTGAGCATAACACTTATTTTTTCTTCTCCTCCATCAGTATACTCCTTTATTATGCATATTAGGTTGTTCGTGTTCTCATTCTAATTGTGAGATTCCATCTATAGGTTCAAATTTATATTGAAAAAATTACATGAAAAATGACATGAATCTATTTCGCTAGATAATGATATATAATGTCGAGTCATTATTTAAATTGAATTGATACAAAACTCACAAATAAAATATCTTTGTGATTGGAATTTTTGGAAGTTTTTTGTATTTTGAAATATAGGTGAAATAAAACAATTAACAAATTGCCTACAAAATCAATTTATAACAATGTTTCTATGAAGTAGAAACATAGTCCAAGTTTAAAATGTCATAATGTCTAAATTATACAATTTTAATACATGAAAATATTACAAATTTTATGAACAATTAATAATATATATGATTAATTTAAAATTAAATCATCTAAAATTTCACCCCGCGTAAATTCCGTATACTCTCCGATTTTTGTGTTAGGCGCTAGGCTAACCCCGTCGCCAGACTAGCGCCTAGCGAGTTTTCGACCGGAGGTTATACATTGTGTTAAACTATTATAAATATTATATGATTTCTTAATTTATGTGCAAAATTTAAACAGAAAAAGTACGTATATGCATCATCTTTAACTACGCTGCGACTACTTTGCTACTATTTTATGACTGAATAAACGACTTTGTGCAAACAGACGAGATGATTAATCTAAAAGACCATTTACCTAATTTATTTTTTTCAACAATCCATGCAAATAACAACGCGTTTTTGTAATAAATTTTGAACTTCAATAAATAATGACTCGACATTATATATCATTATCTAGCGAAATAGATTCATTACTTCAGCCAAAGTGCACACCAACACATGCATATTAATTAATAAATAACATTACATAATTTTATTTAAATTTATTAAAAACCTAAAGATTGGATCCTCTTTATAAATAAACTTTTGTGTTTGGCTTCGAAACAATATTTATCTCAAATATTATTTATTAAAATTCTCTTTTGTTTGTTTCTATCTTTTCTTACCAAAATCGTAATGTATTTCCTTCCTAGTGACATCCTTACAAAAATCCTTCTTGACGTTAAGGATGCTAAGGTATACATTATTTTGCTCGGCCAAAGACAACATGCAGGGTGCTGTAAAACGTTGGAGAAAGCAACATGTAAGATGCAGCAAAAAGTTGGAGAAAGCCCAGATTTTTATAAGTCGGTCGATCTATACTTCTCCAATATACTTAAATTATGTGGTGCCCACCTACAATTATAGCTAAATTCGTCAACAAAATGTCTAGAATTCGAAAATCTTTATGCTGATATGTGTTTTTTTGTATATTGCTACTGTTGGGTTGATGAATCGACTAAATCCAGCGACCGGATGGTTAAAGCAGAGACCATAAGTCCATATCCATTTTATCTTTGAGCCCTAGAATTGGGCCACGCCAGGTCTGCTTCCAAATTTTCTTAATTTCTGGGCATACAATACATGCACATTTGTCTTTCGAATGGAAAGGAAGATCTGAATTTTTTTTTTTCAGTTTCTTCTGTGAGATCAGAGTGGAAGAAGAAGGAAATCGTGTTTTTGTTCGATTGGTTCTACGGAATCTTAGCGTCGTTAGGGTTATGGCAGAAAGAGGCGAAGATCTTGTTTCTTGGGATCGACCATGCCGGAAAAACCACGCTACTTCACATGCTCAAAGACGAGGTTTGTTTTCTCCATCTTTCGCCACTGTTTCTATTATTCGATTTTTTTGGGTAGATTCAATGTACCTCTGATTCGTGGATTTGTGATGAGAATTACTCGGCCGAATTTGCATCTAGTTAAGGGGCTTATCGGTGGGAATTATCGATAGTGGTTAGTTTTGTGGTTGTGCATCGATTACATTTATTTGCTTCAAGATGTTACAGTCATGATCAGATCTAGTAGAAATTGTAAATATCAACCGTTTACGGTTTGGACCATTTAGAATAAAGCTTATGCTGGGGACGTATTTCTTGGTAACTTTATTTCTCTTGTTACTGTAGAATGCAAGATATGTGTAGCCTTAGGTAGCTAGCGTCTTTGATATAATTGTATTGAAAATACTGCAACGACATTGACCCAGTTTATGTCTTACCAGAGTTGTAAGAAGGTTAACTATGTCTGCGTGGATATGTTGTAGGGTTAGCATAGTAGGATTTATAATCGTTTTTATTAGTGTTAATCAAATGCAGAGAAACATGGTCTTCTCTTAGTTTGGTGATAGAAACTCTTTTTGTCTTGAATTAAGGTTGATGCAGTTGTCTACCTCGTGGATGCTTATGACAAGGAGAGATTTACAGAGTCAAAAAGAGAGCTAGACGCTCTTCTCTCAGATGAAGCCCTTGCAACTAGATTGATATCCCTTATGCAGCCTCAGAAGACGAGCTTAGGTATCACTTGGGTCTCACCAACTTCAATACCGGTAAGGGGAGAGGGACAACAGCTGGTGGAGATTCTGGTATTCGCCCACTAGAGGTCTTCATTTGCAGCATCGTCCGCAAAATGAGCTACGGCGAGGGGTTTAAATGGCTCTCTCAGAACATCAACTAAAAGAAATCTTCATTATAATCGTCTCTTTTCATATATTCAAACCAAACCCAAGAACATTTCCATACGATTTGTCTTTCTTGAGCTAAAAGATTTGTGAATGATTATATTATAACACTCTTTTCTTCTTTTTGTTTTTGTAGTTTTTTATAATACAAGTTTGGTGACTTGCATTTCCCAACTTGTTTAGTGTCTTGGTAGACATTTTTGTCAATAGCTTGTGTTTTATTGAAACATTATTCCCAAGTTAGACCACCAACATTTTTGTATGTACTATCACTTTATATATTGTGTGCACTACTCAACCTATATCAGATCGAACCAAACTACCAAAACCTCTCTATGATCGCCATGGATGTTCTGAAAACGTTAGGACTTTGGCTAATCTATGCAGTGTTTCTCTTTCATACACAGAGACATTCAGGTGAATCCTGGTTTTACAAAGGCTTAGATTTATGTTGTTCACTTGCGAAGTTTAATTTGGTTTTCAATTTTTTTTTTTTATGCAGTCTATGCGCAGGCCGGTGGTGTCATCGGAGGCGCAGGGATTTTGGTTCAGAGAGCCGCGTTTTGTTTCAACAATAACCTCGTAAGTATGATCGATCGATAAACACACCAAAAAAACAAACTTTTTGACAGTAGTTGTTCCTTCTCTCCATATTTGCAGCTCTACAGAGGGTGTAATGAGGCGTTCAGACTAAACCAAGGAGGTGAATTCAAGTTTCCAGTTGAGGACACAGACAGGTTCTGCAACGGCCCTTGTTCTGCTGAGACAGAACTCGTGCTTGAATGCATAAATAGCGTCATGTCTGATTTCGTGTTTTACAATCGTGCTACCCCAAGAGATATCAGGAACACCCTTCGTGGTGGCTGCAGCAACTCTTTCACACGAGGTTTTCACCTTGAAACACTCTTCAACTTTTCATCGTTACACAACTTAGAAACATAAACTTGTTCTATGCTTTGATATACAGGAAACTTCAATGTGGGAAATTATGCTCAAGGACTTTTTTTTGGCAAGGCCGAGAAAAAGCTTCCTGGTTTTTTCATTGGACTAGTTCTCGGTTTGGCACCGTTGATCCTGTGAAGCCTACTTTTGTCAATATATGGACTATACAAGTGCATTTATGTAAATGAGATTCCGTCTCATTTCCAGTTAGGTGAGTGAGGGCATCAAACCTTTTTTTTTTGAAGAATGTAAAGTTATATTCAATCCAAAAAAACGTTTGTTACATCAAGTGTTTTGAATCCCTAAGGAAATCTGAAGATATTTTGAACAGAAAATTTCTAGCACCTTGTTGAGAACCAGAGTAGCATTGCTCCCTTCATTTTTCGATCACCCGTTGCTTTGATAGACGTCAACCAATTTCTGACCATCTTATCAATATTCTTTGATAGAGTTTCTGAGTTCTTGATTTGATCTCCATGCCTTCTACAATTTCTTTCACGCCAGATGGTATATATCGTTGCTTAGAAAGCATATTTGATTTAGGTGATGCGTATTTTCCCACATGAGGAATCAAAAATGATCCTTATCATTGTGTTCCAACTTGTATCCAAACCTAAGATTTCCTGCAACTTTTTTCCAGTCATCCGTTGAATACGGACAGTCGAAAAAGAAGTGATTTCTTGTTTCTAGAACTCCCCGACAAAGGACACAACCCGCATTTACTGCTGGATTCCATGCTAACATTCTGTCACCGGTCGATAATCTATTTTGTACTACCCGTGATGAAATTATTTTGTATCCATCATCTAAATTTTTATAACCTATCAATATTTGTTACTCTCAAATAAATATTTCTTTTTTGTTTCACGTGAAGCTTTTGTGACACAGTCTCAATAATATACATAAGAAATACTACGATGAATGATTACCTTTTCGTTTATAATTTTAAGGCAAATATTTACACTTTCTCCTATGTTTCAATTGCCTGATGGCTTGTTAAATGTTGGAGTTGAGGTTTGGGTTGAATGGCACTTTGGCTTCTTCTTCGACTTCTAATTAGGGTTATCCATTTGAGATACCTGCATAAATATTTGCTCGTAATATCACAAAACCAGCCCATTTAAACATTTTGTAAAAAAGAAAGGGGAGGCACAAAATCCCAGTTTCCTTTTTCAAATTAAGGTTTCCCCTCCCTTCTTTTCATATAAATACTAGAGCCACCCCTTTTAATCGAATCATCCTAAATACATCAAGCGAAGCCTTGTCGAGAGTCCGAGTCGTTCGAGCCAGCAGAAGTCCAGCCCCACGTTTTTCCCTTTCCAGTCATTCAAGATAAACCCCTAGAAACCTAGATCTATCTCGGTTTTAAAAAAACGTATTGTTTTCACCATATCTTATAAATTACCCCGAATCCCAAAAATCCGAAGCCATCACCGTGATCAGCTCGTCGAAACAAAGCTGGAGGAGTTGACCGACCGCTGATCCGCCGCCGCACGCGCCCCAACGCACCGGTAAGGAGTCGGGTGCGTGAGATCCACGCGCAGCCAGAGAGCCACGCGCTAGAGATCCAAGCGCCGCCGCACGCGCCGACCGAAGCCGTCGTCCGCCGTCGGAGTCGCCGGAGCACCGCCGCCGGAGCCGCCTTAGCCGCCGTCCCCCGCCGCCGAGTTGACTCACTGGCGAACTAAGTCGACTCGGTCGGCTGAGTCAACCCGGTCTGACCGGTTTAGGCTGGTCATATTAGTTTGGTTCAATTTCAAGTCGATTTCCGGTTTACCCCAATTCGATTTCTGGTTTGGCATGGTTTTAGATTTCAATCCGGTCTGATTTCCAATTTCAGTCTGGTTCGTTTTAATTCAAATTTCCTGGTTCAGTCCGGTTAATCCAATTCCAATTCTAATTTCGGTTTAGATCGGTTTGGCTGGTTTGGGCTGGTCATTATTCAATTGATCATAACTAGCTCATCATTAGGCCGATTTAAGCGAAACGAAAGCCTAATTCACTTCTTTTTCCGTCCTCTTTCCAGATCTGATGTCTGTTCGGGCTAATGGAACTTCCAATTTACGATTTTTTCCCTTCTTTGGCCAAGATGAGGATCGATCTTAACCCTTGCTTGCTCTATTCAATTCCGGACGTTAGTCCTTTGTTAATACCGTCTTTCCTAGATAGCATAGGGATAGTAAAGCGCTGATGTGATTGATTTCTGGAATGTAGAATTGCTAGGATATCACTTAAACCGAAAACGTTGCTCGTGCATGATGGATATGCATGGTAAAATTGTGATAGGGCTTTGCTTCCAGGGCGCGTATAACGGGAATTGTATGCGTCCTTGATCGTCGGAGGAGGGTGCGGACGAGGCCTCCCGTGGTCGGTGCGTGGGACGCAAAGTGGGGTATTGAGGCCCGTAGGTGTTCATGAGTGTGAGCTGAGAGCTCGTATGCACGATTGGGCGTTAGATTGTGTGGTGAAACCTTTAGGCGTTGTTTGCAAGGTGAAATTAGCCTAGGACTAGAATTTGTAATTGCGTTGCGTAAGCTGGGATTGCGGGTTCCTTAAATCCGCCCTCGCTGGGTAATTGTGTTTGAAATAATTACTCAGTCCTCTTTCCCATTCTCGTCCCCTTTTTCTTGCAGGTCCGGATGCGGGATTGATCGGTCAAGCGATGTTATTGGTGGATTTGAACCGAAGGAAGCGCCCGGGCGTTTGGGAACAATTGGAAAGGAGGGCCGGTCGGACCGGTTCCGGTTCGACGGGTGCCTGAACGCCACGTCTCCGGTTTACCGGGAGACGGGTGTTACAATTTGGTATCAGATTCTAGGTTAAGGTCCCCCAGTGCGATCCTGGGGGATCATCTTTCGTTGTTTTCCCAAAACTGTGTTTTCAAGAATTTTCAAAAGTGGTTACTTTGCGAAAAGATCTTTCAAACACCAACTATATCACTGATTATCTCCTATTGTGACCTCATCCACTCTCTTTTTATGCAGGATGTCTTCTGACTCTAGTTCTGATTCTGGGTCTGAGTACGCTCCCAACCCCGTCAGTGTTCTACATGCCCGTGCTGCAACTAGGAGGAGTGTCCTACCACGCAGTAGCCAGAGGAGACATTTTGTGATGAGGACCCCAGCCGTGACCCCCAACCGTGATTCCACCACCCACCTCGGTTCCCATAAGTAGACCAGTGCTTCTGACAGTGTCAGCTGAGGCAGTTTCGCGACCACCGGGGAAGAGAGGTCAACCCCGGAAGATGCCCGTGGATGTCTCGTCTACGTCAGCAAACCTCAAGGGTGCACCGAATACTAGGAGACCCGGGAAGGAGTCAGCAGTGGAGGAGGACTACTCAGAGCTACCAACGCACGTCTGCTCAATGACTGTGAGACCCCCAGCCCCATATGATCCACCTTACCCGGAGTTTGGAAAAGAGTCGATTCCACAGGAGGACGACGTCCCAGGAGCCGCGCCAGCACCCCAGGCGCAGGCATCTCCGTCGGATGTGCCCCGGCCGTTTCAGATGGTTGGGATGAGCGTTGAGGATTACTTGCACCGATTCATTTAGGGCGCAGCTCGCACTTACCCCCGATCGTCGACGCATTTGATTACCACGTTCATGGATGGACTTCTGGCTGAGATTCGTCGAGGGATGACAGAAGGCAGTGAGTACGGGGAGTACGACCTAGTGGTCATGGCAGAACGCTATGCGGAGTTAGTGGAGAGGAGCCAGAGGGACTTGGCGTACAAACAGCAGGTAATGGAGAGGAACCAGAGGGATATGGCTTATAGACAGAAAGTGATAGCAGAGCACCAGGCCGCATGGGACCGCGAGCAGAGGCTGAGGCAGCATCAGGATGCCATGGATTATGAGTGGCTGAGGGAGCAGCAGACTACGCGAGAGCGGGTACATGAGATGTTAGACTAGCAGCGGGCGGCATGGGAGTATGAGCAGGATCGGGAGCAGTTGAGACAGGAGCAGGCTGCACGGGAGTACGAGCAGGAGCAGCTGCGACAGCGGCAAGAGACAGCAGTACCACCCATCATCACCATTTTGGATTCAGAGCCGGATTCTGACCCAAAGGAGTACCAGGCGACAAGGATTTCTTGTACCAGGGCGACGCAGATCTTGAGTACCGGACCCCAGGATTACCGAGTTGCTAGAGTCAGAGGATAGTGGACTTTTGGGAGTAGGGCATATCTATTATTTTATTTGTTGGGGGGTTTTTCGTTTTGAGTTCTTTCGCGGTTTTTCACGTAGCTAGTTTTCTACTATTCTATTTATTCAAACTATGTAGCCCTACGCCCTTATATTATATTTATTCTTTTATCACGTGCTTCACCGTTCAGACTTTCCAGTACAAGCCTCCGTACCCCGAGCAGAATCGTACCCTTGAGTTCATGAGTGACAGGGAAACCGCGCACCTCTGAATTCATGACGAATTTTTTTCAGGGGGGGGGGAGAATTGTAACATCCCAAAACTCATCCCATGGCCCAAAAGCCCAGTTTCCTTTTCAAATTACAGTTTCCCCTCCCTTTTTTTCCTGTAAATACTAGAGCCACCCCTTTAAATCGAATCATCCTAAATACGTTCGAGCGAAGCCCTGTCGAGATTCTGAGTCGTTCGAGCCAGCAGAAGCCCAGCCCCACGTTTTCCCCTTTCCACTCATTCATGGTAAACCCCTAGAAGCCAAGATCTATCTCGGTTTTAAAAAAAAAAACGTATTATTTTCACCATATCTTTTGAAATACCCTGAATCCAAAAAATCCGAAGCCCCCACCGTGATCAGCTCGACGAGACGAAGCCAGAGGAGTTAACCGACCGCCGATCCGCCACCGTGCTCGCCCCTCGCGCTAGTGAGGAGTCGGGCGCCAGTTGACTCGCCGGCGAACTGAGTCGACTCGGTCGGCTGAGTCAACCCGGTCTGACCGGTTTAGGCTGGTTAGATCGGTTTGGTTCAATTTCAATTCGATTTCTGGTTTACCCCAATTCGATTTCTGGTTTTGTCTGGTTTTCGATTTTAATCCGGTTTGATATCCAATTTCGGTCCGGTTCAATTTTAATTCCAATTTCCTGGTTCAATTCAGTTAATCCAATTCCAATTTCAGTTCCAATTCCAATTTCGGTTTAGATCGGTTTGGCTTGTTTGGGGTGGTCATTATTCAATTGATCATAACTAGCTCATCATTAAGCCGATTTAAGCGAAACTAAAGCCTAATTCACTTCTTTTTCCCTCCTATTTCGAGATCTAATGTCCGTTCGGGCTAACGGAACTTCCAATTTACGATTTTCCCCTTCTTTGGCCAAGGTGAGGATCGGTCTTGACCCTTGCATGCTCTATTCAATTCCAAACGTTTGTCCTTTGTTAATACCGTATTTCCTAGTTGGCGTAGGGATCATAAAGCGCTGATGTGATTGATTGCTGGAATGTAGAATCGCTAGGATATCGCTTAAACCGAAAACGTTGCTTGTGCATGATGGATATGCTTGGTAAAAATGTGGTAGGGCTTTTCTTGCAGGGCACGTATAACGGGAATGGTACGCGTCCTTGATCGTCGGAGGAGGGTGCGGACGAGCCCTCCCGTGGTGGGTGTGTGGGTCGCATAGTGGGGTATTGAGGCCCGTAGGTGTTCATGAGTGCGAGCTGAGAGCTCGTATGCACGATTGGGCGTTATATTGTGTGGTGAAGCCTTAGGGCGTTTCTTGCAAGGTGATATTAGCCTAGGACTACTCGTAATTGCGTGGCGTAAGCCGGGATCGCGGGTTCCTTAGTTCCGCCCTCGCTGGGTAATTGTGTTTGAAACAATTACTCAGTCCTCATCCCCTTTCCCATCCCCCTTTTCTTGCAGGTCCGGATGCGGGATTGATCGGTCAAGCGATGTTATTGGTGGATTTGAACCGAAGGAAGCACCCGGGCGCCTGGCACCAGTTTTAAAGGCCGGGCCGGTCGGACCAGTTTCGGTTCGACGGGTGCCTGAACGCCGCGTCTTCGGTTCGTCGGGAGATGGGTGTTATATTAAGATTCATACTTTACATACAAAAGGTCATTTACATCACATATCATCCCAACAAAACACACTTTAAGTTATCTTTAAATTCATATATCAAAATAAGGCTTGAAACCTAAAGATCTTGACTCAATAAAATTAAAAGTACTTACGATGTGAGGTTTCCACTGGACTATCTACAAACTACTCTCATGTGAAGAAAACATGGCGGAAATATGTGAATCAGCACCGTAGAATCAGTTATTACCAGACTCTAACGTTTTGTTTAAAGGCAGCCTCTAACTATAGAACGATTGTGGTTCCTAGACAATGAAAAATATGAAACATTCTTCAGACGGTTTCTCTTGTCAGTCAGGTTCTATTCGATTGAAAAATCTGACCAAGCCAGATTTCCAGAACCTCAGAGGCGTCATTGTAAAGCTTTATCAAGTCTAATATGAAATTTTTCCTATCAGATCCAATTTGCATAAGTGAAACCTGAAAACATGACAGGCACATAACGGTAAGTATCTTACAACATGTTAGGAATGGAAAGAAACTAAGAGTAATTAATTACCTTGATCGGTTTACTGCGTTTGGTATAATTGGGTTTCCATTCTGGAATGACGGCGTATCAGGAAACTGAAACGACAACATTCAAGACAGTGACATATGTCTCCCACGACGGTCGAACGATGGAATATCATGATATCCGTCTTCATCCAAAGGCTAACCCGCATGTCTTGCCATTTTTTCAGGAATCTTGAATACACTTCCTTCAGTTCAAATCCACCAACGTAACGAGTTTTGAAATTTTGTTATTAATCATGCAGGGAAATAAAGGAAAAATGGGAGGGGTGAGTAATTGAGATTATTCCGTGAGATAATCCGAACTAATTTATTTCAATACGACCGGTATATGATTTAACGTCGAGAGGAGAATTAAGCAGCTACAAACAATAACTAAATAAGGATATATATATATATAACAAGAGAGCTCCAACTACTCGTGCCCTCGACCACTCCGGGCCTGGACACCCATGTAGTCCTCCGTGTCACTCCGGACACCACCATGCTAAAACATGCACCATTCTACTCCGAGCACCACAACAAGGTCCGTCAAAACCCTTCTGACGATGGACATGCCACTCCATACCATGCCTAGACACACAACGTGCTTAGAGGACTCTCAACCCTGGCACCCACTCTCTGTCTCTACCTCACCTCGACAATTAATCTCAAAACACAATTTCCGGTTCACACTTAACCATCTTTAAACATTATTCCATGTTCTCACGAATCAATCCTCAAAATGAATACACAATCTCATATTCTGGATAAATAATTCAACAAGCCAATTCTTTTCTCAATCAACAATAAATCATACACCAATAACCATTTTCTAACAACCTAACTCCAATTCACAATTCCAAATTCACATACCAATAAGCATATTGGTTCTCTAGTAATATATATATCATACGGTTATAAAATCTTATATATACTTATACATACTTAGCATATACCACACAACATAAAACTAAGACAACTCAACCTAATCATGAAATTATGGCATATAAAAAAGCGAGAAACAAATCAGGGCGAACCGCCTCACCTTGTCTTGAATGACGAGGACATCCGTCTTCGGACAGAGCTCCTACCACTACTTCGATAACACCGTTCCCCATGCTCCAGATTCTAGATCGGTTTTAATCTAAAGGAACCTGTTAGATATATGTATCTAGAAAGTCCCTGCAAATATTCGGGTCAAACGGAACAATTTTCCCAATAAAACACAGAACTAGCTAGAGTGGTCACAGATCCGTGATGGACATATACATTTTGGAAAAAGGGTCATAACGTTCGACTTGTAACCCATACTTGGGTAATTCTGATTTTTATTGAAAGAGGAGACCGAGATATTTCTAATGATATATTACCCATTCTCTGGCTCCTTACGGTTCTCCAAAAAATCATCTGACAAGGTGATGGCCATAGTAAAGGAAAGAGCACCCTCTCTCGGATCTTAACTGGAAGAAGAACGTAGGAGATGACACAAGGAGGAGGAGGAGGAGGAGAAGGAGGAGGATACCAACAGTGGATGGCTGCGGGCAAAGACGGCTCATCGACGATGGCTTGCGGTGGGCGACGCCTGACGGGATCGGATCCATGCATAGCTTACATACTCTTCTCCTATGTGTATACACCTATGGGTGGCCACCTCCTTTTATAGGAAAAAGGGAGAGGTACCCTAGATTTAATGAAAGGTGTGGGCTTTATGAATAAAAAAAGGAATGAGTCGGGTTTTAGATTGGGGTGTGACAATTCACCTTCACCTGAAGGGAATTCGTCCTGAATCCCAATAGGAAAGATCCCCGAAGTAAGACCCCAAATATCAAACAAATCATGGAAGCCACTTAGGAAGGATGAGTGAACTCTTACAAGGTTACATAATTCTTTTTGGCACCCAATGAATACTAGAAGGAATGATTAAGCATTTCGACTTCCAGACTGTAACTCCCTGGATGATTTTTACTTCAGACTATCAATCGACCAACAATCAAACAAAAACATATTCAAACAACAATCCTTAGTCGGGACAAGACGAAAGAAGGCTCAACTTACGAAATTCTCAGGACAATAGAAGAATGCAAGCCAAAAGAGGAGAATAACATTGAACTAGAATCGACTCTGGAGGAGGATTTAAGGTCACATAAGAACTTAGGAAGGGGCAAGAACTTTTACTTAATTACCCCCTTCTTTGGAATCCAAAAATTGGAAGAATGAATAAATAAAGGGGGTGAACTACAATAGTTCAAAGAAGTAAGGAAGAAAGAATGAAAACTCAGCTTATAGAATCTCCAAGATAAGAAATGAATGAAGTTGGAGAGGAAGAGGAACATCTCAAACTCGACATAACGGAGACATCTCTATAGAGATGGAAGAAGTTTCACAAGAGAAGTACAATGGCTTTCTTCTTACTAGACAGATCTTGCGGAATCATTAATGAATCTTATAAATAATGAGAAGTAGGACTACAAAATTTTGAGGAAGGAAAGAAGAAAGAATGAGAGCCCAATTTGCTGAATCCCCAGAGCAAAAAATATTGGAGATTGGAGAGAAAGAGACATAAAACTAGAAATAACTTTAAAAAAAAAAAGAGAATGGGAAGAAACTAGGAAAGGCACCTAGAATACATCACGGGAAGCTTAAAAAGTATACAATAACTTTCTCGTGGTAGACGAATCTTTTGGAAACCAATGAAGGAAGACAATAATAGATAGGAAGTATGACTGCAATAGTCCAAATGTGAAGGCTTGCAAAACGAAATCTCACTTGCGGAAACTGCGGAACATGAAAAGGATAAAAGCTCAAAACGAAACAAGAGAAGAAAAATATCCCTCTCCTAGTAAGTAAAAAAGAACTCGGCTTGCCTTGAGGGGGTCTTGAGATCACCTCCGTTTTGGGTCCTGATGCAATCCCATAACTCTCATGCGGTGTATCCTCTACCATATACCTCAGACTCCCTAACGGGTATTACTCGACATCTGTACTGAAATCTTGGGCTTGGGCTGTAGCACACTGACGATCCTCTATCAGCCGGGCATACAGATCCAACAGTAATACTAGGTAAAGGGCCCCAGATTCACCGCCACTTTCTAAGGCGGTCCTACAAGAACTACGCAGTGTATGACTCCATATCCCTATCGCCTTGCCGCACCTGGCTGGGAACGAACACTGGGGGAACAAAACATCCGCTTGGGCGACTCATCTGCAACTTCTTCCACCACGGGTACCTTCCTCTATCTACCACGTTTCCGAGGAAGTAGCAAAGCCTCGGTTGCAGATGGGGGAAGAGGGGTCACAAGATCCTTCCTTGTGATATGCTCAGAGTTTAATATCCATAGAGTTACACTGCAAGTGGACAGAAAATTGTAGTATATATGGGTCAAACCACTTAGACTCAAGAAATCTTGCGATAGACTATAAATTATCAAGTTAATCTAAGCAGCAGGAAATCGATAGCAATTAAATAAAAGCATAAAGTAAATAGCAGACGAGTTTGTTTTCAGTACTAAAGGCGTTAGGTCAAGGAGTTCTCAGGAAATCAAGTCATGCAGATTAATTATCAGTCATAATCTAATTAAGTACTGTTCTAAAACTCGAATCACAGATGCAACATAAACCAAAAAAGGGGGAAAATGAAAAGAAAAAAAATAAGAGAGCGAATAAAATTTTCAGTAAATCCAAAAGGCGGTCAACATAATTATTTTCCGCGTCAAGTATACATAGCGTTTCAGATCAGACCGACTAAACATAGCGTTTGCATTTTTGTAAACACTATCTAAAATAGAAGAGAATAACAACAATAACATAAACACCAAAAACGCTATATGCAAGTGCTGTTAATACTCAATAATCTTGTAGTGTTAAGAACAATTCAGATTGAAGAACTAAACAAGTTATGAATTCGTTAACTGATAAATCAACCTAACATGCCTTGAAGCCCGTATGATAATATTTAAACCTAACTATGAATCTACTCAGACATATTGAATTAAACAAACAACATAGATGAAATTGATTGCATTACAATAAAATAGATAATAGAAAAGCAGTTCGAAATATTCTCCAAAAGCAGTAGAAGGTTCGGATCAGCCCCAAACTCCAAAACTCTCTCTAGCCAAAAGTATGAAAGTGTGTCACAAGAATAAAACACAAAAACCCTAATAATAAGTGTCAAACACGTCTTGGGTCTTCTCTGTAAATAATAAAACTTCTGGACCAATTCTGTGAATTCTTCAAAACTTCTTTTAAGAGCCAAAAATTATCTTTTGGATGACTGCATCAACTGAACTGATGCACATACTGCATCGGTCGATGCTCAGCTCGATCAACTATAGTATTTCTTCTCATCACGGCTTCAACTCCAAACTTTTCCCAAAATGCTCCAATATCTTCCACAGTCCTCCAAACGTGTGCAAACCTATAAAACACCTGAAAAGACTCCAAAGACACTACAAAATACTTGAATATATACTTATATCATGGCTTAAAACACCTAAAACCATGATATATCAACTCCCCCACACTTAGCCTTTGCTTGCCCTCAAGCAAAAAAGAAAACCAAGATAAGAATAAAAAGTTTGAAAACTTTTGAAACTCATTTCATCGTTGAAATACTACACTCAGATTCCCCTTAGTAAGCTACATGAAAATAAACCTGCAAACATTAATACCACAATGTATTTCCCCCACACTTAGCAACTATCCCAAGTAAACTCCACAATCATATTCAGAACATTCAAATTCGCATTATTGACTTCTATAATCTATTAAGTATGGTCTCACCTAGGGAATATCAATCCAAGAACACATGGATTTTTACTCTGCTAGTACCTGACCACAATACTGTCAGTTATGGTCCTTTTTCTCCCTATTCTCCCTTTAGAATCTGATTTTTTCCATTGGGTATCATTTTTTTTTATTAGTGCTTTCCCTCATTGGGGGTATTACTTTGGACACACTCTATGAAGCACATGAGGTAATAGGGGTCTCTACCACTCCTCTGATCACTTCGTTGCTAGTAGCATATCCGCATTTTATTAATCTTTTCTTTACTTGAAGGGAGGGGAGAAGGGAACCATAATTAAAAATAGATTTACAAGCTGTTTAAGGACTAACAGAGGAATCCGATCAAAGGTATACCAAGCCCCTTGGTGAGAAAAAGTAAGTCATGTTAAGGGCGAAGTCAGTAGTGGATTCTCTGAATACTTGAAGTGATATAGGTGTCCTTGGTTGGCTGATCTGCGTTGGGTTTTCTAATAGTCAGAGATCTGCAAGCTCATCCAATGGTCACTTAAGTTCCTGCGAATGTAGTGATCTCCTCAAAAAGTCCTAGTTTCTTACTAACTATTGTGACTCAATTAAACTGACTCAACTGACTCTAAGAAAAGAAAAATATTATGTTAGTACAACCTCCTCCACACTTGAAATACATTGTACTCAGTGAAATCGAAGCTTATGCTCGGTAAAAGATGGATAAGAACGTAATGTACTTCTGATCTGTGATTTACCTGACCCGGAAAACTGCATCGACCGACGCAATGCGTGCAACGGTCGACACATATTTTGGACAGATGCATCGATCGACTCAATGTGTGCAGCAATCGATGCATGTCGTGAGTACATAAGTACAAAAACTCAACCTGTAAGCTATAAGATCAACAAACACTCAAATCAAAGCATAAGATAATCATCACAATCATGAGTACATAAGTTCTAATGTAAAATGACTGACATAGACTCAAGAAAACATCAAAATAACTGAAAGAAAAGAAAAATAAAAGGGAAAAAGTACAGAACCATGTGTCATATGACATAAACCAGAATCAGAACTAAGAAAAATCCTCATCATCAATGCCTCCATATGGATCAGAACCACCAGACTCAGTGTAGGGGATTGTCTGCGACGAGGAGCAGGAACATAGACTCGCTGTGCGCGTCTGCAGGAACACCTAGCAACCATCTCACAGATACCACATAGTCTATCATTCAACATCATCTGGAAAGCTCCCTGGGACATCTTTGCAAGTGGAATCTTTGGCTCAGGATAAGGAATAGGTACAAACTCACCTGCTGAACATTTAGGGACAATTGTAGGAGAAGCAGAAGTAGAAGCTCCCAGAGGGTCCGCGGTCGTAGGGATTTTCCACAGCAAGCTCAATTCCAGAACCACCTCGATCTTCGTGAGCTTCACACACCATTCTCTACCCTGCACATCTGTAAAAACCAAGAGGTTATCTTCCTTCATCCATGTGATGCTCCTAAGATGAGACTCATCCATCCACAGCCTCCTAGTCACAACCTCACATCCATCTGTAGGAATCCTGAAATGCCTGAAAAACGAAGTGAGCAGGCTGCCAACTGTCTATGTCTTCTTGCCACAGAATGTCTTAGTCTTCAGAGTACATAAATGCTCAGCGAAGACAACCACCATGTTCAGTTTGGGGCAAGGCTCAGCTAAAACATTCTCATCAAAGAGATGACCTATCCCAATGTTAAGTAGCAGAAGCTCATACTTCCTCATCTTGCTCGGCTCAGCCTTGCACGGTATCGTGTTCCCCAATACACAAACGACATACCTCAGGACCGGATAGCGGATTGTTGTCTGGTTGGTGTGACGAGAATGGTAGACCCCGTTACACAAATGTGACAAGAAGTACTGAGTATCCACATCTGCCCAGTCAGGATTTAGGGCACATCGGATAGGCTTCATGCTGAACCCATAGATGCGGCTCTCCTCCACGTCTCTTTCATGTAGTAAACGCGACAAGTCGCAAGCATCTGGCTAACCAAGTCAGGATACAACTCATACAATCTCATAGGCATTGTCCCCAAGTCAGGATACAGCTCATACAAGCATCTGTCTACCCCATGCATTGTAGAACCGTGTATCTTACTCATCCCATTCCTCATAAATCTGGTACCGGTGAAATCGTCATCCTCTGTTTCTGTGTTCTGATCCCTCTGCCAATCAATGTGCATTGGGATCACATCCTTCTCACCCTAAGGCCAAGGAGGCCTGACTACTCTAGGAGCATGCAGATAAGGCATGGGAGGAGATGAGGCGCGAGTGCCAAACTCTGCAGGAATATCTGGTGTCTCTCCTGTGGTGTTCCTTCCTGTGAGTCATCTGCGATTAAAGATACAAGAAGTACAATCTCGCAAATAAATCCAAGGATCTAAGATCAACAAATGCAACCAAATCAATTAAAACAGCACATGCAACCATTCACAACACCAAAATCAGTATCAATTCCTCTAATTTCCAACATAATTCCAGCCTAATTCGCGGAATCGCAAGTGTTAGTCGTCAAATCAGAGATTTTCAGAAAATTTTCGAATGTGCTCATGAAAACTCAAGGGTAACTCAAAATCATAACCATAAACCCTAGCAAGGCCTGAATACAACATGAATTAATAAAAAACGTGTTGAATTTTGTGTGTTTTAACCTTAGGGCCGAAATAAAAAATGATAGGATTCGAAGCACATACCACAGATCGATGAAATTGATGATAGAAATGGATAGAGGGGTGAAATCGACTAGATTAGGATTTTGAATCAACAAAAATGGTGAAGAAATGAGGATTTTAGGATTTAGGGCGATTTGGTGTCGGGTTCACGAGAGAGAAAGGAAAAATGAAGAAGACGAAAGAGAAAAGTTTTAAGTTACTTACCTCATGGGGAGGTGCGTCGATTGACTCACCCTGTGCGGAGGTCGACGCATCTAGGATTTTCCATACCGGACCGGTTTAATCTAATTTCTGGGTCAAGAATATTATGGTTTAATTTCAGATGATTTTGACAAATCGACCCCTGCATCGTCTGAAGCACATGACCGCATCGATCGATGCAATCTGATTCCTTTGACAGACTCGAATAAGTACCGTACAAAATGACCAAAAATGAAAAACACCAAAGCAAAATCAAAATAAAAACACCAAATCGAATATTTACGGACTTACGAGTGAGTTGCCACCCACTAAGCGCTTGTTTAACATCATTAGCTTGACTATAAGGCGGTCAGGTAGTGGGTACATCATACATAGGCAGAATTTGACCTCTTGGAATCTCGACCTTAACCCAATAATGCTTCACCCTCTGTTCATTGACAATGAACTCCTTTCCTGCTGAGCTATTCAGAATAACATCACCATTCGGACACACCTCCTTGATAGTGAAAGGACCTGACCATCTAGAGCGCAGTTTTACTGAAAATAATTGCAAACGAGTGTTATACAAAAGTACCTGATCATTTGGCTCAAAGTGCATGGAGACAATCTTCTTGTCATGATAAGCTTTAGTCCTCTCCTTGTATAGCTTCGAATTCTCATAGGCATGATGTTTAATCTCATCCAGCTCGTTCAGCTGTACCAATCGCCTCTCTGCAGATCAAAGTTCTTCTGCTTCACAGCCCATGCTGGAAGGTGGCAGACTTTCCCATAGAGAAGAAACGGTGTAGTCCCCAGTGGCGTCTTATACGCAGTCCTCTAAGCCCATAGTGCATCATCCAAATTTGCGGACCAATCCTTCCTTGTCTTCCCACTATCTTCTCTAATATCTTCTTAATCTGCCTATTAGAAACCTCTACTTGACAACTAGTCTGAGGATGATATGGAGTAGCCACATGATGATAAACACCATGCTTTCTCATCAGCTTCTCAAAGACCTTGTTGATAAACTTCATCACTTATCACAATCCGAGGCACTCCAAATCTAGGAAAAATGATGGTCTTAAACAGTTTAAGCACCACCGAAGAGTCATTGGTTGGACTAGCTATTGCTTCCACCCACTTAGATACATAGTCACAACAACCAAAATGAACTTATAGGGAAAAAGGACCCATGAAATCAATGGCCTAACAATTGAAAGCCTCCACTTCAAGAATGAAGTTTTATGGCATCTCATGCTTCTTGCTATTTTTCCCTCCCCTCTGACAAGCATTGCACTGAGAGACAAACATATGAGCATCTCTGAACATAGTAGAACACCAAAAACCTGCTTGCAAAACCTTAAACACTGTCTTGAAAGTAGCAAAGTGTCCATCATACTCTGATCCATGGCAGTGATATAGAACGTCTGGAACTTCTGATTCTGCAATGCATCTCCTATAAATCATGTCTGAACAGTGCTTATATAGATAAAGCTCGTTCCAATTGAATCTCCTTAGTTCTCTGAATAACTTATTCTTTGCATACCCTTTGAGATCAACTGGTTCAGTCTTTGCAGCAAGGTAATTTGCAACATCTGCAAACCATGGTCGATCGGTGTCGAGAAAGCATAAATATCCATGTTGTAGTGACCAATTTGAACCTCGTAAGGTTATAGGTTCGTAGGTGCTGTGCGTGGACTGACGCAGAGGGATGCACCGATCGACTCACTGTTGGGGCTTGCATCGATCGTTGCAAGAAGTTCATCGATCGATGCATTTTCTGCAATCCGACAGTTCTGCAGATTTCTGTCCAAATCCGTCCCAAACACTGTCTCAATCAAATTGATGTTCTCCTCTGGTAAAAAATCATCAAGGGGAACGTCTTCCTCAACCTTGATCTTAGAAAGATGATCAACAACTCCATTTTCAACTCATTTTTTTATCCTTGACCTCAATATAAAATTCTTGAAGAAGGAGAATCCATCTCAAAAGCCTTGGCTTTGCATACTTCTTCTGCATCAAGTACTTTAGAGCTGAGTGGTCCGTATGTACTATCACTTTCGATCCAACCAAATAAAGGCAAAAAAATTCAATTGCAAAGACAACTGCCAACAACACCTTCTCTGTGTGGCATAGTTTCTATGTGCATCATCTAGTGTTTTGCCGCCATAACAGCTCCTACAGCAAAATCACTTTCATCACACATTACCTCAAAAGGCAACTCCCAATATGGTGGCTGCACTATAGGAGCACTCACTTATGATTTCTTGATCTGATCAATGGCAGTATGACAATCTACAGCGAACTAAAATTTCACATCCTTAGACAGCAAAGCAGTTAGTGTTCTAGCAATTTTAGTGAAATCCTTGACGTACTTCCTGTAGAAACCACAGTGTCCTAGAAAGCTCCTCATTGACTTCACTGAATCAGGCGCCTCCAAGCTGGCCATGACCTCAATCTTGGAGCGATCTACCTCGATCCCTACCTCTGAAACTTTGTGCCCAAGAACAATGTCATCTCTAACATGAAAGGGCACTCTCAATTCAGAACCAAGTGCTCCTCTCACATCTATCTAGCACTTTGAAAAGTTGTCCAAAAAATCATGATATAAAGATCCATAGACAGAAAAATCATCCATAAATAGCTCCATGAAATCCTCAATCATGTCTGTAAAGATAGACATCATACATCTCCAGAATGTGGCTAGAGCATTACAAAGTTCAAATGGCATTATGTGGTATGCAAAAGTGTCATAGGGACAAGTAAAAGTGGTCTTTCCTTGATCCTATGGATGAATGAGAATCTGAAAGAAACAAAATAGCCATCAAGGAATCAGCTAACCTCTCAAGCATCTGATCAATGAATGGCAGTGGGAAATGATCCTTTCAAGTTGTAGCATACAACTTCCTGTAATCAATGCATACTCTATGTCCAGTCACAATCCTTGTAGGAATCAGTTCGTTCTTCTCGTTCTTGACCACTGTAACACCTCCTTTCTTAGGCACCACATGCACTGGACTGACCCAATCACTGTCAGAGATAGGATAGATGATTTCAGCTTCCAGCAATTTCACAATCTCCTTCTTCACCAATTCCTTCAGATTCGGATTCAGCCTCCGCTGATGCTCAATAGATGACTTCGTCTCATCCTCTAGATGTATCCTATGCATGCACATATCCGGAGATATACATAAATGTCATCAAGAGAATAGCCAAGAGCTTTGCGATACTTGCGCAGCTTTCACAACAGTAAGGAAGTATCTGCGTTGTTTAAAGAAGCATTAATAATGACAGGATATGTTGAATTCGGTCCATTGCGTACCTTAGTCCAGAAGGGAGTTGTTTGAGTTCAGTTTTTGGAGATTTTTGCTCTGACCAGTCTAAATTCTCCATGTGCATCGACCGATGCACTGGGTGTGTCGGTCGATGCACAAGTTCATCCTGCACTTCCAGCTGTATAACTTGCTCTGTAGAATTCATCAATATGGCATATCCAATAGCATGCTCGTCCTCCATATGCTCCAATTCCTGCAATGAGCTTATCAAAGCTCTCTCCAACGGATCCTCAGCACGTGTCAAGTGAAAGAATTCCTCCGCCAAATCACTGAGTGTCCACATAGAAGGTCTGTTCGTCGATGGTTGGCCTCTTCACCAGCTTATCCATATCAAAACTCATCTTCAGATCACCCACATTCAGGATGAATATTCCCTTCTTGCAGTCAATCATTGCTCCAGCAGTAGGCAAAAAGGGTCTACCCAAGATAAGTGGATCTTTTGGCTCCTCTCCATACTGTAGAACCACAAAGTTTTCGGCATCACACAGCTACCAATCCTGATTGTCACATCCTCTAACACTCGTTCTAGGATCCTGACACTCCTATCATCTAGAACAAATGAAATTCTAGTTGGCATGAAATCTATCATCCCAAGATTCTGAGCAACTGAGTAAGACATGAGGTTCACACTTGAATCAAGATCATATAATGACCTCTAAAATCTATCTTTTTAGATAGAACAATCTAACACAAAACTCTCAGGATCATTTAGCTTCCAGGAATCCCGGCTTGAATCACATCACTGCATACTTCATAAATCATCAATACGCCTTATTCATCAGTCATGTTGCCCAAAATCATGTCTTTTAGACATCTCTTCATCACATGAGTGGTCTTAAGAGCATCAATCAAAGGGACTTCAATGCGCACCTTACTCATCATCTCCTTGCACTTAGCCAAATAAAGCTCGTACTTTGATTTCCAAGGGGTTCTTAGGGAAGGGAACCTTAGGCTTGTAGACTCTTTCCTCTGCGGATTTAAGCTTTTCAGTGTCTGATGTCTATGCTCAGCTCTTGTGTCGATCGACGGTAGGGGTACGTCGGTCGATGCTTGATTCAACTGCGGCGAGCTTTGCATCGGCCTTGGTTGTGACTCTTTTGTTCAAATCTCCGTCAAAGCTCAAAAAATTGTCGATATTTCCAGCATGCATCAACCGATGCAAAGGTACGTCGGTCAACACTCTCTGCAGGTCGCGAATCTCATCTTCCATTTCCTCAATTTCAATGATTTCTTCCAAGCTCAAACCCTTTTTCAGTACATGAACGACCTCTTTACCACATCTCAACGTAATGGCATTACATTGGTGCTTCAGATTAGCATATGTTCTCCCAGGTAGAGTTCCATCTTGCCTCTTTGCAGACCCAGTAGCCGGAACATCCAACTTATTGACATGAGTGCTCAAAGCATCAATATTTCCATTCATATCCAAGTACTGAGCGTCAATCTTCCCATTAAGGTTCATTGTACTCTTCTGCTGACTCTCCATAAGCTGTTCCAGCATACCCATCATCTTATCAGATTGCTCATTTTGTGGAGGAGCATGTTGATAGGATGAACATCCATAGTTCCTGGTGAAATTGTTGTTGTTCCCAAGGCTGTTATTGTTTCTCTGGAAAGACTTCTGGTACTGAGGCTAAGGAACGAAACCAGAAGATTTTTGATTACCTGTGAAGGTACTCCCCTGACCCATTCCATTGTAGCCACCTCTGCCTTGTTGATTCCCAAATTTGTTACCGTGAAAACCAGTCCCACTAATATAGTTCACATCCACTTCATCAAAATTATCCTCAGCCTCAAATGTCTTAACATCTTGAGCAAATTGGACCGGCTTCTTCCCAATTAGAAGGTTGTGGACAGAAACAATCTTGGTCTTCCTTTCTGTGATATGAGTTCCATCCACTTTTCCACCTGATTTCTTCCTCTCCAAATCAGCATTCTTAGTGTTATTGCTAGACACCAAGTTATCAATTAGCTCCTTAACTTTCTCTAAATATTTGGTGTTGAATTTTCCATTGCTAGAAGCATCCAATGCCATCTGATACCACCATTCTACACCTCTAAAGAAAATGTCCAGCAGCTGAACTTCAGAGAAACCATGATGAGGACAGTCGCGCTGGTACATCTTGAAGCGAATCCAGGCGGCTTTCAGAACCTCTGTAGGTCCCTGCTTGAATTGTAGAATGTCCTCTTTCAGCTGATTAGATTTAGCATCATCATTGAAGTTTCTAAGGAACTTCTTCTCAGTAGCATCCCTGGTAGTGAGAGTCCCATGTGGAATCTGTCTCATCCAA
The DNA here is from genome assembly GCA_030180135.1 of Orychophragmus violaceus. NCBI lineage: Eukaryota > Viridiplantae > Streptophyta > Magnoliopsida > Brassicales > Brassicaceae > Orychophragmus > Orychophragmus violaceus. Next base: position 61,989,596 of record CM058235.1, read on the forward strand.
TTCGCAGCTTCCCTAGCAAGTAAGTGCGGGAAAAGCTTGCAGTGCAGGAAGTTATAACTCACTCCATTATGCTTCATCCATGTGACCATATCCTAAAATCTCTCAATATGGTCCATAGGGTGCTCATGTGGAGTCCATGAAGAGATGCTGTCCCATAAGAGTGTAGTATATAACTCGTCAAGTCTATTATAATCAGCAAGTGTCCTCCCAGCTGGCGCATTCCTTTGCACTTGTGCATCAGCTGCGCCCACAGCTCCTTCTGCACCTCCACCTTGTCCTGCGCCCGCATCGACAAGTGGTTGTTCCATAACCGGTACCACAATGGGATTTCCATCCGCATCAAGTATATGGCCCTTATTGTTGTAATCATTGTTATCAAGGTCCCTCAAAACACCAGCTTCATCCCGAATCAAAACCACATCACTAGGATTCAACATTTTCACTGGCTTATGCGCTTTTCTGTTTGTTTTCTCAAGCCTTGCAAGCTCCTGATTCTTAAGAAAAACGAGCTCTTTGTCCGGATTTATTATGAGTGCCGGTTAGGCATACACTGTCTGATTCACGGCTTCTGTGTCGACCGATGTAGAGATAGCGTCGTTCGTTGCAGATGTCGTGAGTCCGTCGATTGACGCTCGAAGAGTGTCAGTCGATGCATATGTTCTTCACGCAAACCTGAACACACGCAAGAGACAAAACAAAAAGGAAAAATTAGTATCTAAAAAGAAAAGCCTGGTCTAAACCCTAAACTTAAATCTATCGAAGACTTAAAAGAGTCCCCGACATATGCTCAGAGTTTAATATCCCTAGAGTTACACTACAAGTGCACATGCAATTGTAGTATGTAGGGGTTGAACCACAAAGACTCAAAAATATTATGAAAGACTATAAAGTATCGAGTTAAGCTAAGCAACAAGCAATCAAAAGCAATTAAATTAAGCATAAAGTAAATAGCAGACGAGTTTGTTTTCAGCACTAAAGGCGTTAGGTCAAGGGAGTTCTCAGGAAATCAAGTCATGCAGATTAATTATCAGTTATGATCTAATTAAGTAACCTTCTAGAACTTAAATCACATATGTAAAATAAACCAACTTTCATTGCGAGAATTCACTAAGTCTAAATCATAGAAATCCAAATTTCTTTCCAATTACTACACATTAAACTAGCCGTAAGCACACGTTAGATATGTTCACAAATTAGCTAAACCAAATTTATTTTCGGATATCTAATTTTCTCAACCTAAATAAATTAGATTCCAAATTCTTTCGTGTCAATTTAAAAACCTAAGATTTAGATTCCAGTTGATCAGACTAGAACTAGCATTAGTAACAATTCAGATCAAAGAAATAAACAGGTTTTGAATTCCTTAACTATTAAATCAGCCTAACATGCCTTGAAAACCCTATGAGAATCCCTAAACCAAACTATGAATCTATTCATACATATTTAATGAAACAAGCAACATGGATGAAATAGATTGCATTAAAATAGAATTGAGAATAGAAAAGGGGTTCAAAATCTTCTCCAAAATCAGTTAAGATTCGGCTCAGCCCCAAGCTCTAAAACTCTCTCTAGCCAAAAGTATGAAAGTGTGTTACAATAATAAAACACAAAAACCCTAATAATAAGTGTCAAACACGTCTTGGGTCTTCTTTGTAAATAATAAAACTTTTGGACAAATTCTGCAAATTCTTCAAAACTTCATTTAAGCGTCGAGAATTTTCTGTTGGATGTCTGCTTTGACCGAAGCACATACTGCATCGGTCGATGCTCAGCTCGATCACTTATAGTGATTTCTGCTCATCACGGCTCCAGCTACAAACTTTTCCCAAAATGCTCCAATATCTTCCAAAGTCCTTCAAACGTGTGCAAAAATATAAAACCCCTGAAAAGACTCGAAAAACACTATAAAAGACTCGAATATATACTTGTATCATGGCTTAAAACACCTAAAAACCATGATATATCCCCTTGCTCTACCCCCTTTCGCGAAGCACTTAGAAACAATGCTTGGAGAGGAAGGGAAGTGATACTAAAAGATCCAAAAGGACTACGAAAGGAAACAAGGAAAACACTTAGAAAGATCGCGGAAAAACTTAATAAGAATCCATAACTTCCTCCCCCCCCCCCCCCCCCCATTAGAACTCTTTTGAAAACCAATGAATGAATAAGATAAGAGTAGAAACAACATTAAGGATAAGATGAATGCAAGAGATAAAAGGCCTTTTTCGACAAGTAAGCAGGACATGAAGAACGAAAGCCCAACTTGCAGAATATTAAGAATAAGAAAAGAATGAGAGCGCTGCGAAGGAAAAGGAAATACGAGAGTGGAAATGACTTTTGAATAAGATTAACATAAACAAATATAAGAACTTGGGCTCGGGAACACCACAAAAACACTTCTTTGATTTACCTCGGGAACTCCACTCGGACCGATCATGGAACTCTCAGGTGTACGCCATCTCAAATATTTTTCTTTGCCACATCGGTTCGGCATCCACTCCGGTAAATCATCAGTCCCAACATACACCTCATTGGTGTCCACTAAGGCCTGTAGGTACCGATATCATCCTATAAAAAAATCTATTTAGACTTGAACCATAGTAGAAGTCAAGATACTACTTTATTTGATGGTATGAAATCAATCTTGCAAAGCTTTATTGGCATCCACTAAACTTCCGCAAACACTTTTAGAAAACCAAAAATAACAATTTTGAAAATGGCAGAAGTTGATGCCTTAGGGCAGGACCAAGGGACCTTAACCTAGGATCTGATACCAAATTGTGAAACTCGTCCCCCAGCAAGCTGGAACGATGACATATCAGGACATCTGTCTAGGCCCAAAGGCTAACTGGCATGCCCTCCCAATGGTCCCAAGAATCCTGAACACGCTTTCTTTTGTTCTAATACACAAAAGTAACAAGTATTGAACTTCTGCTACTAGTCCTGTAGGGAAATAAAGGGAAAATTAAATGGAACTTCGTAACGTCTGACTCATACCTCGGAATTGGGTGATTATGGTGTTTCAGGAATGAGGAGACCGGGATATTTCCAATAACATATTACCCGTTCCGTGGCTCCGTATGGTTTTCTGGGAAATCGACCAACAAGGTGTCAGCCATAATGAAGGAAAGAGCACCTGATCTTGTATCTTAACGTGGAGAAGAACAAAGGATTTGACACAAGGAAGAGGAGGAGGTCGATGATGGACAGTTGCGGACGACGAATCATCGGAGAAGGATGTTGGCTGACGGGATCGGATCCGGGCAGAGCTTCCCTACTCTTCTCCTTTGTGAAAAACCTAAGGGTGGCCACTTCCTTTTATAGGAAAAAGAAGAGATACCCTAGGTTTATTGAAAACGGTTTAGGTTTTATGAATAAAAAAAGAACGGGTCGGGTTTGAGATTTGGGGGTGTGACAAAGACCCACAACTATTCATCCTTCAAGAAAGGACTTATGTTACCCATTTACATCATAAACCCATACTACATCTTCCACATCTAGAACGTTGGGATGAAAAAATTATTAGTCAACGAAACCATCCTGAGCCTCTGAGCAACATAAAGAATACCATTGTAAATGTCTTGTCGTTGTAGACAAAATAGGAGTAGTTCTATGCAAGAATATTTACTTTTTTCTTTTGGCGGAGCTTCAAGTGATATCAAACTGATAAACTTTAACAATCTTATACTCTTTTTTGGAAATCAGAATCGAATTACAAGAATAGCTTTAACAGTTTGATACTGATTACATTCTCGTGGCAAATGTAATCAACACCACCATTATCACGGCGGTCGTGTGGAGACTCGTAATGCCTACGATTTACAACAATCAAAGCTTAGAAATCTATCAATGCTTCTCTTCTCTTTTTATACAGGACGTCCTCACCAGCTTCACTTAACACTTCTCCCTTATCCACGTCATAGGCTCAGCCACATCAATAACACTTGAATTCTTCTTATTTTGGTGATGGTAAGATATATGGAATCTATAAATACTTCTCTATTTGAAATGACACATGTCCTGAAGCGTGGATGAACCGATAATGAAACTCAAAGTTTCTGGTTTTGTAGTTTATCCTCCATAATTTAGGCAATATGCTTTTCTGCAATTGGTGCATCACCTTGTTGCCTTTATGGACAGCCCGGCCACTCCACAAGATGTAAACACAACAGTGAAGTGGATACATCCAAACTTTTTTGTAAAACAGCTGGAAGCATAAGCACTCAACTCTCCATACTCAAACTTTGCAAAGTTCCAGCTCCCCTACTTATAAACAAACACAAAAGCTCCTTGTACATTAAGCTGCTGCATTTCTGTCCAAGCCCCTATTTTGAAAGTCCTTTATTTGTTCTTGAATAGATTAGTTTTGTAACGCTTCATCCGTTTCGGATTTTTTTGTAGATATCCTTTGATACACATCAATAACATGGCCCTTCTATCTTTAAGCAATTGACGTATCAGAACTTGTAACAACCACCGTGTATTCGGTTTTTCCTTCTCCTTATGTTTTCTACATTTTTCTTAAGAAGATCAGACTTATTTGATGTTGAAGAGAACCAAATCAGCACATCCACTATCAACCAGAAAATAAAGACTCTCTTGTATATTCCTTTCCATGAAAAAAAGTTTGACCTCAAGCTTGAATTGAGTAATATCATTGAAGAACTCCCATGAGAAAACCAATGTAGCTGCAATTCTGGTCTTTTATCTGCAATTGGGATTGGGAAGTCAGGTCGTAAGACGACAACGTCAAAGGAAAAATGTACTTGTGATTGATCCCTTGTTTCCTTGCGTAGGCCAAAAATGCCTCTATGTTCCAGAAACATGGTGAAATGAATGTGATCCATCAGTGACATCATTCATCTTGTCAAAAACTGACACCGCAGAACAATTCCCTGCAACAACTTTTGTCAAACAAAATGATAAATCTGAAGCTTGATTTAACTGCTTAAATCTCCTCTTATGATTCACTTTGAAATTTCCTTCACCAAGTATACTTTTTTTTTTAACTCGTGTACGGCATGATTCATCCAACTTTTGCACATATCCGTTTGTCCTCCCCTGTGTTTGAAGAACCTGTGGAGAACTGACCACATTTAACACAATTCTATGTTCCTTAAAACGTCCATCTAAAAACCACTCCTTTGTATTCAAAGCTTCTTGATATGCCCTGGCGAGCATATTACAGGAAGAAGCTGAGAAGTAGAACATCGAAGGAGGAAGTGTTAACAGAGAAGAGTGATGAGCTGGACAAGGAGGATGAGCTGGCTTTATTGAGCGGGAAACAGTTGTTTGAGTCAACAGTCAACAGTTTAGCTATATAAAGAAAAGTGTATACATTTTTACAGTTGAACAATTTATGGTATATTGTTGATAGGATCCGAAGAACACTTTCTTCTGGATATAGACTCAAGATCAACTTTTCGACTTGAGATTGTTTTCTATATGATAGTACAATAAAATCTATTACATTGTTCTATCAATTGGTGCGGTGAGAAAGCGAACATGGTGAAGTTGAGTGCGGAGGAAACGGCAAGAAAAATCGGTGAGATGGAAGAAACAATGGACGGTGTGAATCAGAAGGTTGATGCGGTCAACCAGGAAGTGAAGTACTTGGCGACGGGTTACAAGATTTTATCGTAGGCATCGACGAAATTCGCACAACACCTTGACTAGGTCAAGTCTACTCTACAATCGCTAGTCAAATCGATTGAGTTTATGACTTTAACGATTAAATCCCAAGGATGAAAAAAATCGAACAGCCGAGTTCATGGAATCCTCGTACTCAGGTATCTTCGAGTCCTTTCGAACAGAACCGGGAGAGTGATCCACTAGGTTATCGAACAGTTGGCTCGATTATGAGTAATCGCGAAAATTTGTTATTAAAAGATGAAGTGCCTGTTTTTGATGGTTCCAATCCTTATTCTTGGATAGCTCTAGCTGAAAGATTCTTCCGAATCGGTCAGCTCAGTATGGAAGCAAGGGTATCTCTCAATTTGGAACTGGATGCTCTGAGCTGGTACAACTATGAGATTAAGTATCGTCTGTTTAGATATTGGGCTGACTTTAAGAAGAGGATGATGTCGCGATTTACAGAATCCTTTGTGAGTACACCTGGAAAAAGGTTATTTGGGATTCAGCAAACAAGTTCAATTGCTGAGTATGTTCGTAAATTCTAGGAATTGGCGACACAAGTACGTGTAGATGAAGAGAACTTGGAAGATATATTCTTCAATGATCTGAAAAGACAGATGGAGTTTATCAAAATGAAGGAACCTAGAGGCTTGCCAAATCAGATTGCAACAGCTATTAAGATGGAGGATAATGAATTCTGCAGAATGGTTTCTTGTTCAAAAACTCAGGAAATTAAGAGTCAAAGGCAGGGTAATGGAAACTAATTCAAAACAGTTCCCTACAATCCTAATAACAATTGGAAGAACAAGATAACATCCAATGACACTGGCCAAGTCTTACAAGGGAAACCAGTAAAGCGAGTGGTGAATAGGCAATGCTTCTTCAAATGGTCCAAGGAGGTTGACAAACGCAGAATATGAATGGAAAAAGAAGAATGGTATCTGTTTTAAGTGTGATGAGAAGTGGTCTAAAACTCATGCTTGTAAATACAAGGAGCTGCATGTAATGCTGGTAGTACAAGGTTGTGAGTTAGAAGTAGTCGAAGAGGAGTTGACTGATACTTTTGAAGATGAAATTGGGATGATTATTGAACTAATGGAGTTATCTCTGTAATCATTCCTTGGATGGTCTTCTCCACGAACTACAAAGATTTGGGATATTATTGGCAAAACCAAGGTTGTTGTGATGATTGACAGTGGAGCAACCCACAATTTTATTTCCCCATCCATGGTCCAGAGAGCTCAGTTGAAACTTGTACCAAACAACAACCTGTCTGTACTCGTTGCAACTTGAATCACAGTTAGTGGATAAGGGATTTGCAGATCAGTGCCATTGATGGTTCAGTCAGTGAATCTTACAAACGATTTCATTTTTTTGGAACTAGGCAGTGCATAAATCATTTTGGGGGTTCAGTGTCTGCGCCGCTGGGTGTTTGTGAAGTAGATTGGGAAGGACATAAACTCAGCTTTCACTATCAAGGCAACAAAGTGACGTTGCAGGGGGATAAAGAACTCCATCAGGAGGATGTGACCTTACATCCGATATCATCACAGCTGGAGTTGCAGAGAATGAAGGGAGAAACATCGGATGTGATCACAAGACCGTCAAGTATTGAGAGAGTAATGGATCAGTTTAAGGACGTTTTTGATGAACCAATGCAGTTACCTCCTTTGCTTGATCATGAACACTCCATTAGACTGATTGAAGGGACAAAACCTATTAAGGTACAACCCTAAAGATATCCACATGCGCATATGGAGGCGATGAAGGATCAAGTCTCTCAAATGATGAAAACATGAGTGATCAGAAGGAGCAGAAGCCCTTACTCAAGTCCCGTATTACTGGCCAGGAAGAAAGACTCTTCATATTGATTCTGTGTGGATTACATAGCTTTGAATAAAGCAACTATTCCAGACAAATTTCCAATACCAGTGATAGATAACATGTTGGACGAGTTAGATGGAGCAAAGATATTTTCTAAACTTAACTTAAGATCATGATATCATTAAATTAGGATGCAGGAAGATGACATTGAGAAAAATGCATTCAGAACACATGAAGGGCACTATGAGTTTGTTGTGATGCCGTTTGGGTTGTCCAATGCACCGGCAACAATTCAGTCACTCATGAATGTTATTTTCCAACCATTTCTTTGCAAGTACGTATCAATGTTCTTTGATGATATTTTGGTCTACAATAACTCTGTGGAAGAACATTTCAGACATTTAAGTGAGTTGTTGCAGATCCTGAAGAAACACTAGTTGTTTTCTAATAGGAAGCAGTGCATGTTTGGCCAACCGAAGTTAGAGTATCTTGACCACATTATTTCTGAAAATGGTGTAGCTACTGATCCAAATAAGACTGCATCAATCACTAATTACCAACCACAAGATCAGTGAAGGAGTTGCGAAGTTTTTTAGGCCTAACAGGCTACTATCGACGCTTTGTTAAAGGCTATGGAGTATTGGCAAGACCGTTAACAGACTTATTGAAGAGAGATAACTTTGATTGGTCAGGGGCAACACATAACACATCTGAGCTTGAAGCAATCCATGATTTCTGCTCCTATGCTTGCATTACTAAATTTCAAAGAGCAATTTGTAGTTAAAGCAGATGCTTCGGGTTACGGATTGGGTGTTGTGTTACAACAGAATCAACGCCCAATAGCTTTATTCAGAAAAGGTTTAACAGATAGAGAATAACTCAAGCCAATTTATGAGAGGGAGCTAATGGCTATTGTTCTGTTTGTCCAGAAATGGAAACACTATCTTATGGGGAGAAGATTCACTGTTTATACAGATCATAAGAGCTTAAAGTTTCTGCTAGATCAGAGGGATGTTAATTTCCATGGATTACCAAAAATTGCTAACCAAATTACTCTTATATGATTTTGAAATCATATACAAAATGGGAAGTGAAAATAAAGTTGTTGATGGCCTCTCAAGGATTTTCTCTGACAAGAAACTTGATCATACATCTTTATTGGGAGCTTTAACAGTGGCATATAGTCTACAGATGCAAGACATATTTGAAGAAATCGATGCTGATGAAGGGATTCAGAAGATGTTGAAAGACTTTGTGTCTGGAACAAGTGAGAAATGGGTTATACAAACAGAGGACGACGATTGTTTTATAAAAACCGTCTGGTTTTACCGAAGCATTCGAAGTACATTCCATTGTTACTGGAAGAATATCATGCTGGAACAATGGGAGGACACTCTGGGATTCTGAAAACAGCTAAGAGAATTCAGAGATTGTTTCATTGGCCACAAATGAAGAAGGATGTTCAGAAGTATGTGTCTGAATGTTTGATCTGTTAGACGCATAAATATTCTACACTGTCACCAGCTGGGCTTCTTCAACCAATACCCTTGCCATCACAGATTTGGGAAGAAATATCAATAGATTTCATTGAAGGGTTGCCAAAATCACAAGGATTTAATGTGATCATGGTGGTAGTTGATCGCTTGACTAAGTACGCTCATTTTGTGGGAGTCAAACATTCTTATACATCAGGTTCAATGGATGGGCAATTCCTTAGGGAAATTGTGAGACTTCATGGATTTCGCAAGTCCATAATATTTGACAGGGACATAGTTTTCTTGAGCAATTTTGGAGGGAAAACTTTCGGTTGGCAGGTACTAAATTGAAATTCAGCACCGTTTATCACCCTGAATCTGATGGGCAAACAGAGGTGCTGAACCGATGCTTAGAGACCTATCTCCGATGTTTCACATCAGCATATCAAAAACTATGGTACCAGTATCTTGTGTGGGATGAATTCTGGTATAACACTTCACACCACACTTCCTTGAAGACTTCCCCATTCAAGTGATCTATGGGAGAGAACAACTGAGTCTGTTACATTTTGAAGAAGGATCTACTAAAAACAGTGAATTGGAAGTTATGCTTCGCGAGAGAGATGCAATGTTAACAGATATTAAGGCACACTTGTTAAAGTTATAAGAGTTGATGAAAAACAATGCTGATAAGCATATGAGGGACCTAGAGTTTGAGGTGGGTGCGAGAGTTTTTTTGAAACTAAGACCCTATAGAAAAACTTCCGTTGCTAAGAATTTTGTCAGAAGCTTGCGGCCAAGTATTATGTGCCATTTGAAGTGTTGGAGAGGATTGATAGAGTTGCATATCGTCTGAAGCTTCTAGACAACTGCAAAATTCATGCAGTCTTTCATGTGTCACAGCTGAAACCAGTGTTATAACATAATCATGTGGTTACACCATTACCCGAGACACTATTTGTGGCTGAAGAATTGGTTTTTCTTCCTGACACTATCATTGACAAACGCTACGTCAGTACCGGACACTTGGAAGTCTTAGTTCATTGAAAAGGATTTCCTGAGACTGAACGTTCTTGGATGCGTGTGCAGGAGCTCCATCAACATTTTACTTCTTTTGAGCTTGAGGGCAAGCTCAATCTTACCGAGGGGGGTAATGATATGCCTTGGGGAGCATATTCATGAAGAAGTTGAGAAGCAGAACATCGAAGGAGGTAGTGTTAACAAAGAAGAGTGATGAGCTGGACAAGGAGGATGAGCTGGCTTAACTGAGCGGGAAACGCTTGTTTGAGTCAACAATTTAGCTATATAAAGAAAAGTGTATATGTTTTAACAGTTGAACAATTTATGTTATATTGTTGATAGGATCCGAAGAACACTTTCTTCTAGATATTGGCTCAAGATCAACTTTCTGACTTGAGATTGTTTTCTTTTCGATAGTTCAGTAAAATCTATTACATTATTCTATCACTTCTTCATCTCTGTTTTTGCCCATTGTCACCTTCCGCATAAATTGAGAGGTGTTGGAGTGTTGCAACAATCTAGAGCATTGAATTAATTTCTTCTTTTTCATTATTCCAACATTGAAACGTGAACAAATAGTGTTCTACTTTCTGTGCCTTTAAGGAAACAATTTATATACAGTTCTTGGTCACACTTGATGTTGCTTCCAGAATTTGAATTTTAACATCCATGACTTTCGTGATAAACTCATCTTCCTCCTTTATAGTTTCGTCTCTCTCAGGTTTTTTGATCGAGCCAATGGTGTGCACAATGACCATTTGCTAAACCAATCCAATCCTGATACATCTTCACTTTTTCTTCAGTCTCAATCACATCACAAAACATAGAATGGGAAGGATTGGTACAACACTATGGTGTTAATAACCAACTACTTGTTGATAACTAGGATTTTGCAATCCTTTGAGGTACCAATTCCTCAAGCTTATCGAAGTAGCTTTGAGGTATCGAACCTATTCTGGGACGGATAAGACCAATAAGTATACACTAAACCATCAGAGTCAAATCTAACAATTTGGTTTTCAATTTCTAACGATCCTAACGGTTGCAAATCAAATAGAAGTAAACAAAAGCAAGTAAACAAACGATTCAATCAATGACAAGAATAAGGCCTAAGGGTTAGGGTCAACGGATAGGTGACTCGGGATGATCAAGGGATCCTAATTCAAACTTCAAACAAGCTAATCTCTTAGCAAGGAACACACAAGCCAATTGGTTTAATCTCTTAACACCAATTCTTCATTTAATCTTAACTCAAGAACAAATCATCATTTGTGAATCAAAATCAAACGAGCATTCAAACAAGTTCCAATTAGCAACCAGTCACTCTAGACATACATTCTCATGCGCTAGAATATGAAAGTTCTAACAAAGCTAATTACTGGAATTTCATCGAACAGGTTGTGAACAAGAAATTCTAAACATCCTAATCAATGTGATCAAGATTAACTAGGCATTAAGAGCACTTTGCTAGATGAGATTTGAACAATTAACTACTAGAATTTCATTGATCACCCCTAATCAACCTAATCCTACCCAACCCACAAGCCTATGGAGAACTACTCACAAATCATAACTAGATCAACAAAACTCATAGAAATAGAGTTGATCATGGTAGATTAGTGAGAGATTGAAAGATTTGTTGATGGAATAGTAATAGAAATCTAGATTGATCAAAGGATTTTTATGTGTTCTTACAAAAGAGTTTAGAACATCAAAAACTGCATAAGAAACAAAATAAAATAGGTTTTTGGCTTAAATAGTCTAAAGGGTGCGAGCCGGGTCAACCCGGAACAAACCGGGTGTTGACCCGGACCCAAGTGAATCTCTGGGGTCGATATCGGTCAAGCAGACCGATATGGTGACCGATATCGAGCCTCGGATTTTTTCTGGGTTGAAGCATATCGGTCCACCTGACCGATATGTGGACCGATATGAACCCTCGAAAATTAATCCGAGAGTCCATATCGGTCGGGTGGACCGATATGGTGGCCGATACTGTTCTCCGAAACTTTGACGAGGGGCTGTATCGGCCCGCCTGGACGATACTCAGACCGATATGGTCCTTCTTTGGCTCTTCCTTGGTCTTCTGAGCTCAAGACTCCACTTCCAAGCTCACCAATGCTCCTAGATGCCTCCATTCACCTGCAAAACACAAGAAACACTCCAAATGCAAGCCTAGAATGCCTAATCCTAGTCCTAAACAACTCTAGACTCTAGACGTGACAATGACTCGACAAAAGGGTACGAATGATGGGGAAAAGAACTCAAAACAAGAATCATATACAAGCCTAAATGCATGAAAATGTATGAATATCAATTCCCCCAAACTTGAATCTTGCTTGTCCACAAGCAAGCATAAGTCAATCACAACAGGTTGGGGAAAAGGTTTGAAAGCGGGAGCTCATATCCAAAAGTTCAATTCAAGATCAACAAGTTTCATTTAAAGCTCATGCAACTAAGACGTAACCAAGTCAAGCTTACTCCAAGGATTTAGCCATACTCATCAAGGCCAATTCTCCAACCCATTTCTCAACTTACACAAGAATTCATATCAACTAGCTCTTTGACATTGATTAAGCAATTTCAAGTGGATCCTACTCGCAACCAAGTGTTCAAACTCATTTGGCAAGGGTTAAGGTTTTGAGATAAAGATGATCTCAATCAAGACGAAGAGGGGTTTCTCCACATTCATTTAGGTTCTCTCATGAAGGAATGAATGAGCTTATAGTAAAAGGCTAAGAGTATAGAAGCAATTGGTGCGTACTAGCATCGATTTCCGTCTACCCATCGCCCCAAAGACCTCCACTCTTACTCTAACCCACCTAGTTTGAGTCTACCCTTTATCAAGGCTTTTCTTGCCTATCCATCTTTCTCAATCAAAACACTTCCCATGAAGCTCCCCAAGGATCATTTAAAACCTTTCAAAACAATGGCAATTCTTTTCTTTCAACTTAGCTCAAATCCTTCTTTCTTTAGTAATGACCTCTTTTTCATGAACCCCTTTTTTCTTTCTTTAAATTGAGCACTTTGGCTTCTTTTCTTTTCAAAACATGAGGTACCCTTTTTTTTTTTTCTTTGAAAACACAAATGAGCTCTTTCTTTTTAAACATTTTGCCAACAAATACAAGGTCCCATTTAACTTCTCTTTTATCCTTTCCCTCTCGAAATCCCTTCCCCCAAACTTCAATCTTAGCCTAATACAAGCAAAAGGTGGTCAAGCTTGCATCTATACGGAAATTTTCAACTAGTCGCCTCAAACTCAACACCATTTACTTAGCTCATTCCAAGAGGCCTACCTCTCAACTAGAGTGTTTGTGGGTTTGAAGGAAAGGTGGTGAAGGGTGTGGAATCTATTCAAGCAAACAAGAGTGGTTAAAGGGAAAAGAATGCTTGAATATTTTGGGGTATCCATGAGTTTAAAAACACCAAGAAGGAGGAGGATAATTACAAGTCAAGTTAAGGTTCTCACTTTGAATAGAGCTAGCATCAATTCACATTTTGCTTCAGTTTTAAAACAAGGCTGAATATTAGCGTTCCAAGCAAGGTTCGTTCTAGCTTTCATGCTTAACTCGGGATACAATCCTAGTGCACTCAATTAGCTAAACAAGCTAGCATTCGAAACCATTTTCACCCAATTAAACTTTACAAGGAAATTCAATCATTGCTCCCAAATGCATGAATCCTAGAACACTAACTAGACTCAATCCTACATGCTTCTTTTTGTGAAAATTTTTTTTGAAATTTTTTTGATTTTTTTGGTTTTTTCTATGCCTTACATGAATGCATGAGACTCAAGATTAGTAAATGGTCTCTCCCCCAAACTTAAATCACACGGTCCCTTGTGTGATCTTAGTGAGGAAGAAAGACCGAAAACAAATAAAAAGCAAACAAAGAAAAGAAACAAGACTATGTACAAGGGTGGAGTGTAACCTGGCTAGTAGTGGAGAAATGGTGGTGATGAATCCCCCATGGAGTAGGTCGGGTTGGAGGAGGAGCAGGAAGGTGTCTTCATGGCTCTCCTCTTCTTCTTCCGGTTCTCGCGGGTAGAGTGGCGGTGAGGATCCTCATAGTAGGAGTCATGGGCCATGCGTGCAGATCCTGATGTCTCGTGTCCAGCAACCGAGTATCTGCCCTGCTCCAATTCAGCCTGCTCAACCAGAACATCAGCTTCAGCTATCACCTCCTCGGTAGCTGCCTGAATCTCCTCATCTGCACCGGCCTGAGCCTCTCTGGATGTGGAAGCCGCTCCTGCTGCGCCACTCTTGTCCTTCTTCCCAACAATCATCTTAAGCACTTTGGTCACCTTCTTCAAACAGGAGGCCATCTTCTTAATGTTCCTACCGTGCCATTTACTCTGCTTCTGGAGGCTCCGGTTCTGGTCTCTCAATGCCCTGATCGTCCTGTTCTCGATAGGATCATCTAGTGGCTCAATAAGGTACCTGTGCAGCCCATACACCCCAGCAGGTGCGTCGGAAGTATCATGCTCTGCTGCAGCTGCTCTCTGTGACCCGTGAGGTCCAAACACATGCTCCACTCCCGGTAAGAATCTGATATTAGCTCTGTTGGCAAAGCTTGTAATGTCGGGGTTTGGGAGGAGGTACCCTTCTTCATGGGTGGTGCCTGAGCACATCCGGTAGAGATGGCGCTCTGGAGGCGCCCTGGATGCAAGGTAGTGAGTTCGGGTAAGGTATTGGATATCCATCCATGCAACAGGTGTGGTTTCCCCAAATGTCTTCTCGTTCAGGCTTCCTTCCAGTTTTATCTTCTTTTTCACAAGCAACGGTGTGATCACACCAGCCATGCTGAACTTCGGGTTAGAGTCCCTTACTGACATAGCCCACTCTCTGTGGACAACAAACTGCTCTATCAGAATGGAAGTGTAGCTCGGGAGGCGCTCAACCGGTGGTATGGGCTGACCGTTGGGATAAGTGAGCAGGAGTGGCTGCAGCCCAATGTACAACATCTTCATTTCCTGCTCGTGGACTTGGTTGGCCTCCTTCCTAGCAAAGAACGTGTGTGCCAATGCCTTGTGCACATATCTAATAGCCGGATGTCTGATCCTTGCAGCTTTCATACCCCCCAGCTTAAAGGGCCCATCAGCTATCATCTGCCAAACACCCTCGAGGTCGTCCTTATCAATAGGGATAAAAGTCCCCAGCTGAGCACCATTCTCTGGAAAGTCAAAGACAGCAGCTATGTCCTCATACGTCATGCTAAACTTCTTTCTGCCCATTTGGAAATCAATCTTTCCCTTGCTCACTTCCCCTGTTAAAGCTGCTCTTCTCATATTGACCGTTGCTTGCATGGTTGAGAGGAACTGACATGCCGAGCTCTGATAGGAGTCACTGGCAAGGTTGAAGAACTCCTTAAGACCCATGTTCTCTACAATCTCGTTGTAGTCATCTAGTAGCCCAAGTGCAGTCAGTGTCGGGATGTGAGGGTATCGGGTTGACAAGAACGGTATCCCCTCCAGCTTGTCACATATCTCAGAAGCGGTGAACTTTTGTGGGTTCTCAATTACTTTCCCTGGAGCCTCGGGTGCCTCTTCCTCAACAGCTACCCCTTTTCCTCTCGATGAGGTTCCCACATTTTCAACCGGCTTTTGTGCTTTTGGTTTCGGGTTGGCACGCTTTCTCGTCATTGTCCTACAAAAGACAACTCATAAAGTGAATCAGCACAGATCGCAATCCAACCACACAATGAATAATAGCTTGAGACATCCATGATCAACAATTGTGGGAGCTTAACAATTGCATACTTTTTCAGTTTCAATGGAGCAAGCAAGCCTAAACATCTTAACCAAACTCATTTCTAGTTCAACAATCAATCACTTTGTTGATCAATTCACAACCTCATCAACCAAAGGTCCTTAATGCACATTTTGAAACTTTTGTGAAACAAAACTCATCCAAATCAAGTAGTATCACAAAGTCAAGCCTTTATCAATCCAATGCATCATTAGAAACCATCCAATCAGAAAACCCCCAATATTTTCGGATTCCAAATTTCTCAAGAACCCTAATTCACCAAAGATCAAATTCATTCATTCCTAGGGTGAAATTGAGTTGGGTAATCATCTAGTAACAGCCTAGCAAAGGTTTTTAACAAGCATCATCAAGCAACAACCAGAAATTCGAGTTCTAGAAGAAATCGAAAATCTTCTTGCATGAACCATAAACTCGGATTTGGAGAGCTTTACCTTGTTTGGAGGATGAGAGGATGAGAGAACAAGGGGATAACAAGATAGTGGTCGAAAAATCGGAAACACAGAGCCTTGAATCACGAAAATCCGTTGAGAATTGATAGAGATTGAAGAGTTTGAAGTGCTTTGAAAATCTCTTGTTGAAATCGCAAAAGTGAGTGAAAAGAGAGAGAGAGTCGCGACTTGGAGGAGAAAGCAAGGGGGAAATCGGTTCAAACCGGTTCATTAAATCGATTTTGGGTTAAAATCCGGTCAGAAACGGTTTGAAATCGGTTTAGGTTCGATTGGACTTACCTGGGCGAAGGGCGTATCGGTCTGGCCAACCGATACGCCGACCGATATCGAGCCTCGGATTTAATTCGTGCACCCCGTATCGGTCTGGCCAACCGATACGGGGACCGATATCTGCTCACTCCGAAGGCCCGTATCGGTCTGGCCAACCGATACGGGGACCGATATCGATCGTTCTGGGTAATCCGTATCGGTCTGGCCAACCGATACGGTGACCGATATGGAGCCTCATATTATTTTTACCAGAACCGTATCGGTCTGGCCAACCGATACGGAACCCGATATTGGCTCCTGCAAATTTTTTCTTCATTTTCGCGGTCTTTGCTCAACTCCAACTGATATACAACCTCGTCCTTAAGCCAAGACCTGACAAAACTCAAAGCAAAACATCAAAAATAACAAGCAAAAGACGTATGTACAAGGATAAACATGGGAATGTCTCCCAAGTGCGCTTTTATTTAAAGTCGTTAAGCTCGACTTTGCAAACCGTGATCTCAGGCTGAGGGAGGGCTAGAGAGTGGAATGGAAGTTCCCTCATCTATTACTTCTGAGACGGAGTAGTGCTTGAGTCTTTGGCCATTGACCGTGAACTCTTCATCAGATTTTCCAAAAAGTACCACTGCTCCATATGGTCTCACCTCCTTCACTCTAAACGGTCCCGACCATCTAGACTTGAGCTTCCCGGGAAACAGCTTCAACCGGGAGTTAAAAAGCAACACAAGATCTCCTACTTTGAACTCCTTCTTCTGGATCAGCTTATCATGAAAAAGCTTGGTCCTCTCCTTATAGATCTTTGAGCTTTCAAAAGCCTCAAGCCGTATCTCGTCAAGTTCGTTCAGCTGAATCAATCTCCTCTCGGTCGCGGTCTTGATGTCAAAGTTCAGCAACTTGACAGCCCACATGGCCTTGTATTCCACCTCCACCGGTAAGTGACATGACTTACCATACAGCATGGTGAATGGTGTAGTGCCTAATGGAGTCTTGAAAGCAGTCCTATATGCCCACAGTGCGTCATCAAGTCTCTTAGCCCAATCTTTCCTTGAAGCTCCAACAGTCTTCTCTAGAATGGCCTTGATCTGCCTATTGGACACTTCAACTTGGCCACTTGTCTGAGGATGATATGGTGTTGCAACCTTATGCTTCACTCCATACTTCTTCAAAAGGCTCTCGAATAGCCTGTTGATGAAATGTGAGCCTCCATCACTGATCACAATCCTCGGGATTCCAAATCTTGGGAAGATGATGCTCTTGAACAGCTTTATCACAACCTTGGCGTCATTAGTTGGACTTGCCACTGCTTCTACCCACTTGGAAACATAATCCACAGCTACCAAGATGTAGCTATTCCCGTAAGAAGATGGAAAGGGTCCCATGAAATCAATGCCCCACACATCAAACACTTCAACTTCAAGGATGGGGTTTTGAGGCATCTCATTCCTTCTACTGATATTCCCCTTTCTCTGACAAGGATCACACTTAGTAATGAACTCTTGGGCATCCTTGAACATTGTAGGCCACCAAAAACCAGCTTGTAGAGCCTTTTGAACCGTCTTGAAAGTGGCAAAGTGACCACCATAATCTGACCCATGACAATGTAGTAGAATGCCTCCCACTTCTTCATCAGCTATGCACCTTCTATAGAGCTGATCCTTGCACAAAGTGTAGAGGTAAGGCTCATCCCAATAGTACCTGTTGACATCTCTAAAGAACTTCTTCCTTTGGTAGCTATCGAGGCTCGGTGGTTCTTTCCCAACAGCTAGGAAATTGACTATATCAGCATACCACGGTTCCTTGTCTTCAATAGAGTTCACTTCCTCGATCTTCATTCTTGTATCATGAGCATCCTTAACAGCTTTGCAAGCCATTAGCTGCTCCTCAGGGAGAGAGTCGTCTAGAGGAACAGCATCCTCAATTCTCAGTCTTGACAAGTGATCTGCTACCCCATTCTCAATGCCTTTCTTGTCCTTAATCTCCAAGTCAAATTCTTGCAGCAACAATATCCACCTCAGAAGTCTTGGCTTGGCATCTTTCTTGGCAAGAAGATATCTTAACGCAGCATGATCCGTGTACACTACAACCTTAGACCCAACCAAGTATGATCTGAACTTCTCAAAGGCAAATACCACAGCTAGAAGCTCCTTCTCAGTTGTTGCATATCTCACTTGAGCATCGTCCAATGTCCTACTAGCATAGTATATGACATGGAGCTTCTTGTCTTTCCTCTGTCCAAGGACTGCTCCCACTGCATAGTCGCTTGCATCACACATGATCTCAAAAGGCAACTCCCAGTCGGGAGCTTGGACTATCGGGGCGCTGATCAAGGCTTCTTTGATCATGTGGAATGCTGCCAAACATTCATCATCAAACACAAAATCCGTCTCCTTACACAGCAGACGTGTAAGTGGCCTAGCGATCTTTGAGAAGTCCTTAATAAATCGCCGGTAAAAACCTGCATGACCCAAAAAGCTTCGGATCCCCTTCACTGAGTTTGGTGGCTGAAGACTTGTCATCACCTCTATCTTTGCCTTATCCACTTCAATACCATTCTCTGAAATCTTGTGACCCAACACAATCCCTTCTGTTACCATGAAGTGGCACTTTTCCCAATTCAGCACGAGGTTCGTCTCTTCACATCTCCTTAAGACCCTGCACAAGTTCAGCAAACAGGAGGAGAAAGAAGAACCATACACAGAAAAATCATCCATGAAAACTTCCACAATATCCTCAATAAGATCTGAGAAAATGGACATCATGCACCGCTGAAAGGTAGCCGGTGCATTGCACAAGCCAAATGGCATCCTTCGATAAGCAAAGGTACCATAGGGACAGGTGAATGTCGTTTTCTCCTGATCATTAGGATGTATCGGAATCTGAAAGAACCCACTGTATCCATCAAGAAAACAATAGAAAGGATGATTAGCAAGGCGTTCTAGCATTTGATCAATGAACGGTAATGGAAAATGATCCTTCCTAGACGCGGCATTTAGCTTTCTATAGTCAATACACATCCTATGCCCAGTGATAGTTCTAGTTGGAATCAATTCATTGCTGTCATTTTTAACCACAGTAATCCCCCCTTTCTTTGGAACACAATGCACGGGTGAAACCCAGGTGCTGTCCGAGATAGGGTAGATTATCCCTGCATCAAGCAACTTTAGAATCTCTTTCTTGACTACTTCTTTAAGGTTAGGATTCAATCTCCTTTGGTGCTCAATAGAAGACATGGATTCATTTTCAAGGTGGATCCTATGGGTACACAAGCTAGGCGACAATCCTTTTATGTCATCAAGTGAATATCCTATTGCCTTTCTAAACTTTTTCAATTCAGTGGTCAAAGCAATCAATTCATCATCATTCAGCAACTCATTCACAATGACAGGGTAAGTAGAGTTAGGGCCAAGGAATGCATACCGAAGCCCCCGCGGAAGGGGCTTTAACTCAACCTTTGGCGCCTTAAGCTCGCTCCAATCGTCAGCTACAAGCTGCTCCTTGCACAGCTCCACTCCTTTGGCGCCATCGGTGCCCATGTCAACAGCAAACACCTCCAGCTCCTCACACACTGAATCTGATCCCAGCTCAATGAACTCAACCTCTTCTAACAAAGGCTTGTGTGAATCAAGCGCTCTCATGTAAGCCCAGCTTTCCTCTTGAAGATATCCATACTCCCCACATTCCTTGGTCAAGGTGACCTCTAGAGGATCCTCCATGTTCAACTCTTCAAGGAGTTCATCAGCTAGCTCATCCATAGTCTCAATGTAAAATATTTGACCTTGAATGGTTGGCTTCTTCATCACCTTGTTGATGTCAAATTTGAGCACTATGTCTTTCCCAAGGTTGAGGTCTATCTTCCCTTTCCTGACATCGATAATCGCACCAGCTGTGGCAAGGAAAGGTCTCCCAAGAATTAGAGGATCCTTTGGTTCTTCATCCATCTCCAGCACAATAAAATCTGTTGGCACTTCAAATCCTCCTACTTTAACCGGAAGATCTTCTAGGAGACCAATTGGGTATCTCACTGATCTATCTGCAAGAACCAAGGAGATCCTACATGCTTTGTAGGTAGAGAAACCCAGCCTCTTGGCTACTGAGAAGGGCATCAAACTTGCGCTCGCTCCAAGATCACACAAACAACCCTCAAACCGATATGGACCAATAGCACATGGTAGAGTAAAACTGCCAGGATCTTCAAGTTTCTTTGGAACAATATCTCTTTGGATGATTGCACTACACTCATGAGACAACACAACCATCCCTTGCACTTCCTTGGTTCTTTCCTTGATTGCATCCTTGAGAAACTTGCTATACTGAGGAACTAGCAAGAAGGCATCAATCAAAGGCATGGTCAACTCAACATTCTTCATCTGCTTGTCAAATAGAGCTTTGTACTTCTCTAGAAGCTTCTTCTTAAACCTGCCCGGAAAGGGTAGCTTGGGCTCATAGGGTGGTGGCACAAACACACTATCCTTCTTCTTGAGTGTATCATTCACTACTTCTTCAGCTACAGCCTTTCCTTTCCTCTTAGCCATGTCACTATCACTCTCTTTGTTTAGAGCAGAATTTTCAGAATTCTCCTCCCCTTCTTGAACTTCAATGTCCTCATTGAGTGTAGATGGCATCTTAGGCTTGGGCACTTGACTTTGTTGCAACTCTTTACCACTTCTCAAGGTGATAGCGCTGATATACTCCTTTGGGTTTTGCTCAGATTTTCCGGGTAAAGTACCTTGCGTGCGGGACGTAGAGGCATTCTTGTTTTCCATGTTTGTTACCCTTGATGTCAAACTCTGAAGCTCATTCTTGAGGTCACGTACTTCCATAGCCCCTGAGGCTTGTCCTTGAAGGAGTTGCTGCATCATGCTTTTCAGCTCATTGTCAACTCCCGAGTTAGAAGAAGTTTGTTGTTGTTGTTGACCAAAACCAGGTGGGTATTGTTGCTTGGGAGCATAGCCTTGTTGACCTTGAAACTGAGGCTTGTTTACAAAACCTTGTTGGTTGTTGTAGTTGACATATGGCTTTTGCTGTTGAGGTTGTTGAAAACCTTGTTGAACTTGTGGCTGAGCTTGTCCTTGGGATGGAGCTTGAGGATAAACTTGGTCTTGAGGATTGGCTACATTGTTGCTGCGGTATGAGAAGTTTGGGTGGTTTCTATAGTTTTGGTTGAAGCCCTTGTTGAAACCACCTTGGCCAGCAATGAAGTTAATCTCCTCTTGAGTTAAATCCTCATCATCATCATAAAATTGAGGTTTAGAATCCTCCTGGTGTCCCACAAAGCTGATGTTCTTTTGGCCAATGGAGATCATCTTGTCCAACTTCTCATTCAAAGCCTTTATCTCTTTCTCATACTTCTCATCTGAAACTGATGATCCTCTATTAGTCCTCTCATAATCTTCATTGTAGTTGCCATCACTTTGCGCGAGATTTTCAATCAGCTCCATAGCTGCCTCTACTCCCTTGCCTAGGAAGTGTCCATTGCTGCATGAATCAAGCATCGCCCTCATTCTAGGAAGTACTCCACGGTAGAGGTTGCTGAGTAGTGTTTCCTTGGTAAAACCATGATGTGGGCACTGAGTGGTGAGCTTGTTAAACCTCTCCCAAGCTTCAGCGAAGCTCTCATTGTTGCGCTGCACAAACCCGGATAATTCACTGCGGAAACGGGCAGTCCTAGTAGGTGAGAAAAACTTCTTCAGAAAAGCTTTCTTCAGGTCACCCCAAGTAGTGATGGATCCCGGAGGGATAGTACTTTCCCAATCCTTGGCTCTGTCTGCCAAAGAGAAAACGAAGAGACGCATTTTCAACCCATCATCAGTTACACCATTCAACCTCGTAGTGGCACAAATCTTGTCAAAGGTGTCCAAATGCTGCAGCGGGTCTTCAGATGGTAACCCATGGAACTGATTGTTCTGCACCATGTTCATCACCATAGCTCGGATCTCAAAGTTATTGTTGTTCACCGGTGGTGGGATGATTCCATGACGGTTAGCATTTGTATCAGGTGTATCTCCATCACCAATGGCCCTAACCGGCTGTTGTTGCTGCTGCTGTTCCTCGTGGTTATCCATGACTCTTGGCTCAACACTTTCAACTTGAACAGCTCTTTCTTGTGCTCGTCGTTCCCTTACTAATCTTCTCTTGTGTGCTTCGATGTCGTAAACTCTTGCAACTAAGTTTGTAGTCCCTTTGCTGCGCAAGTTCATACACCTAGCATCAAAAAGAAAGAAAGTAGAAAATTAGTAACAATAACTTGAACTAAAAAGGAATAGAAAACGAATTGATATATCCAGAATCCCAAAATGGCAACGGCGCCAAATTGATAACTAGGATTTTGCAATCCTTTGAGGTACCAATTCCTCAAGCTTATCGAAGTAGCTTTGAGGTATCGAACCTATTCTGGGACGGATAAGACCAATAAGTATACACTAAACCTTCAGAGTCAAATCTAACAATTTGGTTTTCAATTTCTAACGATCCTAACGGTTGCAAATCAAATAGAAGTAAACAAAAGCAAGTAAACAAACGATTCAATCAATGACAAGAATAAGGCCTAAGGGTTAGGGTCAACGGATAGGTGACTCGGGATGATCAAGGGATCCTAATTCAAACTTCAAACAAGCTAATCTCTTAGCAAGGAACACACAAGCCAATTGGTTTAATCTCTTAACACCAATTCTTCATTTAATCTTAACTCAAGAACAAATCATCATTTGTGAATCAAAATCAAACGAGCATTCAAACAAGTTCCAATTAGCAACCAGTCACTCTAGACATACATTCTCATGCGCTAGAATATGAAAGTTCTAACAAAGCTAATTACTGGAATTTCATCGAACAGGTTGTGAACAAGAAATTCTAAACATCCTAATCAATGTGATCAAGATTAACTAGGCATTAAGAGCACTTTGCTAGATGAGATTTGAACAATTAACTACTAGAATTTCATTGATCACCCCTAATCAACCTAATCCTACCCAACCCACAAGCCTATGGAGAACTACTCACAAATCATAACTAGATCAACAAAACTCATAGAAATAGAGTTGATCATGGTAGATTAGTGAGAGATTGAAAGATTTGTTGATGGAATAGTAATAGAAATCTAGATTGATCAAAGGATTTTTATGTGTTCTTACAAAAGAGTTTAGAACATCAAAAACTGCATAAGAAACAAAATAAAATAGGTTTTTGGCTTAAATAGTCTAAAGGGTGCGAGCCGGGTCAACCCGGAACAAACCGGGTGTTGACCCAGACCCAAGTGAATCTCTGGGGTCGATATCGGTCAAGCAGACCGATATGGTGACCGATATCGAGCCTCGGATTTTTTCTGGGTTGAAGCATATCGGTCCACTGACCGATATGTGGACCGATATGAACCCTCGAAAATTAATCCGAGAGTCCATATCGGTCGGGTGGACCGATATGGTGGCCGATACTGTTCTCCGAAACTTTGACGAGGGGCTGTATCGGCCCGCCTGGCCGATACTCAGACCGATATGGTCCTTCTTTGGCTCTTCCTTGGTCTTCTGAGCTCAAGACTCCACTTCCAAGCTCACCAATGCTCCTAGATGCCTCCATTCACCTGCAAAACACAAGAAACACTCCAAATGCAAGCCTAGAATGCCTAATCCTAGTCCTAAACAACTCTAGACTCTAGACGTGACAATGACTCGACAAAAGGGTACGAATGATGGGGAAAAGAACTCAAAACAAGAATCATATACAAGCCTAAATGCATGAAAATGTATGAATATCACTTGTATATTGAAATCACCAACACTAAGTTCCAACGACCTCTCACGAGCTAGTCGTTTTCCCTCTCTTTACAAGATGATTGTTAAACTCTCAATAGTCTTTCCGATTACAACTTCAATGTATTAATACTCTTGTAACAATATAACAACAAACCTTCTAAATGGAATAGAATGTTTAAAGAAGTATTTGCTCCTGCTATTTTGCTTGTTCCACAACAACTCGTTTCCTTCTCCTTTGATCTACTCTCCAAGGCATAGCAATACCCCCTCGCCAAGATTCAGCTTGTCCTCAAGATGGAAGTTTGGAAACTGATGCTTTACATCCCGAACTAACAACCAAGTGTTCTCATGTTCGGGTAATCCTCTCCAAGATATCAAAACTTCCAAATGACCATCCACATTGTACCTCGTATCCACAACAGTATCTGGTTCAATAATGAACTCATCTGTATGCGGTTCAATAATGAAATCATCTGATTCATTCAAGACATCCAGTAGAGTTGTTAGTTCATGGTCTCTCCCCAACACCGGTTTTAACTGAGATACATGAAACACATGATTAATCTGTGATGATGCAGGCGATATGC
Source organism: Orychophragmus violaceus (assembly GCA_030180135.1). Taxonomy (NCBI): domain Eukaryota; kingdom Viridiplantae; phylum Streptophyta; class Magnoliopsida; order Brassicales; family Brassicaceae; genus Orychophragmus; species Orychophragmus violaceus. The sequence continues at coordinate 62,014,371 of CM058235.1, forward strand.
CACCTTTCTAATACGTTTCAGTACTTGAAAAGGAATATAGTACCTACCTGCGAGTGTTTGGCATAGTCGTTTACTTACAGTGGATTGGCGATATGGTCTTAACTTTAAGAAAACCATTTGACCCTTCTCAAACTGAAGATCACGTCGCTTCTTGTCAGCATTGTTCTTCATAACCTCTTGAGCTCTCAGGAAATTGTTCTTAGCCGATTGCAACATTTAATCCCTCTCTTTCAATAAATCTTCTACTTTACCATTCGCTTTGCAACTGGTTTCAAACTCTAGCAACTCAGGAGGTGGTCTCCCATACACAAAATGAAATGGAGTAGTCTTGATAGTTGTGTGAGTGGAAGTGTTATACCACATCTCAGCCCAGCTCAGATACTTAGACCATCGACGTAGGTCAGATGATGTAAAACACCTGAGGTAACTTTCTAAGAAACGATTTAGAACCTCCGTCTGTCTGTCTGTTTGTGGGTGATAATCGGTATTGAAATTAAATTTAGTACCTGACAGCTTAGAAAGGTCCTTCCAAAAACTGCTCAGAAACACTTTGTCCCTATTGGAGACAATCGACTTTGGGAAGCCATGTAATCTGATCACCTAGCGAGCAAATTTGATGGCTACATGTACTGCAGTATAAGGATGACGAAGGCCTATAAAGTGAGCATACTACGACAATCTGTCCACCAGTACCAATATTACATTCACTCCCTGAGATAAGGGAAGACCTTCAATGAAATCTATAGAAATATCTTCCCAAATTCGAGTAGGTATTGGCAAAGGTTGCAGTAAACCTGCTGGAGATAGGGTTGAGTATTTGCAAGTTTGACAAACTCTACAACTGGTGATGTAATTCTGAATGACCTTCTTCATCCCATTCCAATAAAATTATTGTTGAATTCTTTTAGTGTTTTCAAAATACCTAAATGGCCACCACAGATATGATCATGAAACTCTTGTAAAATCCGTGGGATATGAACTGATTTTGTTTGTAGAACCAATTCTCTGCTTATACAGCAACTTCCCTTTTACCACTAAGTACCCCTTTTTGATCTATACACCCGTTAAAATGTCTTGGACTTTCTGTTTTAACTCCTCAGACTGATCGAACTCATGCAATATATCCTCTAGTATTGTTTTTGGTATTGTCAAGGCCAAGAGAGTCACCAGTATGGAATTATAAACCTTGTGGTCAATACGGGAAAGGCCATCTCCTGCCTTGTTCTCGACCCCTGGTTTGAATACAATATCAAAATCGTAGCCTAAGAGCTTGTGGATCCATCTTTAGTATTTCAAATTCACTTCTCTCTGCTCTAGTAAGAATTATAAGCTCTTTTAATCCGTCCTTACCACAAATTTGTTCCCTAATAGGTAATGGCACCAAGGATCGGTAAGACATTGACTGTTCTTGTTGATCAGTTCTTCTGGCCTCATCGGAAACGTGATGTGGAGAGATTTTGCTCCAAATGTATCACATGCCTTAGAACCAAGTCCATGTCACATCCCTTTGGTCTTTACATGCCTTTACCTATTCCTTACAAGTCTTGTTTATATATTTCTATGGACTTTGTGTTAGGTTTACTAAAGATCAGGCACAAGGACAACATTTTTTGTGGTTGTGAACCGGTTCTAGAAGATGTCACATTTAATTCTATGTTCTAAGACTAATGATGACACACATACCACATATGTTTTTCATGGAAATGGTGAGCCTACATGGACTACCACAGTATATTGTATCAGACAGAGACATGAAGTTCCTGAGCCATTTATGCAGAACGCTTTGGAGAAACCTTGGGACCAAGCTGCTCTTCTCTACCACGTGCCATCCTCAAACAAATGGCCAAATTGAGGTTATCAATAGAACCATATCTACCCTATTAATCATGCTACTTGGTTAAAATCTGACTACTTGGTTAGATTCTCTTCCGTACATTGAATTTGAATATAATCATGCTAACCACTATGCTACTATGTTGTCATCGTTTGAGATTTTGTATGGATTTAAGCTAGAAACCCCCTTAGACTTGAAGCCATTACCGCCATTGGAGTTTGCCAATCAGGATGGAGCAAGCAAGGCAAAGATTATCAAGAAGCTGCATTAGAAAACAAAGAACAACCTGGAGAAGAAGAGGGCCCAATACAAATACAAACATACAAAAAGAAAATGGAGATCATCTTTGAACCAAGAGATTGGGTGTGGTTGCACATGAGGCCACCGAGGTTTCCAAACCAAAGGAAATCAAAACTAGCACCCAGTGGAGATGGCCACGTTCCGATTCCTAGAGAGAATCAATAACAGCGCCTACGTACTTGAACTTCCAGGTGAGTTAATAATTTCACCAAGCTTTAATGTTACTAATTTGTCTCTTTTTGTGCAAATGATGTTGTTATGAGGCCAGAACCTTCTCAAGAGGGTGGGAATGATGAGAATTTCGATGTAGCTGAGCAAGATCAACCGTTTTTTACCGTGCCAAGATGTCCGAGCTATGCAAGTAATAACGATTCAAAGTTGAGCTAAGTGAAGCAGAAAAACAATAGCCAGCCTGTGACAGTTGATAGGTCAAAGTTATATCCCTATTCTACTGCAAGTGCATAGTTATGAGAATGTAGTATTCAGGGTATCGTATCCACAAGGACTCAAGTTTCACACGATAGATTATATGTCTTTCAGTTAAGCTAAGCCAACCAAGAGAAAGTAGTAAACGAATGCAAGTAAGTTAAAGTGATTTTTCAATGGGGGAAAGGCGTCAGACTTAGGAAGTTCTCGGGAATTATACAATGCTAGACACTTAACTAACCGGATTCACATTAAGCTCAAGTTCAAGAACTAGAAACACAATGATAAACAATCCAACTCTCGCTGAGATTATTTCTATATCTAGCAACCTAGCGATCCAAATATCTTTGTGATCCTAGAGTTCTAAACAAGCATTAGGAACAAGTTCTTCGGTTCACAAATTTCCTAAACCAAATCTCTTTGTATCTAGTCAAATTTCTCACACTAAGTTTATTCAGATTATAAATCACACTCTCGTGCTAAGTTAATTGTCTCAGATCTAAATCCTAGGTGATTAGTCCATAATTCAGTATTAAGTGCAACTTAGGCGATGAACAAATAGATTTAGAATCCTAGTTAATCAGTTGTCTAAACATGCATAAAAACCCTATGAGAATTCCTAAATCTGACTAGGTTACTACTCATACATATTATCATATAAACAACACATCATTGAATAGAAAACCAAAGACTGAATAGATAGATAAAAAGGGGTTCGAAATCTTTCTCTCAAAGGTTACAAGTAGCAAGAACAGCCCCTTGGCACCAAATCTCTCAATCTCCAAAGCAAGAACAAAGTTAAGAACAAGATAATCCTACTGAGTCTGAAAACCCTAATTAAAAGACTAAACATGTTTTGGGGCTAGATTAGAATTAGGGAAAACTTTTGGGCAACTTTGCAATTCTTCAAAAGATGTCTTCAACTCAAGCGTATAAGTCATGTCGCCCTCAGTGTCGACCGACACTAAGGTGATGTCGGTCGACATCCAATCGTGGTCGAGACTCCATCTTCAGCTCATTGCACAGATTGCCAGAAACGTCCTATAATCCCACTCTTTGCTCCAAACGCAAGCCTACCTGTAGACGACTCAATAGACTCGAAAAACCAGGTTAAAGACTCAATATATACAATTATATTATGGTTGAAAACCTAGAAAAACCATGATATATCAACTCTCCCACACTTAGCTCTTGATTGCCCTCAAGCAAGTAAAGAACTAAAGCATAAGAAAGAGGTTTGAAAACAGAGAAACTCATTTCGTCCTAGGAACTTTCGCATTCACATTCACTTAGTAAGCAACTGAAAACTTTCCTACAGAGATCAAGACCACAATATACTTCCCCCACACTTAGCAACTGTCCCAAGTAAACTCCACAATCAGATTAGGATATTCAAGTTCACCACACTAACCTCTGTATACAATTAGGTGCAGTCTCACAGAGGGAATATTGATCAGAGGACACATGGACTAAACTCAGCCAGTACTTGACCACTAAACTGTCGGTTTCTGGTTCCTTTCTTTTCCCTTCTCCCTTAGCACTGATTTTCCCCACTGGGTATCATTTTATTTTTTCTATCAGTGCTCTTCCCGTTTTATTCGGGGTATAACTTTGGACATGTTTCCATGGATGCACAGGAGGTAATAGGGGTCTCTGAGGGATTATGAGTTTTTCCATGGTTCAATTCTCAGATTGCAACCTAGCACATAATCTTAAACAGATCTAGGTTCTTGTAACTGAATCATAAAACAAACCTGGACATTACCTTTTGCAGCGGAATGATTGTAATGTCGAGATCAACGAACAGATGAATACCTGTTCCTCCTTTGGTATCCACACTCTTACAAGCCGGGGTGGCTGCTAGACCGGATGGATGATCAACAGAGAGAGAGGCTTAGAGAGAGAAAGGAGGCCACGGCCACACCAACAAAATCGCCAAAATGGCTTACTAACCTAATGTTGCAATCTCTCTCTTTTTATTCACTAATGGGCCCAAGTTTAATTAAACTAATGGTCCATTAGACTTTTGGACCCAAGACACAAATCAGACAAAAGCCCATTTGTTGTCTGTCCAACTCTCTGTACAAATACAGTAAATGCCTCAGCATCTTACCGTATTAATTCCATCTTAACTTTCCCGTTAGCTATGGTGTGTGACCCTTTGGGATCATACAATACTGGTAATAAGTCCTAAACTTATAGATCAAGAGCGGACTCTAGCAAGCCATCATGATCACCCAGTATTTATGACTAATGTCTGATCTCGACACTTATCATACTTTCTAGAGATAGTACGGTAGATTTCAGGACATTCCCAACAATCTCCCACTTGTACTGGAATCCTACACAGGACATTCCCAACAATCTCCCGATTGTACTGGAATCCTACATTCCCTAATCCTTTTGTCTCAATATCTCGATCTGGCATAAGGCAAGATGCGTGTCATCCTTATATAGCCAGACCATTTTAATCGGACCAGATTCGATACTGACAATTCAAACGACTTGGGCAAGTCCGTTTGGGAGTGGCCACTCTCTTACCAGCTATCAAGTCTCTGATTGGCCTAGAGATATTACCTCCGTTAAACGGCAGGGACAAATCCCATCTTGTTCCATCACTATGAACTACACAATTCATAATACACCCAACCAAGGTCCGTATAGCTCCCAGTTACGAAACAGCATTAGACAATGATCAAAGCGCATTACTCCATGTGCAGCCACATGCATGCGAACTCAGGTCTAAGGACTATACTCTATAGTCGTATATGAGAACTTCTTATGACACAAATATTAATATCTTGCAGAGTTCTCATCTTGCGGGCCATGTCCGGTCATATGCTCCCCTACATATACCTATGTGTCGACTTTGATGCCGCGCATCTATGACCCCTCGAAACTTGGTCATAAGTCTCAACACAATCTAGTCTCAACAGGTTGTTGGTGTTCCAATTTCAACAACCTTCGACTATGGACACTATGATTTATGTCACTTCGTTAAATATGGGGTTTCAGGATCAAGTATACTCATGTACTTCGATGGCCCATATATAATGACATGAATCATTTTGGAACGATTATTTTATATCACAGTTAAAATAATCCAGAAATAAAATTTCATTAACATTTTAAAATGTTTACATGAACCTTTCAAAACAACTAAGTAAAGCCCTTTACAAACTCCCACTGAAATTAAGACTACAACTTAATTTCACTCATCCTACAGCTACAGTCCGCGACTCGTGCTTAGGCATAAGGAGTGGCTTCGTTAATAGATTAGCAACGTTTTCATTCGATGAAACTCGCTTATCTACTTAACACCTCTGTCATTTATCTCACGGAATAGGTTATACCTACCCTCAAGGTGTTTGGACCTCTGATGTGCAGCTAGTCTCATCTATGCTGTGAATCACATCAAGTTCAGTGATGAACTCTTCTATCCAAACATCCTCTTTCGCCGCTTCTGAAGCTGCGAAATGTTCAGCTTATGTCATGGAGTCAGCAACAGTGCCTTGCACCGCCAGTTAGACACAAGATATAGCCGGACTGTGACCAGGAATTATCTTTGTCTATTGGAAACTTGCCTTTCAGGCTCTATCGACTTGTAGCACCTCACTTTCTCCGTAAATCAAGAACTTATCCTAAGTATTCCTCAAATACTTCAGAATATTCTTTACGGCAATCCAGTGATTCTTTGCTGGATTTGACTGGTCTTTACTTGTCTTGCTTAGCATTAAAGCAACATCAAAACAAGTACGTGTCATGGCATACATGATAGATTCAATTGCCGTCGCATATGGAATCCTATCCATGCATTCAAGCTCAGCAGATATCGCAGGACACTGTATCTTGCTTAATGAATTGCCATGTGACATTGGCATAAAACCCTTCTTGGATTGCTGATTACGTGTAGGACTTTGTCAATTTAAGAATCCTGACTTTGTCCTACCAGCTCTTTTGGATCTTTATCTTTAGATCCAAAATCCAAGAACTACGTAGCTTTACCCATGTCAATCATAAAACCAACTCCCAAGCCAGTCCTTTACCGACTGCAGCATTGGAACGTTATTTTCGAGAATCAGTATGTCATCGACATACACTATGAGAAATGCAATATTGCTCCCACTTATCTTTTAGTAAACGCACAGTTCCACTTCGTTCCTGTTCAAGTCAAAACCTTGACTACTTTAACAGAACGAAGATTCCAACTCCGATATGTTTGCTTCCATCCATGAATGGATCGACGAAGCCAACTTACACAAAATGTAATTTTTCGGAGTCCGGGCTCACTTTCGCTTCTTTGAATTTCGCAGATTCGTCGCTTTGAATGATCGTCAGATCATGCGAACTTTTAATGATCATCAGGTTCAACTAATGACGAGAAATCACTCTCGGATTAGTGACTGATTCATTCATATCTGCGAACTTCAGGCTCTACAGGTGTAGATTCTACAGAAATCTGTAAATCCATCCGCTGCTCTTTCTTAACAGGTTGAGCAGCCTCCTGTATTTCTCGAATTTCTTCGAGTTGTACTTTTACTCCCACTGTTCTTCTTGGAAAGTAACTTCCCTTCTTAGAAAACAGAATGGACGTAAAAGTAACAAGCCTTGGTTTCCCTAGGACAACCAGCGAAGTAGCACAACTACAAATACTCAGTAAAGACGAATTTGGATCGATTCCAATCCACATTTACGTGGTGTCTTTCTACTGATATTGGTAGAACTATTTCAGCGTAAACTTAGATATTTTAGAGCGTTATTCTTAGAGAATATCATGGAAGATTCGTGTGACTCATCTTTAATCACTTCTAATAGGATCTGATTCTTTCTCACAGAAACACCTCTAGGTTTTTCAGGAGAAATGAGCTGTGAAGCGACTTCACACTCATTCAGATGATCACACCATCAATGACTTAAGTATTCTCACTCGTGATCTAATCCAGAGTCTTAATACTTCTGTCATTTAGATTCTATACTTCATTCTGGAACTCTTTCGACCATGTCAAAGAATTCCGACTTGTGTCTCATCAAATGAACACAGTCACACTTACTGAAGTAATCAGTAGAGACAATGAAGTACAGGAAATTTTTTTTTTTTTTTTTTTTTTTTTTCTCTGGCATTACTGCTCATCGGACCACATACATGAGTATGTTCAATCTCCAATAAGCCTTTGGGCCTTTCTCTAGCTCGGCTAAGATGGGCCCTTTGTCTTTTGGTCCAGTAAGCAGAATTCAAGTCTCATAAGATATCCGATCAAATGAGCCCAAAAGTCCATAACTATGGGGTTTCTGAATCTGACTTACTCTATGTGACCAAAACATTTATGCCAAGAAAAATCAGGTTTAATTCATCAGATTTAAACCAATTGCGGTATTTATGTTACATTTTAGGCACTCTTTGGTTTAAGACATAAAACCCATTCCTTGAATAGGGTGCTACAATTAATATTTCATTAAGATCAAAAGAACAAACTAGTCTTTTATCAAAATGAAAAACATTCAAATTCTTACAAGAAAATGAAAGACAACTCTGCTTAAAGCAGGTACATTGTAGCAATTACTTAATAAAACCAAGCCTCAAAGGCATCTACAAGTGAAAACCCTATGGCTGAGGCAGCATCCCAAGCTCCTTCCAGACACGCAGTTCCACTTGCCCTTCCTTCAACGTTCTACTGTTGCTCAGGCTCTGCATGTTATAACAAATATCAGTGCCACAACCAGTATTCAATACCTATTAGGTATAACTTGAAGTAATAACATGAATACCTGAGGAAGTAGTTTCATACATCAACTTCAACTCCTCATAATCTTCCATGAATTTAATGCAATCTCTCTTCCAATGCCCAGTCTCTTTACAGTAGCAGCACTTACCAACGTAAGAGGTATCTGACTCGGGCTCAGAAGACACACGCTTGCCATGATTCAAAATCTGGACAACTTTGTCTTCACCCTTGTCAGCTTTAGGTTTGGTAAACCTACCCTTCTCCTTCATGAGATTGTACAGGGTGCTCTTCACGTTTGGCTCAACTGTTTTGAGCATGTCATGCAGTTCAGTCAACGTCTTCGTTAAGCCTTTCTTGATATAGTCCCTTACGAACTCATCATAGCTTGACGGCAGTGACTGCAGAATGATATCAGTTGCCAATTCTTGGCTAACTGGATAATCCAGTTTCCTCAGGTTATCAACGTAACCCATCATTTTACTGACATGAGGACTTACTGGATGATCATTTGGTAGCTTGCAGCTAGTGAGAGATTTAACCAACTGGTATCTCTCCACTCTTACCTGCTCCTGAAATTTCAATTTCAGGCTGCTGATCATCTCTATTGGCGACTCCATGTTCTCATATTGCTTCAGCAAATCTGAGTCCATGGTAGCCAATATCAGACCACGCATATCTACCGCATCATCATAATGCTTATTCCAAGCATTACGTACTGCATGAGAGGCCTTGGACCCGATCCTCTCGGGGAGAGCTCTCTCAAGGACATAGTCCTTTCTCTCCTGCCTGAGGACTAGCCTCAGGTTCCGCGACCAAGTCAAGAAATTTGATCCGTTCAGTTTGTCCATCTCAAGGACATACCGGATCGAGAAAGTGTTTTGATTTTTTGTGCTAGTCATAGCTGAAATTTAGAGATAAATAGAGTTTTAGTTATTTAGTTCATAAAAGAGTAATCTTAATAACTCATAAGAAAACTCGCATTGCATTCAAAATTTCTTTGTTTAACCTCATAAGAATGCAATGATTCCGAGACCCATGTTCAGCTAAATCCAAAGTGGGCCACTGGCCGTCACCCAGAATTAGCTTTACTTGGTAAGCACACACACAGCTAGTTATAACCATATAACTCTCGGTTGTGAATTGGACCCGAGGCCCAAATTCACCAGATGTCTCAAGGCCCGGGACTCCCGATGGCCCAGTCAAGGAAACCAATCTCTTACAGCCAAATAATCACTAAAGTCTGGGACTCCCAATGAAATTAGTGACTATATACTACTTTACTTACGCGAGAACAGACACCTCACACTGTAAGCCATATCTGTAATCGAATAAGCGTTAAGTAGCTGACAAGATTGGGCAAGACATCCAAGCTTGATATTGGTTTTGAGGATTTTAGGTTTTATTTCCAAAAATAGAAGATTACTATTTTGGGAAACTTTCTTATTTTAGAAACTTTCTAAATTTAGAAACATACTAAAAATAGAAATTTCTAATTTAATATTTTTAAATATTTTCGGGTTGGGTCACAAATTATAGGCCCAATTCTTGGCCCAAGACCATAGAATTCCAGTTGGCCCAATAATTTGACATAACCGAGTCGGTTTATTAATTCTGGTCCAAGACCAAATTAACTATCAAAACCATCGGTTATTTACTAAACCAGACCAGCTCTAAATTATTTGGTCCAACCAAATCAAACTTAGACCAGCCTTCGGTTTAGGTTAAAATTCAATTTTGAATTTAAATCCGGTTTAACCAGAAATTAAATAATACCAAGTATTAAATAATTTCCAGCAAACCGCGATTTGGGTTAACCGCTTGAACCACAATTAATTAAACAATTAATCGATTCATACTTAAAGAATCAAAAACGAATCTTTTACAAACCAACTTTCGATGGATAATTAATTGATTCAACACTAAAGGACAAAACAATTTTTCAATCAACAACAAACGAAGCAAACAATGAAACGATTCTTAATTATACAAACTTTAACAAATCGTATCATAACCAATCAAACCGATTCTCTCTTTTAATAGCACAAAGTCAACAAGCGAATCTGACTATCCCAATTCGTTAATGATTTTGACTTTTCAATTAGATAATCGACTCATTCAATCATTGAAGACAAACAAACGTTTTGACCTTTGCCTTATCGAAACCAAATGCGATCGTGACTTTAAATAAGACAAAAACGTTTCATGCCATCAACATTAACAAACAATATCAAATCGTTTGTTAAACACACAAAGTCAAACACGAATCAATTAAATAATCGCTTGTAAAATAATCGCTTGTTAAGAAACCTATTAGCGATTGGTAATGATGAGATCTGGTTTATGATTCGTTTTGCAAGAACCTAGATCTGTTTAAGGTTATGTGTTAGGTTGTAATTGGGAATTAAACCTTGAACAAACACCATAATCCTTCAGTCTCTACCACTCCCGTGACCACTTCGAAGCTACTAGCTTATCCTCAGTTTTAATCTCTCTTTTTTTACTTTCAAAGGAGGGGAAAATCAGAAAACATACTCAGACAGGATCATAGGCTGTGTCAACACATCAGAGGAATCTGATCCAGAGATACCAAACCCCTAAGTGAGAAAATAAGTCAGGATTAGAGGTGTAGTTTGTGATGGATCTTCTGAATAGCTAGTTAGATATGGGTGTCCTTGGTAAGTTGATCCGTTTGCGGTTTTCTAATAGTCATAGAGCTACTTCAAGTCTGTCCAATGGTCACTTAGTTCCTGTTCCACTGAAAAATTTCCTAAAAAAATCATAGTTTCATACACATTTTGACACAATAAATCCATTTTGAAAACAATTGAAAACAAGGGACTGACTCTAAGAAAACAAAACACAATGTCAGTAACCACCTCCCCCACACTTAGACTGCACTGTCCCCAGTGCAATGGCATCTTGGGTTCGGAAGAACAAGGTATAAGTAACCGAAAACTTGGAAAAAAGAAGCCTTACATGTGGTCGCAGTAGATGTCGACCGACACACAGCCGGTGTCGAGCGACATCAGGCTCTGTTGACATCGATTTTCTCCTAATCGAGCATGATCGATTTCCATCCGTGTTTTCGAGTTTGGCGTCGACCGACATTATGTAGTGTCGACCGACACTGCTGTCTGCAAACCTGTTATATACGGCCCTGACACACAAAAACCAAAAAAATCAAAAGTCACAAGAACGAAAACCAAAAAGAAAAGAAAACTAACCTACAATGGGTTGCCTCCCACTCAGAGCTCGTTTAATGTCAATAGCTTGACTGTATTGCGATTAGGCATTGGGTGGATTATCCAAATGGACAATGTTGCCTTTTGGAATTTCAGATTTCGCCCAAGAATGTTTCACCCTTTGCCCATTGACTGTGAACTCCTCGCCTTTGGAATTCATCAAGATAACAGCTCCGTGTGGTCTAACTTCCTTGACGGTGAATGGTCCTGACCAACGAGAACGCAACTTGCCAGGAAACAGTGTTAAGCGAGAGTTATAGAGGAGTACCTGATCATTGGGTTCAAAGTTGCGTGAGATGATCTTCTTATCATGATACGCCTTTGTACGCTCCTTATACAGCCTTGAGTTCTCATAAGCATGGTGGCGAATTTCATCTAACTCGTTAAGCTGTATCAAACGTCTCCCAACTGCAGGTTTCAGGCCATAGTTCATCTGTTTGATAGCCCATCTAGCCTTGTGCTCGAGCTCAACTGGAAGGTGACAAGCTTTCCCATAGATTAGATGGAATGGTGTAGTTCCCAGTGGGGTCTTGAACGCAGTCCTGTAAGGCCACAACACGTCATCCAGCTTAGCAGACCAGTCCTTCCTAGTCTTTCCTACTGTCTTTTCCAGAATCTCCTTGATTTGTCTGTTGGAGACCTCTACCTGTCCACTAGTCTGAGGGTGATATGGAGTAGCCACACGATGATTAACACCATGCTTCTTAAGCAACTTCTAGAAGACCTTGTTGAAGAAGTGAGAACCGCCATCACTTATCACAATCCTAGGAACTCCAAAACTGGGGAAGATGATAGTCCTAAACAGCTTAAGAACTATTGAAGAGTCATTGGTTGGACTTGCAATCGCTTCAACCAACTTGGATACATAGTCCACAACAACCAATATATACTTGTTCCCATAGGAAGATGGAAACGGACCCATGAAATCGATGCCCCAGCAGTCAAAGACTTCAACCTCGAGGATGAAGTTTTGTGGCATCTCATGTCTCTTGCTTATCTTCCCCCTCCTCTGACACACATCACACTGCGAGACAAACAACTGAGCATCCTTGAACATCGTAGGCCACCCGAAGCCTGCTTGAAGAACCTTGGACATTGTCTTGAATGTAGCAAAGTGTCCTGCATACTCAGAACCATGGCAATGGTACATCACATTAACGACTTCAGACTCTGCGATGCAACGTCTAGAGATACCATCAGAGTAGTGCTTGTACAAGTAGGGTTCATCCCAATAATAGCGCATGACTTTCCTAAGGAACTTCTTCTTAGCATAGCCTTTAAACACTTCAGGCCCATCCTCTGCATCAAGGTAATTGGCTATATTGGCGTACCAAGGTCTAATGGAGAGAGAACCTTGGGCGACTGCAGCTATGAATATGTCAGCTTCATCATCCAGAACAGCTTCCTGCATCCGCAACTGGTGTCGACCGACATTGAAGTTGGTGTCGACCGACATTGATCCCAGTCGACCAACTGATGTCGAGTTTAATCGATTATCGTTCGCTTTATCGAGTCAAGTGTCGACCGACATGAATTGAGTGTCGACCGACACTTGACCTGCAACCCGTGTAGAAAGCAGTGAACTCGCAGAAACTGCTTGAAATCCTGTCCCAACCTTATAGATATTCTCTTCTGGTAGAAAATCATCTATAGGAACATCCTCATCGATTCTAATTCGTGATAAGTGATCAGCAACATCATTCTCTACTCCTTTCTTGTCTCTCACCTCTTTGTCAAACTCTTGGAGCAACAAAATCCATCTCAGCAGCCTCGGCTTAGCATCTTTCTTCTGCATCAGATACTTAAGCGCATAATGATCAGTATGCACAACTACTTTTGATCCAATCAGATAGGGAGGGAACTTCTCGAATGCAAACACAACTGCCAACAACTCCTTCTCAGTGGTTGCGTAATTTCCTTGAGCATCATCAAGAGTTCTACTGGCATAATATATATCATGGAGCTTCTTGTCCTTCTTCTTCCCAAGCACAGCTCCTACCGCATAATCACTAGCATTACACATCACCTCAAAGGGCAGATTCACATCTGGTGGTTGCACAATTGGAGACGAGATCAAGTCCTGTTTCAGCTCCTTGAATGCAGCATGACACTCATCTGTGAACTCAAACTTCACATCCTTGCAGAGAAGTGCAGTGAGTGGTCTAGCTATCTTGCTGAAGTCTTTAATAAATCTCCTATAAAAACCAGCATGCCCAAGAAAACTCCTGATTCTCTTGACTGAATCTGGCGCATGCAGTCCTGTCATCACCTCAATCTTAGCTCTGTCCACTTCAATTCCTGCCTCAAAAACTTTATGCCCAAGTACAATGCCATTTTTTACCATAAAATGGCATTTCTCCCAGTTCAGAACCAGGTGCTTTTCCTCACAGCGAGCTAGCACCTTGCATAGATTATCCAGACAAGCATGGTAAGATGGTCCGTAGACAGAAAAATCATCCATGAATACTTCCATAAAATCCTCTATCATGTCTGTGAAGATAGACATCATGCACCTTTGAAACGTCGCATGATCATTACATAGTCCGAATGGCATTCTGCGGTATGCAAAGGTGCCATAAGGACATGTAAATGTGGTTTTCTCCTGGTCCTCTGGGTGGATAGGGATCTGAAAGAAACCAGAATAGCCATCCAAAAAGCAATAGTAAGGATGATTTTCCAACCTTTCCAACATTTAATCAATGAAAGGGAGTGGAAAGTGGTCTTTTCTGGTGGCTGCATTCAACTTCCTGTAGTCTATGCACATCCGGTGACCAGTGATTGTCCTCGTAGGAATCAGCTCATTCTTGTCATTCTTCACCACTGTGACTCCTCCCTTCTTAGGAACCACATGAACTGGGCTGACCCAATCACTGTCTGAGATAGGATAAATGATCCCAGCTTGCAGCAGCTTCATGATCTCCTTCTTCGCAACCTCTTTCAGGTTAGGATTCAAACGCCTCTGGTTCTCAATTGATGGCATGCTCCATCCTCAAGGGGTATCCTATGCATGCACAAGTCTGGAGAGATACCTGAAATATCATCAAGAGAGTAGCCAAAGGCTTTGCGATGCTTGCGCAGCTTTCTTAGCAGTAAGGTGAGTTCTGCGTTATTCAAATCAGCATTGACAATAACAGGATAAGTGGAATTGTTACCTAGGAACGCATATTTGAGGCCTGCGGGCAGTTCCTTCAGCTCGATCTTTGGAGCTTTCTCCTCGCTCCAGTCACTCGCGACTGATGTCGACCAATTAGCATTGAGTGTCGGTCGACACAGTGTGTCATCGGTCGCTTCCAAGTTCATTGCCTGCTCAGTAGAATCCAGTAGTGTCGAGTACCCAACTGCAGCATCGTCCGCCAGCTCCAAATCATGCTCAGAACTCATCAAAGCTCTCTCCAAAGGTTCAGCAGGATGCATCTGATTGAAGAACTCTGCAGCTAGATTCTCAATCGTATCAACATAGAAGGTCTGTCCATCAATGGTGGGGTGTCTCATCAGCTTATCCACGTCAAAATTCATCACCAGATCACCCACATTGAGTCCAATCTTCCCTCTTTTCACATCAATGATGGCGCCAGCTGTAGCTAAGAATGGTATGCCCAGGATAAGAGGTTCCTTAGGCTCATCATTACTGCAGGACTACGAAGTCAGTTGGGATAACGCATTCACCAATCTTTACCGGTACATCTTCCAAGAGACCCTCAGGAATCCTTATGGAGCGATCAGCTAGAATCAAGGAGATCCTAGTAGGTGTGAAATATGTCATTCCCATCTGCTTAGCAACTGAATATGGCATCAGATTGACACTTGACCCTAAATCACATAGTGACCTCTCAAATCTGTCTCTGAAGATGGTACAGTCCAAGACAAAGCTCCCTGGATCTTTTTGCTTCTCGGGAACTCTTTTTAAAATGACAGCACTACAGACCTCGGTGATCATCATCACACACTCTTCATCTAACATGTCAGAATTCAACATCTGCTTCAAACACCTCTTCAGCACTGGATTTTTGTTGATAGCATCCATCAATGGCATTGGGAGTTTGCTCAGCATAGCCATGTACTTAGCTTTGAACCGTTCAAACTTGGACTGTTTCGGGTTTCTAGGGAAAGGTACCTTGGGTCTATACACCTTCCCAGCAGCTAGAGGAGATTTCTTCGCAGCATCAGAATCTGTACGTTGTTGGTGTCGAGAGACATCTGACTGGTGTCGGTCGACATCGCCTGATTTCATTCTGTCATCAACCTTACATTCGACCTCGGTCGATTTCCGTTCGTCACGATAATTCAAAGAAGTGGGTGTCGCCCGATATTTAGTAGTAGTGTCGGCCGACACTCGTCTTTCGGCTTCGAACTCTTCCTCAAATTTCTCTATCTCCTCGATTTCTTCATCACTGATCTGTCTGATGGGGATAGTTTGCAGCTCTTTCCCACTCCTCAGTGATATTGCATTGCAGTGATGCTTGGGATTGGTATCTGTGCTTCCAGGAAGAAATCCTGCTTGCCTCTTAACAGCTCCAGCAGTTTGAGCAACTTGAGAGTCCAATTGCTTCATATGTGTGCTCAAGGATTCAAACTTCTCATTCAGATCAGTGTAGACATCATCTATCTTCTTGTTGAATTCCACAGCAGTCTTCATCTGACCCTCTAGCAACTGCTCCATCATAGCTTCCAATTTACTCTCATGAGCACTCGTAGCAGGAGGTGTCTGATAGGAAGATGATCCATAGGTCCTCTGATAAGAGTTGTTCTGGTAACCAGCATTCTGACCATATCCAGAAGAGTTTTGATTGCTTGTGAAAGCACTCTTCTGTCCACCAGTGGAGAACTTGTTGCTTTGCTGATTTCCAAACCTGTTTCCTTGGAATCCAGAACCACCAATGTAGTTCACATCTTCTTCTGTGCAGCCTTCTTGAGGTCCAAACTCTTCAACCTCTTGAGCAAAATGGACATGCTTCTTGCCAGTCAACAAGCTGTGAACAATATCCAGCTTGTTCTTCATCTCAGAAATCTGCAGATGATCAACTTTTCCACCAAACTCTTTCCTTCTCTGATCTGCAGTCTTAGTACTGTTGCTGCTTACCAAGTTCTCAATCAGTATCCTGGCCTGCTCAGGAGTCTTTGTGTTGAAGTTACCATTGCTGGCAGCATCTAATGCAGACTGGTACCAGAGATCTACACCTCTGAAAAAAATGCCCAGCAGCTGAACTTCAGAGAATCCATGATGAAGACAGTCTCGTTGGTACATCTTAAACCTTACCCAAGCATACTTAAGAGGCTCTGTAGGTCCCCGAGTGAATGTCAGAAGATCCTGTCTGAGCTGATCGGAGTGAGCATCATCATAGAAATGTCGCAGGAACTCTCTCTTCACTGCATCCCAAGTGGTTAACTTCCCAGGTGGAAGTTGCTTAAGCCAAGCTGCAGCCTCCCCAGCAAGAGAGTATGGGAAAATCTTGAGGAAAAGGAAGTCATAACCCACTCCATTGTGCTTCATCCCAGTGACGAAGGCTTCAAAATCCTCAATGTGGTCCATGGGTTGCTCGTGCGGAAGACCATGGAAAGGATGCTGCCTCAGAAGTGCATAGTAGGCAGTCTTGAGCTCAAACTCATTCCTCTCAAAAGGAAGAGGCACAATTCCTGACCGGTTAGCATAGAACTCATCTGGTCGGTTGTAGTCAGCAAGAGTCCTCTCAGCAGCAGGAGGATTAGGTGGTTGTCCATTAGCTCCAGGATGAGCAACCTGCCTCTCACCTTGAGGCTGCTCAGGTTCAGGGATCACATTCCCTTGAGCATCAGTCCTTTGCCTCTGAGCATTGTAGGGGTTGTTCTGTTGGTCTCTCAGAACTCCTTCAGCATCTGGTATCAAGATCAAATGATTGTTTATCATCCTTGAAGTTCTCTGAGCCTTTCTGTTCGTTCTCTCAAGTCTAGCAAGCTCCTCAAGTCTGAGGTTAACACGTTCTTCGCTCGGGTTGCTTCGGGTGTGTTGACTTGGCATACGCTGATTTCAGAGGTGAACCCGCGCTTGGTGTTGGGCGGCACTAGAGTAATGTCGGTCGACACTGAATGCTTCAGTCGATTCCTGCAACAACAAAAACAAGCCAAACAAGAGAACGTGAGTAACAAAAGAAATAAAAGACTTAGACTAAACCTTAAAACAAAATCTATCGGCGAACTCAGTTGAGTCCCCGGCAACGGCGCCGAAAACTTGATAGGTCAAAGTTATATCCCTATTCTACTGCAAGTGCACAGTTATGGGAATGTAGTATTCAGGGTATCGTATCCACAAGGACTCAAGTTTCACACGACAGATTATATGTCTTTCAGTTAAGCTAAGCCAACCAAGAGAAAGCAGTAAACGAATGCAAGTAAGTTAAAGTGAGTTTTCAATGGGAGAAAGGCGTCAGACTTAGGAAGTTCTCGAGAAGTATACAATGCTAGACACTTAACTAACCGGATTCAGATTATGCTCAAGTTCAAGAACTAGAAACACAATGATAAACAATCCAACTCTTGCTGAGATTATTTATATATCTAGCAACCTAGCGATCCAAATCTCTTCAAAATTGTTATCTTAACTTTTGTCGATAAATGATAGAGAAAAATCTGTTTTAGATTTGTAAGTATCAATATTTTTATTAAATACTTGAAAACAAAAATGTATCATAATCTACGACATATAACAAATCACATATTAATTAAGGATCTTCATGAAGATAACCGAGCCAAATTATGAAATTATCTCTCTTGATTGTGAGGTAGAATAGTGACTCGATGGTCCAAAAGCATCCATCGCACATGTTTGTACCTTTGAAACCATAGTCCCACCAATCCATCCAATTTTTTTATCAGGGCAGACATACACCTATAAAGACCGTTGATATCTACACTTTCTCGCTTCTCAAAGAACAGTGCACACGGTCTGTCTGGCCATCCATGCATATCTCTCCTAGTTATCCTAACACGTATTCGAGTGGAAAATTCACGCTCGATGAAATACCCATGGTACAAAACTCCTCGATCTCCATTAAAAACCCCGCAAGAACAGGGAGTAGCATATATCCCCATCGACTATATGCCGATCTCTTGATCACAGCCTGTCCTTTAAGCATCCGATCGCTGGAGGACCATCTGTCGCAACAATTGCAATATACAAAAACACACATAACTCGGAGGACAAGAGCTGAAGGGTTTCTGGATTCCAGACATCTGTTGGCGAAATTTTTTATAACCGGAGGTGGGCACCAGATATTTAAGTTAATGTTCCTGAAGTAGATATCAATTAACTTAGAGAAATCTAGTCTTTCTGCGATGGCATGTTGCCTTCGTCGCCCTTATAAAGTAGTGTAAAACTTGAGCACCATCAATGACGCCAAGAAGTATTTTTCGTAGGACATCACTCGGAAGGTAATCCATTACTATTTTGGTAAAGAAAAGATGGAAATAGGTAAAAACAATTTTACCAAATAATATTATAGAATATTATAGAGATCGATATTGTTTCACGCAACCGCAAAGTTTATTTATAGAAACGATGCAACCTTTGGATTATCCATATACTGAAATATTATTTATGTTATTCTTATTAATTAATTAATATTTATATGTTCACGTGCATCTTCGGATGTAGCATTTATGTATATGAAGAATTTGTTTAGCTAGGTAATGATATAAAATTTGAGTCAATATTTATTACCGTTCAGATTTTACAAAAAAAAAATACAAGTATTTAATTGCATCGATTGTTTAAAAATTATTTAGGTATATGTCATATCAATTTAATCATATAGCCTTTTGGCAAAATATCTCACTAATTGAAAAGAAGTATTAACATAAGATAACTGACCATAAAATCATTTTGATGTTTATATTAGTCTCCAAATAGCCGTTAATTCAGTTATCAAATAGTAGCAAAGAATCGCAATATAATAGTCATTAAGTTACGACTACGTGCAAAAAATAAGTAAATAAAAAACTTGAATAATTAATCGGGGAAACCAAACTGAATTTTAAAGTCCAAAACATTTCAATTACCGTGCATAACTCTAAGAATTTTCGCTATTATTATAATAGAGTTATAATTTGACGTAAACCTACAAACAAACACATGTACTTACTTGCAGAGATTGAAAAAAAAGAAAACCGATTTGCAAGTAATAAATATTGACACATTAACGCAAAATTAGGAAAAATATTCAATGTTCCTCTCAACTGATATTATTAAATTTCTTTAACATGGTAAGTAGATATATACACAATAAATAAATTGAAAGTTCACAATATCAGAATTTAACTTTTTATAGCATCATAAAACCGGTAATAATATTTCACACCAACCACTTCATCGTATTTTTTTGTTCTAGTTGTATCGTTCGACTAATTCCAAAGAAAAAAACACAAAATCTACAAATCCAAACACAACAGATGAAAAAATTATCTTTGTTGCGGTATGTCGATAATACTAAAAAGAAACTAGATTTTGATCCGCGCTAAAGAAGCGCGGATTTATGTTTTTCTAATATATTTTTTATTTTAAATTTATAATTTTATCAATTAAATTTGTTAACTATTTCATCTAATCTATATTAAGTGATATGGCGCGAAATGTGAAATTTGTTTAATACATTTTGTTTTTGTTTTGATATTATTAACTTATATTTTATTATTTATGGTTTATTGTTATTTTTAGTAAATGTTTAGTTTAACTTATTACTGTAAAAGTGAATATATATGTCTTATTTGATATTTTTTTATTTAAGTAAGTTCTAACATATTTCAACACGTGATTTCACTACTAAGAAGTTGTTAAAATCAATAATTTTGTATATAATGCAATCTTAGTAATATATAAGTTGTTAGATTCGATATGATAGATTTTTAATTTAATTATATATATATATATAATTATTTTTTAAATAGTATAGTTTTAACGCTTGATTATGAATTTATAAATGATTTTAATTTAGAAATTTAAGAATATATTAATTAAAATTGATTAATACATATGTTTAAACCGTATTATAATAGGTAACGTTTACTTTTACTAGTATAGATAACTGAAATTGGTTAACATATTTTACTACCCGTTTTACAATGGTCTAAATATAAACATGTTTATTTTTATTTTATAAATCAAAATGTAACTAATATATGATAATCCGTTCATTTATATTTTTGGATTGATTTAAATTCATTTTAACGTTTCTATAATAAAAATTGGTTATTTCATATTTTTAATTTGTCATTCAATAAACATAAATCTTTTTAAATTTTTTATAATCAAAATAAATTAATCTATATTTCAACCCATCTTATAGTAGTTTAAGTATTTTAAAAATTTGATAAAATAATCATTTAAAAACTATTGTCGTAAAAACATCAACCGTAATCAAACTCATCATATATTACAATAATATAATTATTGAATAATTTGAATATTTTATCATATTAAGAATATATCAATTGAAATTAGTTAATACATTTTCAACATGTTTTCTAGTAGTCAAATTTGTTTTTAATAGTATAGATAATTGAAATCGGTTCATCTACTTTCAATATGTTTAATTTTGTATAATGGTCTGATTATAAAAAATACATTATGCTAATTTAATTGATTAAAATATAATTTAATTTTTTTAGTAAATTTTAATAATAAATATTTATCTAGTAATTATTTTTTCCTTAAAAATCAAGAAATTTAAAATATTTTATAATTTTTAATAATATAAATATATATATTCATATTTTAATTAAAAAGAAGATATTAAAAGATATTATGAATATATATATTTTGAATAAAATCTTAAATTAAATAATATTTATATTAAAATATAATTAAAGTTATTTTACAATAAATTTAATAATAATTTGAAATAAATAATTATTTTTGAAAAAAAAAATCAAATCCGAAAAGTATTATATACATTTTAAATAAAAATATATTAAAAGATATTATGAATATATTTTGGAACAAAATCATTAATTAGAGAATATTTAGGGTGGTTCACCTATAATCCAAAATATAATAATTTTAAAATACCCTTAATAAAATCTAAAAATCTTTATTAAATGTAGTGGCACAAACCATAATATAACACATGACTAAAGATTATTTTCTAAAAGCGTCACCTGTTTTTAATAATATAGATCAGTGTTCTAAAATACGTTATACGCTAGTCGGGCGGAGGACTACCGTATAGCGTCTAGACGTATACGCGGACGTTTACGCGGAGACTATACGGTGAATACTTTTTGTAAAAATAATAATATATAAGTATATATTTATCAATTTTATAGTACATAATAACATAATAAAATGGAAACAATTATTATGCATTTAAAAAATGTTTATATTCTGAATCAATTAAAACAATAATAGTTTTAACTCAAATGATAAAATTTTATAATAAAATGAAAATGTCAGATATCGAATTAAAGACAAACATTCATATCATTTCTCTATGTTTAATTTCATAAATTGGTTTCATTCCGGTCCTGGGAGAGGTGCTTTAATAACTCGACTGAAAGAAGAGGAGAGGTGGCGACCATTTTCAAGAACAAAAAATATTGAACTGAGGAAAGCCCTATGAGTCACTGAAACGACGGGTTCCTCCCTTGATTATCAAAAAGGGGAGCAAAAAACGAGCTTTTCCCCCCTTTACAATATGAAGAAAGAAAGAAGGGTTGAAGTTTAGACCGCTCACAGTAGTTCTGCCTATAGAAAAGATCATGAAAGAGGCGATCAGAATGGTACTCGAATCCATTTGAGATTATTACTTATTTATTAAAAAGATATTTCCAAATAATTTAGTTTACATCAAACAAAAAAATGTTTTCCTTTGATATAATTGTGGTTTTATTTTTACATATGAGAAAAAATCAAATAAAACAATATTATTTTACTTGCAACATTAATAGAATGTATAACGTATGCGTGAAATCAATATCGTCCATTATTTAATCGTCGCATATGTAGATATTTTTATTTTTTTTCTTAGAAATACGTATAGCAAAAATACGGTACGGTAAGTTATTGTATAGCGCCTAAAAGCCGTATACGCGGACGCCTGGACCGTATTTTATAACACTGATATAGATGTGCATGTAGGGTTAAGATCATTCGGAAATGGATAACCAATGTTTCTCCACATGGTATTCAATGTCATGTTATCCTCAGTGATGAACAAGTATGCTTGATTAACAAACGTAAAATATGAAAGCATAATTTTAAATTTCTTTATATTTTTTTTTGTTTTATATACTTTTCCAGTTTCACGGTTGTTGATGATGATTTTTATGAATTTGTTGGCATCCACGCCATATTAGATCACCGAATCTCACATAAATAAAATGGTAAGTTTTCTCTTATATATCCATTTTAATTTTCTTATAAGAAAATTATTATTTTTGTTGGACATATATATTTATATTAACCTTCTTTATTTGTTATATTGATCTCATATATATATACAATAGATGTGATTGGGTGCATCGAGTTCGTGGGTGAAATAGAATCATATGAACATGATAGGATCAAAAGGAGACCAAGTTATTATGATCATGTTAAACAAGTTTGGTTTCATCTAAGGGAAATGAAGTAAGATCTTCATTTTTACATATTTATTTAAAAAAATTTAAAATATTTTATTCCACCTTAATTTTACTTAAATTAAACTATTCTCATCTTAATACATCAAATGCTTAGCTACGAAAAAACTAGCGATTAAGTTTTATGAATTTTAGCACTCTACTTGGAACTATGAATCAATTGTGGTATGTAGGTTTTGTCATGTGAATAATACTCAAAATAAGTAAAAACATATTAGAATCACTTTTAATAATTAAAATTTTATGTGTTTAATTTGTCTGTTATCGTCAATTTACTAATTCTTTTATTGTGGGCATTGTATTTAGCTACTCTGTTTGTCCAAGATTCATGTATTATTTCATAGATTTACTTTGATCTAAATATTGAAGACGTTCATATAATGAAAGAATGGTAAATTTTTGAATTTTTTCAAATTTGATATATAAAACATATATAGTGTCTTACTAACATTATTTTATTTTTTTTCCTTGTGTGAGTTGCTTTACAAAAGCCAATGGATCTCATTTCAAGCTATGAATTTGTCTTCAATTCTACTTTATATTGGGATCAAACTTATTGTTGATTTCGTTATTAAGACTTTTATAATAGGTACGGTTAATATTTAAAATCATTGTTATTTATAATTTGATGACTAAGTTACGAGTACAAGTGGAAAAATTGCTTTTCTTCTGGTTTGCTTGTAAACGACTCCTAGATCGTCCATAGCCTTCAATAAGTCTCTACAGACTGGATAAATTGTTTTTTTAAATCTGAGTTATGATGTTTTGATGAGTTCGGGTCTCTGATGGTTATTATGTTAATCTTATAGTTGCCAAGCAATTGAGTTTTGATGTCTAATTTAACTATTCTTTGTGTTTTATTAAGTTCGAGTGTATGAGTGTTACAAGAAATTGTTTGTATCATTTAAGGCATGGACAAACCATTCAGATTTTTCATCTGTTAAAGCGTTTTTTCAGGTTTACTCGTGACAGAGGATTGAAATTGGTTAAGAAAATCACCAAAACATTTATAAACAAATTCGATCAACCATACCATAGCTGGTCACATGTTCCTTGTGATAAAGTAGAAAGATACCTTCACATATAGGTTTGCTTATGTTGTTTTCACTAACGCCATGTTTATTCTCTTTTAATTCTAGAAAACACACACATGGGATCCTTGACAACAGGGACAATTCAACAATTTGTCGAGGAGATCTTTCAACGAAGGTTGAAAGACATGGTTAGAAACGCGAATTCTAGTCGAGAGAAACCTAAATGGATCGGCGAGACTCTCTGGAAAATGATGATTGACTATTGGGATATTGTAGAAGCACTACAAAGGAGTGCAACCTATTCCAGTTGTCGTATGTCTAACCGTGAAGGTCTTGGTCATCACATCTACTTATCAGGGCCCAAGTCATACCAACAAATCCAACAAGAAATGGAAAGTAAATTTTGTTATATATCTCTTATTTTGTTTCTTACAGCATTGCAACTTGAAATTATGTAATAATCATTGTTTGTTTTATATTACTGCAGGAAGAGGAAATTTTTTTTGAGGTATTCATCCAGACACATACAAAGCCAGATGGTACGTATGTTGATCGAAAAGCGGAGAAGAGCTAAGACTTTTGAGAAGAACGTGCAAGAGAAGTGTGTAGAGATCGATGCAGAGAGGTCAGAAGTTTCGGACAGTGCTGCTTCGCGACCTTGGGAGCTCTCAACATATGAATATAACTACATCTTTCTTTAGGTAAAGAATTATTTTTCACAATACACATTTATAAAGTTATGTCATATTCTTTATTTAATTATTTTTTTCTTACTTTCTTTAATTATAACAGACTACTGAGAAGGATGGACGAGGAAATCCTTATGTAATTGAAAGCCTTAAAGAGAATCTTTTAAGGGGCAGGCGCAAGCAGCCGGAAGACTCTTCAGCATTTGTGGCTATGCAAGAGAAACTGAAGGAAACCCAACGAAAAATAAAATAGCAGGCTGCCTGTGAAGCACACCAAGCCCGAGTTGCGACTGGACAAAAGGAAAAGATCGAGCACTTTTCCTTGGTGGAAAATTATTTGCGACAAAGTGATCTGAAATTTATGGACTTCATGGAGGCTCAAAAGGCTGCAGCAAACACAGAGCCTCTTCCCCAAACATGTACAACTTCAACTCCATCTGCTTCGTTGGTTACTTATCATTTTCCTTACCGAACTTATTTTTTTCTATGATTTGGCAACTCCTTAATGTTGGAGTTTGCAAATGTAGGTAATCGTTTGTGTATATATGCTACATATAAGTATATATGTTATCTATGTTAAATTGAAGCAAATGTCTTTTACATTTCTTTTATCATTCAAATCTTTCACATTTCTTGTATCATTCAAATTATAGTATCATCAATTACCAGATCGTAAATTGGACAAATGGAATGATACCAAATTCTTATTTTTACGAATAAAATAGTCAGTAAACAATCATCAATTGGTCACATAACGTGGAACAATGAATACCATAATCGTATCTGGATATCCTAATTAGTTGATGCATAGTCGTTAACTTAATCATTAAACAGTCGTCAAATATATTACGACTATGTTGTGACAATATTAGACAGTCAGATAGTAGTCGCCCAGTAATGGCTAAATTTTTAGCATAATTATTTAAGGATGTTCCGGTTAATCGATGTATAGTCATTAGATTAGTCGCCAAATCGGCACCATATATTACGACTAAGTTATGACTATATTAGACAGTCACATAATAGTCTCCACGTAGTGGCCATATTATTACCATAATCTTATATGAATGTTCGTTTAGTCGCTAGATAGTCGTTAAAATAGTTGTTATCCAGTCGGTACATACTCACTAGTTTTTATGACTACTCTGTGATTATATTATACAGTCACATATTTATTAGCCATTGGTCACCTAGTTTAACGACTATTTGATGTCTACATTTCTCTAACTGCATATAGCATCTCTCTTTAGTCACACAGTTGTCGCCAATATAGTCATAAATTAGTAACTATATATTGCGACTATGCTACGCCTAGGTTACAAATACTTCTGTTAGCTGTAACATGCCGCCAATTTTTACAACTATGTAATTAACAACTAAAGATTTACAACTACCAGCTTTAGTCACTATTTAGTTGTAAAATCTCGTTTAACGACTATTTTGCAACTAAAAGTACCGTCACCAAAACATTTTTTTTTCTTATAGTGACAGAGATATATAATATTCATGATCAAGATGAGAGTCAACTTTTTGTTAGATGTTCATCATCGACTATTTTCTCAAATCCAACAACATGTCAAGTTCAGGCTTCTGCTTAATGATCAGTCTCATGTCTTGTTGGCTCAAAATGGTTACAAGAAACTAAAATGTTTTCACTGTGACAAGTTGGGTCATACAGTTAATAAATGCAACAAGTTCCATTGATTTCCTCGAATATTTACATCTAAATGGAAGAAACCACAAACAATTGGTACTGCCAATCTTGCTGCAACAATCATTATTTTTCAATCTGAGGAGAAAAATGATTGATCTGTTAATGAAGATATGTCCAAAGAGCAGATTCAAACAATGATTTTCTTATATAAGCTCCAAACTTCAAGTTTCTCCTGTTGAATCCATACTTGATAAGACTTATGCTTCGTCTTCAACTTTTTTGCATGTGGTCCCTCAGATTCCAGATACTTTCCTGGATCTATACTCGAAATCTTATTATGACATGCTTGTTTCTCCAGTATCTACAGAACCAGCAGTGTCCATTAGAGTTTGGGTATTAGATTCAGGATCCATCCACCATGTCACACACAATAGAAACATTTATGTAGAGTATCATCCTCTAGATAAAACCTTTACCACCCTTCCCAGTGGTTACACAGTTAATATATAAGGCATAAGTTTTATTCAGCTACCTGATGCTATCTCTCTGCATAATATGTTGTTCATCCCTGAGTTTAAATTCAATTTTATTAGTGTTAGTGTGATAACGATAACATTGCATTCTAAAGTAAGTTTCATTTCTGATCATTGGTCTATTCATAAACTTACACATGAGTTGATGATTGGTCAAGGTAGTCAAGTCGGAAATTTATATGTCTTGGATTTCAATAGTTCTGATCACTCTGTTTCTTTAAAAAGGTAACTCCACCACATTTTCATTTCCATCAATATGTTCAAGTTTCATGATATACGCGAATAAATGGCATAATAGATTGGGTCACCTATATGAATCAAGATGGACTTGCTTTCTGATGTATTACTTTTGAAGAAAATTAAAGGTAATAAAGCATCTCATGTTTGCCATATTTGTCATTTGTCGAAACAAAAACGTATATCATTCAAATCTAGATAGAACATATGGAAATATGCTTTTGAACTTGTGCATATTGATAAATGGGGTCCTTTTTATGTTCCTATGATTGATGGTTATAGATATTTCTTGACTGTAGTTGATGATTACAGTAGGGCAACATGAGTTTATTTGATGAAAACAAAATTTGATGTGCTGCATATATTCCCTTGTTTTCTTGCAATGGTTGAAAATCAATAAAAAGTAAAAGTTCAGTCTATTAGATCTGACAATGCATATGAATTTAAATGTATTGATCTCTTCTTAGAAAAAGGGATTCATGCCCTGAACCTCTTTAATAGAACTCTGTTGTGGAGAGAAAGCATTATCATATATTAAACATTGCTAGAGCAATATTATGCCAATCAAATGTTCCTTTAGAGTATTTTGGGGGGGGGGGGGGGGGATTATGTATTAACTGTACTGTTTTTGATAAATAGATTAACTACTCTAGTTCTAGACAACAAGTCTCCTTATGAAAAACTAACTAGCAAACCACCAGAATATCATTCACTCTGAAAAGTTTTGGTTGTTTGTGCTATATAGTTCTATTTCTCCTAGAAAAGGATTAAGTTTGAACCTAGAGCTAGAGCATGTATCTTTCTAGGAAATCCTATTGGTTACAAAGTGTATAAGCTGTTAGACATAGAGACACATGTTGTTTATGTTTCTCGACAAGTAATTTTCATGAGGATATTTTTCCTTTAGCCTATCAAAGATGTTACTATTGCCAAAAAAAAAGATGTTACTAAAGACTTCTTTCCTGATTTTTATTTACCTGGTTCCCTTGATGACTTGACTCTTATGAAAACATAATTTGATACACATCCTCAAACTGGTGTGTCATCTTTTGAGATTATGGTTCCTTCTGAATCAAAATCTAACAGACAAAAGAAAACCTCTAAACATTTGCAGGACTTTCATTGTTATAATACTAATAGTACTATTCTATATCCTATTGCCAATTATATTTCTTACTCATACCTATCTGGTCCTTTTCGAGCTTTCATTAACATTATCACTAATATCTTTACACCACAAAGTATTTGAGAAGCAAAAGATTATTCGGTGTGGTGTGATGAAATGAACATGGAGATTGGTGCTATGACAAGAACTCAGACTTGGAGTGTTACAAGTTACCTCCTAAGAATAGGATGTAAATGGGTCTTCACAATCAAACATAATGCTGATGGAAGCTTAGAGAGATTCAAAGCAAGACTAGTTGCTAATGGGTATACCCAACAGGAAGGCTTGGATTATGAAGAAACCTTCTCTCATGTAACTAAGCAAACATCAGTTAGAATGCTTTTGTTTCTTGAAGCCAAGATGAACTGGTCCGTCCATCAACTAGATATCTCCAATGCATTTTTAAATGGTGATCTTGATGAGGAGATCTACATGAAGATACCCCCTGAGTATGCTTATCTTCAAGTTATTTCCTTACCTCTTTATGATGTGTGCAAACTACATAAATCGATTTATGGTCTCAAGCAAGCATCCAGACAATTGTTTTTGAAGATTTCTTCTAGATTGATTCATATGGGTTTCTCAAAATCCAATGTGGATCATACTTTGTTTATGAAATGGGATGCTGGATATATGCTTGTAGTGTTGTATTATGTTGATGATATTATGATCATCGGTAACAATGAGAATGCAATGACAGAGTTCAAAGAGGAACTGTAGTCATAATTCAAATTGAGGGATCTTGGAGAAGGAAGAAGGGATTCATTTAGATGATCCATCATCATACATGAAGCTAATTGGAAAGCTTATATATATGCACACTACAAGACCTGATATATCTTATGCCATCAACACCTTATGCCAATGATACAAGGTAAATTCATCAGAATGCGGTTCATAAACTGTTGCGTTATTTGAAAGGCACGACTGGTAAAGGCAGTTTTATCTAGCAGATAATAAGTTCGACTTAAGAGGCTTCAGATATGCTGATTGGGCAGCTTGTTTATCGGTGACACATTGATCTTTTGAGAGTCAAAGAAACAAGACACAATCCTTGTAGTACAACTGAGGCAGAATTTCGAGCCATGGCTTTAAACACTAAGGAGGATATTTAGCTTTATTCGGATGTTGGTTGATTTGAGGATTCCTTTTAAGGAACCATGATACTTTTACTGTGACAATACTTCAGAAATATACATTGCTAACAATTCATTTTTCCATGAGAGAACTAAGAATGTTGAGCTAGATTGTTACAAGATTCCAGAATCTGTTAATTGTTGATTTATAAAGACTAAGTTTGTTAGATCAGGAAATAAAATTGTATATGCTCTCACCAAAGCTCTTCATCCAGCTCCTTTCTGAGAGTTGATAGTTACTATGGGAGTTAACAACATTTTTGCACCTCCATCTTTAAGGGGGCTATTAGCATACTCATAGTATACTTGCTCATAATAGGATTTAGGGCTCTCGAATTGTCCGGTTTATCATTCTAATTATGATGTAATTCATCTGGTTAGTTTTGGTTTACTGAGTTTGTTCAATCTATAAACTATCTGTAACGAACTTTGTTCATTAATGAAAATCAGGTGTTTACATCGAAATATCTCTTGATCCTAAAACATTAATAGACACCGAGCTTGTAACGCCCCTTTCCCATTCTCCGCTGACCGTCGAGCTAACCGGTCAACAATCAAACAAGAACATGACCGATCGAACTCGAGCAAGTCGAACAGGAAAAGTTCGTCACAGGACGAAGTGAGAGACGGATCGGTTTGAGACAAAGGCTCGCACTAATCCATCTTTGACCTCGCTATCCTCACTTCCGTAATACAAGTTGTACACCTTGTACCACTTCGGTGAGTTGTGTCGGTTCGGACGAAACCTCATATCAGGGAAACAATTTCATTTCTGAGTAACCAAACGTTCAACACAACGTTTAATAGAATTTTACAAACAGTCGCCATCTCAAAGCGCATAAATAAATCAAACACATAAAATGGCGCCAAAGCCGAACCGAAAATAAAATATCCAAAACCCCGAATCAAATCTCGTCACAAGCCATCCCGAAACTACACCGAGGCCTCCCATGTCTGTCGCTACTAAACCTGAAAAACACAAAAAGAGTCTAATGAGCGATCTAAGATCACCCAGTGAATCGGCTCCCCACTAATGGCTTCTAGTCTATCTAGAACTACAGATTCCCGCCCCAAAACCCAAAATAACAATCAACAGGAGTAAATGGTCGATCACGCACTACCATGTCGTGATAAACCCACACACACAATCAATGCCAAAGATAAAGAGAATTAAGGGAAATCGAAGGCACTGCGGCACATGTCCTTGATTGGACTCGATCTATCTATCGCGCAACAAGAGAAATAACAAAACAACACTGGGCCCTACGATCTCGGTAACTTCCACGGGTCTACATCGTTACCTACATGGTAACTAACCCACGACTCCTAACCGTGTACACAAGGTCCCCACAGCTAGGACACCGTTCTCTGTCCATCGATACGCGGTGACTCCTGTTACCCCAGGTAACCTGAGTTTCCATGCGATCCGGCCCTAGGACATGACCCCGTATTCTCCGAATCGCACACCTACCGGCGTCACCCAATAGGTTAACACCATAACCGGAATTGCCATGATACGATTAGGCAAAACCCGAGGATCCAATCGGGTCGGAAGTACCGGAACGTAAACAAAACCTAGGCTTGCGGAATCTAACGCACCCTAGAGTCCTAGTGCAAAAATATAAACACGCAGACTCGCTGGGACTCTAGCACAGATCACGCAATCAATAATAACAACAACAAATCCCCAACCATTCCGCAAGCCACTATACTACCAACACCACCGCTCTGACTAGGTAAGATACCTAGTCAGCACCACTAACTTATCCGGTCCCGTGACCGGAGTAAGTGTCCACAATGACTGCTCGGCCCAACACCGAGCAGTCTAACAAGCCTGCACACAAAGCTCAACACAGCACAATAAACACAACAATCAATCACGCAATCACAATCAATCACAGCAATCACAGCAATCACAACACAAGCAGGCCTATTAGGGTTTCTAAGTCTTTTAATTCATTCTTATCCGCTACCTTGGGTTAGCAGATTGCTAACCCGTAGACGGCTTACAACACACACCACTTCCCTTAACTTATCTTATTCTAGGTATCTTTCAATAACTCCTCGATATGTCGGTTTAGAGTTAGTAAACTTACTAACTCCCCGACGTCTCATTATTAATTAACTTTATTCATTACCCAATCCCGCTATTAAACCTAAACCCCAATCCCGTTACAATATTCTATAAGTTTGTTTAGGTTTAACTCGTATTTTAGTGTCGTCTTAATTCTCGTAGATAGATTCATTAATTATCGTTCTTATCTAGGATTGTTTAGTTTATCCTGATTCAATTACTCATTGATTGATCCTACTAAACATGCTTGGATCTAGGTTCTCTTGCTGAATCATAAAAGATCTCACCTAATACCTTGTTATGCAGCGGAATGGAGAGGTATGAGTCAGAGATCAGCAGAACCGCCAAGAGACAGCTCCTCCAAAGGTTCACACACGCACACTTCAGGAAGTTGGCTGCTAGACCACAGGGAGGGAGGCGCAGAGAAGAGAGAGGGAGGCGCAGACTTATGAGAAAAATTAGAGAGCTAGGTCAAGTTTTATTCATTAAAACCCCTTCTAGTTCTCATGGGCTTTTGGGCCCAAGTCTCAGTCTGATTAAATCCCTTAGATTTAATCAGGCCCTTTAATCTCTCTAAGTACAGTAAATGCCTAGCACTTTTACCGTACTTCTGCTGAACCGTTCCTTCATATTTTCCTGTTAGCTTAGGCGTGTGACCCATATGGGATCATATAATAAAGGCAATAAATCCAAGATTTATAGATCATGAGCGGACTCTAGCAAGCCATCATGACCCCCAGTATTATATGACTTATGTCTGATCATTGACATACTCTTACTTTCTAGAGACAGTACAGAGATTACTGGGCATAATTCCAACAATCTCCCACTTGTACTGGAATCTCTGTATTCATAATCCTTTTGTCTCAATATCTCGATTAGTCATAAGGCAAGATGAGTGTCATCCTTATAAAACCTAATCATGTTCATTGGACTCTGATTTGACACTGACAATCCAAACGACTCGGGACAGTCCGTTTGAGCATGGCC